>CM060924.1:687512481-688762481 GCA_030737875.1 Allium sativum
GTGGACCCTGCGAAGGTGGCTACGGTACAGGATTGGCCTACGCCCAAGAATGCAACAGATGTAAGAAGTTTCTTGGGATTAGCTGGATATTATCGTAAGTTTATCCAGGACTTCTCCAAGATTGCAGCACCGTTGACTCAGTTGACTAAGAAGAATCAGTCCTTCGTCTGGGACGGAGTGTGTGAAGATGCCTTCAAAAGTTTAAAGGAGAGGTTGACGCGTGCGCCAGTGTTAGTCATTCCTAAAGGGAATGAAGAGATGACGGTATACACAGATGCTTGTGGTACTGGACTGGGTGCTGTATTGATGCAAGGAGGTAGGGTTGTAGCTTATGCTAGTCGACGGCTAAAGCCGCATGAGAAGAAGTATCCTACCCATGATTCGGAATTGGCAGCGATTGTATTTGCGCTGAAGATGTGGAGGCACTATCTCTTGGGAGAAAGATTTGAGATGTTTACCGATCATAAATCGTTAAAGTATCTCTTCTCTCAGAAAGATCTGAATCTCCGTCAGGTTAGAGTTCTTGGCTTCGTATGATTTTGATATCGCGTATACACCTGGGAAAGGTAATGCGGTAGCCGATGCCTTGAGTAGGAGACATGCCAGCTTAGGGGCAATGTTTTTTGAATGGAAGCAACTGGAGTATATCGCGGGGTTTGATTTCAGACCAAAGTGCGAGTTGGATCCAGTTATGCTAGCTAGTTTGACGATCAGACCCACTTTGATAGAGCGGATTGGTTCCAGCCAGAGGGACGATCCTAATCTATTAGAAATCATCTCCAAGTTAGAGATGGGTATTGATGAGGAGATGAATGTGTATGGGCTTGATCGAGATGGATGGCTTCGGAAGGATGGAAGACTAGTTGTGCCCAACGTGAATGGTTTGAGAGATGAAGTGCTTAGGGAATGTCATCACTCAAAACTGACTATACATCGCGGTGGTAATAAGATGTATCGAGACATGAGACAGACTTACTACTGGGAAGGGATGAAAAGAGACGTTGGGAAGTTTATATCCAAATGCATGAATTGCCAGCTAGTTAAAGCCGAGCAAAAGAAGCCTAGTGGGTTATTGCAACCATTAGAAATTCCCGAATGGAAATGGGAGCAAGTTTCGATGGATTTCATCGATGGCTTACCAAGGAATAGATCGGGATATGATAGCATTTGGGTAATTGTGGATCGATTGACTAAAAGCGCAAGATTTATACCAGTCAAATCGACCAGGACGGCAGCCAAGTTGGCAGAATTGTATATGAAGTGGGTAGTGAGATTTCATGGAGTACCCAAAAGCATTGTGAGTGACCGAGACCCGTTGTTCACTAGTGGGTTTTGGAAGAGCTTGCAAGAGGCTCTAGGGTCAGGATTACATCTCAGTACCGCATATCATCCTCAGACCGACGGTCAGACGGAGAGGGTGAATCGCATATTGGAAGATCTCTTGAGAGCGTGTATATTGGATTTTGGTGGATCATGGGATGACCATTTGCATCTAGTAGAGTTTGCATATAATAATAGCTACCAATCCAGTATCGGTATGGCTCCATATGAAGCTTTGTACGGAAGACCGTGCAACTCACCATCATGTTGGATAGAGACTGGCAAGAAGTTTGTGCTTGGACCAGATGTGGTGAGGGAAACTTCAGATAAGATTAGGATCATTCAGCAACGAATGAAAGCTGCCCAAGATAGGCAGAAGAGTTATGCCGATAAGAGGAGAAGAGACTTGAAATTCTCCGTTGGTGACTTGGTGTTTGTCAAGATCTCTCCGTTAAAGAGCGTGATTCGATTTGGCAGGAGAGGCAAATTGGCACCTAGGTTTGTTGGCCCATTGCCTGTCCTTGAACTAGTCGGGAATTTGGCATATAGAGTTGGCTTACCAGAGAAAATGGCGGGAGTTCACAATGTATTTCATGTTTCCCAACTAAGGAAGTTCGTTCACGACTCAGATGTGACTATTTCACCTGATCAGTTAGAGGACTTCGAGGTAGAACCCGAGGCGGTTGGGAACCGCAAGCCGATTCGTATTGTGGGGCATGATATAAAGCAACTTCGAAGGAATGCGGTGAAGCTAGTCAAGGTTCAGTGGGGCGAGAACGAGAATGATTGTACTTGGGAGACAGAGGAGAACATTAGGAAGGCATACCCAGAACTCTTTGCCTGGTAAGACTTACTTCGTAATTTAGTTTCCGCATGCTAGGATAAACTTGTTTTGCTTGTTTGCATGTTTGATTGTTGTTTTATGATTGATAGGCATGCGGGACCTTTGTGTGTTTGGATTAGGGAATTTCGGGGGCGAAATTCCCTAAGTGGGGGAGAGTGATCGTAGAATATTTATTTCTTTCCCATGTGAAGTCGTATGGTCATGTTACTTTGGGAAACATCTATTAGAGTCATTTCCCATGTTCATGATTTTTGTCGATTTTTAAATGACCATTTTGCCCCTAGTTGGTACTGTTTTGGCCATAACTTTTGATTGGAAAGGAATTTTGACCTGAAACCACTTCCATTTGATTCGTTTGATGGTTTCTCTTTCCGTAGAGTGGTCACATTAGCCAAACGGACTTACCGTTTGGGAGATATGGCTGAAACAAGGTTTGGAGTGTGAAAAACTGCTTAACCGGGCCAAATCGGGTGATTAGTGAGTAGGCCCATAACCCATTTCGGGATTAGGGTTATGGGAGGGCTGAAATGAGATGGAGAATCATTCCATTTCAGTTTTCTAGCCTCCACTTATCACCAAGGATCCCTAAAAATGGCCTCCAACCTCTAAATCACCTCCAAATCATCTTTTGGTTAAGGATTTGGCTTAGCAACCCCTAATCAAGGAGGATCTTCACCAAATCAACAAAGGAGCTGCTGTTTGGCATTGAGATTCGCATCAAATCAGAGAATTATTTCAGATCTTAGTTTATTTTGTGGCTAAGGTGAGTGATTTGCTTAGTTTTGCACTAATTATGGCTAATTAGGGGTGATTAGTGTTAATTAGCGAATTTAAACATGATAAAATTCTGGAAAAATGTTTATAAAATTCGGAATGATGTTTTAGATCTTTGATATGAATTTGGGTTAATTTGGTTAAGATTTGCTAATCCTATCATTTGTTTCACCTAAATATGCTTAAGGGGAAATATGGGATTTTGGGTATGTTTGATCCATTTTTACCTATCATATTGATGTTTTGGTGTTTGTGGTTGATTATGCATGTTGCTATGACTGTATGAAATGCTTTGTGACTGTTTAGAATAGTTGGAATGGTCGAAAACGCCGTCGAGGGGCGTAAACAGCTCGGTGGACAAGGTGCAGGGGTTCGGATCGCATAGGGGGTTGAGGGACGATCGGATCGCCCTATGGGACCGTGGGACATCACCACGAGTCGAGTCATCTCCTCCGAACCGAACCACCTGCGCATGACCACGAGACGAATCGATGCAGCGCCGTGCCTAAACTGAAGTACTCCGATCCGGATCGCGAATGAGCATTGCGACCCGATCCGTCCATGAAGGGTGAGCACGATCCGTTGACCTGGAGAAGTGCCTTCCGACCCGAACCGCTTGAAGGACCACGATCCGATCCATATGGGGTATTCACGATCCGACCAGAAGTGGAGAACCGATTTGATGGGGACTGGATTCACGAGACGATGGAGGAGTGCGACCCGATCCGACGTAGGAGGATCACGACCCGGTCCGATGCAGGAGGCGCGACCCGATCCGAATGCCAAAGGCCGATCCGATCCGATAAAGAAGGTGAAGGCTGATCCGATCCGATTCGATGGTGATGACCAATAACCCGAGATGCAAAGGTAGTCCAAATGGGAGTTAGAGCTCAGGATCCCGGAACCAGTTGGGAACCAATGAGTTCACTTCATGGTTGGACTTTGTTGCAGGACGTGTGCTAAGGAGTTGACGACGTTCATAACTCCGATTCACCACCAAGAATGTGTGATGGCTACTTATCAGTGTAGTAGGGTCATTACGACATGAGGGGCAAAGTGATGGTAGCAAGACCACGTTATCAGTGCAGTATGGTCATTACGACCTGAGGGGCAAGGTGATGCGTAGTAAGACTATGAGCCAGTGCAGTGGGGTCCTTGTGACTCCATGGGGCAAAGTGGACATAGTAAGGATTAGTAAGGCTATGAGCCAGTGCAGTGGGGTTCTTGTGACTCCATGGGGCAAAGTGGACATAGCGAAGGATTTGTGGCTACGTTATCAGTGCAGTGAAGCCATTTATGACTTCATGGGGCAAAGTGGTCGTAGCAAGGAATGTTGGGTGATCGAAGTGGTGAATATCGTATGCTTTATGCACTGAGTGAGAGATGTGAGGATGGATGCTATGCTTGATTGTTTGCCATCATTATGACATGCACACCTCCCTCACCTCCGTATCTTTACACTGTTTGATATGATACCTTAGAGTGTTGTACAGTATGTAGTGTTAACTCTTTGGTTGCAGGTCCAGGTTCAGGTATGTTTTAGTCTACCTGTTATTGTTCACTTTAGATGCTTATCGCTCATACCAGGCTTTATGTCTGACCCAGAGTTTTATGTCTCCTCTTATTACTCTGGGTGCTCACACGAGCAGACTAGAGACAGGTTAGCTGGTGATGCGCGAGTAGCTGATTCGGAGGCGGGCAGGAGGCTTCCACGTATGATATATATATACACATTCTCCCTGTGTCGTTGGTGGTCGCTACTTGGGCATTAGTAGTGTACCTCATTTATCTTACCTTGCTTTGAGACAGTTGAAAAGTTGTAATAAGCTGTATTTTGGATTTCCGCTACTATGATGTTTAGTTCTGATTTTCAGCTTATGCACTGTCTCTCCTGTTTTATGTCAAGTATGTTATTATTATATTTTGTTCGATGCGCTGTGAGGCATTCTACAGGTTCTTTGTATGTTCATTTCCTTCTTCCCTTTCCTTCTGGCGAACCGTTCCGTGCTAACTGGACATGTGTACAGCGCACTTTTGGAGTAAATGTCGGTTGGTGCAGGGTGGGCCGTCACATAATGCCTCCTGATCAGGGTTAAGTCATGGTCCACTTAATACTTAACCAATTTGGGCTTGATGGGTTAATCGGGATTAAGTCATGAACCTTGGGTACACTTAACCAATTTAATCCACGTTTGGATCGGGTTAACCACATTTAACCCGTTAAGAAACCCTAGTTGCGTGGTCCTTTTCAGTAGTAACCCCCTTGATAGTATCATGATACCCTAGGGACTAGGCTAGGGTGGGGCACGATTACTAGGCTGACATGTAAGCGACCAAAACGACGGCTGAGTAGGTACGCCGGTGTGGGTCCAGGCGGACTATGGTCGTGCACATAGTCCGGAGTTGGAAAATCAGGCACGGGTACCAGTAGATCTAGACTGTGCATGCTTGATTTGTGTCTGAGGTTGACACCCTAGGACTTGATACACCCTAGGGTGGACCTAGCACAGTTTAACTACATTTCATGTTTGGGCCGTATGACACCGACACTTGACGAGTTAGGCTTATAGGGAGCCGATCAACTAGACCGTGTAGTTGGACCTTGGTTTAGGTCACCTCATGATATTGGGCCAAGCTTGGGCCAAGGGATCAATTCTTGTTTTTACTTGACATGTTAGAATGCTAGTACACCCGTGGTGCAAAACTTAACCTTGATTATGCAATGACACCTTTATCTATCTTGTTAGTTAATCATCATGCCAGTATGTTGTTATCCTTATGTTCATCTCAGCTTCTCGTGCCAGTTAACTTTACTAGTTCATGGACTGATAGTAGTTAGGGCTTACCAGTCTTTTTAACTGATTTGTTTTCTTTCGCCTCTTTTCTTCCGTACCCCCCCCCCCTCAGGTCCTCAGGGTGGGAACATTGGAGCTTAGCTTGGATTTTTATAGCTTGCTTACTGGATTTGCTCATGTACGGTTTTGGATATTGAGCTAGCTATGGTTTATCACTTCACTTTGGGGATAGTACTTTATGTATTTCAGTTTTTCAGTTTATGCTTTTCTCTAGACTTTGTTTGTTGGAAAATAATGACCAAGTACTTTATTGTAACTTGACTATGGTTTTGAAATGCTAGTTTTATCCGCTGCTTTACTACTCTGTTTTACTTATATGTTCTGTCTTGTGATATCTGCATGCATGTTTACCTTGTTTAACGCCCCTCCAAAGCTAGTGTGCTTGCAAGGGTTACCCTGGCGGAGGTGGGGTGTTACACGTACAGGTGCATCGTATGGTCTACGTTGGATATGTCCAAACCATCTCAAGCGGTATTGGACTAACTTCTCTTCAATCGGTGCAACTCCAAGTTTTTCCCCGAATATCCTCATTTCTAATCCGATCTCGTCTGGTATGCCCACAGCTCTAACGCAGTATTCACATCTCTGCTATATTTATCTTCTGGACGTGTTGCCTCTTAGTAGGCCAACATTCTGCACCATATAACATTGCAGGCCTGATTGTTGTCCTATAGAACTTTCCTTTAAGCTTCTGAGGAATCTTCCGATCACAGAGAATGCTAGATGCTAGTCGCCATTTCATCCATCCTGCTTGAATTCTAAAACTAACATCCTTATCAATCTCTCCATCAAACTGCAACATAGATCCTAAGTATCGAAACGATTCCTTCTTGGGTACTACTCTACCGGCCAGGGTAATATCTCCGTCATCTGACCTGACACTACTAAACTCACACTTCATATACTCTGTTTTAGTTCTGCTAAGCCTGAAACCCTTTAATTCCAAGGTCTCCCTCCACAACTCCAGTTGTCGATTAACCCCTATTCTACTTTCATCAATCAGCACAACATCATCGGCAAAGAGCATACACCAGGGAATCTCCTTTTGTATATCTTTTGTGATTTCATCCATCACTAATGCAAAAATATAGGGGCTCAAAGCCGAACCTTGATGTAACCCTATGTTAGTTGGAAAGTCTCTGGTCTCACCATCGCATGCCCTAACACTAGTCACAACCCCCTTGTACATATCCTTAATAAGGGTAATGTACTTTGATGGTATTCTCTTCCTTTCTAGCGCCCACCACATAACCCTCATCGGTACTCTATCATAAGCTTTCTCCAGGTCAATAAAAACCATGTGGAGATCTTTCTTTTGCTCCCTGTATCTCTCCATAAGTTGCCTAACCAAGAAAATCGCCTCAGTGGTTGACCTTCCAGGCATAAAACCAAATTGATTCCTAGAGACACTTGTCAACCTCCTCAAAAGCTGCTCGCAAACTCTCTCCCAAAGCTTCATTGTATGACTCATAAGCTTAATTCCTCTATAGTTTGTGCAACTTTGAATATCTCCTTTATTCTTGAAGATTGGAACTAAAATGCTTCTCCTACACTCATCTGGCATTTTGTTTGATTTGAAAATATTGTTGAACAACTTAGTTAGCCATTTTATCCCTGCATCTCCAAAGCATCTCCACACCTCAATAGGAATATCATCAGGCCCTACCGACTTGCTTGATTTCATACGTTTCAATGCCCCCTTTACCTCAGCTTCTTGAAATCTCCGCACAAAATGTCTATTGGTGCTATCGACCAAGTCTTCCAACTCGATCGAAGAGCTATCACTTTCTTCGTTGAACAGTTTATCAAAGTATTCTCTCCACCTATTCTTTATCTCATCTTCCTTCACCAAAAGTCTATCATTCTCATCCTTAATGCATTTAACCTGATTGAAGTCCCTTGTCCTCCTCTCGTGTAGCCTAGCTATTTTGTAAACGTCTTTTTCACCCTCCTTTATATTTAGCCTTTGATACAAATCTTCGTACGCTCGTCCCCTTGCTTCACTCACTGCTCTCTTTGCAGTCTTCTTTGCCACTTTGTACCTGTGCATGTTCTCTTCGCTTCTATGACGGTACATGCATTTGTAGCATTCCTTCTTCTCTTTGATAGCCTTTTGCACCTCATCATTCCACCACCACGAATCCTTGGGTTCTCGCTTGCTTCCTCTTGTTATCCCAAATACCTCAGTGGCGACTCTCCGAATGCAAGTTGCCATCGCATTCCACATGACATTTGCTTCTCCTTCCACATTTCAAGCTCCTTCTCCCATCACTCTATCTTTAAACACCCGTGAAGCATCTCCTTTGAGTTTCCACCATTTCGTCATGCTAATCTTTGCTTTCTTATCCTTCACTACCCGAAGACGAAACACGCATACCAACAGCTGGTGTTGTGAGACGACACATTCTCCAGATATGACCTTGCAATCAACACAATCTCGTTTACTATCTCTTCTAGTTAGGACAAAGTCAATCTGGCTAGCCTGTTGGCCACTACTGAAGGTGATCAGATGTGATTGCCTCTTTCTAAAGAAGGTTAGCAATCATGAGATCAAAAGAGAGAGCGAAATTCAAAATATCTTCACCCTCTTGGTTCCTACTGCCAAATCCAAAACCACCATGTACTCGCTCAAAACCCCCGCTAGATGAGCCAACATGGCCATTGAAGTCTCCTCCTATAAAAAGTTCCTCGCTACTATGCACATTCCTAACCATGACGTCCAAGTCTTCCCAGAACTTCCTTTTGGCTTCTTCACTTAGACCTACCTGTGGGGCATATGCGCTAATGACATTCAAAACTGCCTCGCCAACTACTAGTTTAACTAGGACGATCCTATGCCCTCGTCTTCTGACGTCAATCACATTGTTCTGAAGGTTCTTGTCAATCAATATGCCTACCCCGTTCTTGTTACGTACTTCTCCCGTGTACCACAATTTGAAGCCAGTGTTCTCCACCTCCTTCGCCTTCTGACCCACCCATTTAGTCTCTTGAACGCACAAGATGCTAACCCGTCTCCTAATCATAGTATCCACTATCTCTCTTAATTTTCCTGTTAAGGACCCTACATTCCAACTACCTAACCGAACCCTATTATCGTCGACTAGCTTCCTTGCCCCTCGCATCCGCCGAGAAAAATGCGAGGACCCTTGCTCACTTATCACTACACCGGGGCGTCGGTGTAGTGCGCCACTAAGATTCTCCGGTACTCACGAACTTATAACTTATAAAAGCATAATATCTATTCGACTAACGCGGTAATATTATGAACTGGTTGTGTTCGCATAATTACAATTTGGAAGAACGAAAGACTGAATAAACTTGTTACGAATGTGTTTAAAGCTTAAAAAGGTAACTCCAACCACTCATAATATAAACCACATATATTCTCTAGTATACGACCAATTACTACTACTCGTTTATAAAAGCACTCTAAACATCAAAAAACACTGGACAAAAATTTCTACATAATTTTTAAGGGTGTCCAATATAAAATGCTCAATTCATCTTCTGTCCAATATAAAATTACTACTACGGTCATAAGACACATGATTAAATTGACAAGTAGACCATACCATGTTATTAAATTAGAGGTTTTTTTTTTTTTTTTTTTTTTGTTATTTAGCCTGGTTTTGAAACCTAATTACAGATTTAGCTTGATTTCAAAACTGTAACGGATATAGACTGGTTTTGACTACGTAGGCAATGAGCTATGTACGTGTACTAGCACATTTTGAGATTGCGCATGAAGGCACAAATCTCAAATTACGCCCAGAGCTCATTTCTTTTAATTTCAAGTGTACTGGCCCTATTTGGGATTTACTCCATGCACAATTCCAAATAAGCAAATACACCTGCAGAGCTCATCACCAACGTAGTCAAAAGCATGCTATATTCGTAATTAGTTTTAAAACCATGCTAAATTTGTAATTAGTTTTCAAACTATGCTAAATACAAACAAAAAAAGAAAAGAAAAAAAAAACAAAAACAAAATAAGATGAAAACATTGATGACTGAGACAAATTTGGCTAGAAAACAAAGAAAAAAGGAAGACTGAAGAATTGTACGATTAGAAAAAAGGTGTACCGGTATTGTTGGTCACTATTTTTTCCTTGTATTATCCCATGGTTCATTCAGCAGGGAACGAGTATGTAAATACAAAATTAAACTTAAATTGAAAGAAACAAACTCTCGATCATCTTTTATGTTTACATAGAGGGGTGAACTTTAAAAGACGATCCAATGATTGAAATCAAATATATCACCAATTGTGTCAAAATATTGTTTCTAAATAAACTTTCCGTTCACAGCTATCCACTGTTTTTGAATAATCAGAGTTCAGTTGGCTCAGCAAAACTCAATAGCCAATGTCCGAAGTTATTGGAATGGAGAAGAAGAGAAAATAAGGCAGTCCAAGGGCCATGCCATTCATCTTATTTGACAGTGTCAACTCCACAACTCAGCTTTCTACTTTATTCCATACATGAAAATTGTTACATTTTGTCATGTACCACACATTGCAGTTGTCGGATGACACGTTGCACTGTTGCAGTGAGTTGTGTTATGAAGGAATTTTTTTTTCTTCCGTTTTTAAACGTCTTCCTACTGCATAATACCAAACATATCATACAAATAATGCATCAAAAGGTTAAGAGTTTTAACATATGAAAATGAGTTCACTGCAGCTTAGCCTCCTTCAGAAGGCAAATCGCTATGCGACCAATATAATCAAATAATACAGCAATAATTTTCACTCTGTGCATCTCCTACAACAAACTACCAACGACTTCGCTATTAACACGTGGCATTCGAACAACAGTAGACAAAAGATTCTATAAAATCACACAGCTTGTGTGTTCCCATACTCGCGCTTTTCAGGAGCATGTTCAGCCATTCCTACCTCGGAATCATTCTGATGCTTCACCCAACCTCCCGTGTCCGCCTTTGCATAGCTATGGTAATAGGATAACAGCGATATTAAAGAGATCAAAATCATAGCAGCAGATGCTGCAAATACCCCTTTTCTAAGTGTTGCGCATGAAGATAGGTCCTTTTTGGCATAGTACCCTACGTATTTGGTGTGGTACGCATTCCTTGCTGATCCTGCTATCAGGCATGCTTCAGCGACAATAAAGCTCAACCTGTATAACAAGAAAGTTATGCCAGGTATTTTGGCCATCTTCCTATGTATTTACATACACATATGTATATAGCGTGCTTGTGCTGTGTCTGTATATGTGTGAGACAATGTCACAGTTTGAATCGCGAAAGTTGGCAAATACTTAAAGTATGCGTTTCGCAATTAGATACTTTCTCAGTATTTATAAACAATGTGTGGTTCCATAGGTAATTCAACATACACATGTACATACACAAAAACACATGTACCATAAAATGAGAGCAATTTTCCAATTTATACTACACGTGAGGCATGAATTTGACTATATTTTGAGTAATTTATTATGTTAATGGAAACATTGTTGATTGACATGGATGACCAGGGTAGATTGTAATATCTGACTCTCCCCTGGGAAAAGTTCAAGCTGTATTATTATCAAAGTTGAACAAAAGCAAAATAAAGAAGTTCCAACACGTATTAATTGAAAGGTGGAATGGTTTCTAAACTGAAACAGTTGACCAGATGTCAAATTAACCTGAATCTACAAATCCGAGATCATCTACGCTTATTTTCTTCAGAAATAGGTTGGAAAGGTATGCATTGAGTTTACATAATCTGCTGGAACCACTGTGATTAATCCGATTCAAGACCACTCGAATCAAATATCTAAACCACAAGCGCTAGCGGAAGACTACATCGTTGTTAGACTTGCAGAAACAACCAAAACAATAACTCTAGTCACCAAATAATGATCAACCAATCACGGACAATTCAAATCTCAATTACAATAAAGAAACTAATGACAATAATAGCAAAAATAAATCACACAAGGATTTATAGTGGTTCTACTAACATCTTGTTAGTGTACATCCACTTTGAAGAGAGTATTTTATTATCACAATGAAAGGAATACAAGAGATTGATCCAATGATCGCTATATTTCAATATAGAAAAGAGTTTGAGGAGAATAGAATTGAAGAATTGCAATTAGGTTATAAACCATAATTAAACCCTCCAGAACAACCCTGGATTTCTATCAAGTCTTGAAGCTCATGATTCTTGCCTTTTGAAAGCCAGAGGATAGCATATATAGGCATAGAAAAGTATATGAAAATTCCCGAAATTTCCTCTAGATCTGAAATACCTGAAATTTCCTCCAGATCCGAAATTTCCTCCAGATCCAAAATATCCGAAATTTCCTCCAGATCCGAAATATGCGAAATTTCCTCCATATCCGAAATACCCAAAATTTCCTCTTCAATCTAACACATAGTATCGCATACTTCAACACTCCACCTCGATACTATATCCATCTCCATCACAAACTCTAATGCACCCAAGCATTTCCTTCTACCTTCAACCAAGAAAGCTTGAATGTTCCCCAATTAACTCCGGCATAGCCACTGCCCATTGCATTTCACTAACGAGTTCAGGCATAGCCTCCACCCGTCAATGAAGTGTTGAAACATCCAACTCCTAAACCAATCTTACTCTCACAAAATGACAATGTACTCGGGAGTGAAAACGAGTACTTACCATGAAGATAGATATCCAATCTCTCACCGATATTCCTTTCCAAACAAACAAACCACTCTCTCCAACCGTGCCACCCCGTGGCACCTAGCAACTCAACAAGCGAATTAAGTTCGAGCAATGCTCGAATTTCCAACTGGCAATGCTTTAGTAAACATATCCACCGCATTATCCTTTGTGTGCACTTTTCGAAGGTATACTAGCTTACCCTCATCCATGGCTATAAGAAATGACTCTCACCTCAATATGCTTGGTCTGTGAGCTAAACGCTAAATTCTCCGCCAAATGTATAGCACTCTGGCTATCACATCGAACATCGATACTCTCATGTTCGAAACCCAAGTCACACAACAATCGCTTCAAGTAGAGTGCCTCCTTTACCGCCTCCAGCGCGGCAATCAACTCCGCCTCCATAGTGGATAAAGCAACTACGGTTTGCAATTTCAATCTCCAACTAATGGCTGTCTCGCCAAGTGTGAAGACATACCCGGAAGTTGATTTTCTCTTATCCCTATCACCGGCGTAGTCCGAGTCATAATAACCAACCAACTTGCAACTCCTCTCATCACTACCTCCAAAAACAAGACCATGAGATGTTGTGTCTTCCAAGTATCTCAATATAGCATTCACGGCTTTCCAATGCGATTTCCCCGGATTAGCCATATACCGACTAATCACCCCGACGGCATTTGCAATATTACATTAAACTACCAACCGCACTTGCATATGACATCCTTGCCATATAAGCCTTGTCTTTATCCCTGATAGTTGATCCCTTATCCGAAAGCTTCATATGCAAAGGTAAAGGTATATTTAACGCTTTTGCATTCTCCATGCTAAACCGGCAAAGCACTTTCTTAATGTATTCCTTTTGAGTCAATCTCAACTCAAAACGCTTTCGGTCCCTTTCAACTTTCATGTCTAAGATTTTCCTTGCTTCTCCAAGATCTTTCATCTCGAATTCCGATTTCAAAAGCCTTTTCAACTTGTTGATTTCATTTTTATCCTTAGAAGCAATGAGCATATCATCCACATACAAGAGTAAATACACCCATCATTTTCCAACCTTTTGAAATATACACAAGCATCCTTGGTGCTTCGATGGAAGCCACATTTAAGCATGAAATGATCGAATCTCTTATACCATTGTATAGGTGATTGCTTTAACCCATATAGTGATTTCTTCAACTTGCAAAACCATTTTAGACTTATCGTCTACAACAAACCCTTCGGTTGCTCCATGTAGATGTCTTCATCCAAGTCTCCATGCAAGAAGGCGGTTTTCACATCAAGTTGCTTTAACTCCAAGCCATGGATAGCAACTATGGCTAGTAAAACCAGGATAGAAGTATGACGTACCACCGGTGCAAAAATTTCATCATACTCCTTTCGTTTTCTTTGTGCAAACCCCTTTGCCACTAATCTTGCTTTGTACATTCCATCATCATTTACCTTGTAAATCCATTTGCACCCTAACACGGTTTCCTTGAGGAAGTGGAACCAAATCCCACGTTTGGTTCTTTATCAATGATTGCATCTCTTCCTCCATGACGCAAATCCATTTCGAGCTCTCTCTCGAGTCCATGACGTCGTCAAGGTCCATCGGCTCATCTTGGACTACATTGAGAGCATAGTCCAAATGATCACAAAAGCTAAGGTAGTTCCAATCACCATATCTTTCGGGAGGTCTTATTGCATGTCGACTAACTCGAGTAGCAATACTATCACCCAAACCCCTTTCGGCTCCACCTTGAATCGAAACTTCTCTAGTATCATGTACATCACTAGAGGAACTATGTGGACTATGTGATGTTTCATCAACCGCTTCTACCCCACGAGCTTCTTCTTCAACTCTACTACCACTTGGACGGAATGTGGGAATAACTTCCTTCTCCTTTGATTCATCATGAACCAAATCCGGAACATTCAATGAGCTCTCATTCTCCTTGAATAAAGCCGACTCATCAAAAGTGACATGACGAGAATTAACAACTTTCTTCATTTCCGGATTTCAAATCCGATAGCCTTTCACGCCGCCCGTAAAACCAAGCAAGACCCCCTTGAATGCTCTAGCTTCAAGCTTATCATTCCCAGGATCATGCAAATAAACCGGACTACCAAACACACGAAGATATCTCAAGTCAACACTCTTCCCCTTCCACACTTTCTCCGGAGTTTTGTTATCAATGGCCGAGCATGAAATTCGATTCACAATATGCACCGCGGTTGACAAAGCTTCGGCCCGAAACCCCTTAGACATACCCGATGTCAATCTCAAGCATCGAGCTTTCTCAAGTAGAGTCCGGTTCATTCTCTCCGCTACTCCATTAGGTTGCGGATCTCCCGGTGTAGTAAAATGTCTCCGGATTCCATAATGCTTACAATACTCCAAGAATTTCCGGGAAACATATTCGCCGCCATTGTCGGTCCTTAACACCTTCAAAGTTTTGTCGCTCTCATTCTCAACAAGAGTCTTCCACACTTTGAACTTAACAAATGTCTCCGACTTGGCCTTCATTACATACATCCATACCTTTCGAGACAAATCATCAATGAAAGAAATGTAATAACGAGCTCCACCCAAAGAAGCAACCGATGTCGGTCCCCAGACATCCGAATGAACATACTCAAGAACCTCCTTTGAGTCATGTTTACCTTCATCAAATGATACTATTGTTTGCTTCCCTATGACACATTCCTCGCAAAACTCTAGTTTGTTGAAACTCTCGCCCTCGATCATCTCCCGCTTCCGAAGAATATCCAAACTCCTCTCCGAGACATGACCCAATTTCAAATGCCACAACCGTGTCGCATCCAAGTCACGAGAACTATCAACACCCACACAAGTCTCACCTCCTACGGTCACAACTTGAAGCAAATATATACCATGAGTCATAGCACATTTCATAACCACAAGCGCCCCCTTCAAAACCCTCAAGCAATCCTTCTCGATAGTGATCTTGCATCCTAGATAATCCAATTGCCCCAAAGATATAAACGACTTCCTAAGTCCCGGAACATAGCGAACATTGGTGAGCGTGCGGACAACTCCATCAAACATCCTTATTGACACGGAGCCACTACCCATCGACTTGCAAATAGCACCATTTCCCATAGCAATTGCATTTCCCTCTTTGACTTCAAAGGACGAAAAACAATTTATATTTGGCGTCATATGATACGATGCACCCGAATCGAGCACTCATTCGTTACCCGAAACACCCGATGCTACCGCTGTCAACACATTCTCATCTATCTCACCATCCCCACTCTTCACCGCTACGGATGAAGATTCTACTTCCTTCTTATATTTGTCTGGACATTCATTCTTCCAATGTCCCGGTTTCTTGCAAATAAAACACTTGTCATTTCTCTTTTTCAATTTACCTCTTCCACCGGACTTCCTTGATTTAGAACGCTCCCAGTTTCCTTTCTTCACATTCTTTTCTTTCTCCACAAACAACCCGTGACCACTACTAACTCCACTACTACCCTCACTCATCTCCTTCATTTGATCTCTCAACTCCTCACTAAGAAGACCCGTCTTGAGATCATCAAGAGTCAAAGTATCCCGGCCATATATCAAACTATTTGAGAAACTCGTATAACGGTCCGGCAACGAACACAATAATATCATCGCCTTTTGCTTTTCCTCAATCTTCAAATCAACGGCCTTCATCTTCATAAGCAAGTCATCAAAGACATTCAAGTGTGCCTTAAGCGAATTACCCTCCTTCATCTTGAAGGTGAAAAACGTCTGCAACAAGATCAAACGGTTAGTGAGCGACTTCTTCATATACAATTCTTCCAACTTGTACCAAATACCTTTAGCGGTAGTCTCACCACTAGTTTCGGAGATCACGTTCTCCCTCATAGCAAGTTGAAGAGTGGTGTAAGCCCATTCCTCCATTTTCTCTCTCAACAACTAAGATATCACTTGGCAATAAGTGAGTATCAAATACTACTCGGTGTACCTGATTCCGCCTAAGAACCGCTTTCATTTTTCATTACCACTTCTCAAAGTCGTTATCACCATTCCACTTGTCAATTACCAATTGAGAACCCGACGTCGCATACGAACCCCGTACATAAGGCGCCACACTATTCATACTTCCGGTTGAAGGACTTACCGAGCTATTATTCGTTCCGGCATTTTCACAAACACTAACAAGCACCAATTGCTCCGATACCAACTGTAGGAACCGTTGTGATTAATCTGATTCAAGACCACCCGAATCAAATATTTAAACCACAAGCGCTAGCGGAAGAATAGATCGTTGTTAGACTTGCAAAAACAACCAAACCAATAACTCTAGTCACCAAATAATGATCAACTAATCACGAACAATCCAAATCTCAATCACGAGCAAGAAACTAATGACAACAGTAGCAAAATAAATCACACAAGGATTTATAGCGGTTCCACTAACATCTTGTTAGTGTACATTCACTTTTGGAGAGAGTATTTTATTATCACGATGAAAGGAATACAAGAAATTGATCCAATGATCATTATATTTCAATATAGAAAAGAGGGAGAATAGAATTGAAGAATTGCAATTAGATTATAAACCCTAATTAAACCCTTGAGAACAATCCTTGATTTCTATCAAGTCTTGAAGCTCATGATTCTTGCCTTTTGAAAGCCAGAGGATAGCTTATATAGGCATAGAGTATATGGAAATTCCTGAAATTTCCTCTAGATCCGAAATACCCGAAATTTCCTTCAAATCCGAAATTCCCGAAATTTCCTCTAGATCCAAAATATCCGAAATACCCGAAATTTCCTCCAGATCCGAAATACCCGAAATTTCCTTAATATCCGAAATACCCGAAACTTCCTCTTCAATCTAACACATAGTATCGCATACTTCAACATAATCATATAGCTATGTTAAGAATTTTCATGTAACTGGCTTTTTGAAGATATAAAAATAAAGGCCAAAATTGCACAATTTGATATCATGTAAACGCAGCTAGTTTGTTTCTCCATACGGTTCTAGGGAAGTAGCTGAGCAATCTAGAATCTGTGGAAGAAACTGTGTAAATTTTAAACAAGTGTGTTATACTTGTTAAAACTATGGTATAGCTTGAATCGAACAAACTGGCAAAAAAAATCTATTTTTAACAAAGGTGATGCCAAGAAAATGGAACTGCTTTAAAAAAGAAAAAATAACACAAGTTATACTAGTAATCAATATATTTTAACACTACCTCGAAACAATAGAAATAGGATCCACAATATTAGAAGTATACACTTAAAAATGTAACTAGGGAATCATGATATTATTTCATCTTATTTGACAAAGAAATTTTATGATGGTAGTAAAATGGCAAAATTAATTTTCAGAAGCGGTAAGTGCTCAAAGTTCAAAATTTAAATCATCGCATAAATCAAGCCAACGAACCACCATGGATATTGGAAAACAACCATCCATTTGAAATCGACCAAACCAATCCAAGCAAACAGAGGATGATAATGAATCAAAACAAATGTGAGAAATATTGCAGAATGCAAATAGTGATTAAGCCACTGATAGCAAGCTTGTGCTCATACTGCAGAAACAAATCAGATGCAAGATTGTGCTCATTCACTCTAAGAAATGTTTACTATGTTTAAGAGAAATTACAAATATAAGGAATGAATTATGATTAACAATAATATAATTAGCCACTGATTATTCAATGAAAAGCATGCACAAACGAAAAATATACTGCTTGGCACTTAATTTTGAGAGATCTTAATCTCAACAAGCGGAAAGCGCTTAATCATCGTACGCTAGGGCTAAGTCTGTTAATGATACGTGTTTCGGCCCTAACCCGGCCAGAACTTGCCTTGTTAATATAGGTACGCCGTTTGCGTTTTGTCCTAATTACTAAGGCATGTCTCAGTTACTATTAGGGTCGGATAAATTTTTAACAAAATCCGGTCCAATTTTGGTCCGATCTAATCGTTAGTTTTTATACTATCAAAACATGAGTTTTTTTATGTTATTTGTTTACCATTTTACTTGTTTGCATGTAGACATTTTGCTTATTTTTGTTGTGAACTTGGCTACATCATCACTCAAATTGTATGCTAATATTGTTTGTGAATAAATCTTACAAAAATTGCATGGTTGAAGTATGATTTTAACATAAATATTATGAGTTCGGTATATTGGTATTACCAGCGACTTAAAATGCCCGACAGACCGTGGAAGGTATTGGTTTTGAAATACCATGCGGATTCGGGTTGGGTTAGGGTTTTGACTATTTAACCGGATTCGGGTTCATGTTTTAAGATACCTCGACCGAACAATGACCATTTGACACCTAATTAGCAACCCGCCTCGCTTATTTGAGGTGCTTAGCAATCAAAATTACAAAAAGAGGAAGAAAAAAATTCGCATTTTCTACCACTTGTATAATATTATGAGTTCATTATATGTTTATTGCTCTATGGGCTTGAAAAGCCCAACAGATTGGACTTGGATGCTCTTTTCGATATACCCTACCGGTTCGGGATATGCTCAGGTTTTTATTGTTGTAATCGAGCTCGGGCTTGGGTTTGATGATATCAGGACCGAACCCGACCCATTGACAGGTCTATTAGGCTATTAGCACATCGTCTCGGTTTTTGAGGTGTTTAAGCGATCAAAATTACATATAAAAGGATAAAATGTCTGTTTTTTTAACACATTTACTATGTACACACACAAAATCTAAAAAAGCTTGCAACAAACAAAAAATAAATAGGGGGAAATATATAATTTATGATGAATAAATATGTTTATTTCTAACATTGTAGGCAGATCTGATGAACAATCCAGGTTACATCCATTGGCAGGACTACATGTTTTGTTCCTAAAAGACAATCTGAATTGATAAGCATCAAAACTGCCTATTTTCTTTATACCACCATTTTATCTTTTCTTCATCGATCACACACACACACTGTGGGTGTGGGTGTGTGTATAATGCAAATACTTGGGTCAACTGGTCAAAGCGAAGCCTTTTTTGGCATGTCCTAGAATGCCCTTTCTTTTGCTTCCCATGCCAAAACCAACCAAGGACATTTGAGTCATTTGTTTTCCCACGTTATCACCATTTCCCATTTTTCAACGTTCATCTCTCTTCCCCTATCTTTCCTATCAGTTCGCCTCTCTCAACCACCCAGTTTCTATTGACAAATTACTTCCATCGGATCTGTTCTCATCAATTGTGCTTTTAATCCTTCATTTCACCTCTTATTTCCTAACCATGTTATTTTCCTCAATTGTTTTGACTGATTTTGCTTTTCCCCAATCTCTTAATTGACTTTGATTTAATTCCTGTTCAGCTTTACAGGATATTCGGGTTACAACATTTCGTATTTATGTTGGTCGTTAAACCCTTATTTATCAACTTGATTTATTTCTAATCCTAATTTGTTTTCAGATAGAATCATAATTTTATTCCTCCGACCTTCAATTGCATTTTCAGCGAACTCCAATAATCTTCTGATGTTCAAGCAATGAAGAGCGCTAACGATAAGTTGGAAGGCAAAGAGCCTTTTTCAATTAACTATAGAACTGGAAGACTAATAGATATTATTATTTTTGTATATTTTCAATTACAGTTTCGTTTTTTCTTTTTTTGTAAATTTCTACTTTAGAATTTTCTAAAAATTATATTTGTTGTGTTTCATAAGTAGAATCGTGCTTTCAATGCTTGCTGAAATCGTTGAAACTAGATTTGACAACATGGAGCAGAAGGCAACATGCCATAAGACAAAATTGGAGCGGCCGAAGGCCACCCTCGGGCTAGCATTATAGGTCGGTACCAATCTCACCCCTATAGGGATTAGCACCGAACCCAAAGGCTCGGAAGCATGGCTAAAGTCACTTTAGGAGGTGATGATGCACGTCAAGGGAATGATGTTGGAGGTATCAATGTGAATCAAAACATGGAAGCATGACCGGAGGAGCACGAGCCAGAAGCAGAACTGAGGGGCGGACTGAGAATGCCAATTGAAGACTACTTATCGATGATGATGGCATGTTTACAAAGATGATAAGACAAGCTATAAGAGGCGGATTGCTTAATAGAAATTTAAAGACATTAATATAAGTCTCATTGCTTCTAACATCTGATATGTTAAGAACCCACCGGAATTCAAACCATCAACTAGAAACATATCAATGAAAAGTCGATCCTATAGCCCATTTAATGAGGTATATCAGACACATGGAGGCGTCGGAAGCCTCCAACGAGGTTATGGGACGGTGTTTCCCACTGTTTGATGGATTTGGTTAAACCATGATTCAAGCAACTGGAAAATGGCTCCACAAGCACATTGTACATGAATTTTTTTATACATTTTCGGGGCAATATCTCATAACCCAAAACTATGATGATGTCGTCAACATTGAAGCAGACGATCTGAGAGTCACTCAAGAGTTTTCTTTTGCGATTTAAAACGACGGTTGCCCTGGTAGGCAGACGGATCCATTAGTAGTTTTGATGGTACCAATTTCAAGAATTGTTGATAAGACGGTATTTACAGTTGCATTGGAATGGAATCCACCGATAGATCTCACAGGTTTTTAGCATGAAGCTGGAAGGGTTCTGCGACAAGAGTACGTTGAAGCTGATAAGAAATAGGTAAATGATGTGAAAGGAGAACCACCCAAGGAAAGAGGAAGATGGATGGATGATTGATATGATGGTTCAAAGTGGCAGAGGAGAAAACCGAAATTCTTTCCTACATTGATCTGTATGAGACCTAGAAAGAATATATTTGGATACTATGGGGAAGCTCCCTGCCACGGCTGGCTAGAAGGGAGCCCATGGAACGTAAATGACATATGGAAAATATTATATATTTCATGAGCTGGCATAATACAAATGACCGCAAGTACATGTGAGGTTTGATTGAGGAACATGTCAGCGATAACTGTTTACAGCAATACACGAGGAACTGAACTGTGGTGGTGGAATGGAAGCAGCTACCAACCGCAACTTATGGAGGTGACCCTGAATCAAGGTCGAGGATCGTCGTTTCTTGATCGGATGACGTAGGATTAGTTTAGCTTTTGCACTTTATTTCCAAAATTAATAAACAATTTTAATAATGCAGACACAGGATCTCCTCCGATCCCTTAGCATGCTCTAAGTGGATATGAGATTGTGACACCCAAAGAAGCAACCATAACGACATTAGGCTTGATGTTTTTCAATATTTAAACTCTAAGCCAATAAATGGGTTCCCAGTTACTTACAACCACATAAGCACATGTCCTTTTTGCCAAAGAGCAAACAGATAGACTTGTGTGGCTTGGATTAAAGCCCCGATAGGGTAGCGCAACCGCAAAACAAATGCAAATCCACTTACAGAAAAGCAAGCGGATGGACTTGTATAGCATTAATCGTATGAAGTCTGAATTGGAGAACCAAGACCGAAGAGCAAGGCACAAATTCGTTTGGCAGAGAGTAAGTGAATGGACTCATATGATATTGATCGTGTTATGTTTCGTCCGAAGAGATGGAGCCAGAGTGCAAGGACTAAGTCACCTCGTTGAAAGGGGGTGAATGAGCGTGCTTATCGTAGAGTCCTCTCACCGTAAAGAGAGCGGATTGGGCTCAGCAAAAAATTGGGTACATTTTCAATTGCAGAGAAGGAATCATAGTGCATAAAGTGCGCCCCTTCGCTGGAAAGCAACAGGATGAGCTTACTTACCGTTCTTCCCCCTTCACCAGAAAGTGAGCGAATGAGGTCCAACAAGGGTCTGTAGATACCATTACATGTCTGACATCACCATATGTCATGTCGGAGTGTCAGGGTTGGAGGGGCGGAGAGTGGATTCTTCGCCAAAAGCGACGAGATCGAGTCGATCGACTCACTCACCGTCAAGTCTCCTCACCAAAGAGCGAGCGAATTGGGCTTAGCAAAGATCCAAAGAGACCATGAACCAAATAATAAACCCAAAAAGACCATAAACCTGATCATCGGTCCGGAGAGATCATGGACTTGATTAATGATCCAATGAGATCGCGGATTTGGCTAACGATCCGATCAGATCATGACTCTGGTTACCACCTTTCACTGTTTCAAATCTCGTAAATATCGCCCGAGATCTCCTCCGAGATCTCGTTTTGGGCTATTTCGTCTTTCCGAAACGAAATAGCAAATATCACTTTAAATCCCCTTTCGAATATATCGCCCCAGATATTGCAATATCGAACGATATTTCGACCGAGACGAAATACAGGGATATCGTCCTAGATCTTAGTTTGTTTGGTTAAAATTCAAATCTGTGCCTAAACAAGAACAATAATAAATAAAAACTCAAATCTAACCATGATAATATTTTGTTATTTTACATTTTGCATGTTAAATGACCATATTGTATGTTCATATATGTTCTACAATACTTATGATTTTCACATTCGTTTTTTACATACATGTTATGTATAAAATTATGTATTTTATGGTCTATTTATGCTGATTTTTTTAATGTTTTGGATCATTTTAATGTTTTATGTCTAACAATATTTCTTTTTTAAGCATATTACAATTTAAAGTATAAACGATCTTTCGTAAAATAAAGAATAATAAAGTTATTTTGTAATTCAAGTTTAAGTTACTATGCCTTTAATAGCATTCATAAAAATTATTTTGTAAAAATATCATTTTTTAACATATCATGTACCCCGAGATTGTTCCGATATGAACTTTCAGACCCGAGATGGAAATCCGAGACGAACTTTCGAGTTAGACTCATCTCGTCCTAGATTTCCCCCGATATGAGATCAAGTCTATAAAATCTCCGTGACGAAACGCGACCGATATCCGAGATTTAAAACCTTGCCACCTTTAATCGGCTGATGATTGGGTTAACAATCTAGATAACAGAGATATAGACATGCAACAATCAACTCCCGGATGAATACAGAATGACTCACGATAAACTGATTCACAAAGGTTGGAGAATTCAACTATTAATGAAATATGGATTTTGGTGTTTTGACTCTTGAAACAAAGAACACATTCCTATCGCAAGATGCACTTTGGAGGCAGGTGTTAATCTGTCTTTCGACCAGGTAACATGCAAACGGCTTCGACTAAACAAATTTCACGATTGTCGAAGTAAACAGTCCTGAGTGATGACTACTAGGCATAGAAACCAAGTGCAAACAAAGCTATGAGAAGACGGTGGTCGGTACAACACCCCCATTCTCTAAGCCAAACGCTCCAGATGTTGCAGTCATCTCTAGTTTCAACTTTCAAATTGAAGATCAAATGTTATTCAAATATAACACCAAATAACACACGAGTGGAAAAAAATCATAAAGCATTCATTGATATAAACATGCATTCATACAACCCACCACAATACCCATTGAGACAAATTATAACTTACTACAAAATATACTCCAAGAGCGACATGACGATGCTTCCTCGGTTGATAAGAGTATAAATAGTGACAGTCAAAAACATGCTGACACATACATCAAAAGATACAACAACCAAAACAAAACAAAACACATCGGAACTCCTACATAGTTATAGCCTCTTGCTCGTCTCCGGAAGCTTATACAAAAGATAACTGAACGACCTTAACCCTCAGCCTACTCAATTGAGTATCCGAGAATTTAAGGAGAAAGCAAAAGTTATGAATCAGTCAAAAAGACTTGTGTGAATAATAACTTGCTACCCGACACTATAAATATCTAATGAGACAACGCCGCATAGCGGAACGGTTTCTCTCTCGTTAGAACCATGCTACGAAATAAGGCTAACATAGTGCCTCTACACTACAATGATTGGTACAATTATCACAGAGATATATAACAATAACAATATAACATGCTACACACAATGGATTTCTCATCCCCTGTTACACTAATTAATTGTCTTAACAGTTTCAATATTTTTACATGTCATTTGTGATTCCCGTCTGTGCTTCATGATGTCAAATTCCACTAATCACGAAACCACTTTCCTTCGCATTTATTTGGCTTCCGAACTGCACAAAGCAACAGAGTCAGATTCTTATTATAATTTTCAAACTGCGCGAAGCAAAGGAATTCCTCCTTCTGATCCCTCTCTCATGCTTCATAAGGTAATCCATACTAACAACGAGACCGAAGACTTATCATTAAATCTCTCAAACTACACGAAGCGATGGGCCCTTCCTATGCTTCGCAAAGTAATCCCTTCCCCCTCCCGCGTGTTAACACGAAACTAAAAGCTCAATCCTAAGTCCCTGAACTGCGCGAAGCAACATGATTAGACACCATCATTTATACTTTCATTTAACTGGTGTTTCCCAATTTTCCATCCATTGAACATTCCTCGGGTTTCACACATATGCAATGTCTTAAACAGAAGCCAACAACCAACAACATAAGCATTTCAATGGGTTCAATCAATGTCCAATTTATACTACAAACACAACACATGTGTTCCCAATCACCTTCGTCTCCCTCATAGGCACCAAAGCTCATATTCCATTCATTCCGAAAGGGGTAACCCTTCCAGCAAAACAACAACAATCGATGTATGTCGTCACACAAATGACGGCAAGCAATAGAGGCAAAACCTTTATTTCATTTTAGAAAACAACTCATTAAATGATCTCCTTATTGTCATTATCATCGTCGACAGCCAAAGAGGTGAAGCCATAAAACATTTGGTTTTAAAAAAGTTCATAGTCGACCCCATCTATGCCGAACAGAGTATTTTATAGAAAAAAGTTTATAAAAGCATATCGTTGTAGACAATGGCTTTAAGAGTTTTCGGAAGCATAAGCTTTGGTTTAGAAAACATATGTCCCATTAAGGATATCTTCGTCAAAAGGACCGAAGAAACGGAGGCAACAACCTTAAAAGATAATTTAAGGAAAATAAGCCCCTTCCGATTCTACTGAAAGGTGCGAAGGCGAAGGCCTCTATTCTTTAGAAAGTCATAGTTTATATATCCTTCTTTACAAAATAGTTATTTTATATATCCTTCTTTAGAAAGTAATACTAAACTTTTTCATAATTCACTGAAGTTATAGCAGTTATATAAAGTAAAAGAGGCATTATATATGATTAATGACAAGGATGGTATTACTCTATCAACTCAATCTAGTATTGATGAGGCATTTGTTGACTACTTCAAGTCTATTTTGGCACTTGATGTATTACCCTCTACCAATATGAACCTCTTTTCCATTTAAATTTGCCTCATATTTTTGTTTGGTTTCTCTTGCTACTGGAGATGAAATCAAAGAAGCTGTTTTTAATACGGATTCATCCAGTTCAGGTGGTCCAGATGGATATAATGCTTGTTTTCTGCAAATATGTTGACCTGTGATTTGTAATGATATTATAAGAGTTGTTCAATATTTCTTTTTTAAGAATTCCTTGCCTTCAAGTTTTGCTGCCACTTCAATTTCTTTAATACCCAAGGTGGATAATCTCATTAGCATTTCAGATTTCAGACCCATCTCATGTTGCAGTGTTTTTTATAAGATTATTTCTAAGGTTCTGTCTAATAAAATTCATAAAGTGTTGCCCTCAGTCATTTCTTGCAACCAGTCTGCCTATCTTTTAGGTAGGTCTATTAGTGACAATATATTGATTACTCAGGAGTTGCTCAATGGTTATGATAGGAAAATTATTTCTTCATGATGCATGCTGAAGCTCGATATTAAGAAAGCTTTTGATAGTGCTTCCTGTCCTGCTATTTTAGCTATTTTGTCAAGAATGAATTTCCCGAAGCCCTTTCTAGCATGGATTTTACACATGCATTTCTTCACCTAGGTTCTCTATCTCTAGACATGAGAGTTTGCTTAGATATTTTAAGAGTACGAGAGGTGTCGGGCAGGGGGACCATATTTCTTCATATCTCTTCATAGTGGTGATGGAATTGCTCAATTCTCTGGTAATTGATCAGGTTCAGAAAGGTCATCTTGATTTGCATCCTCGTTGTAAAGACCCTAGAATAACTCATTTACTCTTTGCTGATGACCTTATTTTATTTACCAAACCTACTGTGTTCAATATTAGTTGTATCATTTCTATCCTTCAATCCTTCTATGAGACTACCAGCCTTCAAGTTAACTTGAGTAAGTCATATATCAAAGTTGTTGTTTTGCCTATTGATAAGAAATCTGAGCTAATTGCATTGTCTGGTTTGAGGGAGCTACTTGATAATGCTTCTTATTTAGGTCTTCCTCTCTTTTAGTGGAAGAATTACAAAGGACAAGTGCTTGCCATTGTATGAGAAGACTATTGATCGAATGAAGTAATGGCCTTCTTGTAGGTTGTCTCAAGCAGATAGGCTGACTGTAATTCAATCAATTATTTCTTCTATGACTACTTATTACTCTAGACACTATATCCTTCCTGTGAAGTTAATCAATATGGTTATGAGCGCTATGAACAAATTTTTATGGCATGGTGATCCCTTTGCTAAAAAAAATGTTCCTATCTCTTTTGCCAAATTGTGTGAGGATAAGAAAAATGGGGGTGTTGGTATTATCAACCTTATTCAATGGAACAAGGCAGCGATCTCTGTTTATTACAATAAGCTTTTCTCTGATTACAATAACTTGTGGACTAGATTTGTCATGCGCAATTTAATTGGGAGGAAAAATTTCTGGCAAATGGATATTCCACAATCGTGTAGTTGGAGTTGGAGGCAAATTCGTAAGCTTAGAAGTATTTTTCTACCTTTTGTTTAGTGTAATGTTAGTAAGATTCAAGGCCTTTCTTTCTGGTTTTCACCTTGGGCTGGAAGTGGTTTGATTCTTGGAAATTTTGTTGAGTATAATCTGAGACGTAATAGTTGTATTCCTGGAAATGCTAAGGTTGATGATGTTTTGCATGATGGTGTACTTGTTTTGCCTCATAGTAGCTCTGCTTCTTTGTGTGTGCTCTGGAATGAGATTTCTTCCAATTTCAATATCTCTGGTGATTTTTCTATCTCATGGAGTGGTAGTTCTCGTTCCATTAGTCATGTTTATAAGTTGTTGCGTGGTGATAAGCCTGTCTTTCCTTGGTATAAGAGGATCTGGAATTACATGAGTTCAGCAAAAACCAATTTCCTGTTATGGAAAATTATGTCCAATGATGTTAATACTAAAGACAAGTTATATAATTTGGGTCTTATTCCTGATCAGTTGTGTGTTTTATGTAGAGCGGAACCTGAGTGTAATACTCACTTGTTTTTTGAATGTTCATTTGTCCATCAAATTTGGAGGAGGGTTTTAGCAGTGGGCAAAATGCATACACCTTCTACAGTTAGCGAAGATGAATGGTTTTTGTTATTCAAGGCTACAAGATGGAAATCTAGGAGAAGTATGCTACTTTTGAAGATGTTGAAGGTGTTTTTGTACGAAGTTTGGGCTGAAAGAAATAGAAGAATTTTCTCTAATTCTTCTTTAAAGTTGAATGAATTATTTGTCATTATTAATAAGAATATCTTGAACTGCTTAAAAGTTGGTGATGGTTGTACTGATTTGCTGCACTGATTTGGGCTTCCAAGTATTTTGGTTTGTGCAGTTAGAATTTTTAAAGGTGAGGTTTTCTGTAGAGTTAGTGGTGCTGATTAAATGGCAATGGCATGAGAGTTCTTTGATGTACTATGGTGTATTGCATGTGATTACTGAAATGCTATTCATGGTTGATGATATGGTTCTTCTAGATAACTTGCAGTTTCTTGAGTGCTAATCACTTTTCTCTGACGAGCAATGGTATATTGGAAAGGTTTTTTGTAAGTGCTAGTAGTGCTGATGAATGGCAATTGTATAGGAGTTCTCTGATGTGCAATGGTGTATTGCATGTGTGATTTCTGAAGTGCTATTCATGGTTGATGATATGGTTCTTTGTGGAGTGCTTATCACTGTTCTTGTTTTTTAGTTGTTAATCATTGTGTGGTATTGAGTTTTTTCTATATTGTATAGATTTTATCATATCATTTTTTTCTCAATACCACTGTATAGCGTCATGTTTTGTTGTACAGTTTTGTTAAACTCTTGTAAATGCTTCTATTTTGTCAATAATATTTTATTTGCCTGTTATTAGTTATTTTATGTAAAAGCACCCCTCCGGCCTAACCGAAGAAGCCGAGACGAAAGCCTCTTGTAGATTAGCTATTTTTCAAAACCAAAATATTTATCAAGACTAATGCCGAAACCGAATGGTAAGAGATGAAAACCTTGAATGCTTCATATATCATACTTCTAATATTTTAAGCATCCAGTGCTACCGGAAGGTGTTCCGACTTTGTCGGAAGGAATTCTGGAAAGGCAGTGGCACTGATAGTAAATACGAATAAACTGACTTATTTTCTTTTAAAGTGCTACTTTATACCCACTCCATCATATTTGTCGAATTCTCGTTACCTTATAAATAAAAATACCGCCGATAGACAATCATTTTACAATACTTTTGTATCAGTCATGTATAAAATATTTATACGAATATAATAACCATTTTAATCAAATTCAAAAATTTCCTAAGCAAATCAATCTTTGAAAATTCATAATTATTTCATACAATCATGAAAAACATGAAATCTCATCTCCAAAATTATATTTCAAACATCAAACCAAAATTTCATGACATTTGGAGATGTCTAGCTATAGGTTTCGACCTATGAACCTATTCATTTTCATACATTTTGATCATAAACATGTAACAAATCATGAGTATTACAAAATATTCATGTAATATCAACTAAATCATAAAATCAATCATGAACAACATATGTTTCGTCTATACATAAATGGCCGAAACCACAATGAATAGAGATTATTATTCACCTTGTTTGGATAGAGATGATAAGATTTGTTGATGAAAATTTCCTAGCTTTTTCTTTCTTCTCCTAGCTTTAATTGTCGGCCATACTTTAATTTGCTTTAGACCTTTTTGGAAATGAATGTAAATGAAAACAATGTGGGAGGAATGATATGTGTGTGTATGACCGAAAGTTTCAACTTTGCTCTTCTCATACCATCCTTTTAATGCACATTTAATCATTTTCTAAGGTCGACCTTCTAATTAATTAATTTAAGCACAAATCTCTTTTTCCCTAATCCATCACATTATTTCTATTCAATCACCCAATTAAATTCTTGAATAATGTCTTTCAAAAATTATGGATGATAGTGACAGTCAAACGAAACTGAAAGGATAACATCTTGGAGTATTCTAAGTTTAGGATGGTGCCTCCTTTAGGTAGAGGATCGGTACATATCCCTATACGCTAGAGCAATCTTGCCTCAACTAACATAAACCTCTTCTCTAGTCGCGTAGAGTTTGGTTCAAGTATGGTTTCAGGACTTCCATGATTTATATTAACTATCACCATATATGACGTAAAACCAGCAATTTAACGCATCGGAAATCCATCAATATTTCTAAAAGAAATACCTAGATGACTATTGAAACAAAACATGAAATCATAATACCAACATCATGATGATCTAACACAAGAAAACATGGACCCTCAATAATCATGTTTAGGGATCGATACTGACCCCCACTATAGGAGTCGATACCAATCCCAAGAATTAGGTTATTTGAGGTCGACTTTTTCTAGAAGATTTCATCTTGGCAAGAAGCTTGGAGAAACTTTAGCTGGATATTTGGAAATCTGCTGCCAGAAATACATAGGGATTGGCTCATTGGAAAGGATCATTTTCTCTCTTGCTTACACTTTCATTTTTATATTCCACGGAATATTAGTTTATGGCGTACTCAAAGCTTTCCTGAAGCCTTGGCATATGACACGGCAAGTGGCGCGCGCCTTTTGAATTTACAGTGCATGCTTAGAATTTTAATTTTTATAAATTTAATATATGTATATAACAAAGAAAGTTTAATATAATTTATATTCTTTTACCAAAGCATGTAGTATTTTTTACACTCTACAAAAGACTTCATTTAATATAATATAATAAGTGCATAATTTCAAGCATAATAGTCAGCAAAAGCCAAAATCCAGTATAATAGCAAGTATCACCAGTACATTAGACATTTGTATTTGATTACGTATATTTTCTGAAACACTATCTACATCATCAGATTCATAAGCTAAATCATTTTCTTCATTTGTCCTATATTAACTAATAATTTGTTGGTGCGAATTAACATGAACAGACAATTCATAGCTCACTGGAGATTAATTTGAAAAAATATTCGCCTAATACTACTTGTTTGATGCACGATAATAAGAACATATAGTTAAATTTTTTTGAGATTAATTTGGAGAATTTGATTGTTCAAGGCAATTTGCTCGATGCAAGGATGGTAATTAGGCCTGTTGGGTTGGATTTGGACCAAATCCAGTGATTCACGGTTCTAGTGGGGTTGTATTTTATCGAGTTTAATTTGTATATTTTAAAATATTGACTCAATCTAAAGTTCAATTTGATTCGGATTCGATCAGAAATAACATTAACATTGTATATATTTTCTTGCTTTTTAACTAATATTCCAAATCAGATATGTTTTCATATTATCTTTCATCAACTAGACACGACCCGAGACCCATTGGGCTCGAATCGGGTTCGGATCTGCTTGGTTCGATTTTGAGGATCTCGATTCTAATTGTCTATCGTAGTTTGATGCACAATAATCTATTAAATAATAGTATAGCAGAAGAATTTCAAGCTCTCTCCTTGATTCTCTCTATTATCTCAATTCTCCTTTATTCTCTCAATTCTCTCTGTTCTCCTTAAAAATCGAAAGATATTTTTATTAAATCAAAATTATGCAATAATAATTAAGCAACCACAAGCAACCTTGAGTAATCTGGAAATTGAAAATGCACCGTCCGTTTTATTTTTTTAATTTGTTTTATTCCTGCCCTCATTTCTCCTTATATTCCGTGTGAATCGGTCTCACAAGGTAATAGCTTCCTCTACCTCTTACTTCCTCCGATCTGGATAAAAAGCTGCGATCCCTTTTCCTCAAATTCCATCTGCCTCGATATGAGATTCCAACCTGATTTGTGCCTCCATCGTTTTCTCGCCGTCCCGCTTCCCTAGCTAACGATACTTCTCTAGCTAATTCAGGTAAGCACTAACCGTTCGGGTTTCTCCCTCACTGCAGCTCGCTTCTTTCTCGCCTTGGGTAAAAACCCTAATCCATTCTTCTTAAATTGGGTTTTAGACTGATAGCTAGCAACAGATATATCTGCTAGGTCGGTCTTTTTCATTGCGATGATTTCATTTGATATGCTTTTTCAAATCGATCATTGACTTTCTATTAATTTTGTTTTCATTTTATTAAACTGGCTAAATTTTTGTCTAATTTTAATGCAGTTTATTAACCCTATTTGTTTCTATTAATTTTGCAGACAAATTTTTGACTGCCAATGCAATCGCTCCGTAAGACAACAAATAACAATCCGATGATAATATCAACAAATATACCTGGATCTGGCTGACATGCTAAAAAGGGAAATGGACTAGGCAACAAATATGAAATAAATGTTCTTCCTCTTTGCTTCATTTCGGAAAATACGAGACCATCATTCTCGCCATTATATGCTGCCTATCAGAGGTTACTATATCACGCACAATCTGCTTTATTATAATCCTCAAGACGTATATTGCAGGTGACGATACTAAGATATCATAAGATTCCTTTGCATATGTATTCTTTGATATTTTGTCCAACTAATGAAGCGATCTGGAATTTGATGTTTGGAATGATCTTTGCGTATTTTCCCCTGCAATTTTATGTTATTTTGTCTCTTTGGCATTTATTTCTATTTGAACTATCAAAGCGACTATCAGAAGTCTATATGTTAAAGCAATTTTTGAATCAAGTTTTCCAACCATCCACAAATCAAAATTTACAACATCGCTTGGTAAGCTTATAACACTAATAAGAGTACATTATCAGTACCAAAAAAAACAGATTTATCTTAATTTTCTTTGCATTAAAAAAATAAAATAGGCATTACATTGATCTTAATATTATGTATGTGTGTGTGTGTGTTGATCGCATATCTGACCACTCATGACATTAGCAATTTATTTTGTGGTATTTTGTGCTTCCTAATACATAATCTTTAATGAATATTAGGTACTAAACTTTTGAATTTACTTTTACTTTGTACAGAATAAGACGCACAAGATTGGATCATTTTGATACATGCCAGCGTGCTTGGATTATTATTACCAATGTCATCCATGAATATCAGTAAATTGGGTTCGAGGTTGATGGGGAAGAAACTGGTATTTATAGGTAAAATAACCAATATTTCCTTTTTTGTACTTCAGCGTTTTTTCTCTTTTCATCATTCTCTATTTTTCAGTTGTTTGGCCACTAAATGTTATGCTTACCCACTAGACTTGCTTCCCTGTATTACACTTATGCCAGAACACCTCGCTTTCAAATATCAGTTGGTTCGAACTATAACCATATATTCCCATAATTATATAAACCACCAATATATTAGTATTTACTTAGCTTTCTGTGGTGTTTTCTTAACAAATCAACTTCAAAATATGGTAATTGCTTCCTACAAATGCATACAAGGACGCACATTTATACATGTGTGCTTTGTATCTGTGGATTTGTTTCGAGAACATTTAACTACATATTTTATAAAATAGATGAACATAATTTAACATAAACATACTGACGCGGATTGTAGTACTAAAAATGTAGATCAAATTACAAGCAACATTTTATCCTATTAGTTTTTAGAAATTTGTAGAAAATATTACTATTGATAATATATGGTCATATCAAGATATAGCATCACTTTATCCTATTAAAAAGTTAGTGATGAAAACCATTGATATGCAAATATTGCTCAAATTTCAGTTTCAACCGACATTGGCTATTCTTCCTCCACGTTCTTTACGCCGTCTGCGAAGAGAAGTATTCAACTTCCTATAAACCAATTTTACCTTGATGTGGAAATGGCTTCATATACTATACCGATTCGATAACAATATTATCATTTCTTTTACGTTACGGCTGGTTTAGTCCGAATATTTTTTTATACGTTTGCTAATATATTTTTGGCCCATTGATTCCTTTTGATTGGGGTTTTGAGTTAGCTTTTGTTTTTTGTTTACTATATATGATTTTGCCAAATTGTTTTATTTTTCTTTGTTTTCTTATTTTATTCCTTCTTGCTAATATTTATGACAGTGAATTTTTGAATAATGAAAAGCGCTAACAGGGACCATGAATTTGGTCCGTGGATGACCTTTTTGCCATATTCCTAGACCTGACAAAATTTATTGGATGTGAAAACCTTGAGTCATTTTTTTTCATGATTATAATATTTTAACCCTCTGTTTGTTTTAGTTTTTCTACTGTACGGACCTTGAAATTTCTCATTGTTGAAGGACCTAGGCAACATTGAAATGCTAGCCACATTTACTTTTTATGTCTGCCAACCTTTCCCTTTTTAGGCTTGGAAAAATATGTTGTGGTGGCGGTATAATAAATAGCAATTTCACCTTTGCTGATTTACATAATATCAGCCCGCATCAAGCATTTAAAGTGTTCTTTTCATGGTTTCATAAGTGGATTGTGATAAACATACCAAGCCAAAAAAAAATTATAGTCATGAGTTATGAATAATTATTAATACAAGCTTCATATTCATGCATGGCTCTCTGATTTTTGACCGACTTCCAAATTGATTATGGTTTCACTATATTTCAGCTTCCTTTTTTCCCCTATGGTTAAATATGCATGTCGATGTTTGTTGTCTTCTATTATCAGGGGAACAAATTGCATATACCAAATTCTTTTCCAACTTATGTCACTGTTTTTTGAAGTATATTTTTTTCCTTCCAAAGTTATTACAGCTAAAATTTACGTGTAATCAGATAAATTGTAGCAGTTTTTTGAACAGCGGAATATATAATTATACATGACAAACGAAAATTAGAGTAAGAAAATATACACAAAAGTTGGTATTTTTCTAAATGCTATTAAACTAAATAAAAATAATATCTTCCAACTGAAATGCTATAAGCCCAAAAAATAATCACATTTGCCTCATATCCACGGAATATATACTATTATATTATTACTGAGTTTAGTTTCAAGAACGCACACGTGCTCTAAGTATTTTGGATATCAACAGTCACATTTCTGTACTAGAAACCTGGACCGTCGATTTTTTCCATTTCAAATATGATTTTTTGGTACATCTCCTATTCTTCTTACCCAACCCTAATTTTACCTTACTCTTATGCCATCGTAATTCTCTCTGCCAACTTACTCAAATTTCACCCCAAACAACTTCTTTCCCATATTTCCTTCTTCTCTCTTATTATCCTAGGTTCTTGCTGTCAACTTATTGATCGATTGCCTTAGTTCCTATTGCATATCGCAGTACACATTATGCTCAGTTAACTATAAGATGGCATTGCAATTCATGTCACTTTGCATTTTCAGGTATTTCCGATCCAAATTTGCAATGCCTTCGATCTTAAAATCTCCGTACCCTTTTACTGATTTGATTTATCTTCTTAATTTTCAGAACATATGATATATCTTTGTTAATCGAGTTGGTGGTTGAATACTTTCATGGTCTACATTTCAAGTATAATTTTAATTGCATACCTCAAATACTTTGGCTGCTTAGATTTTTGTATCATCCATTAGATTGAATCTTGCTGGGATTCACATGCGCAGGACTTCTTTTATGATGAAAATTCATTGATTTAGCTGCCATTCAATGCACTTGATGTGTGATCTATTGGAAACTCCTGTTGTTTTGGTTTTAGTTTTTGAATCCAATATGGGATAGTTCTTATGTTTAATTATTTTTAGTTTTTTCTTTTCTTTTTATGGTATGTTAAACGATATTGAAATTGAAATTGCTGCTATGGTGGATCCGATTTTGGATAACGCTTCTCTTCTATTTTAAATTTTTGCATTTTTATTTGTTAAACAATGTCGAAATTGTGGTTCTTATGTAAAACTGATACATAGTCTCTTACTATCATTGTCCATATGGCTGAGTTTAGATGGCGTTCTATGTTTAGGATGGTGATGTTTCATTTGGGATAATCTACATGACTAACTTTAGGTGTTTACGAACCCAAGGTCAAAACATTAAATTATCGATGTTGTTGAATTTAGTTTCCTACCAATATTCAGACAAATTTCCTTTAATCGGTTCCAAAATTTGTTTTGGAGTAATGCCATATAATGTCTTCGGTGTCTTGAAATGCTTTTGACAGAATATGAAATTAGGGCCACTAAGTGTTATATGCATGTTATTACCTTTAAAATAACAATCTACAGATGCTAATGTCTTATAAATCAAAGTGCAGGAATCAAAGGAAAATTCTATTCACTACGCATGAGTCTCATACGATTAAAATATTCATGTGGATATTTGAAGAATTTCATGAAGAGTAAATTGCACATCCAAAAAAGTGATATTGTAAGCCTCATTGTTCACTATGACTGCCATTACTTTATAGGGTCAAATTAGTTTTTTTTTTTTTTTTAAATCATATTTTGTTCCAAAAGTTTGTGTTAGATAATAAAGCATGAGGCATCCAATAAATGGAAGCATTGTTTTTTTGACTTTAATTCATTCCAGCATGAAGCCATTCATTATATTATAGGACTATTTTTATCTCATGCTTTCTTTGTACTAACTACGTTTGCAGATGTCATTTTATTGATTATAAGGATATCTAGATTTGTCGGCTTCTTCCATCTCCTTCCCTTCCTCCCGAACCGCTGAACCCTTGCCTTGCAGCCATCGTTGCTATGAGTATGTGGTTTTCTTCATATTCTTCCAGTTTTTCCCTTTCTATTAAATCCATATTTATTGTTATCTGTATTTTTAGATCTTGGTTAGTTAGAGTGTTTATGAATATGAGGTCGAAATATTAAATTGTCCACGTTGTTGAATTTAGTTTCCTACCAAGATTCAAATAAATTTCCTTCAATCGGTTGCAATATGTATTTTGGAGTAATACCATATAATGTCTTGGGTTTCTTGAAATGCTTTTGATAAAATAGGAAATTTGGGGCACTATGTGTTATGTGCATGTTATTAACTTTAATATAGCAATACTGCAATGCCTTTTAAACCAAAGTACAAGAATTAAGGGAAAAATTTATCCACTACGCAAATATCCATATGGATCTTTGATTAATTTTACGAAGAGGAGTAAATTAGACATCCAAAAAATTGATATTGTAAGCCTCATCGCTCGCTATGACTGCCATTAGTTTATAGGGTCAAATTACTTATTTTTAATCATGTTTAGTTCCAAATGTTTGTGTTAGATAATAGAGTATGAGGCATCCAATATACGAAAGCATTGTTTTTTGACCTCGATTCATTCAAGCATGAAGTTGCTCATTGTATTGAAGAACTATTTTTCTCTCTTGATTTAAATGTACTAATCGTGTGTGCAGATGTAATGTTATTGGTTATAAGGGTATCTAGATATGCTGACTTCTGCCATGTCCTTCCTTCGTCCAAGATCGTTGGATCCTTACCTAACCATCGTTGCTATGGGTATGTGGTTTCTTCATATTCTTCCTTTTCGATTAACATATGCTTGACTTTATCCTTCAGAAGAAAGATTTTTCGGGGTTAAGTGAAAGCTGAAATTGGTGGCTAATCTTATATGTAATAATGTAAATATATGTTCATGTTGTTTATTCTCCAACATTTTAGAATTTTGTGCATGCATTCACTATATGCATCTTGCTTTAAGAAAAATGTTAATTTAAATACACTCAAATACAACAAACTGCAGTTTACTTCTTTCTTTCTTTTTTCCTTTTTTTTTTCTTTTTTTTTTTTTTTTTGTAAATAATGACTTAGTTCTAGAGTATATAGGAGCATATCTGATACTGCTACTCTCATCTTTAAGAAAAATTGAGGTTAAATTTAAATTAATTGGTTCATCTTTAAACTCCCTTTACATTTACCAATTGCAAAATTTTATTAGGGAATGAAGTACAGGTTAAAGCTAACAATTATTGAATCATTTATATATGTGAGAACTTAAAATATTAAATCTACATGTTCATGTTTAATCCATCACCCAATCCACTTGAATATTAAATATAGTTGTTAAACTCTTTTTTGGGAGATTGACTAAGTCAGCGTGTGGCTAAAAAAGATGAGTTCATTTAGCCGTGCTGAGATAATCAGATTATATTACTAAATTGGCACATGTTAAACTGGATGAAATCTCAGTTTGTTGTACGTTTGCCTTTTTGATTAACTGTATTTAATAAATGAAAGTGCTTTCTACAATTAAAGAAAAAATGAGAGAATATACGGCAGAAATATAAGCCAACATAAATATTAATTATTTCTCAATATTTATCCTCATTTTCTACTTATCTTAAAACTTCTGTTATGTTTTGGTTGACTAACTAGCATTATTATATAGCTCCCTAATTCCTATTAAATGCAGGTGGTTGTCACAACAGTTCGTCGGTTATACAAGCTAATGCAATTGGACAACACATGGCCAAAGCTAATCATGTTTGACTTCATCACGATCCACTGCTTACAATTTATTGAGGTTGGTTGGATAGATTCATTATTTTTACTTTCTCAACCTGCTTTCTATATGCTTGCTTCTTTATGGTAACGATGGATAATTCTTATTCCAGTATGTGAGTGATTGTGAGTGATAATATGTGAGTCCTCCCCAGGTTCAGTTGTTTAATAATCTGTAATGAAATTATTTCACTCTTACTATTGTATTGGACAAGTGGTGGAAGAAAATGCATACAACATTAATGGTGATAATCACATAGGACTATCTAACAAATTTAGGTTGGAATGCTTGAGTTTCGGAGGAAATGATTTATATATCATATACTCCTATGTGCTTATCCGTGATAGTACCTTAATCATTCATTACAACTTTATTAAGTTGTCAGGTGTGCATGCAAGGGAGGATGAGAATATTATGAATTGGATAAAAGCATAGTGAGAATTTCTCAAACCAGGTCTATTGGAGTTGTACGGAAGTTTACAACAGGTGAAGGTTTTTATTTTTTATTTTTGGAATTTATGTTAGATTTTTATGCTTCTTGACTTATCAAAATATATACATATATTGGATGTGGAAGTTATGTTAACAGGCATTGTTGCAACTTAATTATGTCAGTCTTCTTTATTGTCACATTAAAATCATCCACATTAATGTGAATAACAGAACATGACTTGGAGCATGAGAGGTTAAAATGATGTACGTTTGCATCAATTTCGACATGAGCAGCAGTTGATTGAATGTCAAAAGATGAACGAAATATTGAAGTCGGCAACTCTTGGTGGGATACTATAGCTATACGAAATAAAGTATTTTTCTGAACAAGGCATTACCTCGAATTCTGGCTGGAGATCTAAACTAAATTGATGCAAATGAAATGAGAGAAGCAGCCTATTATAGACTAGGGAGAAACGGTGAGAATGAACTGCAACCAGAATGAGTTGCACTCTGCTTCATGTGTGATTCAAAGAAAATGGAAAGCCACTGCTTTGGCAGAACCAACTTCAATTTGAGACTAAGAGCGAGCTAACACCTGAAGCGAATATAAAATGCAGCCAATCTTGACCTATGCCAATGAAATATGTATATTCAATTTCTGACATGCATTTTATTTAGCTTGGAAGGTTGCAAAACTATGTATATTGTTTAGATGGTGAGTTGATTTTGCATGTTTAAAAAATTATCCAGTCCATGCAATTTAGTATGATGCGTAACTTATTTTTGAGCTCAACTGCTTTTTTTTCTTATGTATGTGACCTTCAGACTCTTTAACTGTTTTTTTCCTTATGTATATGACTTTCAGACCTTGTGCACAAGATAAACTACTTAGTTTTTATTAAATAAATATGCATTCATGATATTTCCCATGTGTTTGGTCGGTCTTAGAAGAGAGAAGTTAAATTGAGAATGACTTTCATTGGATGTTCCATGATATGACATTCACCTTTAGAGTTGTCAAAACAACTCAAATAAGCGCAACTAACTCCCTGTTGGGGGTCATTTGATTCCCAATCGGCAAATGGTTGGAAATTCTCTTAGAAATAATTAATATAAGAAAGAAAGAAAGTAAAAAAACCACCAAGCCAAAAACTTCACAACTTCCCGTGTGCGTAGCAGGGGTTACGCACGCAAAAGTTAACTCATATTTATTTGTATCTATACGTTATCTATGTATAAAACTAAAATTTCACAATTCATAAATTAACTTTTGATTATATATGCACACGTTCAACGGACGTGTCTAACGTATTGGTATTAATAATAAAAATCATAATAAAAATTTTGTGTTTAACTGCGTAGATGTGTAGATCACATGCATACATTTATGTACATCAAAAACAAAAATAATTTATTTTGTAAATAACTATGATCTTTTATGTACATAAACAATAAATTTATCGCACACTACGTTAAAAAAAGATACTATTTTTAACTTCAAATAACTCTACAATAAGGCCTATATAATTTTGTTATAAAATCCTTCTCAATTCATTCAAATTATTTACTCTTAAGGTAATATATTTTAATTAATTGCACAATTTCAAAGTTAACATATTTTTAAAAGAAATAAATAATATTTTTTAATATATCTAAAATAATTAAAATATGTTAGTTTCAACATAAACACTTGCTCATAGTAATAAGAACAATAAAACTAATTTTTTACTTCAAACAAATAAAAGTTGCATAATACATGCCTTATATAAACAACAACAATAATTTATAGTTTATTAATTTTGTTAGATTCATCGTATGTTATATAATAAAGTTTCAATTTTAACAATAAAATTCTAAATACTATATTTTATAACATTATCGTGTGCAACGCACGGGTTACACACTAGTATAAGTAATAGTTCATAGTTTGTTTGAGACTAGTTTGAAGGATAATTGTATTTGTGTATTAAAAAAAATGAAAAATACAATGCATTCAACCATCCACTGGTGGATATTAGTTTTGCATTGTTTGAAATGAAAAATAAATAAAAGTAAAAAATAATATAATAACGAAAAGGCATGTTATATGTGCGCTGCACGCCATTTGCACAAACCCTGCATCATGCCTTGCCCCGTGGCGCATCTTTTATAACTATGCTCCCTTCTAGGATACAATAAGCTACTACTTTAAGTGAATGTAAGCCAAAGTACGTTGATCACTGTAAAACCATGTGTGCTCATTTCTTTCCTGTTTTTAATTTACATTCTTCACTTTTTATTCTCTTCTACCACCTGGTTCGGAGTGGTGCTAATTTTGCTGTCAATTATTGAGTAGTGTGTGTGTGTGTGTGTACACACATCCCCCAATATCTTTATTCATGGAACAAACGACCATATAAGCATCACATAAAAAATGTGCGGAAAATTTAAAAACACAACTTTACCAAGTAAAACAATCTTCAAAAAACCAACCAAACTTACCATGAAATAATAAAGAACAAAACAGCACATTTCTTGGAGGCACCACTAGCCAAAACCCTTTTCCCGAAACAAAGACATCTGGTGACGCCGTTAACCGCAACTTGACTCACCAAAACCAACATAAACGCCGACAGACCGTACACCGTAGACGCATCCGTGTCGTACACGCAATATGTGCGGTCATCGTACTCATCAGGCTGCACCTTCCCCTGCACCCAAAAGGGAAAAAGAAGCGTCAATATAGTATCATTTTAGGAAATTGTGAAATTCGAGGAAAATTAACTGTGCTTCTTCTTTTTTCTGCCCCGATTGCGAGAACAAAAGCCATAATGTGAAGTGAGCAGATTACAGCAACTAGCGGAAGTGAAACACCCATGGATTTTCGCTGGCTTCTATCAGGTTTGGAGACTCAGATGTGAATTTGGAAACTGAGATTTGTAGAGGTGAGAATCCTATGATTGAGATATTTGGGAAAGTTATTTGACTGTAGAGTGACCGATAGCGGTAGCAGCGGCGGGTTACTGTCTAATAATAGGCAAAATTTTCTTTACTTTTTTAGCCCAAAATTCGGAATTATGTCAATACAAATAATGGAAAAATACCTCGCTTTTTTCATTAAAAATAGATGGCAACGTAAATATGTATAGCCGAAAATTAGACCTACAATGGCTCAATTGCGGCTTCAGATAGGGTAAGTACCCATATCTTGTAATCATTTTCAAATGTTGGATAAGAATGACCTCTTTAATAGGTTTCTCGTCGTTAACATCGCAAAGGTCAAACACAAAAAATCAATATGGCAATGTTATACATTTCACTCGATTTGAGAATTCCATTGATCTTCAATAAGAAAAGCATGTTTTAATTATAACTAAATCGTGGCACGGCGTCCATTGAAGAACTATAGTTGAGTTGAGTTGAAGCATTAGAAGTGAAACACTATTCAATAGTGAATTCATCTCCTTTGTTGTATGAATCAGTGTCATGGTCAATTAAAGTCAACTCAAAGTCAAAGTCTCTACCTAGAACAATTTAGTTAATAATAATTATTATTATTATTAAACCAAGGACTTTGTGTTTGGACTATACAAGTTAAATATGAATGACATTGGAATTTTGACCATTATCAAATTCCACAAGTCCTAATATTATATAGTTTTGACAAGGAGAATTAACATAAATAACTGCCAATATCAGGAAAGACTTAATAAGTAAAATTAAATTTCATGAAATTGTGTAAACAATTAATTTGCATACTCAAATTGTTTAATACTAATCGTTGCCAAATTTACGCTTAAGAGATAATTGAAAAGTTGAATACCCTGACCACCACCTGATTTAACTGAATTATAATCGACGTAAATTAGTTAATATTTTATATATTAATTATGGGATTTTATTTTATTTTGTTGACTAATATGGAAAATAATGTGTACATATAAACTATATAATACGTATCGATATATGTAACACCCTATACCTTTTTAAGCTCAAATTTTGACAAAAACCGAAACTCAAACTTATCTAAGCATGAATCTATGAATCTGGTGCCTGCAAATAATGAGCATGAGCATATCATAGTACTAAAAAACTAACTCACAACGGAAACAAGATAGGATAATAAGTATCGGCTAAGGCAACTACCTTAATAGTGAATCGCCACATTAATACTGAGCACAAGAGAACAGGAACCGAAACCCAAACTGGAATACGTGCAAAGACTTGTCTTTTCCAAAATCAACCCCGAGAATTTTTATTAGTAGGGGAGTCAGAACAACAAGTCCCGTGAGTAGAAAATGTATAACACTATCCACAATACACAAATATAAACTGTTCGATTTCACCCAAATCATATGTCTAACGAAGCTAATAATTCTGACCTAACCTTCCAAGGATTACACACGACGATTAACTACTAACGTACCCAAGGTAGCTCTTTCGTGAGATAAATTATCGTTATACACTGAGATAGAACTTTTACACGTAAGCATGAAGCCTTTAAACCACCACGCAAGCCAATACCAAAACTAAGACGTGGGATTTCCAACAACTTAATACCCTACTGATAAAGGAGGTGAGGTATGTATATATAGCCACGTATGGCCTCACTCACAATATAACATATAAGGCGGATTCGAACGATCACTTAAGGCCCCAAAGTGGATCCATTGATCATGTAATACCTTACTATGTTGTTTTCAACACGCTAATATAAATTAGAGGGAATCCACTACTAAGTCCTTCTAATTCAAGGCTTCCGTCATTCACGCATATTTCCAACCCTGTATAAGGTGAGAGATGGTAAGCATGCACTTAGTACCTACATGTTAGGTAGACGACTAACTGTCATTTATGACCTTTCCCCAGCAGACCCTAGTTTTACTATCTAACTGACCTTATTAGATAATCCCTGAGTCACTTAATACTTCTCGCACGATAGGCAGACCTATAGTAGTTCTATGGCGATCTTTTCATACCTTATGCCAAGGTGGACTCTAAACCAGTAACTTACTACCTAAAGGAGGCGACTATCGCGGAGGTTACTGATCTCGCACCCAATTATCTATTTCATACTTCTTATTTATTGGGAGGTGATCTATTATACCACTTAATACTTTTAATCCCAAAGTAGACTACACTATCAAATTATTCCCTTTTTTGTTTCTTCTTTCAGAAGGGAGGTGGTCCCTACAACCACTTAATACCTCAACACTTGAAATAAATCTTTGAGATAAATTCGCATATGTAATTATTTATTGTCACAAGTTCCTATAGTCAATGATATCTCACATTAGTTGTACTTATAACTAACTACCGGAAAGTGCAGACTTCTATCTAATAATGCAACTGACCTTGCATCATTAACCTGCTAAGTCCAATCCTTATTTTAATTAAAAATATTGTTTTTAGAAATTAAACTAAAATAAGATAAGGTGATTTCCAAAGATTCATTGTTTTAGGATATTTATTCATTTACTTATTGGACTTAGTATTAACTACGGTGATTGATACCCAAAATTTTCCATTAATTACTATAAAAGTCATATGCTAGTAATGACCATAATAGTCACTTTTCCTAAGGCAATGGACACTTAATTAAATAAATGAAATTCTATAATGGTCACATGTCGTTAATGACTATAATGGTCACATTCCTAAGGCAATGGACACACAATTAACTCGATTTATTTCTGTAAGTGTCATATGTCATTAACGACCTTAACGGTCATATTTCCTAAGGAATTGGACAACCTACTAAATGCCATTAATAGCAGTCCCTTTTTATCACATTAATTCTATTTATTGTAACTCCCATTTGTTTTACTATTGTTATTTTACTTTATTGGTTCTTATATATATATATATATATATATATATATATATATATATATATAAGTTTATTATATAATTTTCCCTATTTGGAGTTACAACATCTATTCCTATTCATTTTTAATTTGTAACCAATTTACATTTATTTCCTTATTAATTCCCCTTACGATATTCATGGTTATAATCTTAATTCCCTTTTATTTATTTCTAACCTTTTGAATTAAAACAACTAACTCCACATGTATTACTAATAAATCCAATGGTTACAAAACATTTATTTCCATTCATTTTGGGAAATACCCTTACATACTCGTTATTAATGGAAAATCGGTTGAATTAAAACATGTAACATGTGTTTACCTAATTAATAATAACAGCATATGTAAATTTTGGACGGATGGATTTATAACACCAAGTACATTTTTTAGCTCGAATTTCAAGAAAAAAAACTTAAACTCATCTAAGCATAGAGAGTACAAATCTGGTACCTACGAATAACGAGCATAAGCATAATCATAGTAAAACAAAAACTAACTCATAGCAGAAACAAGATAGGAGAACTAATACCGACTAAGGTAATTACCTTAAAGTAAATCACCACATTGATATCAAGCATGAGAAAATAAGAACCAAAAACCAAACTGAAAACCTTCTAAGACCTGTATTCCCCAAGATAAACCTAAGAGTTGTTAGGAGAAGGGGGTCAGAACAACAAGTCCTGGTAAGTAGAAAATGCATAACATTGTTCATGATACACAAATGCATCTTGTTTGGTCTCAACCAAAATATATGTCTGACAAGGCTAGTAATTCTAACCACCTTGTAAAGATTTACGCATGACAACTAACTACTATACCCAAGGTGTACCATGCAAGGGAGATATGATAAGTGTGGTATTGTCTGAGGCCCTCATTCTTGGATGACCATCCATCCGGGAGGAGATAAGATGTATAGGGATATGAAGAGGGTCTTCTATTCGACATGATAAAGAAGGATGTGGCTGATTATGTGGCAAGATGCATGACATGCCAAAGAGTTAAGGTTGATCAAAGGAAGCTTGGTGGATTACTTCAGCCTCTTGATGTGTCACAATAGAAGTGGGAGAGCGTCTCAATTTATTTCATAGATGGTTTGCCTAGATCAAGGAAAGGTGGTACCAGCATTTGGGTGATCATAAATAGATTGACAAAAAGCGCTCATTTCATCCTATTTATAAGAGTACCGCAATTTGGATAGCTTCAACATATTTAAGGGATATTGCCCGATTTTGCGGAATTTCCACGAGCATTGTTAGTAATAGAGATCCCATCTTTACCAACGAGTTTTGGAAGAGCCTGCAGGAGGCATTAGGGACATAGCTTAGACTCAGTACTCATATCACCCTTGGAATGATGGACAGACCGAGAGGGTTAATTAGATTCTTATGTATTTATTACGACTGTGTGTTTTGGACTTCGGAGGGACTTGGAAGGAGCATCTTCCCTTAGCAGAGTTTGCTTATAACAACAGCCATTAAACAAGCATCGACATGGAACCTTTCGAAACTTTGTATTGACGACCTTGTAGCTCACCTTCTTGTTGGTGGGAGTCTACGGATAGACTACTTCTTGGACCAGACATGATTAGGGAGACCTCGAGTAAGTTCGACTTGATTCAGAAAAGGATGAAAACATCTCAAGACAGGAAAAAAAATCATATGCGGATAAGAGAAGGACAGAACTTGAGTTTAGTGTAGGTGACATGGTTTTCATTAAGCTATCACACCTAAGAAATGTGGTGCGGTTTGGCTCAGTTGGAAAATTAGCACTGAGGTTTGTTGGACCATTTCCTATAGTGAAGAGGGTAGGTCATATCGCCTATAGGATTCAGCTACCGAAGAGACTATTGGTGGGTTCATGTTGTATTTCATATCTCGCATTTGAGGAAGTGCTTGCATGATTCTACGGTAGTGGTAGGGTTGGGTATCTTAGAGGAGGTGGAGGTTGAGTGAGTGGCATCTATTAAACAAGTACCTATATGAATTTTGGGATCTGAGGTGAAGAAGTTGAGGAACAAGGAGATTAAGCTTGCCAATGTTCAATAGGGGAGAGGGTAGCGATGAGGCGACATGGGAACCAAAGGAGAGGATTCATGCATCTTTTCCATTTCTTTTTGATGGTATGCTCTCAATCCTTTCTTAGTTTTGAATTTGAACCTTATTCATTTCCTATCATTTGAATTAGTATGTCTTAGGAAAAGCCTATGGATGGTAGGATGTGGTTTAAACATGTTACGTTTGATGGATTCACGTAGATGCAAATGTTTTCCAGTGGATGCATATATACACACTAGGCATTGATTATTGATCGACACTAGGATACTAGCATAATTGCATATGGATGTGTATGCACTTCTAATTCACTTTTAATTTATGGGTGAAAATGGATAATTATCATATAGATGTTGCATTTTAATTGTTGTAGCACACATATAGAATTTGATGTATTATTAGGATTTCCTTGCATACACTTTGGACATATGGCACTGACATAAATTGCATTAAAGGAGGTCGATTAAATCAGTGGACCACCTAATATTTTGCATTAGTTTGGAACATATACACTACATTAGTACATATGTTCATGAAAATATTAGAAATTCTAAGGACAATGGATGCTTGTGATTGATGGATGAGTATATGGATGTAGATGATAGTGTGATAGTATGTATGACATTCTTTTAGCCTTAGAGATTTCGAGGATGATATCCTTTAAGGAGGGAGAATGTAATAACACAAAATTTTAATAAAGCAATTTAAATAAAGGATTAATAAAATAAATATTAATCATTAAAATAATGAGAATTGGGCAATGGGGGTTTGAGCCATTGGGTTCGTTACGAAATTATGGTTAAGGTAGACATTTGGTTTGTTGAAATCAGACTTAAAACGAAGAAGTTACGAATAAAAGACTGAAAATAGAATTTGATTTAAAAATTATTTATATATATATATATATTCGAACGTTGGAACTGGGACGACTCTATCCCAAGATGGGTCGAACCAGGACGTGACCTAACACGTTATTGCCAGACATTATTTCGACCGAACCTAGATGAATTTTTAGGCAGTTTCTGGAGTCCTCTTTCGATTTGATGGACTAAAATAGAAAAATAATATCTAAAAGTCCTAGGCTTCTTTTGATCTGATGGACTAAAATAGAAAACTAATATCTACCAGTCTTAGGCTTCTTAAATCTATTATAAATATGGCTCCCATCTAATCTATTCCTCCCTACTATTTCCCCCTTCTCTGCCTCCACTATACAGAACCTTTCTCCCCTAAAAAAATTTGATGGAATTATGAGATTTAGGCTTTTACATACATAAGTTTGGATGAATATTTATACATAGAGAATTTCTACCAGGGCCTATTTCATAATTCTATGAGTAATTTCTCTGACTACAACACCAGTGTAATTTACGGATTATTTGGAGTATAACAACCATTAATTTCTTCAGTAATTAAAATATTTCAATGTTTATTTTCTATCACTACAACAAAATGACCCTATTACAACGGTGGAACACCGTTGTAATATACATTTTACAACGGTGGGCAAGCCGTCGTGTATTAAGAAGTTGTAATAGACTAATATCTTTTACAACTTTTTTGCACTGTTGCAACACCGTTGTAATATGTATATTTTACAACTTTTTTCCACCGTTGTAATATCTTTTATTACAACTTTTATGCACAGTTGTTGTTGACTGTTTATAACTGCTGTGGTATGTTTTATTACAATTATTATTTTAAAATTGTAATATATCCACAAATTATATATATATATAAATCTACGTATTATATATGTGCAACAATAAATAAATAAATAACATAAGAAATAGATGTAATTTTAAAGGCATCATGATCCATTCATTGTTAAAAATCACAACTTGTTCAATACAGATTTAAACACAAGAAAGAAGCAGATCATTTTGATTCACAACTCAAATCTTCATCAAAAACTTCTTAAACCAAAGAGCAGAGCTTTTAGGATATCTCTTCAATGTCTTATAATCACAACTTTCCCTTGCGCCAACTTCAAATACATGTCATCAGCATCACATTATGTGAGGAAAACTGCCAACCTGGGTTCTTTTTCTATTCACATGTCTGCTCTTTATAGTTGAGTAGAGGACTAACTTTGGCTTGATTTCCCATGTTTCTCCATATGCCAACAATATTCAGTTTGCCCAAAGAATATCATCACAAGCGAAATCTTCAAGCAGCATCCCTTCTTCTCCTATCTCTAACTCTAACTACAATAAAAATCATTTGATTTAGTACATCAATAAAAGGTTAAAATAAACAACACCTGTTTATCATTATGCAGGTGTAGAGATGAATTGTCTAGCAACATCTTATAAATGGTTATAACTGGTCTTGAATCATCTGCCTTGTCTTCATAGTAGTTAAGTTATTTTGTCTCAGGATCAATCGCCATTAAAATTTCATCATTACCAAATCGCCTTAAGAGCTTCTGTCAAGCTCATGTTGCTGACGGTGTCACTACTTATGAGAATAAAATCTCCATGAATCTTCAAAAGATGGGGCAAGATAGTACTAAAAATAACTTATAGATAACAACCTCTAGGAGCAGCCCAAAGTACCAAAGGAACATAAGGTAGGCAACACAGCAGGTCATAACATCAAAAAAGTGAGGGTAATAAGTCACATAAGCAAATGAAAGGTACTTATAAGCAGGTGGAGCACATATAAATATATTTATATGTGTATATACACCATGCTACCACCATGTTACTTCAGTTTTTTTCCCACCAAACATGTAATACAGGCAGTTCCAGGTTCAGGCCAACCAGAAAGGATGTTCTAACGCATGCAACAAGTAACCCAAACTTGAACAAGCGCTCGACCTCAATTAAACTATGTTTAACAAGCCAGCGTTGTTCGCAGAAACAAAGACGCACGACCAACAAATAAAACTAACCTAACTTACTAGCCTACTTTAGTTCCTACCGAAGTTTAACATTCATAGTTTTAATTATTACCATTTTAAACTTCTACAACCAAATAGTAGCAAGATTAGCGACAACAGAACCACTTTTATTCGTTAGAACACAGATGTAGACCATGGACACCTAAGTTACAAAGAGGTAGTGAACATCAGCATCAGTAAATAGCGAATGCTTTGGCTTAAGGTTCACTACCATCTCAAACAAGAACAGGTACGTAAGCAAGCATGTTACACCCTACATACAACATTACATGGACAACAAATAACAGAGAAACTCATTCTCGAACAATACCCACTAGAGCATACAAATTGATGATTAGAAAATGACAAGTACAGAAGACAACCAAAACGATGGAAATAGTAGCCAAACAAACCGGAACTAATGATACTCGGTATAAACTGAAGTTGCAGACTTGAAATAGATCAAATCGTAAGGTAATCTTACCTTGTTGCGGTGACGGTCAGGCGGAGAGCCGGTGGACGTTGCGGTAGTGGCTACGATTCCGGAGAGATGGTGCCTTAGGCAATTGAACGCCGGAGCAGCTTCAAAAGTAACTGCGGTACTTTAGGCGATGTTGATGAAAAGGAAATGACTTCGACCCTGGTTGTCGATTTTAGTGGAAGGAAACCTGGGCAAGGGTAAGGTTCTGATTGGTTAAAGGAGGCTGACCGGATTTGAAGATTTGGGGAAATCGATTTAAGGAGTTGAACTCGGGGAAGAATAAAAACTAAACGGCTGATTTGAGGACAACCATGGATTCGAAATTCATGGTGTAGAAGGAGCTCGTGAGAGCTATCATCATTCAATTTGAGGAGGACGTAAATTTTGATTTGGGGGGGAAATTGGATTACGTGAAGGACTGATGAGAGAAGGAAATGAAAGGACAGATGCGCAAGGGAGAAAAGTTATCTCACGTGAATTACACTGTAGCTCAATTTTCACCGCTCCCGCCTAAATTTCGTGCTCTCCCGTATGGCATGCCGCCAATTTTTTACAGACCTTATACTGAATCTTCATACATGTTACAAATTAGAAATAATAAGTGAAAATTTATAAAAAAATAATATGAATTTATAAAAAATTATTCTTCATTAGAATAATTAATATTACTTCTTAATTTTTATTAATTATTACTTCTTCTGAGTTATAATTGAATATTAACCGACAAAAAATAAGTTTAAACAACTTTCTAATTTAACTATTAATTATCAGAAAATAATTAGTATATATTAGTTATTACAACAGACAACAAATAAAAGTTGTGATATATATGTTTATTACAACAGTGAGTTTTTCACAGTTGTAAAAAACATTTATTACAACAGTGCGTTTTGCACAGTTGTAAAAAAGCATTTATTACAACTGTGCTTTTTGCACAGTTGTAAAATTAAAGTTGTAATATGGTGTTTTTGTTGTAGTGTATATATGTTTTTTGTATACCAGATTACCACTTCTATCCCTACTCCAGCTTATTTATGTAATTTATTTGTTACTATAAATCATTCAGTTTACTTCTATCCCTTTTTCCTTTTGGAATTATTTTATGTGCAGTTCAAATTTTGCCCTATTTCATTTATGGATCTGTTTTATTTATTTGATCTAGGGTGTGCGAGAGCCTAGACCATTTATCTTTTTATTTCATGTTGAGTTTAAGCCTATCAAAGAGCTTAAACCTTTGTCCTATTGGTTCTTCTCATATTGGAAAAATTATGAATTTGATTATAAAACGCATATTGGGGAAAAATATGAATTTACGTATAAAGGATAAATTCAGCCATATTGAATTAATACAATAATTGACAAATGAACTGTAACTTTGAGAAAATTGTTGATAAACTGAATAATTAGAGATTTGAAATAAGTTACTTAGTAAGATGCTAAGTGACGGGGGTTGGGGTTGTGTGATGAATATAAACAATATAATGATTAAATGCAACTTAAAGGATAACGAGAAGTTATATGGAATAAGTAGGCTTACTAATAAACTTAAAATGGGCATTAAGTTTAGTATGAATAAATTAATAAGCATGGATAGGGGTCCATTCTGATAGCGTAACCTAATTAAGGAAAATAAGTGGCCTATCAAGTAAGCTTATAGTGGGAGTTCGTTTCAACAGCGATGGCTGATTGGAGAAAATAAGCGGCTTATAGTTGTGATCCGTTCTGCCAGCAGGGGTTATTTCATTTACAATTTTAATGTTTGATAACAATAATCGACACATCCATATATAATAATTTCAGAAAATTATTCTTTTATATCATATAAAATTTTGGGCAAAAATATTTCATTTACTCAGCTTTTGAAACAAATACCGTGTTGAATTACTATGTTCAAGTGTTTAGAAACACCTATCGATACAGTTTATCATACTGTACCGACCAGAGTTCATAAACCACTCGATAAACTAATCAACACAATATAAACCAGTTTTTATATCAACTAACAAATAAGCTCTCTCGTATTTACTCTCTCAATCTCATTTTAGGTACTACTGACCCTATCTCTAATGAGTAATCCCACCAAAGCCTAGGTATTCGCTCAACCTAAGCTCTGATACCAACTGTAACGGCCCCAAATCCACACCATCTAAGTTGACTAAAACAACACACGTCCAACCCAAATTGCACAGAAATACGAGTCATTAGGGGTAAAGAAATAGAAATAGATAGAAGGTAGAACAAAGAGAACATCAGAATCTCACAGCGGAACAAACAAAATATAATATAATATATCATAACTTCGAAATACAAATCTGTATTGTATATACATACCATATTAGAGTACAACACATATACATCACAGCGGAAATAACTCTAAATAACTAATGGTGAAGCCTCCTGCTTCAAGCTCCTCCAAGTGTATCTGTAAAAGCATGAAACACTTGATTGCCCATACAAATTTTGGCATCCAAGAGTTTAGGGTAAAACAAACAACATAAACTATGGGTTAGTCATGGGACTGGTGTGAGTAAACTCAAACTATTTTGTTAACTGTTAAAAAAAACCTTTTTGAAAGAAAGGATAATTGTAAGATCAATCCACATATAAATACAGATGGTTTTTACCATACGATAACCCAAAACATTTTTGACATCAAATCCGGTGATATTATAATAATCTCTAATCAAATAAATAACAACATACCAGAACGCTTGCATCTAACGCTCTACATACATAGTATAAAATCAGAAACCATAGGTCACTTATTAGAGATTGGATTCTGACTACGAAAAGATATGGAGCCACCTTCTAATCAGTGTACTTTAGAGGGGATACACTGGAGTTCAACAAGAACATCTTGCAACCCGGCCACACATGACCGGTCACTCATTTAGCTTGAGTGGACCAAATGTATTATCACCCACGGTTGTCGGTCGTCCAACCGTAATCCATAAGATACATAATCGAAAGAAAAACAAATAAATTTTCTCTAGATGGTGATAATACACCATGCTTGGGTGCGACCCAACTGGCCGTGCTACCTACCTGATTTTTGCCATTTCTCTGTTGTGAGGCTTGAGGTCACGTTCACCTTTCTATAACAGTACGCCACTATTTACTTTGAATGCCATATAGTCAAACCCGTCAAATCACTAGTTGATCTTCTCAAAAATATTACGGGTATAAAAAGGTAAGAGAAACGAACTCCTCCACCACCAAACGTAATACCTTGAAAAGATTGTCTTATGTGATCTGTTAGGCATATTCTGTCAGGCATTCATCTATTCAAGTTGTCCTGGTACTGGAACCGAAAGCACTATCCCATAAACAGAACAACCCTTGCACTTTACTCCGTCTTCAGTTATCTTCAAATAATCTAATTTGCAACGCCTATGCCTATACAGAGTTGTTTTTGAATAATAAATCCAACTGGTTTCTCCGTATTGACAACGATGGTAAAAAAACTTCGACAGTTGGTTATTTAACTATAAAAAAACCAACCAAATTTACAACTGGAAATATCATTGACTAAGCATCAAATAATCACTGGCCCTTTTAACATTTCATTAATTAAACCACTACCCAAATTCCTTTCGATATCTTTACTCCAATATTTTCAAAATGCTTTAGCCTCTTACGGTATTTGAAAAACGTTCCATATCCCATCTTCCTTTATTTCTATACTTAGAAAATATCTTCTATTATGATTGGAATTCATTTTCAATTACTTCTCCCTTTCACAACCACTTTTTTCTATACTTAGGAAATATTTATTATTATATTTACAAATTTCCACTTGGGTTAAAAAGAATGTTGTGTAAGATATCGTTACAACAACGCAAAATATTGTATTAAACTAAATCTTATTTAAACATTGATCTTCGAGATTGAATCTTTTTATTTATCAGTTAATAATGAAATCAAACGAGTTGGGGTATAATTACTTCTCAGACCTTGACTGAATAACATACTTAACTTCAAAACGAACATGACTTCTTGTCTCGAAAAATCAGTATCATATAAAACCAATTATCCATTTTTAAACATGTATACGTTTCTCTTTCTATTCTTACCAAATTTTAACTCATAGAATTCTTTTTGTTTATAACTTTCTATTATAAGTTTGTTTCCTTATCGAATTCTATATATATATATATATATTGATTTCTAGTTATCAAACTTTTTTAAAAATATTCTAACTCCTTAAATTTCCAGAAAATTTCGCCAGCATCCCCTTTGTAAGGCTCAATCGGTGCCACTATAACTCGACTCTCTAGGCCCTTTTCATTTAAAAAGAAAATCAAAAGGCCAAGTGGCTTGCCTAATAGGCTCATAAAATCTCATATGGAATTGGAAACATGTACCTTTTTGTTGGGCATTCACTTTATATTCTTCATTCCCTTCATTTCGTACCTGTTTAACCTATATACGTCCATTTCCAGTTCATTTCAGTTAATCCAAACAATTTAGCGAAATTCACTAATTACTTCTTTAATTAGCTCTTTTTCCTAATGCGCTTTTTATTTGAACATATCATGTTCAAATATATTTTTATTCTCTTGTACATAAGTCGAGTTACATTTCTAACTCATGTTTCTTATTTGATTTCAATATTTATCCACAATTTCAACTCACTTAAGTTGAATTCCCAAAACTCCTTTAACTAATTAGTTCTAATTAGTTAACTTCATTCAAAAACCAAAATCTGATTTTTTTTTATTTTTTTTTTGCTCCAAAAACTAATTCATCTACTCCACTTGAGTTCATATTTATTTTATGACTCAAAGCTAGATTTTTCTAATGGAAATTCGGATTTTATTTACTTAACATCCTTTTAATTTATTAAATAAATCGTTATGGTTTATAAACAATTTTACTGTAATTTTTCTGAAATTTGATTTGGATATAACTTAGAATCTATAAGATGAAATCCATATTTTTCTCTTCCATTATAAAACTATCATTTGATAGGTCATGGCGATTCTTATTTCATCGAATTCCGACTTATATTGAGTTTTATATGCTCAATTGAAGTTCGATCTTCAAATTACAAACTATCATGCTATAGCGAGTTTGTTTTTAATTTAATTAAATAATAAATGTTTAAGCTTCGTTATTAATTAAATTTTCAACTCTATTTCTTAAATATTTCAATATGAACTAACCCAATTCTCCAAAACTAACTTAAAAATCTGATTATCCAAAATTGTTGATTATTTCATTTAAAATTCAAATACTCAGTTGTAAATTTATTTATAACTCACTTTTTATATTAATTTCCAATTACTTTTATTAAAGTTGATATAATCGAATTCAATTCAAAAGTTCCTTGGATTCATCTCAATTCAATTCACATTCCGAATTTCGGAATAAAATCTATTGTTTGCTTTTCGAAATGATTTAAATTTTCTTTTTAAAATTCCCATTTGAATTTAAACTAACAAATTATCTGATGATAATGACTTCTCTATATTTATAATTATTGTTTATAAATTTATTTACTTGTTTTATACATTAAAATAAGTTCTCATTTCAAAATCCATTTGAAATTGAAATCCTACTTTGGAAAAATAATTTCACTTTTAAATTCCATGTTTCCTTGTTATTTTTCATTCGAGAATATTTTATTATTGTAAACCTACATATATAAACATAGATTCTTTTTTTTGTTATGTTTTCTATTTAATACCATTTCCAAAATCCTTTTTGAAAATAAATTATCTTTATAAATTAGACATAGTCGAATTCCAGTCATAAATCCTTGTGGATTTATTCTAATTCAATTTACATTCTGAATAATAGAATAAATTACCTCGTTTCCTTTTACCTTGAAAAGATTCCCACTTCCCTTAAATTCATACCTGAATTTAAAAATTCCAAATTATCCAATTGATAACTTTCTTACTTCATTTATAAACATTGTTATAAATTTAACATCTTATTTTATTATTAAAATAAGTCAATAATTCTAGTCCATTCGAAATTCAATTTTATTTTAGAAAAATATAATTCCTTTTTAGTATCCAAAAATCCCTTTATCATAATATTATTAAATATCAATATTTTAGGGCCAGTGATATTCAAACATCGAAACACAAATTATCAATCCAATTCAACATATCACACACACACACACACACACACACACACACACATATATATATATATATATATAAACATGCAGTAATAAATTTGAGGAATCCAGTTGGATCCCTCCAACATGTTTTCCCTGCATCCACAGATGTTAGCCAACATAAATAATACCCATCCTGCTTCAAGCCAGGATATCGCGGTATAAAAGGTCATCCACTATATATGTTGTGGGGTGCATAGGGAAATCATCCGCTAATAGTACTACGGGAAATGTCCAATATATATATGTATAATAGCCACAATAATATTTCAGTGCATCCAAACAACCAACAAACATCATATAACATTATATTAAATAAATATTCGTTTATAATAAATTATAAACGAATCCAGAGAGTGAGTTTACTCACCTTGATTTTATTTGCCAAAAGTCCCGAAAATGTCGTATTTTCGCGGCTACGAATATATTCAAATCATCTCGAATGAATGTATACCTATGATTATTTATTTTATTTAACGATTAAGCTATTATTCATTCTATTTTAATTACTAACATAAATTAATTAAATATTCTATGAATTTAAATTTTTATAATATGTATACCCTACTGTCTTCTACTAATTATGAAGCTACTCAACAATCATCGACTGAAATCAGCCCGAAGAATAGCACCCTGCCACGTCGGCATTTCGCCAAACACTTTACTATCAACAATCATATTTCTGGTCATGCATCCCCATTCCCAGACCTGAACCCTCCAACCTCCCGTTCATCTATCACTGCATCGAACTACACCCAGTTCAACCCAAAAATGCTATTGCCACACTACCAAATACACAGACCTAATTATCCCATTCCCAAAACACTGCAGACCGACACCTACATTTTCCACTGTCGCACCTTCTAGTTTAACCCAATACCATGTTTGATTAATATACATTGCACCTCATCCAGTTGAAACAACACCATCATCGTCCTTCCCCAACATCAGAGACTCATTCTCCAAACCAATACAGGCCCAAACTCCCTAATACAATCCACTACGAACTCCACTCAATCGCCTACTGTCGTCACCCATTCAAAAATGCAACAATGTTAGCTTCGACTACCTTTGACATCGCGGTGACCCATCATCCATCCTATGTAGTTAAAGCCCTGCAAAATCCCTGTTATAGCCCATAGCATTCTCTGGCCGCTACGTTATTTCAATTTAGCACTGATGAATAGTAGTTCTGCTTTAAGCCCCGCTATTTTTTGCTGCACCCGCTAAATCAATGCTATTTAGCACCCTCTTTAGCAATATTAATATACAAAGGATGATTTAACCAAGTCTCTTTTAAAATAAATAAATAAAAGTTAATGCAAAGAGCTAATTTTAAGTTATAAGTGCCTTATATAAGATAGAAATTTGTAGTAATCCTCGAATCTAGTGTGTACAATCATGATATTATTTGATTTTGTTATATAATAATAATTAATATTTGTTTCTTCTACACAAATGATGTAAGATTGATAATTAACTAATTTTTATTATATAGTTTTACATATAATTTACATTTTTGTACCTTCGCTGTATCCCCGCTATTTTCCTTCTTTATCCCCGCTGCAACATTGTACACCTCTACCGCTATAGAACCGCTAAGCGCTTTAACTGCACCCATTACACACCTCATAAAATTGACACCCCTTCCCTTTACGTGAGTGCGTCCAGTTTCCATCGATTTTTGGTGGATTTGATGGTCTTCAAATCACGATTTCGTTTCTTCAATCGCGCTTCAGATAATCGCGATTATTGGTTTCGATTACATATATATACACATACACATAAGGTGGAATCAATTTCGAATGACTAGGAAAGAAGTGGAGGAAGAGGCATTGAAATGTATTCAATTGGTTTGATTATGCATTGAGAAGGAATAGGAAAGAACAACACGGTTTCTGAACTGGGAAAAAGCAAAAAAGCAAAAATTCCAATTGTTTTTGTTGGATTTAGAATGGAGGAAGCTCGAATTGATTTCGTGGTTTTAAGGAATGGAAAGATAACTAAGGCTATGTGTTGAAACCAAAATTGGTCTACAACACCAAAGGTGTATGGAAACACTTCACCAAATGGTTAGAATTAGGAAAATGGGGCCACAATCACAAAATAAAGAGCAAAAAGTAAATAACAAGGAATTTTTAGAGTGGTTCGGTCAATTTAGTCCTGCATCCACTATGGAATCACTTCTCATTATCATACTTTGTTTTGCAAAATACATGAATTCACTCATATTGTTCATCTTTTTCTTTTCCCTCTTTTTATGATCTAGATTTCACTTGAATTTGCAAAGGAATCAGCGAGATCTCTTGCTTTGTGATGATGGAGGTGTAGATCTCCGATCACTTTAGTAATTGAACGATCTTCATGGATTTCATGGTGATTTAGCATTAGATCTAGGCTTTAGAGAAGATTAGCGGAGATTAGAGTAGCTTGGATTGAACTTAAGAGAGAATTAATTATTTTTGGAGAAGATGAGATCCACTTGATGTTGGAGGAAGATGGAGTGAGCTTGGGAAGCCACTGATGGAATCGAGCTTGGGGAGCTTGAGACTGGTGGAAAACCGAAAATGACAGCCCTTCGGGGTAGCAAAAATTGGGTCTCTTGAATGGTTGAGAAGTGGGGTATTTATAGGTGGACTTTGAAGGTAGTGGCAATGCTGTAATTATGATGTACAGGATAAGGGTCGCTCGTAGATGTATTTACGAAACTTCCACTAGACAGTTTGAGCTAGCTGTTCATAACTAGTAACATACACTTTCCAGCTAGTGCCAGACCAGCATACAGTTGCACGAGCGACCTTAACTGAACGAGCGAGCGACCATAATAGGATGCACGAGTGACCTGCTTTGTTACTATATGTCTATGCGGCTTTGTCTTATTCAAGAAATGGGAACAACAATTACGTCTTTGCCATCCGTTTATACTTTTAAACTGTATTGCCTCAAAGCAAAGCCATGCTCGACCTCCCAACTATGAAGCTGCTCGACCATGTGACGTTGTGAGCGTGCGACCAGTATGGTGATGTTGTGCTCGACTGGAGATGATCGTGGCCTCCTTAACATTGCACGACACGTTAGCATGCTACTCAATGATTTGTCGATCCACCAAATAAATGCATGTCGACCCCTGAAGCAATATGAGCTACTAATCCATATAATTACATGTCCCACGTGTCCATTATTTAAGCTCTGACCCAACAAATGTAACACGTTCAAATGCTTATGTACATATAATTTGCCATGCCACGAACGACCTGTATACATGATGTTTACATTATTGTCTCGGTTTGACTCACGCTAATGTGGCATGATCATATGCTATAACTCGTTGCCTATGTCTCAGATTCATATTTGACGTACCATTCATATATAATGCACACGTTTATAAAGTGTATAAAATTATGAATAGTTCTTTGTAAGTGACCCATTCACTTTAGTGCGTGATTTCCACGTGTATATGAGGGGCAGTTGACCCATTGTTTCACGTTACTTTCTTAATGTATTAGGTAACCAATTCATGTAAGCTGCCATCTACTATATAATGTTACTGCATGAATGATCATTAAGCGGTCCGTGCAAACTCGATGACATTTACTTGTTGCGTGTACTATGACCCATCATGCGAGATCACTGCTCGACCGTCCAAGATGCTGCATGTTTCTTCATTGAACAGGATATGATCTTAGTGACTGACCACTGAGTCTTTGTTGGAGCTTCAGCATGCGCGAGCGACCAGGATTAGTATGTGGGAACCATGATGATGAGCGAACGGTATGTTTGCACGACCAAGAAATATTTGCACGATGCGTTATTTACACCATTGCCACTTCATGGCAATGACCGACCCCTACACTTCTAGCACATGACCAAGCAGAGCATATGTGATGCGCGATCGAGATGTCATGTGCGATCAGGATGTAGTGCGCGACCGGTTTGTGAGCTTGCATGACCAACCCCTGTGGTGTGCGACCACTTGCGCTCGATCAGGCTAGTGCTCGTATGCTTTGAGATGTGTCTGAACCATTATTTTTGGAATCGCGTTTCACAACAGGGTTAACATTTGCCCCTCGAAGCTTGTATTTTTTGCTTGTGAAAAATGCAGGATTCGAAATGAACGTTGTTGATATATTTTAAGTTGTTTGATCCGATGTGGATCTTGTATTCTGATTCAGGTCTTGTTGGTGATGGCTCAAGATCAAATCCATTTTTGAAATGCTATGTTGTACAAATCTCGTTGCGCTAACAGATGCTCCTGTTTTGGATTCAGAATTTGTTGTTGACAATGTTGTTCTAGTGTGTGAATGACCCAGTTTTAATTCAGGTTTGAGTGGTATTCGCGATGGATTGGTTGCGCTCGTTTTTCAATGAAATGATAGTGGCCAATCCACTCTAAATTACCTTGTTTTTACGAACTCGTTTAGCCATCGAATTTTACTGAAGTCGTGCTCCTTCTAATGCAAACGATGATTGTCCTTTTTTCATTGCTGCAACAACAAAAACATTGTACGTTTCTTGTCTAATGTTTTGTTATCGACTGCCCATATCGACAATAGATTAGTCGGTTAAAAGTTAAACTATAGCGAATTTTTGTTTTGAACTGAATGAAGCGTCTACAAAGAACTATTCTATCCAACGGTTTATAATCTATCGAATATTATCTGTATAAACACGGCATTCTATTTTGAACTCGCGTTGATGCCCGAGATCAACTAATCGACGGAAGCCAGTTGTGGATTTCAAGTGCCATTATTTTAACGTCTTAAATGATAGTGTATGATATTTTGCATTTGGGAAATACGCATCTGTGATTTATTTCCTACTTCCTTTTGGAGAAGTCTTGGATATTTGTACCCCTGTCTAGGAGATCTTTATCCTTTGCTATGGGAAGTATTTTGGATTTTATGCCCCTGCTTGGACTAAAATCTAACACTTGTTGCGTCTGGGGTATGCAGACACTACGCAAGTGAACTGGTTAATGTCTAACACTCGTTGCATCTGAGATATTCAGACACCACGCGAGTTAATTGGAGGTCGTCACTCTTCACATTTAAGATAATCAAATGTTACGCAAATGAATTTTGTCATTCTTCACATCTGAGATTTCAGATGCTACGCAAATGAGTTGAGCCATTCTTTACATCTGAGATTTCAGATGCTTTCCAGATGAATTTAATCATTCTTCACATCTGATATTTCAAATGCTACGCAAATGAATTTCGTCATTCTTCACATCTGAGATTTCAGATGCTACGCAAATGAATTTAGTCATTCTTCACATCTGATATTTCAGATGCTATACAAATGAATTTCGTCATTCTTCACATCTGAGATTTCAGATGCTACACAAATGAATTTAGTCATTCTTTACATTTGAGATTTTAGATGTTACGCAAATGAACTTAGTCATTCTTCACATCCGAGATTTCAAATGCTATGCAAATGAATTTCATCATTCTTCACATCTGAGATTTCAGATGCTATGCAAATGAATTTAGTTATTCTTCACATCTGAAATTTCAGATACTACACAAATGAATTTAGTTATTCTTCACATCTGAGAGTCCAGATGCTACACAAATGAGCTTTCTCATTCTTCACACCTGAAATAATCAGATGCTACGCAAATGAGCTTCGTCATTCTTCACAACCGAAATAATCAAATGCTATGCAAATGAGCTTCTTCATCCTTTACAACTGAAATAATCAAATGCTACGCAAATGAGCTTCTTCATTCTTCACACCCGAAATAATCAGATGCTACGCAAATGAGCTTCTTCATTCTTCATACCCTAAATAATCAAATGCTACGCAAATGAGCTTCCTCATTCTTCACACCCAAAATAATCAGATGCTATGCAAATGAGCTTCCTCATTCTTCACGCCCAAAATAATCAGATGCTACGCAAATGAGCTCCCTCATTCTTCACACCCGAAATAATCAGATGCTACACAAATGAGCTAGACGGCTGTTGTATCATTCCACAAGGCAGGCGCCAGCTCCTTTGTTGGACGTCTGACTTGGCAGGTTATCCTAGTTTAGGAACTGGGGCTTTGAACTTCTCACTTGGGGAAGTGCCCATTCGGCAAAATTTACATCCCTCTCGATTGTTTGTCATGGCCCTTGTTCATTGTTTGAATCTTTGCGACTTTTCCCATTCACTTTTCAAGGCGTTGCTTTTCTATTTTTACATTTGTGCATGTTGATATCTACAACATTTGGCGCTTGAACCAGCATTGTTGGGGTCGCTATGTTTTGTCAGATATTCAGGGGAAAAACACTCGATAGATAGCCTGCAATATGAAATCATCCTTTAGACATAAAATTTTGCAAGCAAGGAATTTATTCTAGTAGATATTCTCTTAGTCACAGAGCTAATGTTCAGTACATCGTTTGTAAAATATTACATACTATTTACATGAAGTTTTGAAAATAACAGGTAGTAAAATATAAAGTAAAACATGAAGTAGAACATGAAAACAAAGCAGTGGCGATGGTGATCGCTTATTCTGAACCATTGAAATTAGAGCACCACTGGTTGTCGGTAGATGATTGGCCTCGGTTTGGTTTGAGCAGGAGCTTCGTTGCTTGATGCCCCTTGCCCTTAGGGAGTCGGAGCAGTGTTTGAGGATTGTGGATTTTTCACATACTGTTGTAGCTTGTTTTTCCTGATCATCTCCTCGATAAGTTTCTTCAAGTGTTGGCATTCATTAGTGGTATGACCAGGCTAGTTGTGGAACCTACAAAACTTTCCCGAGTTCGCTGCTTTATCGCCTACCCTTATCGGATTTAGTTTTGCATATTCTTCAGAGTCTTTTGTAGCATGATAGATATTCTCAGGAGTGTCATTTAAAGGCATCAACACTAATGATTTGAAAAAGTGAGACTTCTTGCCGTCTCGATTATCTTTCCCGTCGCTTCCTGTTAACGTCATAAGTTGGTCACTTGTGACAGTCAACCCCCAATCGTGTGGAGAGTACACGAAGAACGATTATGAAGTATGGTAAAAGCAAATAAAACAGGGAACACACACAACTTTTTGTTGTGGTTCGGCGAAGATGGTGCCTACGTCCGCTTTATATGCATTGATTTATATTTAATTACAAGTACAATGCTATTTCTTTTTGAAGAAAAGTGGGAGATGAGAAGTTTTCTAGAATGAGAATTGGATATTTGAGGAATAAGCCGAAAGTAATCTTCTTCTAGAACTTGGAGTACCAAAAATGGCGTGATCTTCTTCCGAAATTGCATGCCCCTTCTTCTTTGGGGAAGAGGGTATTTATAGATGGGAAAGTCGACTAAGGTGGGTGTGACGTGGCCTGCTCTTTCGGGGAAAGCTTGGATACGTGGAGTTCATTCTTTGGTCAGAAGTGCGGTTGGAAGACTAATTTCACTATTCATAAATAGTGTCTTCGGAAATCGCGATTTACGTGGCATTTAAGGTAAGGTCTAGTATAAGGAGAGCTTTGGCTGGTAGTGTTTGACCGCCTTTGTTGCTTTGAGAATTGGTCTGAGTAATGAAAGATTTGGCTAAATATTTCCAGGTGAGCCCGAGATATTCGGTCGATCCGCTTTTGACAGAAGCCTTTGACTCGGTTGAATGAGAACGATTCTCCCGGGCTGGATGAATGGAAGCTTGAGGATAATCAGATGGAATTGAAACTAGGTCGGCCTCAAAGGAAGCCGAATTGAGTCGAATCCTGCCTGGGCTTTCTGAAGCGCGAGCTGCCATGTCGGCCGATGGGCCGATGCTGGATAAAGTTTTTGAATATTGGGCTTCAGTCCGGACCATGACAGCTTTTGGTAAAAAGTTGGTCAACACTTTGCCCCTTAGAATTCATCTTCTTCGGTAGAGGGAGGTGTGTTCTGATTCCTTGCATCCACTATGCGGATAGCGATGGTCGTGTCGAACCATATTAAGGCCAAAAGTCTGACGGCCTTGATGGTTGTATTAAGACCAGAAAACCGACGACCGAAGAAGGTCGTATTAAGGCCAGAAAACCGACAACCATTGAAGAACGTATTAAGGCCAAGAGAGTAACTGTAATTTCTAGTTATGAGGATTAGTACCTGCAAAGAAACCATTCTCGGTCTAGAGAAAGTCGTTAGTTTCATCTAATCGAGCACTAGTCATAGTCGACTTAAAGTTTGGTCGAGATATTGGGGCTAGCAATAGTTACACTTAGCATAGAAGGGTGGCGAGTATTAACCATACTCGACTTACAAAGGTGGTGAGTATTAACCATACTCGGCTTACAGAGGTTCCGAGTATTAACCATACTCGGCTTATTGAAGTGGCAAGTGTTAACCATACTCGGCTTGTGGCAAGTGTTAACTATGCTCGACTTGCATAAGGTCAATGGATTAATCTTAGAAGGGGCGAGTATAGTCCATACTCGACATAAAGAGATCTAACCATACTCGGCCCAAGTAGTAAGTTTAGAGATGGTGGCAGGCTCCCGTACTGACCATGTCTGGGAGGGCGAGCGTCAGTCATGCTCGGCTTAAATCATTCAAACATAATTCGTGTTTGCTAAAGAAATTTCATAGCCCCTAAATATCTATTATAGAGATAATGAAAATAATTTCTAAGAGGACAACCCTTCATTCCAGAGCATGCCTAGGAGATAAATCCTAACCCCATATATATGTACATCAAAGTGTCCTTTTTATTGAAAAAATACCTTGAAAAAGAAATCTAAGCTTATTTAATGATGATGTCGTCATTGCTAGTCTCGGGGTCCTTTCCATTTCTAGGAACTCGAGGACCAACCTGAGGAGCTTGGACAGAAGAAAGTGGCGGCACGGCCTATAGGTTCTTCTTGACATATTCGGGAAGTTCCCCTCGCTTGACTCTATCCTCAATGGGATTGAGTAAGTCTTGCATTCATTGGTGCTATGAGTAGCGATGTTATGGAACATGTAGTGCTTTCCATATTCGAGCTCTTTCTAGGTCGACTCTCTTCGAGGAGGTCTTGGGAAAGGCTGGGACCCTCGTACGTCGAGGTCGATGTCGAGCAAAGAAGAGTTGAGCTCGGTATACTAATCACACTTATTTTCTCTTTGAGGTCATACATTGCGCTTGTTCTTTTCCAGGGCCTTTCCTCTTCCTTTATTTTGGCCATCCGTGTTGGATGGACCTCCATGCTTGGTGGCTAATACCTCGAGGCTCTCCATCTCATTGCTGGCGTCTTCTTGTCGGAGGAATCGCTCGGCCTCAGTATAGAAATCATCTATATCCTTGGGGGAATAGCATGAGATGGATGGTCGAGTCGGTCTGACCGTTGTACAGTTCGATAGCGGGAAACCTGAAGTCTGGAGGATTACAGGAGTTCCTGATCTCTCTAGTGAAGGGGCTGCGATGGATGTTATCTATATCCTGGTGAGAAGAATTGTCCCAAGTGAAGTGTCGGACTACATTTGCAAGTTGGCTTCCATCTCTGAGGAGTCGCTGCCATGAATCCTGCTCTACATTCGGAAGAGTTCCAGTACTGGGATCCGACAAAAGCATGCTCGGAAGGGTGGTCATTGGTAAGGCTCGACCCCCGAGAGTTAAGTAAAGATAAGGGCAAGGGTTCATCGCAGTTGTTGGTTCTGGGGAAACTGTCCCCTCTTGAACCTGATGAGAGTTGGACCGAGCCGTACCCAAGGATGGAGGTCAGGGTCGGTTCTGTATAGCATGTGAGGTTCGGGGTTCTTCGATGCCCTCGCCCGAGGTGCTGTTAGGAGGACCTATAGTAGCATTTCCATCCACTGATCTAGGAACCGGTATGGTAGAGTGGTCTCCCTGGTTCGAAGGGAACTATCCATCGACTCTTCGTTGAAGAGAAGGCGGCATAAGGCGAGTCTGTGGTAAGATACTAGGTTGTAATGGGAATGACATAGATCCTGATTGCCCTAGTGGTTGCTCGATTGATCCTGGGGGCGAGCTATCCCCCATAGTGGAGGCAAAGTGGTCGGACGACCTAGATCTTGATCGCAGGCCTCTTGTGAATCTGCAACTGCGGCTGCGCTGGTCACTGGAAGCGATACTCCTGGCTGTGGTTGATCGGGAGGTGGAGCCGAGCCAGGAGGAAGAAAAGGTGTAATCTAATCAGTGGCCCAATTCTGCATAGACCGAAGATCAGTTGTTGCCCCAGTCCCAGTCGGTGGAGGAACTGATGCCAAAGCGTTTATCCCTATCTCCATTCGACCGAGAAGGTGATCCATCAACTGCTGCTGTCGTTCGAGGAGTTTTCCCTGAGATGTCATATGGTCTCTAAACTCCATAATGATTTTGTCTATGTCGTCCCGACTTGCTTCTGCAGCGTTTGTATCGGCTGCATAGGCATTAGTGGGATGAGAAAATGTTGCATCTTTCTTTCGTTTGTTCGCCATGGATTAAGACTTGCAGAAGGTCGATGGATACATAGGTTGGATCGCCTCTTTCTGGCGTGCCAAAGTGTTGACGTCAGGAGTTGGTCACTTGTGACAGTCAACCCCCACTCGTGTGGAGAGCACACGAATAACGATTATGAAGTACAGTAAAAGTAAATAAAATAAGGAACACACACAATTTTTGATAGTGGTTCGGCAAAGATGGTGCCTACGTTCACTTTATACGCATTGATTTATATTTGATTACAAGTACAATGCTATTTCTTTTTGAAGAAAGTGGGAGATGAGAAGTTTTCTAGAATGAGAATTGGCTATTTGAGGAATAAGACGAATGTAATCTTCTTCCAGAACTTGGAGTACCAAAATTGGCGTGAGCTTCTTCCGAAATTGCATGCCCCCTTCTTCTTTGGGGAAGAAGGTAATTATAGATGGGGAAGTCGGCTAAGGCTGGTGTGACGTGGCCCGCCCTTTCGGGGAAAGCTTGGACATGTGGAGTTCGTTCTTTGGTTAGAAGTGTGGTTGGAAGACAGACTCCACTATTTATAAATAATATCTTCGAAAATCATGGCTTACGTGACGTTCAAGGTGAGGTGTATTAAAAGAGAGCTTTGACTGATAGCGTTTGACCACCTTTATTGCCTTAAGAATTGGTTTGAGTAATGAATGATTTGGTTGGATATTTCCAGGCGAGCCCGAGATATTTGGTCGATCCTCTTTTGACGGAAGCCTTTGACTCGGTCGGATGAGAACGATTCTCCCGAGCTCGATGAGTGGAAGCTTGAGGATAATCAGACGGAATTGAAACTAGGTCGGCCTCTAAGGAAGCCGGTCTGGGTCGAATCCTGCTTTGGCTTTCCGAAGCGCGAGCTGCTATGTCGGCCGATGGGCTGATGCTAGATAGAGTTTCTGGATATTGGGCTTTGATCCGTACCATGATAGCTTTGGTAAAAAGTCGGTCAACACTTCCTCTTTTCCGACCTCCGGGATTCTTCTGATTATACTAAGTAGCAGCGTTTTGGGAGCTTCAAGAGGTTGGTTAGCATCAATAATCCGAACAGGCACAGGATTATTGTCCACTCTCATGTACTCCTCGGACCTTTTATCGAATTTCTTAAGCATGCTTGGTTCTTTCATTTTAATCCATCTACCAAATTCGCTCTTCTCATCTGTGGCACCGATTAGATACATTAAGATCATGCGGGGCTCATGATTCCCTACTTCTAATGCAACAACATTGAATCTTTTAAGGAAAGCCTTGAAAGATTCTCCCAGATTCTGCTTCATTGATGTTAAAGAGATAGCATCCTTAGCCTTTGTAGCTTGCAATCTGAATTGCTCTTTGAATTTTAGAATCAAATTATCAGATCGGTTGATGGATTTGGGTGGCAGTCTCGTGAGCTATAATGATGCAAAACCTTCTAGATAGAGCGGGAAGCACAAGCATTTGATCTCATCCATCGCCTTGGATGCATTCATATGCCACTCATATTTGTATAGGAAGTGATTTGGATCAGAAGTTCCATTGTATGGAGGTAGAGCGGGATGAGGGAAATTTTTAGGGAAGCAGCTTAGCGGATCCTCTTCGTGAATGGATTTTTGCTGGGGGTGAAGTCCCATTCTCTTTCACTGTCATTGCGAGCCATGTTGTCTTTCATGATTTGCTTTACCATATCCAGGATATATTCCTTCGAGTTATGTCGTCCAACAGAGCGGACTTTGATCTCTTTTCCGGATGCTCATCGTGGCGAGCAATCGCGATTAGAGGATCTAGGTTTTTTACCTCCATTATGGGAAGGTGCCCCCGTAACGGGACTTACAACTCGTCGGGTATTTTGATTGGAATGGTTTTTAGTTTTTAGCCTTGAGTCTTCGATATTAACATTGCCTTTTTCAACAAGTCCTTCCATGCTGTTATTATGATGATAATCAGAGGCTGATGAATTTGCATTCTCTTTAAGGTTGACATGGATTTTCCAAGGAGGAGCAGGATTCGCTTAAGCGTTTAAGAGAGCGCTCATTTTATCCATTAAAGCTTGATTAATGTCCATCAAAGTTTTATTAGCATTCATTAAAGTTCCGTTGGAGGATTCCATTCATTGACTCAAGTTAGCAACAACAGCATCTAATTCAGCTTTGGTAACTCCAGCTCCATTTATTGAAATTTCTCCAACTTCACAGCGGTTGGTAAGTGGAGTAGTTTCGTTGTTAGCAATGTTGTCAGTTTCTTCAACGGCTTTACTTGCGGTTTTCTTAGATTTAGCCATTATCTCAAACAAGGACTTTAATTTGGAAGAGAGTTCGACAATTGGCCTGGATCATAGATTTAGAGAATTTATAGTAGAAGCAGGCATATAACTTCAATGCAAGGATTTTAGATTTGAGAGAACAATGAACGTAGCCCCATGGTGGGCGCCAAATGTTGAAACCAAAATTGGTCTACAACACCAAAGTGTTATGGAAACACTTCACCAAATGGTTAGAATTAGGAAAATGGGGCCGTAATCACAAAATAAAGAGCAAAAAGTAAGAACAAGGAACTTTTAGAGTGGTTCGGTCAATTTAGACCTACATCCACTATAAAATCACTTCTCACTATCATATTTTGTTTTACAAAATACATGAAATCACTCATATTGTTCATCTCTTTCTTTTCTCTCTTTTTATGATCTAGATTTCACTTGAATTTGCAAAGGAATCAGCGAGATCTCTTGCTTTGTGATGATGGAGGTGTAGATCTTCGATCACTTTAGCAATTGAACGATCTTCGTGGATTCTATAGTGATTTAACGTTAGATCTAGGCTTTAGAGAAAATTAGCAAAGATTAGAGTAGCTTGGATTGAACTTAAGAGAGAATTAATCGTGTTTGGAGAAGATGAGATCCAGTTGGTGTTGGAGGAAGATGGGGTGAGCTTGGGAAGCCATTAATAGAGCTTGGGGAGCTTGAGAATGGTGGAAAACCGAAAATGACAGCCCTTCGGGGTGGCAAACATCGGGTCCCTTGAATGGTTGAGAAGTGGGGTATTTATAGGTGGACTTTGAAGGCAGTGGCAATGCTGTAATTATGGTGTATAGGGTAGGGGTCGCTCGTAGATGTATTTACGAAACTGCCACTGGACAGCTGGAGCTAGTTGTACACAGCTGGTAACATACACTTTCCAGCTGGCGCCAGACCAACATACGGTTGCACGAGCGACCTTAAATGAATGAGCGAGCGACCATAATAGGATGCACGAGCGACCTACTTTGTTACTACATGTCTATGCAGCTTTGTCTTATTCAAGAAATGGGAACAACAATTACGTCTTTGCCATCCATTTATACTTTTAAACTGTATTGCCTCAAAGCAAAGCTGTGCTCGACCTCCCAACTATGGAGCTGCTCGACCATGTGACGTTGTGAGCGAGCAACCAGTATGGTGATGTTATGCTCGACCGGAGATGATCGTGGCCTCCTTAACATTGCACGACCCGTTAGCACGCTACTCCATAATGTGTCGATCCACCAGATAAATGCATGTCGACCCCTGAAGCAATCTGAGCTGCTGATCCAAATAATTACATGTCCCACGTGTCCATTATTTAAGCTCTAACCCAAACAAACATAACACGTTCAAAAGATTATGTACATATAATTTGCCATGCCACGAACGACCTGTATACATGATGTTTACATTGTTGTCACGGTTTGACTCACGCTGATATGGCATGATCACATGCTACTAACTCGTTGCTTATGTCTCAAATTCATATTTGACGTTCCATTCATATATGTTGCACACGTTTATAAAATGTATAACATTATGAATAGTTGTATGTAAGTGACCCATTCACTTTAGTGCTTGATTGCCACGTGTCTATGAGGAGCAGCTGGCCCATTATTTCACGTTATGTTCTTAACGTATTAGATAGACAATTCATGTAAGTTGTCATCTACTATATAACATTACTGCATGAATGATTATTGAGCGGTCCATGCAAACTCCATGACATTTACTTGCTGCGTGTACTATGACCCATCATGCGAAAGCACAACTCGACCGTCCAAGATGCTGTCTGTTTCTTCATTGAACAAGATATAATCTAAGTGACCAACTCTTGAGTCTTTTCTGGAGATTCAACATGCGCCAGCGACCAGGATTAATATGTAGGAACCATGACGATGAGCGAACGGGTTGTTTGTACGACCAGGAATTATTTTCTCGATGCGTTATTTACACCATTGCCACTTCATGGCAATTATGACCGACCCGTACACTTTTAGCACGTGACCGACTAGAGCATATGTGATGTGCGATCGAGATGTCATGCGCGACCGGGATGCAGTGGACGACCAGATTGTGAGCTTGCACGACCGACCCCTGTGGTCTGCGACCACTTGCACTCGATCAGGCTAGTGCTCGTACGCTTTGAGATATATCTGAACCATTGTTTTACGAATCGTGTTTCACAATGAGGGTTAATACTATGGCTTTATAAATGGGAAGAAACCTAGTGCGATGGATTGATTTATATGTGAATAGCAGACAGAGCGTACCACACCATTAATATCATTTTATACTTAGCATTGAAGGCGGGGAACACACAATACATGATTCGAAATAAGAGGCTACAACTGAGTAGGTTTGCGTTGGAAAGGAAATGGACATAGGTCGGCCTTATTTTTATATATTTATATTTTGAGTTGAACTGATGTGATTTCATTAAGTGTAAAATGTCTTGTGATTTCGAACTCCTATTTGAATGTGACAACTGACATTTCTAGAGTTAAACCACTATTCTGAACACACTAAAATAGGTTCCGAAGCCTAATTCGATCATATGGAAAAGATATCAATTTAAATCAATGATTTCAATTAAATTAAATTATTCAGATTGCTTTCGAACCGTACAATCAAACGATAAATTTTAACGTTACAAAATTTGAAATCCGATAATAATACACTATTATGGATCTGATGGAACTGGTTTTGTTGAATTCTGAGGTCATTTGGAAATACACTGTTTTCATATGTTAAATTAAACTAATTTAAAATATAAATCGATTTCAAACAATTAAATTCATCGATAATAAATAATTACCCTCATTCTAATTCAAATAAATTTTATATTGATCGATAAAATCGTTTTGATTCAGTTTTTCATTTTGAATTCAGTTGTTTATTGTCCATATACGATAATTTGATATAATCGAAATTAAATCGTATATTGATTGTTAAATCGACTAATTCAAAATAAAAATTCATTTATATTCCAATTCAGCATTTAAACTAATTTAAATGTTTAAAATTAGACGACTAAAAATCCGGGACGTTACAAAACATTTAGATTTTCGTATCTTCTATTTCGACATTTTATTTAATTTGTATGTTCTCTGCCATTCAAACTTGTTGGACTATTATAGTGTCATTTCTAAGTATTGTGCGCATCTACTTGAGTGCTCCTATGATTAAAACATCCTGGTATTAGTGCTTTGCTGCAGGGTAAAGAAGGTTCGAATAAGAGCGTACTTGAATTGGTAAAAATAATAATTACATTACTCAACAGATAACATTTAGATTTTATTTTTTATCCAGTTATTGCTATAATTTTTGGACAAATAATTGTAGAGCAATTACGATGTATGTTCGATGTTAAATTGGTATGGAACCTCTGAAGTTGTTGTCAATGGGAGGGTGTTGTCTAGGGATCTAAATGAGGTTGTCAGTTGAATTCGTCTTGGACCAAATGTTATGAGTGTTATTATAGATTTCATGGACAAACCGGATACTTATCTATGGAGGTCTACACCTGAAATGACAGTATTAGTAAACGCTAAGAATAAGGTATAGCTTGGCCATCAACTTACATTAAGATGGCACTACAAGCACCATTGAATCGAGGCAGTACGGTAAATTTCACACTTGATTGTTCAACATAAACCCAAAATTTTCAAACTCATATTTAACCACAACTGGTTAGCTAATGTAGTGTGTTTATGTGTGCCCGCTTATGTACGTATGTATGTATTAATGCAAGTTTTGGGGATGGTTGTTTTTAGATAGCATACCGAACTCTTCAATTGTGCCTTTCATTTTTAGAGTACCAGTAGCGTCCAAGATGATAAATGCAAGATTTATGGTTGGAATGAGGGTGAAATGGTAGTTGCTGAAGGAAGAATTTGCTCCAAATATCCACAATGTATTGTTAATGGTATTCCATTCGGCCTATCTGCTGTTGCAATTTGGGTGGACAACGTAATGAATAAAGATGCTTATTTGTGGCAACCCACATCTGATATGTCATGCATTAGAGACGCAGTGGTCGGCATGGCTAGAATCAAAAGTTAAAGTTCATATAGAAAATGTAATTGAGAGTGTAAATTGTGCGACTTATCCTATGAAGTCCATACCCAATGTCATGAAGAAACCACATGTAAGTATTAGTTTTCAAAATTGAAGAAATTATCTACGTATGAAAGTTTATTTATTATGTGTGTGCATATATTCTGCATAATAATCTATTTTTTTCTAGCAGATTCCAAACATGACATAAGATAGCAAATGCAAGTTAATTGATGTGGGTGGAACAAATGAAGTAGTGGCTGAAAGAACTGTTGCATCAACTGATCCGATATCATTGGACTATTGTCATCCATAGGGACTTAATGTTGTGAAAGTTTGGGTTGAAATTGTGAGAGTTCCAAATGTAGAGCTATGGAGACCAACATCGGCGTTGACATGCATGGAAGATGCCTTTGGCGTTCCCATAGATTAGCTAGCATCAAAACTCGTCATGGAAACAAAGTGAAAGGTACATAACTATTTTTTAATATACATTAGGTGTTAATTTTATGTATCACCACTACAGTCTGCGTAATATATTTATAATGTATTTACTTATTATTTGATAAGCATCAGACCCGGACACCCTTTTAACTGAGCCACACCTATGTCATTCAGTCACACCTATGTCTTTTATATGTTTCACTCACATACCTCGTTGGTGCCACTTTCACTTTAGACCTGTATAGTTCTTATATTTCATCTATTTGGCCAACTTTTATTTCATTCGTTGATCCCGTACAAACCATAATAAAATGTTTCGCTATTCATATTTTGCCGTCTTTTATCTTCGGTGTTTCTTGATTGAGATGGACTGTAGTGGGTTGTTGGTGGTTCGGTATTGTAGTAGTGAAGTGTGCTAATGATGGGCTTCGTTGGTGATTATAGAAGGTGAGTGATAATGAGTATTTTGGTTTTACTTGTTGTTATTCGAATGGTGACTATGGTTTGGTTTGCAGGCGGAGTTCGGATTGTCTTACGCATGGTTGAAGGGGTTTAGTGAATTGCATGCGTTATGGTGAGGCAGGTTGGGCAGTTGTGGCTTTAGGATATTTATAGAGAACTTGGTAGTTGCTGATTTGGGGTCATGGTACGAGAGTATGGGAGCATTGAGGGGTTTTGGGTTTGGTTCAAGTGTCTTGCAATTGGCGTGGTTGCAGTCGTGATTTGAGGATGAAGACGGAGCAAGGGACAGTGATCGACCATGTTTAAGTCGCGGGTGGTTGACGTGTTGTTGGATGTGGTTCTGGTTTCAGTAATTTTGTTTTCACCTCTTCTTTTAGGAAGACGGTAAGAGATTATTCTCTAGTCGTGGATGTTGTAAATGGAGGATTATTGGTGGAGAGTGTTCAATGGTGAAGGAGGGATGTTAGAAAGTGCTAAAAAGTATGTTTCGTTTGAGGAATTTTAGGTGTGTTGAAAGTGATTGGATTGTGATGATGTAATGAACTGGTGATAGTGGTGAATTCGAATGTGATGGAGATGAAGTGCATTTTGGGGGTAGATGAGGAAGTTGGCTTTAGACTAGGTGATGATGATGATCGATGTAGTGGTTTGTGTTTCAGGGAATGGTGGGTGTATGCAGAGGTAAGAGGGAGGATGAGTTTTGTGTAATTGGTCATTTCTGTAGTGAAAAGCAGTTCCGGAGGTTGACAATGTGTGTGTGGTTCCATGGTGTTTATCAGGGTTGATTTTATATGAAGGGAATTTTGTTGAAGGCCGAGATAGGGAGGAGCAGGTTGCTTGTTTAGATGGATGCTGCTGGCGCGGTCCGAGATAAGGGTGAATAGTGGAGTAATTGTAGTGTATGATTGTTTTCTATTTGTTCCGTGATATTGGCTCTGGTCGGAAAGGGTTTTTCGATCGGATTTGATGTAGTTGGGATGCAGAAAGAAGGAAATGTTGTATTGTGTAGAGTCCCAGAAATTTTGACACTCGAATTCAGACACTAATACAACCTGTATCCAAACTCAGGTATCGAGAAAACCCAAAAAGCTAAAAGAAATAATTTAGAGGGTGAGATAAGAAAGAAAGAAAGTTAATAATAGAAGAATAAGAAGAAGAACAAACATAGAATCAGAGTCTCATATTGCAGCAGAACAATATAATAATTTATTTCTATATCATATTTTGTTCCACTGTGATATGAGACTCTGATTCTATGTTGGTTCTTATTCTATTTTTCTTAACTTTTTTCTTTTTATATCACCCTTTAAATTCTTTCTTTTAGCTTTCTGGGTTTATTGATACTTGAGTTTGGACACGGGTTGTATTAGTGTCTGAATTCGAGTGTCGAAATTTCTGGGATGCTACATATTGGGTGTGCAGCTGGTGGATATTCTAGTAGATTGTGTGGAAGGAAATTTAGGTTGTCGGATTATAAACCAATTTATGCTTAGTCTTGATTATTTTTGTTGTTACTCACTATTACCGAGTGTGTTACTCGTTGTTACTCAGTGTATATAAACTATTTTACATAACTCATGTATGTTCACTCACATACTCGTTGTTGCTCATGTTCATAAACCGAAATATACGTACACATCAATATATGTTGACTTACTATTACACATCAGTGCCTCAGTCTTGATTATTTTCTCATTGTATATAAACCTATCAATATTTTCTACCTTGATTATAACTTGAGTTTCATTGCTGATTTTATTGTTTATAGGTAGATCGAATTTTCTGGAAAAAATTAGCAGTAGTAACACTAGTTCACGGTATTTTTTAAGTAGTTTGGGTTTGCTGGTTTATTGCAGTACTCGTATGACTTGTTTATGGTAGTTCGGTTTTGTAGATGTATGATTAACTGTTTGCCTTGACGCTACTGTTCGGTTGTGTAAATGTATTGTGCTTGCAATACTATTATGACATTGTTTATCATACTTTGAATGTGTACGTGTATATGTATTTTTTGGTTGCTTCATGTGTTATGTTCAAATAATGTATTATAAAATAAAATAGGAAAATACGATGGAAGGGAACATGCTATGAATTTTTCGTAGCGTTTAAAAAACGCTACAAAGCCAGTAATTGTTATAATAATTTATTTTTCGTAGCGTTTAAAAACCACTGCAGAACCGTTAATGTTGTAACGAATTTTTTTTGTACCGTTAAAAATCGCCAAATAAACATTAATTGTAGTAACCCTATACCTTGTCGATGGCGTTTGAGAAACACTGCATAAAAAATGGCACAAAAATAGTAATTAGTAAAGGAACACCTTTTCGACGGCATTTTAGAAATGCTTCAAAAATAACTTTTATATTGTTTAAAAACGCTATCAAAAAATATATATAGTGGCATTTGTTAGAAATGCAACAAAAAACAAGGATTTTTAGTCGTGTGTTTTCTCGCGACGTTTATAGAAATGCTACCGATACTTTGGGTGGTGGTTTTTAAGCACTACCAAAATGAATTTTCTTGTTGTCTACAAGACAGTATCATTATTAGGGTAATTATTTATTTATTATTATGTTTTATTCGTTCCACTGTGCGATATTTTATTGTGAGCTCTGATATATTTTATCTTTGCCCTTCTACAGGATACTAGATGTAACAATTCAGGTTTTAGTAGATATGGGTTTTTAACATTTTGCAAAAAGAATAGATCTGCTGAAATTTGGGTTGTTACACTTATGCTCATTCATTTTGAAGCTATTCATCTTCCTACATTTTAGAATTTTTTTAAAATTACTTATCATCAATGCTATCTCTTCATCGTTGTCGATGTCTGAATTTGACTCTTTGGTTATTGCATAGAATGTTACTGACTTCTTTTCTGATGACTTAATTTCCCTTCTTTCTTTTCATCTGGACTTGAATCTACACTAGATTTCCAACTAACTCCTCAATTTTTAATATATTGATACCATTTTCTTCTTTAATCGTTAGAGTCTTTTGATCCCACTCTAGAGTTAATTAATTCAGGATTTTTCTGACTTGGTCTTCTTCAGAGAATATCTTTTCTAAGGTAGTCAATGTATGCACTATATCCTAAAACCTGCAGTACATATGAGAGATAGACTATTTGGATTCATTTTAAATAATTAAAACTGATAAGTTAACATGGATATCTTGGTCCGTTTAACTTTTCTTGTTCTTTCATGAGTCACTTGCAAAGTTTTCCAGTTCTAATATGTAGACTAACGAACAAACACCAAATTAAATTCGTTTCTATCAAGTAAACAGAGTAAAATATTCATGGCTTTTGGATTATTTTGTGAAGCATCCTTTTGCGGAACAACTCATTATGCAAAATTAGTTGTGGGTTCAACATACTTAGTTAGAGTGATGTTTCACATGTCTAATCCTATTGATTGTAAATATATTTTCATTCTACAAGCATAATATGAATAATTACTACCATTAAACTGTGGTAGTCTGGCAGTGGACTGACCTTCTACAAATGAACTAGGATTACTAATGTTGATATTACCGGTATTGGTTTCCTTTAAACTTTTCAAAGAATTAGATTATTGAAACTTTGAAAAATAATGCTCTAATACCAATTATTGGGAAATGTAGATTATGGATCTTAAGGCTAATTTAACACTAGAGGGGGTTTTGAAATATTTTTTAATTTAACAGAATCAAATGCAAATCACTGACATATATCAAACATAGAACCAATCACAGATGTAAATAATTAGTAAAAGCAGTAAAGGAAAGAAGAATGTTATACAAGTTCGGAGTTACCCTACATCCAGTCCCATAAAACTCTGGGTTGTGTAGATTTCTTTTCAAATAAAAATCTTCTTACAACCCTTGATTTCAATGGCCACAAGGTCCACCACTACCAACTTCCAAGCACATAGCGCTCTCTTGATTTAACTATGCTACAAGATCACCGAATTGATTTATGGACTACAATCACACCAAGTTGATTTTAAAGGGATACAACCACACCTTTTCAGTGTCAGATTCGGAAGAAAGACTCGATAGAACTATGACCTTACAATCTTTGATACAAATACTCTTATAACTCTGAATAACACTTGAATCTTTGAGAGAGTGTGGTAAAGAATCAAGCTAGAAAAGATTTGGTTTGATTCTATTTGAATTTCGATAGAATTTGTTTATATAAACTAGAATTTTAAGAGTGAAAATGGAGAGGAGAAAAGGATAGAAGATTATAATGAAGTTAGTTAAAAAATTGGAATTTAGATGGGTACTTACAGTATATCGATAGTAATATCCTTTTAGGTAAAGATTTAAATAAATAAATACTTCTTTCAGAATTTAAATTTTGAAAATAATGGTAACCATGTCAACAAGGGGGGTATGAGATGTTGATGTGCCTCTTATAATTTTGAAATTTATTTTTTTGGAAATAATGTAAATGATGTCTAAATAAATCAAGATAATTCTAGAGTTTAAATAAACTATATTCCTATTGACCCACTTTTTGGCAAAGCAGCCACATAGAGGATGTAATAACCTGCGTATTTCACGATAATTTATTTAAATATAACATCATTAAACGAGCGTATGTCTGAAAAGCCACTTTTTGCATACAAATTAATTTGGACTCTAAACCAGTTCCACTGAGTTCAAGATTCTATTTACGGTATTTAAAATAGTAAACATCGATATATATAGGTTTAGCGAATTTGGTAGTTTTGGTGGGGTTTGGGTTAGCCAACGTAATCCATTTCAGCCCTACTTAATAACTCCTCCTCCTTCCCCTCTTCATTCATTCGATGCACTTAAGAAAAATAAAAATAGAGAGGGAAATAGGAAATTAAAATTTCCTAAACCTAATTTGATCTTAGGAGCTTCAATCCATGCAAAAATCAAGTGCAAATCCAAAAGGAAGTGAGGTAAACTCGATCTCCATCTCCTCAACTTGTTCTCTCTTCAATCCATGCTATTTCTTAAACCTAATTCCTAGAAAATGTTATGTATTTGTGCTTAAATTTGAATATAAGCAAGCTATAATGGGGGGAGAGAGTGATCTAGCTTGGTTTTGCATTTCCTCTTTGCCTATTAAGCTCAAAGGTGAGTTCTAGCAAACCCACATCTATGATCAAGCCTATAGGCTTGGCTAGTGTGCCCTTGGCACGTATATGTTGTGCATGAATTGCGTGAGGTGGATTGTTTGTGTGTGAACTTTCCGATTTATGATGTTTTGATCCTAATTTAATGAATTTCTTGTGTAAACCCTTGTATTAACATTTGTTCACATGTTTAGTGTATTAGGGAATGCCTTTAACCTATATAATAGTCTAGAGAAAGAACGTATCGATCTAGACCCATCAAGTGATGTTTTTTACCTTGAAAACATCCTCAGAGCAGGTTAGACGTCTGAACCAGTTTTCGGGAATAGGCAAAGGCTAATTTGAGTTGTTTGAAACACAATTTCAGATGTCTGAACTAGGCCAGACGTCCGAAATCAAGTTCGGACGTTTGAAACCTGTTTCTACACTGTTGACTATGGTCAACAGTTTAGGTTATTTCAAGTCTTTCTTAGTCGAGTTTCAGCTGTTTGGCATTTTTATGTGATTTTTCAGTTTCTCTGATGCACCAATTTCAGCAGCTCGATTTTATAAACTTTTGATTCATTCGTGATAAACGAATTTATAATCGATATTCTAGGGATTTGATTTATGTTATTAAAATGAATTTTGAGATCGATTGTTACTACAGTCTGTATCTTACGAGATTTTCCATTTCAAACAATAAAAGGGTTTTATATTATTAGTATATACCAAATCTTTTACTAAAGTGGTTTCTAATTCTACTTCATTATACGAAGTTATTTTATAGGTTGCCTTCCAATCTACTAGTATATATTTATATAAACCTTTTCCTCGCTCGTATGAGAAATCCAATTAAACGCCTTAGTAGAAACAAGGACTATGAACCCTTGTGTTTGCTTCAACGGTTAATTCTTGGACTCGTTCGATTGAAAACTATGGCAATGATCGTTTCGTGTTTCTAGTGGAATATACAACTTATTTGTAAATATTCGAGTAGAGCAAGTGGTTATGGGACATGTAGCTTAACTCTTATATTTACTAGCTTGGAGTAAATTACACTTTCCTGGATCTTCAGATCATCTTGAGAGTCTTCGGAGATGTTGAATTTCGGTTCATTTTGAGAGTCTTTGGACTATTTGTGGAACTTTGGTTCATTTCGAGAGTCTTAGGATATTTGTGGAATTTCAGTTCATCTTGAGAGTCCTCGGACTATTTGTGGAAATTTGGTTCATCCTCAGAGTCTTCGGATTATTTAAAGAACTTTGGTTCATGGAGTTTTCACACTCCCTTCTTGTGACCATCTTCTATCGTTTTGGTCTAGGGTCATATTCGTGTTTTGATATCATGTTATTTATTTCATATTGACTTGACAGGGGACATCATTTGTTGTAATAATCTACATCATTGAATGTGATATTCTTTTGTAACACTGAGATTTCTTTGAGATATTGTATGGACATTCTTGGGGTTTCACATGTACATATGAACATTATTTTATTGTGTATATGTCATTACTCATTATATCTTTATTTCTATCTCAGTATATTATGATAAGTACAACTAGACTGAATTCGTTTATTGTTTATTTTCTTATAAATGATATTCGGGTTAGGCTGAGGTATTACAAGTGCTTCTTCATGACTTCTGGCAGGGACCATCTCTTGAATTTCGGAAACTACATTAGTATTGTAGTAATTTTGGGTTATATGTCTATGGGACTTCTATGTATACATATTCTTTTGGCTATAACTTATACATGTTCTTTTATTGTATAGTGGATCGAGTATGACCACTTATGTTTTGTGTAAACACTTATGTATTATATTCCTATCTATTTCTGTCTTAGTGATATGAATATTTGTGTCTAACTCTGATTATATTGTTATGTATTTTATATTGATTCCAAATTATATATAGTCACTGTGTAGTTGGTTTGAACTTGAATTAGATGTGTCAGATTTCCTCATGAGATTTAAAAAGTAAGACCATATTATCTGACATGTTTAACAGTCGTTCAAAGCTAGTATACATATGGTTGCTCCTTAACAGCCTTATTCTTTGAGTTAGTTGACATCATTACTTGTAATACCCTAAGTCTCTCTTAGGAAATTGTGTCATAGATTTAATTAGAGTACTAGGACCCGTCATATCCTATCTTATATATTATGATCCTTTGTTTGACCAATCAAATCTATTTGAGTTCATATTAGTGAAATCTTAGCCTAGAAAAACTTAAAGTCCCGTCCCTTTTGTAAGTAGGAACCAGAGTTGTTTCCTAAGAGTTAAAATTATCTTCGCGGCTTAGTTTTATAAAAAAATTGCATGCTTCGATTTTTGTGTTACCCTTACATCTCGGTATTGCGATGTTTTAGCTTTCTTTGCATAATGACCGAGTATTCTCATTTTCTTTGGAGTATTACTTAATTCAAACAAATAAATTTGTCTTTTCGATTGAATAAGGAATTTACTTAATGTCTTGGTAAAAACGGGTGGGTCGACACACTTGCATTTACTTCATCGGTTAATTTCTAGACTTAGTCGGTTGAGATTGGATTTCATTTTTGGATAAAATCTCGGGATTATGTATGGTTATTTTGTTGCTTCTCTTGTGTTGTACATCTTGATATACATCGATGAGAGATCACATGTGTTGTATATCTTTACATACATCGATCTTGATCATTTTCGTTTGAGCTCGTGTGTTGTATATCTTTATGTACTTCAATGGGAACCTTATATGTTGTATATCTTTATATACATCAATAAGTAGTTGTATCATGTGTTGTATATCTTTATATACATCGATGAGAGATCACATGTGTTGTATATCTAATTATGCATCGGTGTTGATCATTTTCGTTTGAGCTCGTGTATTGTATATCTTTATATACATCGATAAGGAGTTGTTTCATGTGTTGTATATCTTTATATAAATCGATGAGAGATCACATGTGTTGTATATCCTTATATACATCGATATTGATCATTTTCATTTGAGCTTGTGTGTTGTATATCTTTATGTACATTGACGGGAACCTTATGTGTTGTATATCTTTATATACATCGATAAGGAGTTGTCTCATATGTTGTATATCTTTATATACATCGATGTTGATCATTTTTGTTTGAGCTCGTTTGTTGTATATCTTTATGTACATCCACGGGAACTATATGTGTTGAATATCTTTACATACATCGATAAGGAGTTATCTTATATATTGCATATCTTTATATACATTGTGAGAGAACATATGTGTTGTATATCTTTATATTACATCAATTTTGATCACTTTTGTTTGAGCATGTGTGTTGTATATCTTTATGTACATTGACGGGAACCTTATGTGTTGTATATCATTATATACGTCGATAAGGAGTTGTCTCATGTGCAATATATCTTTATGTGCATTGATGGGAGATCAAATGTGTTGTATATCTTGACACAACGATGTTGGTCATTTTCGTTCGATCTCATGTGTTGTATACCTTTATATACATCAATGAGAGAACACATGTGTCGTATATATTTACATATGTCGATGTTGTAGTGTAACACCCCGTAATTTTTACAACACTAAAGAGGGGAAATTAAATAATGATTAATTTAATATTCAGAATTAAGGGAAAAAGACTGCGCCATTGCGTCCGTCTTGAAATTCTGGGTCAAGATAGACATTCGGTTTGCATAAAACAGACACCGTATGAAGAAGTTATGAAGGTTTGAAATTTGTATACACGTAAGAGAGTTATATATGTAATTAATTCAGAAAATCAAAAAATAGCTTAAAAAATCAAAAATACGTGAGCGGCAAATTTCCCTCCTAGGGGTATCGACCCCTCAAGTGGGTGTCGATCCCTGGGTCGACCCCTCAAGGGAGGTGTCGACCCATGGGTCGACCCCATAAAGGGGGTTGTGACACCCCACACCCGTTAATGTCACTCACAAAGGGAACGCATTAAGTTTCGTGAAGCGTTATAGGTAAACAGACACAGAATATTACAAGACAGATATATAGAATAACAACGGAATAAAAACTTTATTTACCATAAGATACCGTGGTCCAAAAACATCACATGTCTGAAACATAAAAGCCCATTACAACATAAAAGTTATTGTCTTGTACTTCAAAAATATCAGAGTTCATTAAAGAAGTAAAATTCCCCAAGAACAAAATATAGCGATAGCAACAAGGATAGGAGCTTGAACCATACATATCAGCAGCTCCAGCAAAATAAGAAGAATCATGGTCAAGCCTGAGTGTTTCCTCCCTGAGAACCTTAGGGGGGGAGGGAACGGAAGAAAGAATGAGAAACAAAAGGGTCAGACATAAAGTCTGGAGAGTCCAGTGACTTTTAGCAAGTAAATAAATAAAAGTAGCATGACAAACATATAAAGTGGATAAGAGAGATCACTACATAAATGGCAGGTGTGATAAGGTAGACAGGATAAGGTGTATATGCTTCTAACGATTACTCTGCACTATTACTAGTATAACCAGAATGAGATGATCCCTTACACTTCAAGGTGGTAGACTTAGGCATAAGTCCAGATGTACCCTAACCACTACCCTAATCGATCGGCTCCCTACTCCGTAGATACTCTGTGTCGGCCCCATAGTAGGATGTATCACGTCCTAAAGTGGCAACCCCTCACTGATATGCACAGCCTCATATCTATAGGTGTCACGGTCGTCTTATCCCCCTCTGCCCGACTCATGCACGCACATGGCCCAGTTGGTTTGCACCGTCCACCACGTTTGGGTCTCTTACAATCAGTCAGTATGTGTGCCCCTTCTCCGCCTTGTACGTAGTACTTTGTTTGATACCTACTCCAGGTTACTGACTGAAATGGGTCCCACACAATATGATACAAGCTCTCCCCTTTGTCTTGTATCCCCCACTAGGTTTTCACTGAATATGTATACCACTAGGTGTCTTTAATTACATAGCCCTATTCATTTCTATTAGTTATGCTTACCCTAAAAGGTGTATTTAATTACATAACTTTATTATTCCCTCCGGTTATGTCTACCACTAGGTGTCTTTAATTACATAACCTTATCGGGTTAAGTTTGTGGGCCTATATGTAAATATTACGCACCCCCTCCAGATTTGCTTAACCCATCCACTGTCCAATCAATTTTACTTAACCCTAACTTTAGTTCATATTCATACAATCCCTTATGGATTAGATTAGGTTAAGTAGTCCAATTTATTATCATGTCCGTTTATGGTTTATAATGGGCCAGACCTCCCACATTAGGCCTACAACTTGTGGATGCTGGATATGCCGGTCGGGTCCAGGCAATCTTATTCCACAAGTTGGGCCTAATCTCGTGTATTATCCCAATTCGTATTCGCGCACTTAGACCACTCACATTAGGTTCAACATTAGTGGTTGTTGGATATGTCGGTCGGGTCCGGGCAGACTTCCACCACTAATGCAACCTAACCTCGTGTCATAAGTGCAATTACAATTTTTAGTTGTAATTATTAAACATTCCATTTTTATCAAACTCTTACCTATGTCATTATAGGTAATTATGTCCCCACTTCCCCCTTTTGAATTATATGTCCAATTAATTATACATATGTCTTATTAGGAATTTATGCCCATTTACCCAATTATTGAATTATACGTCCAACTCATGTTCACATTCAAATTATGTCAATATTATTCTTTTTCCCTCCCAGTTCCCTAACTAGCGTGTTCGTAATTTGCGGCATGCATAGCCTAAATAATAGCCTAATCATAAACAATAAAAAGGGAAGGTAATGGAAATATAACAAAGGTGAATGTTCTAACATAACTAGTCATAAACATATACTAACATGGTGAACATATAAGCATAGATCTAATGAACTTGTGGCAGTTAACTAGTTGTAACATAGCAAAGGTGATAAGATGAACATGACAAGATCTAAATTTTAATTTAGATGCCCACAAGTTCAGATCTAATATGAGAAGCACAAGGGGATCCAAATAATAAACTAGATATGATTAATGATTTATGTGTCCACATAATACAGACCTAATAGGTAAAAGTAGATCTAACAAATAAGGATTAAGATCTACATCACAAAATGTCCACATAATTCATATCTAATAGATAAAAGTAGATCTAATACAAATAGGGATACGATCTTCATTATAGAATGTCCACATAATTCAGATCTATAGATAAAAGTAGATCTTACACAAATAGGGATTAAGACCTACATCATAGAATGTCCACATTATTCAGATCTATAGATAAAAGTAGATCTAACACAAATACGGTTAATTTCTACATCATAGAAATTTAGATCCAAGTTATAATCAATCAAAAATGTTATATGTTCATAATTTATAATGGATCCAATATAATATACAAACAAATCCAAACTATAATCCTATCAAGTTTACTTTTGAATATTTGATTCTAAAAGTAACTATACTCACTAAGTTTGGATTAGAAGATAGAACTAAAAGAGATTGAATCTTGAATCTCCAATTGGTTTTCCTTAGTTAATAGTAGAAGATAAGGGATCTAGTTCAATTCAGAAACCAACAGAGTTTGGCCGCCATTGATTCTATGTGAAGAAAATAAGAAAATTGAGGTATATTTATAACTGCCAATGTCCAAAATTCGAATGCCACCTCAGCCCTAGAGTGAATCAGGTCACAGGTCGCCACCCACTTGAAAAAGTCCCAAATACCCAAAAAAAACTATGGGTGCACTTTACAGGTGCACCAGTGTAAAATTGCCTTGGCGCGCTTGTGAAGTGTTCCAGTTGTCCCTGTTTTGATTTATCAAAGTTTTATCATCCGTAACTTCTTCATATATTATCCGTTTTACGCAAACCAGGTGTCTCTCCTGACCAGAATTTTGAGATGGACGTAATGATGTAGTCTGTTTCCATTAATTCTTAATATTAAATTAATTATTTTTTAATTTATCCACTTTGGTATTGTTAAAAATTCGAGGTGTTACAGGGGTCGACCCCCCTGCGGTAGACAGACAGATTAGGGTTTTGGGGTTTCTATGATGTTGTGACATGATCATGACTTAGATCTTATCCTTCACCTATGTTTCTAATGATATTGTGACATGGTCATGACTTAGATCTAAACATTTACCTATTTATCATGTTAGATCTGCCATTATTTCACCGTTTAGATCACCTTATACATGTTCTATCATGCTTGTGGTTAAATTGGATCTGTTATTAGTTGGACGTCTAAATTATTGTTTACATCTTATCATGCCTATTATGACATCCTTATTATGTTAGAATCAGTTCTATCATCTCACATTCACTAGATCTGTTCTTATATGCCCATCTTATCAATATGCAACTATGTGTTTATGTCAAATTTGTTAGTATAATCATTTCTATCATCTTCCCTTCATCCCTTCCCTTTTATTTTATATAGCCAAGCTACTTTCGAGCCTAGGCATGCCACATAAATATGCGAGCGCGTTAAACGGGGAACGAGAGGAAAAATATTGAAATTAGGAATAACTTGTAAATGGAGAATTTAGCACAACTTGAATAATGTTTATGAATATGAATTTAGGGCATATAATTCATTGTGAACATGATTGGGGAAAAAGGGGCATGAAAACCTATAATGACATAGGTAAAATTGGCTAATAATGAAATGCCTAGGATTATAGTAATTAGAAACTATAACTGCGCCTAGATATGAGGTTAGATTACGCTCATGGTGGAAGTCTGCCCGGGACCGACCAGCATATCCATCGACCACAAGTGGCGAATCTAATGTGAGGGGTCTAGGTGTACAAATATGTGACGTGCTAAGACACGAGGTTAAGCCCGTCTTGTGGAAAAAGTCTGCCCGGAACCGACTGGCATATCCAACATCCACAAGTGGTAGGCTTAATGTGAGGGGTCTAGCACATTATAACCATAAATGGACATGGTAATGAATTGGAATACTTAACCTAGTTGAATCCATAGGGATTGTATGAACATGAACTCTAATAGGGGTTAAGTAAACTGGGTTGAAACAGTAGGAAGGTTAAGTATATCTGCGTAGGGTGGGTAATATTTATATATATAGGCCCACAAACTTAACATGTTGGGGTTATGTAATTAAAGACACCGTTAGGTAAGCATAACCTGTGAAAATGATGGGGTTATGTAATTAAAGATGCCGTTAGGTAAGTATAACATATAGAAATCCTAGTGGGGATACAAGACAAGGGGGAGAGCTTGTGTCGTCTTGTGTGGGGGACCGGTTTCAGTCAGTAACTATGACGGCCCACCCTGCACTAGCCGGCATTTCCTTCGAAAGTGCGTTGTACACATACCCGACTAGCACGGAACGATCGCCAAAGAAAGGAAAGAAGAGAATGAACTAACTGAAAATCTGTAGAATGTCTCACAGCGCATGGAAAAAATATAATAATAATATACTTGACATAAAATAGGCGAGACAGTGCATAAGCTGATAATTAAAACCAACATCAACATCATCATCATCAGAGTAGCGAAAATCCAAATACAGCTTATTACAACTTTCCAAATTACTGTCTCTAAATAAAAGAAAGAAAGGCACACCACTAATGCCCAAAGTAGTGACCAACTGTGACACAGGGAGAATATCTATATATCATACATGGAAGCCTCCTGCTCATCTCCGGTACAGCTACTCGTGTATACCACCTAACCTGTCTCTAGTCTGCTCGTGAGAGCACCCAGAGTAATAAGAAGAGACATAAAACGCTGGGTCAGACAAAAAGTCTGGTATGAGCGATAAGCAGCAAAACATAACAATAACAGGTATACTAAACCATACCTGAACCTGGACCTGCAACCAAAGAGTTAGCACCACATACCGTACAATACTCTAAGGTGCAACTAAACAGATGGTGTATATAATACGGGGGTGGGGGTGTGCATGTCATAATAATAACGAACAAATCAAACATAGCAACCATCCTTACATCTCTCACTCAGTGCGTAAAGCATACGATGTCCACCACTTCGATCACCAGACCCATTGAGGTAGTGAAGGAGTTCGACTTGTACAACAACTACTACCACCAAGCTTATCCCATGGAATCATGACCAACCCTTTTCTAATGATCCCACTTCATTGGTCTATAGCCCACTAGTCGTACCTAGGCCACTGTGGCCCTGAATCCGTCCATTTACCTCCTATACATAGTGATCCAAAGTCATAGACATTGACAACTCCTTAGCACACGTCCCGCAGCAAAGTCCAATCATGATGTTAATTCATTGGTTCCCAACTGGATCCTGAGTTCTAACTTCTCATTTAGACTACCTTTGCATCTCGGGTTTGGTCTTCTCCTATTCGGTTTAATCTCCATTCAGCTCGTGATCATCATATATGCTCAGCTCGTCTTCTTCCTTCATCCGGATCGGTTCGCGATCGCCCATCGGATCGAGTCGGGGTACGCCACCCGTGTCGGATCGGACTGTGGTTCCAGCTCCTGGTCATGGTCCTCCTTCAAGCATCGGTTCGTGCTCACGTGGAAGGCGGTTCGAGATAGTGCACCGGTGCAGATCGTGGTTCAAGTGCGAGCAGCTCGTGAATCCCTAGTTGGTTCGTGATGGCTCGTGAAGATGGCTCGTGATGGGTGCTCCACGATCGGGACGGGTCAGAGAAAGAGGGGGCGATCTGATCTGGTCTTCTGCATAATTTCCTGCAACTCTCCCAGCGACTATTTTACGCCATACGACGACATTTTCGACCATTCTAACTATTCTAATCAATCACAAAGCATACCATATAGTCACAACAACATGTAGAATTGAAAACAAACACCAAAACCACAACTTGATAGGTTAAAACGGATCAAACATAGTCAAAGCCCTTAAACACGTTTAGGCGAATCTAATGATATGATTAGTAGAACTTAACCAAATTAACCTAAACTTTAAACAGAGGTCTAAAACAATATTTTGAATTTTATGAATATTTTTCCAGAATTTTATCATGTCTCGTTAATCACCACTAATTACCCTTAATTATCCGTAATTAATGCAAAACTATGTAAATCACTCACCTTGGCCATAAATAAAATACCAAATCTGAAATAATTCTCTGTTTGGCGCTGTTCCCAATCCAACACAGTAGTTCTAACCTTGCTTTGGTGCTATTCCTCCTTAATTTGATGTAGATTTGGCTTAATTAGCGATTAGAAGGTGATTTGGGGTGTTTTAGCAAGTGGAGGCCATTGCTAGGTTGAGAGGAATGTCATAGGCGGCTGGAAAATGAAGTAAAATTCGTTTTCTAAACCCTAGCAGCCCTCTTATACTCTTAATCCCGAAATTCCCCTTTGGGCCTAGCTGTTAATCACCCGGTTAAGCCCAATTAAGCTGTTTTTCACCACCTGATACTTGTTTCATCCATATCTCGCAAACGGTGAGTCCGTTTGGCTAATGTGACTGCTCTACGGAAAGTAAACCATCATCCGGATCTAATGGGAGTGGTTTCAGGTCAAAACTCCTTTCCAATCAAAAGTTATGGTCGAAACAAGATCAACTAGGGGCAAAACGGTCATTTAAAAATCGGCAAAAATCATGAACATGGGAAATGACCCCAATAGTCGCCTCCTAAAGTTACATGACCATACGACTTTGTATGTGAAAGAAATAAATATTCTACGATCCTATGATGCATAGAATGCGAGTCATTACACTCTCCCTCCCTTAAGAAATTTCGTCCTCGAAATTCCTTAGCCCAAAACATATAAAGGATTCTGCATGCCTATCAGCCATATACAACAATCAAACATGCAAAACAAACAAAACAAATCTATCCTAGCATGCGGAAAAACTAAATCGAAACTGTAATCTTACCAGGCGAATAGTTCTGGATACGTCTTCCTAATGCTCTCCTCTGTCTCCCAAGTACAATCATTTTCATTCCAGCCCCACTGAACTTTGACTAATTTCACCGCTTTCCTTCGAAGTTGCCTCGTATCGTTCCCAACAATACGCATAGGCCTGCGGCTCCCAACCGCCTCGGGTTCAACCTCGATATTATCCAACTGGTCAGGTGAAATAGTCACATCGGGGTCGTGCACGAACTTCCTTAACTGGGAAACATGAAACACGTTATGAACTCCTACCATCTTCTCTGGTAATTCAACTTTATATGCCAAATTCCCAATTTGCTCTAAAACTGGGAATGGACCAACAAATCTTGGTGCTAACTTGCCTCTCCTGCCAAATCGTATCACGCTCTTCAACGGAGATATCTTGACAAACTCCAAGTCGCGAGAACTTTAATTCGCTTCCCCTCTTATCGGCATAACTCTTCTGCCTATCCTGGGCAGCCTTCATTCGCTGTTGGATAATCTTAATCTTATCTGATGTTTCTCTTATCACATCTGGTCCAAGCACAAACTTCTCACCAGTTTCTAACCAACATGACGGTGAGTTGCACGGTCTTCCGTACAAAGCTTCAAATGGAGCCATACCAATACTGGATTGATAACTATTATTATGCAAACTCTACTAGATGTAAATGGTCATCCCATGATCCACTAAAGTTTAATATGCAAGCTCTCAAGAGATCCTCTAATACTCGATTCACCCTCTTTGTCTGTCCGTCGGTTTGAGGATGATACGCGGTACTGAGATGTAATTCTGATCCTAACGCCTCTTGTAAGCTTTTCCAAAATCCACTAGTGAACAACGGATCTCGGTCACTTACAATTCCTTTAGGTATTCCATGAAATCTCACTACCCACTTTACATATAGTTCAGCTAACTTAGTTGTTGTCCTATTTGACTTGACGGGTATAAACCTTGCACTCTTAGTCAATCGGTCCACAATCACCCAAATGCTATCATGGCCCGATCTAGTCCTTGCTAATCCATCAATGAAATCCATCGAGACTTGTTCCCATTTCCATTCTGGAATTTCTAATGGTTGTAATAAACCACTAGGCTTCTTTTGCTCAGCTTTAACCAGCTGACAATTCATGCATTTGGATATAAACTTCCCAATGTCTCTTTTCATCCCTTCCCAGTAGTAGGTCTGCTTCATGTCTCGATACATCTTGTTACCACCGGGGTGTATAGTCAGTTTTGAGTGATGACACTCTCTAAGCACTTCATCTCTCAATCCATTGACATTGGGTACAACTAATCTTCGATTCTTTCTAAGCCATCCATCTCGATCAAGCCCATACTTGTTCATCTCTCCGTCGATTCCCATCTCTAACTTTGAGATGATTTCCAATAGGTTAGGATCGTCCCTTTGACTGGAACCAATCCGCTCAATCATAGTGGGTCTGATCGTCAAACTTGCTAACATTTCTGGATCCAATTCGCACTTTGGTCTAAAATCATACCTAGCGATGTACTCCAGTTGCTTCCATTCTAGAAACATAGCCCCTAGACTGGCATGTCTTCTACTCAATGCATCAACTACCGCATTGCCCTTCCCTGGTGTGTATGCAATATCGAAATCATAGGAAGCCAAGAATTCTAACCATCTTTGTTGTCGGAGATTTAGATCTTTTTGAGAGAAAAGATACTTTAATGACTTATGATCAGTAAACAACTCGAATCTTTCTCCCAACAGATAATGTCTCCACATGTTCAATGCGAACACGATCGCTGCTAATTCCAAATCATGGGTAGGGTATCTTTTCTCATGCGGTTTCAGTTGCCGACTTGCATAAGCTACAACCCTACCTACCTGCATCAACACAGCACCTAGTCCAGTACCACATGCATCCGTATATACCGTCATCTCTTCATTCCCCTTATGAATGACTAACACTGGTGCACATGTCAACTTTTCCTTTAGACTCTTGAATGCACTCTCGCACTTTTCGTCCCAGACGAAAGCTTGATTCTTCTTGGTCAACTGAGTCAACGGTGCTGCTATCTTGGAAAAGTCTTGGATAAACTTACGATAATATCCAGCTAATCCCAAGAAACTTCGTATGTCAGTTGCATTCTTGAGCGTAGACCAATCTTGTACCGTAGCCACCTTCGTAGGATCCGCGGCAATACCATTCTCTGAAACAACATGGCCCAAGAATCTCACTTCCCTCCTCCAGAAGTGACACTTAGACAACTTTGCTTTCAATTGGTGTTTTCTCAACACCTCCATCACTATTCTCAAATGTTCCTTGTGTTCTTCCTCTGTCCTCGAGTAGACCAAAATATCATCCACGAACACAAGGACAAACTTATTCAACTGGTCTCTGAACACCCTATTCATAAGATCCACAAAATATGCTGGTGCATTGGTCATCCCGAATGGCATGACCAACCACTCATAAAATCCAGACGGCGTCCGAAATGCCGTTTTAGCTATACTCTCAGCTTCCACTCTAAGCTGATGAAAACCTATCGCGAGGTCCAATCGAGAGAATACTCTCGCGCCACTCAACTGATCAAACAAATCATTTATCCGTGGTAGAGGATACTTATTCTTCCTCGTCACTTTATTCAACTCGCGGTAGTCTACACACAATCGAAGGGAACCATCGGCCTTTGTAGCAAACACAACTGGTGCTCCCCACTCAGAAACACTCCTTCTGATAAACCCCTTCTTCAAAAGATCGCTGACTTGCACCTCGAGCTCTCGCTGCTCCCTTGGTACCATACAACGAAGTGGCATCACTATAGGTCTGGCATCTTTCACCAAATCAATACAGAACTCAATCTCTCGGTGTGGCGGAAGCCCGGTCACTTCTTCGAAGACGTCCGGATACTGGCCAACCACGGGCAAACCTGACAACTCACCATGCGGGATGTCGAGGGAATTCAGAAAACTAGCCATTACCCTATCACTGGGTAGACCACCAAACACTACCCTCCGCCCATCATCCGCTCTAGCTGTCACCAAAAAGCTCTCACAGTCTACCACCAACCCAAATCTTTGGAGCCAATCGACTCCCAAAATAATGCCAAACCCAGTAAAGCCCAAAACAAAGCAATCACAAACAAACATACATCCATGACTCGATAAGACCACATTACGACAAATCATGCTAAGGTTAGTCGAACCTCCAATCGGGTTCGTCACTACTAAAGGTCTATCGACAATCTCGGATTCCAATCCCAACCTATCTACTAGGTCACTAGATATGAAAGAACTGGAAGCTCCGGTATCAAACAATACTCGAACATGAACATCATAAACAGAAAGCATACCTTGGATAACGACATTCTTTCCCTTTTCCACCGCAGTTGGGGCATTCGACGAAGAAGGAATAACATTAACGGCATATGCTTTCACCATCTGCTTTTCTTTAGGGGGTTGCGGGCACTTGTCCTTGTGATGTCCCACTTGGCCACAATTGAAGCACTTCCTGTCTGCTGGCTTTGCTCGACAATTACTAGCATAGTGGCCCTTCTTGCCACAGCTAAAGCACCCAACATCTTTCTTCTTCTTCTGGCCATCCTTATTCTGGGTCTGCTTCCTCTTATTCTGAGACCCACTCTTGCCTCCACCGCTTGCTTGCTGTTTTGGCTCCTCTGCAGATGCGACCTCAGTCTTCGGCTTAGGGTAAAGACTTTCCGATCTTAAAGCTTTCCCCACAATCGATTCAAATGTCTCATCGATGTGGTTAATAAGCCTTTCCCCCAAGTATCCATCCAAGCCAGTTATGAACTTCTCATTCTTCTTCTCGGCAGTATCTATTTGGGATAACCCATATTTCGACAAAGTGTCGAATTCGGCAATATACTCCGAGACAGCTCTGCCATTCTGCTTGAGTTCCAAGAATTTCTTAAACAGCATTGACTTATGAGCAGCTGGAATGAACTTATCGCTAAAGCGAGCTTTAAACTGATCCCAAGTAATCTGATCCTCGGGAGTAGCTACCTTTATAACATTCCACCAATTCATTGCCCGTCCTTGCAGCTGACGGGATGCTAGCCTTCTCTTCATCACATCCTCGATACCCAAGTCTTCGAAGATACGCTCGCAGCTATCCAACCATTCCTGAACATCTATAGCCGACTCCGTTCCGTGGAACGACTTCCCACCAAGACTAGTATAATCCTTATTCAGCTTAGCGAAAACGGCCCCGATGCCTGCACTATTGGACCACCACCATTACTAGCATTGGGACCTGCCCTCTGAACATTTCTAAGCATCTCTCTCATGAGGTCAGTAAAAATTGTCCTCATATCAGCAACATTCCCATTATTGGCTCCTCTACCGGTACCACTTGCGTATCGGCTCATCGTTTAATATGCACAGAGAAAACGATTAACCATCCTCTTTGTGGTGTCAGTGCAGTGCGACTTCATCCTTAGCTTTACTAATAATATATAGCTTTTGAAAACAAAAATAATCACAAATACGTGCTCTCATACACGTATTATCTCTCCCTGGTATCTTTCCCTAGGTTAACTACGCAACCTAGAGCTCTGATACCAAGTGTGACGGCCCGCCCCGCACCAGCCGGCATTTCCTTCGAAGTGCGTTGTACACATACCCGACTAGCACGGAACGGTCGCCAAAGAAAGGAAAGAAGAGAATGAACTAATTGAAAACTTGTAGAATGTCTCATAGCGCATGGAACAAAATATAATGATAATATACTTGACATAAAACAGGTGAAACAGTGCATAAGCTGATAATTAAAACCAACATTAACATCATCGTCAGAGTCGCGGATATCCAAATACAGCTTATTACAACTTTCCAAATTACTGTCTCTAAATAAAAGAAAGGTACACCACTAATGCCCAAAGTAGTGACCAACAACGACACAGGGAGAATATCTATATATCATATGTGGAAACCTCCTGCTCGTCTCCGGTACAGCTACTCGTGCATACCACCTAACCTGTCTCTAGTCTGCTCGTGAGAGCACCCAGAGTAATAAGAAGAGACATAAAACACTGGGTCAGACAAAAAGTCTGGTATGAGCGATAAGCAGCAAAACAGAACAATAACAGGTATACTAAACCATACCTGAATCTGGACCTGCAACCAAAGAGTTAGCACTACATACCGTACAATACTCTAAGTTACCACTAAACAGATGGTGTAAAGAATACGGGGGTGGGGGTGTGCATGTCATAATGATGGCGAACAAATCAAACATAACAACCATCCTCACATCTCTCACTCAGTGCGTAAAGCATACGATGTCCACCACTTCGATCACTAGACCCATTGAGGTAATGACGGAGTTTGACTTGTACAACTACTGCTACCACCAAGCTTATCTCATGGAATCATGACCAACCCTTTTCAAATGATCCCACTTCATTGGTCTATAGCCCTCTAGTCGTACCTAGGCCACCGTGGCCCTGAATCCTTCCATTTACCTTCCATACATAGTGATCTAAAGTCATAGACATCGACAACTCCTTAGCACACGTCCGGCAGCAATGTCTAATCATGAAGTTAACTCGTTGGTTCCCAACTGGATCCTGAGTTCTGACTTCTCATTTGGACTACCTTTGCATCTCGGGTTTGGTCTTCTCCTATTCGGTTTAATCTCCATTCAGCTCGTGATCATCATGTAGGCTCGGCTCGTCTTCTTCCTTCATTCGGATCGGTTCGCGATCTCCCATAGGATCGGGTCGGGGTACTCCACCCGTGTCGGATCGGTCTGTGGTTCCAGCTCCTGGTCGTGGTCCTCCTTTGTAACAACCCGTAAAATGCGGGCCAGTTTGAAATTTTTATTTTGGCAATTTTAGCGAATTTTGAATATTTAAAATAGATTATTTTAAATAATATCGACGAGAAATTTATTTTGAATATAATTCGAACGTATATATTATATACGTCGTCGTTAGAATATAAATATTTATATATAATTATAAATAGAATTGAAAATGGCGCGGTAGTTGAAAATTCTGAATAGTCGCTATGGAATTCAGGCCCTTAAAAGTAGCCATTTTGCAAACGACCTCGGATTCCGACGAAACCAGTTTTGTTGGGTCCGCAGTGTCGAATTATTACTAGATTTCAAATTTCATAATTTTTCGAATCAATATGTGAGCGTGGCAAAGGAAAACGCGTTTGACCAGTTTCAGTTGATTTTAATCGACTGGAAATTGGCCATTTTTCAAACGGTCTCAGAATTCGACGAAACTAGTTTTGTTAGGACCGTATCGTCAATACGAAGCTAGAAAATATTTTTCTGGAATTTTTGAAGTTAGTAGTGTTAAACAGGTAATTAATGAATTAAATTAAATAAAATAACATTATTATAGATATAAGGGTTTATTTCCCCAAACCCTATTCAAACGTTGAAACCCGTGGTCAACGCCAGGAGACCGTCGCTCCTCAAACGATTTGCGAGCCACATCTTCAGAAATTCGACTCTTAAATTCCCAAAATCTAAGTTGCAATTACGAAAATTCTTGAGCGGAAATTGTTAGGCCCTTCACGAGCAACAAATCCATACGGTGGTGATTGAATTTCGTGGCATGGATGGGTTGGATTTCGAGCTGGAAGCGGGTTCGGTTGCTGGCGATTCTAGGGTTCATGGGAGGCGCGAGTGTGCCCCAACTCCGGTCAGTGGTGGCGCATCCGAAGCCGCGTAGGGGCGTGGGGTCTGATCATCATCCAAAGCTTAGAAGTGGTGGCGAATTTGAACCCTAAAATCGAGGGTTGGGTTCGTGTTGTGGTTCACTGTGTCTCGGTGAAGAAGACGAATTAACCCAGTGAGCATTTCTTAATATATTTTTTTGTTTTTGTTTTTGTTTTTTTTGTTTTGAATAACATAGAAGTCGAAATAAAAATAGGATTTTTATATGTTGAAAGTCGAAATAAAAATAGGATTTTTATATGTTGAAAGTCGAAATAAAAATAGGATTTTTATATGTTGAAAGTCGAAATAAAAATAGGATTTTTATATGTTGAAAGTCGAAATAAAAATATGATTTTTATATATTGAACTTCGAAGTAAAAATTCGATTTTTATATATTGAACATCGAAGTAAAAATTCGATTTTTATATATTGAATAGCATAGTAAAAATTCAAATTTTACATATGTAGTGAAAGCGGACAACGAAGGTGACAAAAAGGCGGGACCGACGAAGATCTCTGCAATAGAAGTGCCGTGGAGCTAGGATAGCTATCTGTGAGAACTTCTCACCTTTCAATTTAATTTTTCTAGTTATATATATATACTAGGATGCAGACGGTGTTTAGTAGCACCCGACACAATCGTCCACAGACCATGGACTTGTTTGTTTGACTGTTTGGTGATTGATTGCGATATTGGTTTGAATGTGGTTTGTGGTGTGAAAAATCGAATCGATAAATTGGTTAGGATTAGACGTGCGCCGTTATAAGGCGAAGGAGTAAGGCTAGGTTAGACCCTTACTCCAAATTTTGTGGTTTGCATAACGAAAGTGAATTTGATTGATATGTGAATGGCGTGGGCCTTCACTAGACCGGGGATTAGGCTAGGCCTTGTCCCGTTTCTAGTATCGTGCCGTTATGCCGCCGAAATTTTCTAAAATATGTTAGAAAATAAAAATATCATTTTATTTTGTAAATGAATAATAAAAATTCATATGTTGGAATAAAATGTTTTATCGTTAAAAATATAATTTTTAACGTGAGAATGAATATAGTGAAAGTGAATAAAACAAAATATTCATTTACAAACCAGACGGTTTGTTTATGTACACCTATTTGAATGACATTGATTGGGTCGATAAATTTTACACATCGCCCAACTGCACGAATAAAAATCTATGTTTGATTGTTTGAAACCCCACACGGGTGTTGGGATGAAATTTGAAGTTCACTCATCCTGATTGATTAAATATGTCGATCGATTGATTGACAGGCTGTTATAAGCGTTGAATATCTATATTTGATGCTTATACAGTGTAGTGCACTTTGGTTGATGGTTGATTATTTTCAATGCTATTATATACATGTGTTGTATGAAAATCCATATAATTAATTTTATATGGTGACTGATTGGGCCTCATTCCAATTTTGAAAAATAAAGAATATTATAAAATAAACGTTCATGTGTTGACAGTACTCATTCATTGAGATTGGTCATGTGTTGAACGAAATATTTTAGTAATAAAATTTACACCTTTATCGATATAAAATAAAAGTTCATGTGTTGACAGTACTCATTCATTGAGATTGGTCATGTGTTGAACGAAATATTTTGATATTAACAACTATTTTGAAAAAGAAATATTTGAAATAAAATATTTAAAAATAGAAATTTATGAAGCCGTGTTGATTAGATTGACGCCATTTTGACGTGAATCGATATTTATATCGATTTTAAAACAATTTCGAAATGAATTGAATTGAAAACGATTTCGAAATGAATTGAATTGAAAACGATTTCGAAATGAATTGAATTGAAAACGATTTCGAAATGAATTGAATTGAAAACGATTTCGAAATGAATTGAATTGAAAACGATTTCGAAATGAATTGAATTGAAAACGATTTCGAAATGAATTGAATTGAAAACGATTTCGAAATGAATTGAATTGAAAACGATTTCGAAATGAATTGAATTGAAAACGATTTCGAAATGAATTGAATTGAAAACGAATTCGAATTGAATTGAAAGCAAATTGAAATGAATTCAAATTGAATTGAAATTTGAATTGAATAGAAATGAATTTTAAAACGAATTTATAAAGAAGAATTCAATTTTGATTTGAATTGAAATGGAAGTTGAAATTTCTTTTGAAACGAATTTTAAAACTATTTATATAATTCATTTTAAATAGAAATCGACGAAATATATATTATATATATAATATAATGGCCTGAATAGAACGCGCCGCGCCGCGGCAGTTCGTGAATTTCGACCATTTATTTCAAACGGACATTACGGGAGATCCGACCGTCGGATTCTCCTGAAACCGGAACCGTTGGGTTCGTATCGAAAAGAGCTTTCTAACGAATATTAGAAATTTGAAATCTAACGGTTGGATTTGGAATTATGTCCAAATCAAATTCGAAAAAGGTCGTTGTAAGTGCAGTTCGATGGCCATTGATGGAAATCGACTGTACGGGCCTTGATAAAATTATTAAAAATAGTAATAATTTATGTAAAATCATAAGAAATGATTTGTGAAGAATTGGGATGAAAAACTCCATATTTGAAAAGATAAAAATAGATTTTTATCGAAATGAACTAGTTTTGAACTAGAATTATAATTCTATTTATTTTTAAATAAATAAATTGAATTCGAAAAGGGTTTTAAAAATAACCAAAATTTCCAATGATTGCATTGGAGTGGATTTGAATCGAAATTGTCTTCGGAATATTTCGATGTTGGAATTCGTGATTATACAGGTGTTGTTATGGGAATTTGAAAGATATATATTGATATCGTTATTCCCAATACGACATTTGTTAGTCGTAGAATTCGATATTGAATATAAGCCGATATATTTTCTATTCAGAGCCTTGTATTGAATATCGAATGTGATTTGGGTTTATCGTGAATGGTGTCTTCACTAACACTATTCTTGAACCCAGTTGAGAAAAGATTAAATCTTTTTATTTAGATTTAATGAAGTGTACCAATTAAATAATATTTAATTGGAATTGAATTGATATTGATTTTTGGGTTTATCGTGAGCAGTGTTTTAAATAACACTCGTTCTTTAACCCGATAATTAATGAATGTGATTTTGGGTTTATCGTGAACCGTGTTTTTAAATGACACTGATTCTTTAACTCAGTCAAAGATTAAAACTAAGTAGAGTTTTAATGAATCTTTAATTAGATTGAAAGGTCGAAAATGGAGTATCACCAGTTTTGCTCCAGGCGATAGTTAAATCTTTAATTAGATTTGAACGTGAAATGGTAATTGAATTTACCGATAACACTGTGGTGTTAGATATGAAGTATTACCAGTTTTACTTCATGGGATGAATAGGTTGGGATTGGGAAATTAAAACAAATGATTACTTCGGTAAGGTTCGCTAATCCCGACTAGTTTGAATTGATATTCAAAAATGGATTAAAAGAATAAATTCAAGGAATTTATCTTTGATAAAATTAATGGGAATCTTTCCCTATGAATGTGAAATTTAGAAACTAACTGTCGGTTAGCCAAGCAGAATGGTTTTCTGGATATTGATCTGATGTTGGTTTCGGCCTTCGGGGTTAATATTTGGGAAATTATTCTCTTGATTAATTTACGGTTAGTGACTAATGAATTGGAATGAGGCGTATGTTGTGTTTGTGTAACACTTATTTAGAATATACGCGAGTTATTCGGAAAGACCGGGTTTATCCCATTCTGAATAACTGATACGACGATAAGTCGAAGATGAAGACGATGGTCGAAGACCGGAGGTCTTCACGTCGTTTGGGGGATAACTGATGATCTTGATTGGGCTGTACACCCAAGAAGATGGAAACAGTTAGTGATCGTCCAGACGTACTTGGAGATCGATGGATATGCGGGGTACTAGGTGCCTCCGGTTTCGTTCAGCCCCAGAACGGACTTGTAAATGGACTGTGTGTCTGACATTGGATTTTAGTCCGTGTGATTGATTTCTATTAAATATATATCTGTTTGGCGGAGGAGAATTATTCTCTTGCTTAACGCCCTTCTCTGAGACGTACGAGCTCAGGGGTTATATATTGATGGATATCAAACGCATGGAGTGAATTGCCTGTGTGGCATGCCTAAGTGGCAATTGATCGAGGCTTCTGTTGAAAAGCAAAGTCTTGTGGTGATGATCAAAGCACGGCCTTTGTGGCGTAGCTTTGTGTAACGTTTGCTTCGCGAGTTTCACACCCGGTATGAACCAAAAACGGGAGAGGACGTCAGGGAGGGCATGCGTTTCTTTCTAGCTAGAAGTGGCGTCAGTGGTTTTACATGCCCTGACGAGTTTGACTTATGTGGTTGTTGCTGTTGCGAGGCGCCTCGGTTATATCGGTTTCGGCCGATGCATTCTGGTCGGCTGACGGACCAGACTTACACCCCATAGGGTGGGGAGACGCATGTTCAGGCATTTTAATCCACATCGGTGGACCGGCCCTGAGGATCCAAGGGCCCACCTGTGTCTGGGTCCTGAGACACGGGCTAGAGCGTCTCGAATCGGTTGAGGACTATCTTTTGCCTCGGTTCATAGATGGAAATCCAATTTCCAAATACGTGACATTTGCGGTTTTATTTGTAAACCTATATATGGCGACATGATATATGGTACCCATGCCGCCTATGATTGATACTTATGATTTGAAGTTGTTTTATACACTATGCACTTATTACAGTATCAAATGATTTGTTTTAAACGTATCAAGCATTCTTTGGCTGTTATAAGGGAAAACCCTATCCCCCGGCTTGCGTTGCATTGTGTGATAGGACCTGGGTCTTATAACAGCTTCATTTTTCTTTATTTAGCATTGCGCTGTTTGTTTTATGCACTGGTATTCTTGGGAGGAAACCCGTTCCGTGTTATACGGCGTGGTCCCTTGATTTACCTAATGATTTAAAATAAAGATTAATAACTGTTTTAGTTCTCACACCAGTCCCATGACTGACCTGGAGTTTATTGTTTTGACCTAAACTCTGGGTGCCCCTATTTTGACACGGGCAGCTAGTAGTTTTGGTTTTGCAGATTTATATTCACAGGATCCTGGTTTACAGCTGGAACGATATCCGGAAAGCTTTGTATCCGTATATCTCATTCTAGTTGTGTATTGTATTATTTTCCGCTGCTATGTATTTAAATGTAATTTAAATCTCTGATATTTCTGTGTAATATTCATTTATACTCTGTATATTCTTGTAATCTGATGCACTGTTGTTATATATAGTGAAATGTTCTTCTGTATGCGTTCTGTTGTGGTTTGTTCTCGAACTATCCGACGCTTTCCTTTACGGGGAAGTTGCGGGTCTTTACACGTGGTATCAGAGCTTTGGTTTACAAAGCTCAGAGAACAAGACACATTAGAGCCCTACGAAAGAATTCATCAGATATTGGATTAGTAATATCCAATGAGAATGACTCGTTAGAGATGGGATCAGTAGTATCCTAGGACGAGTGTGAAGAGTATATTTCTTTCAAATGAAAACAAAATTCGTTTTGAAAATTTAAATCAATTATTCGTATTTGATTATTTATTTTATATTGATTTGGACAATCCGATATATAAAGATTTTGCATATGCGTCTTGCAAATGTGTATTCGAAGTTTCAATATATTGGATAGATATAGAATCATACTCTAGTTGCCCGGGAGTAATTCTGGTGATGGGGCACTGTCGCCAGTATTTGTTTTCGAGTGACGAAAGTGAGATTTCTATATATTTCCTATTGACTGGTGTGAGAACCAAAATTAGATAGGGCCTATTGTTGTGATTTGGCATCAAAAATCTGATTTTCGTATATATATCAAATTACGAATTTGAGACTCTAATTCACTAATTGATTGATGTTTGTGTTGTTTGGTTAATTGTTTGCTAATTTTGAACCATTATGCCTAATTTAATCGAATATTGAATTGTATTGAAATTTGGTCGCATTTGTTTGCATATACATATACTTACATTGAACAGGTCATAGCAAGGAGGCTAGAGCCGAGAATAAAATTTGTTTGCCCGACAAATAGGTACATGTTTACTACATAATTTCCTGTTTTGTTTGGGTGATGATGATTTTGTGAGCCTATTGGCTAGCCGCTTGGCTTTTTCTTTTTCTTTTTGAGATCTGAAGGACCGGGGAAGCTATTTGAAATTCCCCGATGCTCCCGGTGCAGGGGAGGTTATGGCGAAATTTTTCGAAAATTTAGGGTGTTAGCCAAATTTTTGAAATTTTGAAAATTCTCAGAAACTGAAAAGTTAGAGAAGGGAAGCCAGATCGAACGTAGAGTTGATTAATCAAACCACTTTCGACTTTGTTCCTTTTCGGGGACGAAAAGTTTTAAGTGGGGGAGATTGTAACAACCCGTAAAATGCGGGCCAGTTTGAAATTTTTATTTTGGCAATTTTAGCGAATTTTGAATATTTAAAATAGATTATTTTAAATAATATCGACGAGAAATTTATTTTGAATATAATTCGAACGTATATATTATATACGTCGTCGTTAGAATATAAATATTTATATATAATTATAAATAGAATTGAAAATGGCGCGGTAGTTGAAAATTCTGAATAGTCGCTATGGAATTCAGGCCCTTAAAAGTAGCCATTTTGCAAACGACCTCGGATTCCGACGAAACCAGTTTTGTTGGGTCCGCAGTGTCGAATTATTACTAGATTTCAAATTTCATAATTTTTCGAATCAATATGTGAGCGTGGCAAAGGAAAACGCGTTTGACCAGTTTCAGTTGATTTTAATCGACTGGAAATTGGCCATTTTTCAAACGGTCTCAGAATTCGACGAAACTAGTTTTGTTAGGACCGTATCGTCAATACGAAGCTAGAAAATATTTTTCTGGAATTTTTGAAGTTAGTAGTGTTAAACAGGTAATTAATGAATTAAATTAAATAAAATAACATTATTATAGATATAAGGGTTTATTTCCCCAAACCCTATTCAAACGTTGAAACCCGTGGTCAACGCCAGGAGACCGTCGCTCCTCAAACGATTTGCGAGCCACATCTTCAGAAATTCGACTCTTAAATTCCCAAAATCTAAGTTGCAATTACGAAAATTCTTGAGCGGAAATTGTTAGGCCCTTCACGAGCAACAAATCCATACGGTGGTGATTGAATTTCGTGGCATGGATGGGTTGGATTTTGAGCTGGAAGCGGGTTCGGTTGCTGGCGATTCTAGGGTTCATGGGAGGCGCGAGTGTGCCCCAACTCCGGTCAGTGGTGGCGCATCCGAAGCCGCGTAGGGGCGTGGGGTCTGATCATCATCCAAAGCTTAGAAGTGGTGGCGAATTTGAACCCTAAAATCGAGGGTTGGGTTCGTGTTGTGGTTCACTGTGTCTCGGTGAAGAAGACGAATTAACCCAGTGAGCATTTCTTAATATATTTTTTTGTTTTTGTTTTTGTTTTTTTTTGTTTTGAATAACATAGAAGTCGAAATAAAAATAGGATTTTTATATGTTGAAAGTCGAAATAAAAATAGGATTTTTATATGTTGAAAGTCGAAATAAAAATAGGATTTTTATATGTTGAAAGTCGAAATAAAAATAGGATTTTTATATGTTGAAAGTCGAAATAAAAATATGATTTTTATATATTGAACTTCGAAGTAAAAATTCGATTTTTATATATTGAACATCGAAGTAAAAATTCGATTTTTATATATTGAATAGCATAGTAAAAATTCAAATTTTACATATGTAGTGAAAGCGGACAACGAAGGTGACAAAAAGGCGGGACCGACGAAGATCTCTGCAATAGAAGTGCCGTGGAGCTAGGATAGCTATCTGTGAGAACTTCTCACCTTTCAATTTAATTTTTCTAGTTATATATATATACTAGGATGCAGACGGTGTTTAGTAGCACCCGACACAATCGTCCACAGACCATGGACTTGTTTGTTTGACTGTTTGGTGATTGATTGCGATATTGGTTTGAATGTGGTTTGTGGTGTGAAAAATCGAATCGATAAATTGGTTAGGATTAGACGTGCGCCGTTATAAGGCGAAGGAGTAAGGCTAGGTTAGACCCTTACTCCAAATTTTGTGGTTTGCATAACGAAAGTGAATTTGATTGATATGTGAATGGCGTGGGCCTTCACTAGACCAGGGATTAGGCTAGGCCTTGTCCCGTTTCTAGTATCGTGCCGTTATGCCGCCGAAATTTTCTAAAATATGTTAGAAAATAAAAATATCATTTTATTTTGTAAATGAATAATAAAAATTCATATGTTGGAATAAAATGTTTTATCGTTAAAAATATAATTTTTAACGTGAGAATGAATATAGTGAAAGTGAATAAAACAAAATATTCATTTACAAACCAGACGGTTTGTTTATGTACACCTATTTGAATGACATTGATTGGGTCGATAAATTTTACACATCGCCCAACTGCACGAATAAAAATCTATGTTTGATTGTTTGAAACCCCACACGGGTGTTGGGATGAAATTTGAAGTTCACTCATCCTGATTGATTAAATATGTCGATCGATTGATTGACAGGCTGTTATAAGCGTTGAATATCTATATTTGATGCTTATACAGTGTAGTGCACTTTGGTTGATGGTTGATTATTTTCAATGCTATTATATACATGTGTTGTATGAAAATCCATATAATTAATTTTATATGGTGACTGATTGGGCCTCATTCCAATTTTGAAAAATAAAGAATATTATAAAATAAACGTTCATGTGTTGACAGTACTCATTCATTGAGATTGGTCATGTGTTGAACGAAATATTTTAGTAATAAAATTTACACCTTTATCGATATAAAATAAAAGTTCATGTGTTGACAGTACTCATTCATTGAGATTGGTCATGTGTTGAACGAAATATTTTGATATTAACAACTATTTTGAAAAAGAAATATTTGAAATAAAATATTTAAAAATAGAAATTTATGAAGCCGTGTTGATTAGATTGACGCCATTTTGACGTGAATCGATATTTATATCGATTTTAAAACGATTTCGAAATGAATTGAATTGAAAACGATTTCGAAATGAATTGAATTGAAAACGATTTCGAAATGAATTGAATTGAAAACGATTTCGAAATGAATTGAATTGAAAACGATTTCGAAATGAATTGAATTGAAAACGATTTCGAAATGAATTGAATTGAAAACGATTTCGAAATGAATTGAATTGAAAACGATTTCGAAATGAATTGAATTGAAAATGAATTCGAATTGAATTGAAAGCAAATTGAAATGAATTCAAATTGAATTGAAATTTGAATTGAATAGAAATGAATTTTAAAACGAATTTATAAAGAAGAATTCAATTTTGATTTGAATTGAAATGGAAGTTGAAATTTCTTTTGAAACGAATTTTAAAACTATTTATATAATTCGTTTTAAATAGAAATCGACGAAATATATATTATATATATAATATAATGGCCTGAATAGAACGCGCCGCGCCGCGGCAGTTCGTGAATTTCGACCATTTATTTCAAACGGACATTACGGGAGATCCGACCGTCGGATTCTCCTGAAACCGGAACCGTTGGGTTCGTATCGAAAAGAGCTTTCTAACGAATATTAGAAATTTGAAATCTAACGGTTGGATTTGGAATTATGTCCAAATCAAATTCGAAAAAGGTCGCTGTAAGTGCAGTTCGATGGCCATTGATGGAAATCGACTGTACGGGCCTTGATAAAATTATTAAAAATAGTAATAATTTATGTAAAATCATAAGAAATGATTTGTGAAGAATTGGGATGAAAAACTCCATATTTGCAAAGATAAATATAGATTTTTATCGAAATGAACTAGTTTTGAACTAGAATTATAATTCTATTTATTTTTAAATAAATAAATTGAATTCGAAAAGGGTTTTAAAAATAACCAAAATTTCCAATGATTGCATTGGAGTGGATTTGAATCGAAATTGTCTTCGGAATATTTCGATGTTGGAATTCGTGATTATACAGGTGTTGTTATGGGAATTTGAAAGATATATATTGATATCGTTATTCCCAATACGACATTTGTTAGTCGTAGAATTCGATATTGAATATAAGCCGATATATTTTCTATTCAGAGCCTTGTATTGAATATCGAATGTGATTTGGGTTTGTCGTGAATGGTGTCTTCACTAACACTATTCTTGAACCCAGTTGAGAAAAGATTAAATCTTTTTATTTAGATTTAATGAAGTGTACCAATTAAATAATATTTAATTGGAATTGAATTGATATTGATTTTTGGGTTTATCGTGAGCAGTGTTTTAAATAACACTCGTTCTTTAACCCGATAATTAATGAATGTGATTTTGGGTTTATCGTGAACCGTGTTTTTAAATGACACTGATTCTTTAACTCAGTCAAAGATTAAAACTAAGTAGAGTTTTAATGAATCTTTAATTAGATTGAAAGGTCGAAAATGGAGTATCACCAGTTTTGCTCCAGGCGATAGTTAAATCTTTAATTAGATTTGAACGTGAAATGGTAATTGAATTTACCGATAACACTGTGGTGTTAGATATGAAGTATTACCAGTTTTACTTCATGGGATGAATAGGTTGGGATTGGGAAATTAAAACAAATGATTACTTCGGTAAGGTTCGCTAATCCCGACTAGTTTGAATTGATATTCAAAAATGGATTAAAAGAATAAATTCAAGGAATTTATCTTTGATAAAATTAATGGGAATCTTTCCCTATGAATGTGAAATTTAGAAACTAACTGTCGGTTAGCCAAGCAGAATGGTTTTCTGGATATTGATCTGATGTTGGTTTCGGCCTTCGGGGTTAATATTTGGGAAATTATTCTCTTGATTAATTTACGGTTAGTGACTAATGAATTGGAATGAGGCGTATGTTGTGTTTGTGTAACGCTTATTTAGAATATACGCGAGTTATTCGGAAAGACCGGGTTTATCCCATTCTGAATAACTGATACGACGATAAGTCGAAGATGAAGACGATGGTCGAAGACCGGAGGTCTTCACGTCGTTTGGGGGATAACTGATGATCTTGATTGGGCTGTACACCCAAGAAGATGGAAACAGTTAGTGATCGTCCAGACGTACTTGGAGATCGATGGATATGCGGGGTACTAGGTGCCTCCGGTTTCGTTCAGCCCCAGAACGGACTTGTAAATGGACTGTGTGTCTGACATTGGATTTTAGTCCGTGTGATTGATTTCTATTAAATATATATCTGTTTGGCGGAGGAGAATTATTCTCTTGCTTAACGCCCTTCTCTGAGACGTACGAGCTCAGGGGTTATATATTGATGGATATCAAACGCATGGAGTGAATTGCCTGTGTGGCATGCCTAAGTGGCAATTGATCGAGGCTTCTGTTGAAAAGCAAAGTCTTGTGGTGATGATCAAAGCACGGCCTTTGTGGCGTAGCTTTGTGTAACGTTTGCTTCGCGAGTTTCACACCCGGTATGAACCAAAAACGGGAGAGGACGTCAGGGAGGGCATGCGTTTCTTTCTAGCTAGAAGTGGCGTCAGTGGTTTTACACGCCCTGACGAGTTTGACTTATGTGGTTGTTGCTGTTGCGAGGCGCCTCGGTTATATCGGTTTCGGCCGATGCATTCTGGTCGGCTGACGGACCAGACTTACACCCCATAGGGTGGGGAGACGCATGTTCAGGCATTTTAATCCACATCGGTGGACCGGCCCTGAGGATCCAAGGGCCCACCTGTGTCTGGGTCCTGAGACACGGGCTAGAGCGTCTCGAATCGGTTGAGGACTATCTTTTGCCTCGGTTTATAGATGGAAATCCAATTTCCAAATACGTGACATTTGCGGTTTTATTTGTAAACCTATATATGGCGACATGATATATGGTACCCATGCCGCCTATGATTGATACTTATGATTTGAAGTTGTTTTATACACTATGCACTTATTACAGTATCAAATGATTTGTTTTAAACGTATCAAGCATTCTTTGGCTGTTATAAGGGAAAACCCTATCCCCCGGCTTGCGTTGCATTGTGTGATAGGACCTGGGTCTTATAACAGCTTCATTTTTCTTTATTTAGCATTGCGCTGTTTGTTTTATGCACTGGTATTCTTGGGAGGAAACCCGTTCCGTGTTATACGGCGTGGTCCCTTGATTTACCTAATGATTTAAAATAAAGATTAATAACTGTTTTAGTTCTCACACCAGTCCCATGACTGACCTGGAGTTTATTGTTTTGACCTAAACTCTGGGTGCCCCTATTTTGACACGGGCAGCTAGTAGTTTTGGTTTTGCAGATTTATATTCACAGGATCCTGGTTTACAGCTGGAACGATATCCGGAAAGCTTTGTATCCGTATATCTCATTCTAGTTGTGTATTGTATTATTTTCCGCTGCTATGTATTTAAATGTAATTTAAATCTCTGATATTTCTGTGTAATATTCATTTATACTCTGTATATTCTTGTAATCTGATGCACTGTTGTTATATATAGTGAAATGTTCTTCTGTATGCGTTCTGTTGTGGTTTGTTCTCGAACTATCCGACGCTTTCCTTTACGGGGAAGTTGCGGGTCTTTACATCCTTCAAGCATCGGTTCGTGGTCGTGCTCACGTGGAAGGCAGTTCGAGATAGTGAACCAGTGCGGATCGTGGTTCAAGTGCGAGCAGCTCGTGAATCCCTGGTCGGTTCGTGATGGCTCGTGAAGATGGCTCGTGATGGGTGCTCCACGATCGGGACGGGTCGGAGAAAGAGGGGACGATCCGATCCGGTCTTCTGCATAATTTCCTGCAACTCTCCCAGCGACTGTTTTACGTCATACGACGGCGTTTTCGACCATTCTAACTATTCTAATACATCACAAAGCATACCATACCGTCATAGCAACATGTAGAATTGAAAACAAACACCAAAACCACAACTTGATAGGTTAAAACGGATCAAGCATAGCCAAAACTTTAAACATGTTTAGGCGAATCTAATGATATGATTAGAAGAACTTAACCGAATTAACCCAAACTTTAAACAGAGGTCTAAAACAATATTTTGAATTTTATGAATATTTTTCCAGAATTTTATCATGTCTAATTTCATTAATCACCACTTATTACCCTTAATTAACCGTAATTAGTGCAAAACAATGCAAATCACTCACCTTGGCCACAAATAAAATACCAAATTTGAAATGATTCTCTGTTTGGCGCTGTCCCAATGAAACACAGCAGTTCTAACCTTGCTTTGGTGCTATTCCTCCTTAATTCGATGTAAATTTGGTTTAATTAACGATTGGAAGGTGATTTGGGGTATTTTAGCAAGTGGAGGCCATTGCTAGGTTGAGAGGAATGTCTTAGGCGGCTGGAAAATGAAGTAAAATTCGTTTTATAAACCCTAGCAGCCCTCTTATACTCTTAATCCCGAAATTCCCCTTTGGGCCTAGCTGTTAATCACCCGGTTAAGCCCAATTAAGCTGTTTTTCATCACCTGAAACTTGTTTCAGCCATATCTCGCAAACGGTGAGTCCGTTTGGTTAATGTGACCACTCTACGGAAAGGTAAACCATTATCCGGATCTAATGAGAGTGGTTTCAGGTTAAAACTTCTTTCCAATCAAAAGTTATGGCCGAAACAAGATCAGCTAGGGGCAAAACGGTCATTTAAAAATCGGCAAAAATCATGAACATGGGAAATGACCCCAATAGTCGCCTCCCAAAGTTACATGACCATACGACTTCGTATGTGAAAGAAATAAATATTCTACGATCTTTTGATGCATAGAATGCAGGTCGTTACAGTAACCCATCGAACAGTATCAGACGAGTACTCCGCCCTAGGTCGGAGTTGGGACACGCTTACTGGGCTGATTGTAAGAGATCCAAACATGGAGGACGGTGTGGGTGGCGCAAACCGACCGAGACCATGTGCATGCATGGTCCGGGCAGAGGGGAATTAGATGACCGTAACACTAGTAGATATGGTTGTGCACATCAATGAAGAATTGCCACTTCAGGAAGTGATAACTCCTACCATGGGGCCGACACAGGGTATCTACGTAGTAGGAGCCAACCGATTAGGGTAGTAGTTAGGGTACATCTGGATGTATACCTAAGTCTACCATCTTATAGTTACTGGGAGCATCTCATTCTGGTTATAATAGTATCGGTGCAGAGAATCAAAGTAATTTTAGAGAAGCGTATACACTCTATCATGTTTACCTTGTCATACCTGCCTTTTGTGATGTTATCTTTCTTATCCACTTTGTATGTCTGTCAAGATACTTTTACTTATTTATTTGCTAAAAGTAACTGGACTCGCCAGACTTTATGTCTGACCCTTTTTGTTTCCTTTTCTTTCTTCCGTTCCCCCCCGGTTCTCAGGGAGGGAATACTCAAGCCTGAACATGATTCTTCTATCATTTGCTGGAGCTACTTAGATGTATTGCTCAAGCTCCTATCCTTGCTACTATAGCTATGTTTTTATTTGGGGATTATGCTTCTTTTATATTGTACTCTGATGTTTTTTAAGTACAAGACAGAAGTTTTTATGATGTACTGGTTTTTATGTAAGTCATACATATGATGTTTTGAACCACGATGCTTTATGATTAACAAAAGTTTTTAATTCCGCTACTATTTTATATCTGTCTTGTAATGTTTCTGTTTTTGTTTACCTATAACGCTTCACGAAACTTAATGCATTCTCTTAATGAGTGACATTAACGGACGTGGAGTGTCACATGTGGTATTCGGTTCAGAGATGTAACTTTAGGTGCATCGAAGTTCCCTTGAGTTGTATGTTTTCATATGGTTCGATGACGTAATTCTGGGTACGTCCATACTCTATATGAGAACCATTTGTGAATCACATAGTGATTTATGGGTTTGTATGCTCACACTTGATATGGTTTGTGTGTCTTTCCATTTTATGTTCTTCTAGTTTGATTGGGTGATTTCTATGGTTCGAGTTTTCAAATTATCTAGAATGGCTTGTTTGTCTTAGTCTCTCAGTTCCGGATTTTGATTCTTGATCTCTAAGCTTTCGTGATGTGGCAATCTTGTATGATCCCCAACTTTTGTCTCTCATGTACTAAATTGGGTTTAGTGTTTTTATAATTCACATTACTCATGAATTTTCTATAATATTTATACCCATTTTAGGATGACCAACTTAATGGGTAATCGAGTTCGAAATTGAAATTCATTTCCTTTACTCAATCAATTTGCTTGTCCTCCTTAGTTACCGACCGCTAAGGATATAGAGAAGTTATCTTTGTGGAGTGATCCGATGGGATGTTCTAGCTTTGCAACCACGGCACCCTTAATAAACCCTTGCCTCAGGTCAATGATCTATTCAATAGATTAGAAGTGCTAAAGTAGTTTCACTATTAGACTTAGCAATCCGGTTTCACCAACTTTTGTTTGGAAAGGATAGACATCCTGTAGCTCCATTTTGTGCTCGTTTTGTTGTTTGGGGTTAACAAATATTCCAACTTATTTTATTAACATTAATGAACAAAATTTTCGAGATCATATCCCGATTGGTTTGACTTCATCCTTATTGGTGATATCCTTTTAAATTTGAAAACCAAAGTTTACAAGTTTTATGGAATTCTTTCAACTTCTACCATTGATTTCATGATTTAGAAGTTGTTCTTGAAATATTAGAGGATGTGCTGATATTTCAAAATTGAGATATTAGGTGTTTATTGGAAACTTAAAGTTCCAATTTATTTGTTTTTGGAATATTAAAGGATGTGCTAATATTTCCAATTTAGGGTGTATAACTCGGATTTTGTTTCTTGATCTTGTTTCCCAAACGGGATCGCTTATCCTTGTGAATAGGATATATATGACCATCGTATACATTTTTTTAATATAAGAAAATTTCATGAGCTATAATACTTTTAAGAAATTTTTTAAAGGATAAAATTTTCTGGCTAAAACGTGATAGGGAATGTTCGATGATTTTGGGCGGTCAATATTTCCAAGTTTGAATTTGAGTATTTAATTAGTTTATGTTGAAAACGTAAGAGAATAAGTTTATAATTTATAAGCTTATTGAACATTAAACGAATTAATTGAATTTAATTAAAACGAGCTTGTCACGTAGTGATAGTTCAAGATTTTGATAATTTAAGTTTAAATGAACGTGTAGAATCCAATATAAGCCGGAGTTCTTAGAAACAAGAATCATTCAGACCTATTGGATTATAGTTTTGTAACGAGAGAGAAATATTTAAATCTCATCTTTTAGATTTGAGATATGTTTAAATCAATTTTTCAGAAAAAACATGGTAAGGTAGTTCATGATTTAATATTAAAATAACTAATGAAATGGAGATATAGAATATTTAGAATTTGAGTGAGGAAAATTCTAGTTTCTTGAAAATGCTTATGAGAAGAATGAGTTAGTTACTTGTATATGTTCATAAATATTATTGGAACATTATACGTGTATAGACTTAAGCCACATCATGATTTATAACTCATAGCTTAAAATTTGTGCAATGGTTCATAAGTTATATTAGTTTAAGAATGATATACTAAATATAAAGATGAAATTGAATTTCCTGAGTTAATATATTTTTATATAGATTTTGTGATGCTTGGTGTTTGCTTTTTTATTTTTTCCTTAAGTAATTATGGGGACGCAATTTCTTTAAAGGGAAGTCTGTAACAACCTGCATATTTCACGATAATATATTTAAATATTTTATTTAAATATAACATAGTTAATCGAGTGTATATCCGAAAAGTCACTTTTTGCATATAGATGAATTTGGATTCGAAACTATTTCCATCGAGTTCAAAATGTTGTTTACGATATTTAGAAATGTAAACATGGATATGTTTAGAGTTAGGGAAATTTGAGACTTCGGGTGGGGTCTGGGTTAGCCAACATAACCCATTTCAACCCTACTTAACAACTCGTCCTCCCTCACCTCTTCATTCATTCACTGCACTTAAGAAAATAGAAATGTAGAGGGGAATGGAAATTAAAATCACCTAAACCTAGTTCAATTCTAGGATCCCCAATCAGTGTGGAAATCAAGTGCAAATCCAAAGAGAAGAGTGGTAGGCTCAATCTCTATCTCCTCCAACTTGTTTTCGCTTCAATTCTTATTATTTCCTAAACCTAATTCTAAGGAAATTGTTAACGATATTTTTCGTCAACACCGGAGATGGTTTGCAGGGACGGATCCAAAAGAGAAATAGGTGGATTGGCTATTTTTTGGATTAAATCGAGTTGACACCCTAGATATTGAAGCTTGGAGGTATGGGATCACTAAGGTTTATCAGAATGGATTTGAACTTAGAGAATGAAGTACATTCTACTATTCGAGGACATATTGGGATGGAAATCCATGCCTATCTGAAAAATGAACAGTAAACTGCAACAGTGATGATTAGAAAACAACAATATATGCTTACAGACCCTTTTTATGAATTTTCGTTAGGAGTACACATATGTAATAGGGGGAATTCCTGAATTAATCTTAGTGCTAAGCTATTTCTAAGAGTACAAGCGTTAAGGAAAAATTGATCCCCCAAATGTGACCCCAGGGGTCTTATTTATAGCGGTTTAGGGCTCCTTCCGCTAATGGGCTATTGGGCCCGTGGGGGTCTTTGCCGGTTGCTTTATCCTTGGTTTCGGGTGCTTGACTTCTGGCCGTCCTTGGTGTATTAGTTATGGTCTTTGGATGGTACTTAAATCCTTGACAGCAGCTCCTGAGTGTAGGCTCTCAGACCTAAGCTTTCGGATGTAGGCTTCCGGCTTTATCATGAATACTTGGAGGGGCTTGACCTCTTGGTGTATGTTGATAACTGCTGGTTTGAAGTTGCTGCGGGTTTCGGTACTTTGTAGAGTAGTACTGGTAACCTATATCTCTGCTTGGGTCTCAGTTAGTTCTTTGACGGAGTTTTTTTGAAGTATCCTAGATCCTCGAAAGGGCGTCTTCTGGTGTTACTTCTATTTTATTTGTGGATTTGGCCATCCGGTATTCATACGGTAAATGCCCCGGAAGTTGGTCCTTGATGATCCTTGCTTTTTCTCAGTTTAGTGCCTTTGACTCCCTCGCCTTCAGGTGTATTGGTTATTCTGTGGGTCATTACCGAAGGCCCATTTGAGCTTCACCCGACGGGTTTTTTTCTTTTGACTTTCCTGGTTTTGGGTTAGGATGACTCTTTGTCACAGAATCGAACTGATACTGTCGGAAGGATTTTGTCGGACTGACCCTGGTGGATAGATCATGTTGGTTACACCCCGTAATTCCTACGATTCTTTCCCTTTGGAGGGTTTCAATTGATACGGATTTTCGGATTATTTCTTCCTGCTCCTGCCCTTCCTAGTATTTGGTCCTTCATTATGTCGAGCCTTCGGTGAGCTTTCGGTTATTCGATACCCCTTCACTGCCAGCTTGTCCCGCTGTTAGTTTTTTTTTGGTAGTAACATTTGCCCCCCTAGTAAGGGGTATTTTAGGCTTTCCAAATCAAAACTCTTTACCTTTTTTTGAAGTATCATATCGGAGTCTTTTGATCTTCCTTGGCAGAGGAACGTTGATTGGTCCTTGTTTGTGTGGTGGGGATTCAGATAAATATCCTTGCACAATTACCATTGCTTTTTTCTTCACTTTTTACCTGCAGCATTGATTTCTTGAATCAGATTATTTGTTCACTAAGGACTTGAAGCTTATTGTGGGAAACTCACTGCTTAACCCTTTGGTAAATATCCCTGTTTTAATCTTTAATCGGGGGGTTGAATTGTTTTGCTCAAATTCGTTTTGGGTTCTGTATATCGGGCACAAATTGTTCGCATATTAATAACCTAAGGGGCAATTCATGGCAATCCGTCCATACACCTTTTCCCCCAAATATTAATTCTAAGGTTTGGGACACACAATTGCATGAAAGCATCTTTTCAATTAATGGCTGGAATGGTGTGTAGGATTATCACAACATTCACTATTCTGACTATCCAATACTAATAGGTTTATATGTTATCACTTTCGATTGGTCTAATGAGTTGGATATAAGCTTTATATATATACAAAATTACATCACCTGGCAGCACCATGTCTGATAAAAGGAGTTCTGGTTTATCATCTATTGATGCTTGTGATCTTTCTCGGAGGGGGAAGTCTCTTCTCTTGAAGAGATCGCCAATTATTTCTCAAGATAAAGTGAACTCCATTCTTACCAGCTTTGGAATGGACAATGTGGGGACTATTCCTGCTACTTACCATGATGACATCATGCATCCCCCGAAGGATACTTTGCATACTCAGTCGTACATATCTGGCATGGAGGCTTCTTTCATTTTCCTTCCTTTGTGTTTCGACTTCTGTGGGATTTGGAAGTTGTGCCCATTCAATTTCTACCAAGCACTTACACACTACTCTTATGCCTGGAAGTACTTGTTATGGAATCGGGTCAGGCTTCTCTTACTTCGAGCCTCGCTCCACATCTGATGCATTTTTCAAGGGGTGTTGACTTCCCCATATTCCATGCTACCCATTTGCGGAAGATTGTTAGCGACGGTGCATGCAAGGATATACCTTGGAAAGATCAATTCTTCTTTATTAAATGTCCTGCCAGTATTTCTGGCTAATTTTCCGATCGTAGTAAGTCTTCTTAACCCTTTATAAGTGGTTACTTATCCATTTGTAATGTATCCTTAATTCCCTTCTTTCAGATTTTCTTCTGAGGGGGTGCCCTTAATCGAGAGTGAATCTCGTGTATCTGAGCTTATTTTGAAACTACTCGAAAAGCCGCCCAGTCGGTCCACTCTACTAACCAAGGACAAGATGCATCTTTATAACCTTCTTCCTAATGGACAAAAGGTATTGGGGCGCCCACCTATTCGTCTTCCTGGCTGTAAACGTTTATTGGTAAGTTCGAAAGTGTTCGCTCCTTCGGCTCCTTTATTTCTAGGTATGTTTAGTTGATTCGGTAGCTTCTTTATGGAGATCTTTTTGACATTAATGTTTCATGCTCTTGACTTTTTCCCCACCCTTTCATTTGACTAGGATTTTCGGTTTCGAAAGCCCCTATTTTTACCGATGCCTTGAATCGAACTACCGCGGCTGCTCTTAAGAGGCTAGCCGAATTTCCTGTCGATTCGCTAGTTAAGAGATTGAAGCCCAATACTTCTACCTTCGCGTTTTTGGGGAGTGTCTTCGGTATAGAAACAAGAAGTGGTGTTTTCCCATCACGTCTTCCAAGTATATCCAGAGCGGGTGTAGGTGCCACGCCGCATACTTCCGCTTCTCAGACTACTGGTCCTTCGAGGCTCCTTGATTTTCTGACAGATTTTACTAATCTTGTGAAACTTATTCTTTCTGCACCTGAATTTTCTGATATTTCGTTGCCTTCCACTTCTTCCGACACAATGGATTTTTATCAGCATTTGATAACTTCGACAGCTTAAGGTACAACATTTTCTTTTTACTATGGGCTTCCCACTTACCATAACTATATACTGAATGCTTTTAATTTCTCAGACTATTAAGGAATGACACTTGTCTAAGCCCATTCCTTCTTATCTGTGATTGAAATTACTCGGCTTTTGGAGGCAAACGAAGCTCTGAGTGACGAGTGTGAGAGGTTGAAGGCTTCTTTGGAACATGCTGAATTAGCTTTGGAGAAAAAGAGATCTAATAGGGACGTAACACCTGAAGGTGTCGCCCTTAGAGCACCAACTGGCAGAGGACGTGGTTACCCATGCTGATGAGCTTCGGAAGAAGGACGTAAAGCTTTCTTGTGCCTCCCAGATAATCTATATAGCCGAGGACAGGATTTCTAGTTTCTTGCAAGTCCACCTCCCACAGATTAGATACGACTGCTATGAAGATGCCCTATTTCACCTTCTTTCTGACAACCTTCAGAACCTTCCTGAACTCCAAACCACCCACGTTCTTCTTTCATCCGGGATCGGGTTATAGAAAGGATTAAGTTGGGTGAGGAAGGAATCGAGGTGCCATGGAGAAGTGAACCTACAATTGAGGACCTTTTTTACATTGACTGCCTTTCATATGATTTAAGCGGAAGGGGAGACTCTCGCTTCTATTGATAACAATGAGGGGAATGGAGATAACGGTCCCCGAGATGGCGGTTGCCTAGGCGAGCACTTTGCCCATAATTCTGAATCATCATCGCCTAGAGAAGGAGCCCCCTTCAGTCTTCCGGGAGGAAAGGAAGCTGTCAGCCATGAAGTTCCCTCCCCTCGTGTATAATTCTTACTATGGACGTTTATTTTTACATATCTGACTTCGAATAGTCTCCTACTGTTACAATAAATAAGAGAAAACTTGTTTTCGGGTTTCAAGCAAAGTTAGGCAACATAAAGCCCAAACCGTTTTTATGTAGGGAAGGTGGCACACTTGTAAATTTAGTTCTGCAACCTGTGCAACACTTGTACGGGGTTCCCCTATATGTCATAGTAGATTGGTTTCGAGTTTAATTCGCGCAAATATGTATAAGAAGAAGAGGTTTTATTCTTTGTAGACTGGAATAAACATAACCAGGGCTACTTTTCTTTGTTCTTGCAAGTAGGTAGATCCTTGTGGAGATCCGCCACCTCAGGGTGAAGCGCCCTTGTCAACAGAACAAATTTCTATTTCTCAAGGAAGGCAAATTTTCCATCGGAGTTTAACCATCAAGTATTTGAATGAAAGAATTGATGCTTTGAAAAACTTTTTAGGAGAAAAGGATAGGACTATTCTTGGAATGAGGATATACACAAAGACCAAACCCTCTATTGAGTCCGAGGATGAGCTAAGGAGACTACGTCAACGTATCGTCGACTTGGAAATTGATTTAAATAATGTTACTACAAATTGTGAGACGTGGAAACATTATTTCGAGAATATCCCTATAATGACGGGATCTTCGCCTCCTACTGTTGTAACAGCTCATAAGGCTCCCGTTCGTCAGAAGTTATATTACTTGAATAACCCTCCCCCGGGGTTAAAGGAATCAATTATTTCTGAGTGGTGTAAAAGAGTGGTGGCTGAGATGCAAGGAATTTTTTATACTAAATTAATTAAGGATTGTCACGACTGTGTCGTCAGGTATGTCGACCAGATTAGACATTTGCAAGATGAAAACCATGATTCTCATATAAACATTTTTGAATTGGAAAAGGAAAATAAGTCACTCAGGGCAATGTGTAGGGCTTATAACAGGGGTTTGAAACTTCAGATTAAGCCTTTCGATCATTTAGGCGAAACGAGCAGGAAAGTATGAAGACTTAACAAGCTACTAGGCATTGTGCTTCGTCATGCCATCGACCCTCCTTTGCCTGAGGATGGAGAGGACCTAGATTTTTAATGAAATTTTGTAATGGTGACACATAATTATACTCATAATCAGGGTACTAAGAATGTAAATTTTTTGGTGAATAAACCTGTGTATTGACAATGTCTAGTATGTAAATAACTGTTAGTATGAGACATGAGTAAGAAATGCTTGCATAATGAATGACGTAAGAGGTTTTCTTTGAGTAAGAGAAGATACAACCCTTTTTATTTGGCCTTGTTTTTGACAATGAGCTTTTTGTCCACTTCCAAATTTTGTGGATCCTTTCCCGTTGGCACACCCATGATTGCTTCAATTTGGGATAATTACTTTGGAGAGCTTTGGACAATCACACGCTGATGGTCGGAGCCTTCTGCCAATGCTTTCCAAGGGACTTTTCAACCCAGATTCGGATGTCAATATGTAGAAGATCGGTTCCCTACCCGCTATTTTTACAGAGCCGAATCAACCCAGATTCGGGTATCGATATATTGAGGACCGGGACCCCTCTGGTTTTTGCGAAGCATCAAATCGACCCACGTTCGGGTATTAATAATAGGAGATCGGAACCCCCTCCGGTATTTGTGAAATGCCGAATTGACCCAGATTCGGGTATTGATAATAGTAGACCGAAACCCCCTCTGGTAATTGTGAAACGAAGAATCGACCTAGATTCGGGTATTGATATTAGTAGACCGGAACCCTCTCCGGTATTTGTGGAATGCCGAATCAACCCAGATTCGGGTATTGACGATAGTAGACCGGAATCCCCTTCGATATTTGTGAAATGTCGAATCAACCCCTATTCGGGTATTGATAATAGTAGACTGGAAGCCCCTCCGGTATTTGTGAAACGCCGAATCGGCCCAGATTCGAGCATTGGTAATAGTACACCATAACCCCCTCTGGTATTTGTGAAGCAGAGGATGTGCGTACTACCTGAGCCACTCCTTGGGATTTTGGTGTCAAAGCAGAAGATGTATGTGCTTTGTTGGCCACTCTCTAGGCCATGTGTCCGGCGCGCTTGGCTAACTTATCCACAAGCAGGGCCTGAGGACCTACCCGACCTCCCTCCAGGAGGCGCCTTATCTGACCATCGTAGGCGATGATAAAGTCTTAGAAACTTAGACGGGGTCCTCGTAGGCACATAACTAAGGTTTACTCTTTTGACGCTCTACACGGACCATCGTAGGCACTAATTGAGGCTTATACGCACCCCCTCTAAAGGGTGCCCTATCCTGACCATCGTAGGCAATGATAGGGGTTTGTGTTCCCTTCTGCAGGTAATATGGAACATAATCAGAGGTAGGACGTGCTCTTCTGCGAGCAGAGGTATGACGTGCTTAGTTCTAGCAGAGGCAGGGCATATTTTTCTGGGAGCAGAGGAAGGGCATGCTAATTTTAGATTCACCACCACGACCATTTCTAGTGTGAAACGGAGGCCTATGCTTTTGATGATTTAACCCTCCACCCTCTGATTTGGGCATGGAGAAAGACTAACACACCATCCCCCTCCGGGGGATGCCTTGCCTGGACTAATTTAGTACTGACAAGGGTTTTTCTTTTTATCCATTTATGACTTGACCCTTCCTTGGTCATTTTACTTGTAGAGTTTCTCTCCTTTGCAACTGGGCAGATAATCCTTTCCTTACTATTTCAAGATGGTTTCAGTGGCGTGACCTTCTGTGCTTTCTTTACATAACTTTGTAATTCTCCTAGGTTTAAGAACTTGATGATCATCCCCTCTAAAACTCTACAGTGGTTTGTTTAGTGCCCGTTTACCATATGGTAGTAACAATACGATCCTTCTCTCTTAGCTTCGTTCTTGGGTTTCGTCTTGGGTGACGACCAAAAGTTTAACTCATATCTAATCGGGAAATAGATACTCTCAATCGATATTGTGAGCTTACAACACTTTGGTAATCTTGACTTGAAATTCTTCTTTCGCTGCTGCATTTTGGCCTTTTTATTACTCAATTTGGTCATTCCTTCTTTATCTCTACACTTCCTTTTCACCGCCCTTCGGCACAGAGATATATCTCTTTCGTACTTTTTATTAGTCAGAGGGATAGAAGTTCTCTCAATGCTTTGCTCGAATATGGTTCCTCTAGCTTTTGCAAGGATGACTTCTTTAGTAAGGAGAAAGGAGTTATATCTCTCCATCGAGGATTGGTAAAGGAAAAAAAATCGGATTTCGTCCTACGTGGAAGGGTTTAATGCTCCATCATCAGGATTACAGGGTTCTACATCCTTCTCTTTCTCTTGGATATGGAGGGTTTCTAATCTGAACCTTTCGGTTGCCTATGACTGTCAATACTTGTCCCTGCCACGGGAAATCCGTTAGCAACTGGTAGAGATTTTTTTACCCATATGTTCGCCTCCTCAAGCTTTTATCTAACTCGGGACGGGATGGCACAATTGGGAGTGTGATAAGGGGAACCACAGGGTCAGAGGTTCAAGCCCTTTCTTATAGCACCAAAATGTTAACGATATTTTTTGTCAACACTGGAGATGGGTTTGCAGGGATGGATCCAAAGGAGAAATAGGTGGATTGGCTATTTTTTGAATTAAATCGGGTTGCCACCCTAGATATTGAAGCTTGGAGATATGGGATCGCCAAGGATTATCAGAATGAATTTGAATTCAAAGAATGAAGTACATTCTACTATTCGAGGACATGTTGGGATGGAAATCCATGCCTATCTGAAAAATGAACAGTAAACTGCAATAGTGATGATTAGAAAACAACAATATACACTTACAGAGCAATTTTCTCATAAGAAGATCCCCTTTTTACTGAACTTTTGTTGGGAGTACACAGATGTAATAGGGGGAATCCCTGAATTAATCTCAGTGCTAAGCTATTTCTAAGAGTACAAGCATTAAGGAAAAATTGATCCCCCAAATGTGACCTCTAGGGTCTTATTTATAGTGGTTCAGGGATCCTTCCACTGATGGGCTATTGGGCCCATGGGGGTCTTTGCCGGTTGTTTTATCCTTGGTTTTGGGTGCTTGACTTCCGGCCGTCTTTGGAGTATTAGTTATGGTCTTTGGATAATTGAATCCTTGACAACAACTCCGGAATGTAGGCTCTCGGATGTAAGCTTTCAGATGCAGGCTTCTGACTTTATCGTAAATACTTAGAGGGGCTTGACCTCATGGTGTATGTTGATAACTGCTGGTTCGAAGCCGCTGCGGGTTTCGGTACTAGGTAAATTAGTACGGGTAGCTTGTATCTCTGCTTGGGTCCCGGTTAGTTCTTTGACGGAGTTCTTTTGAAGTATCTTGGATCCTTGAAAGGGTGGCTTCTCGTGTCACTTCTATTTTTTGTGGATTTGGTCTTCTGGTATTCGTACGGCAAATGCCCCGAAAGCTGGTCTTGGATGATACTTGCATTATCTCAGTTTAGTGCCTTTAACGCCCTCGCCCTCAAGTGTATTGGTTCTTCGGCGGGTCATTATCGAAGGTCCATTTAAGCTTCACCCGACGGGTTTATTCCTTTTGACTTTCTTGGTTTTGGGTTAGGATGACTCTTTGTCACATAATCTTCTATTGAGCTGATACCATCGGAAGGATTTTGTCGGATTGACCTTGGTGGATAGTTTCTGTCGGTTACACCCCGTAGTTCCTATGATTCTTTTCCCTAGGAGGGTTTCGGTTGATGCGGCTTTTCAGATTATTTCTTCATGCTCCTGCCCTTCCTAGTATTTGGCCCTACGTTCTGTCGAGCCTTCGGTAAGCTTCCGGTCTTCCGATACCCCTTCACCGCCAGCTTGTTCCACCGTTAGATTTTTTCCTGGTAATAACAGAAATATTGTGTATTTGTGTTTGGATATGTATATTAGCAAGCTATATAGGAGGAGAGAGTAATTTAGCTTGGATTTGCACTTCATCCTTGCCTATTAAGCTCAAAGATGAGTACTTGCAAACTCACATCTATGACTCAAGCCTACAGGCTTGGCTAGTGTGCCATTGGCACGTATATGTTATATATGAATTGCATGATGTGGATTGTTTGTGTGTGAACTTTTCGATTTATGATGTTTTCATCTCATTTCAATGAATTTCTTGTGCAAACCCTTGTATAGACTTTTGTTCACGTGCTTTAGTGTATTAAGGAATGCTTTTTAACCCATCTAAGAGTCTTGAGAAAGATTGTATAGATCCGGAGCCATGAAGTGATGTTTTTCACCATGAAAAAAAATCCTTAAAGCAGGTCAGACGTATGAAATAAATTTCAGACTTCTGAACCAGTCTCCGGGAATTGGCAGAGGCCAATTTTAGACATTTGAACCAGGCCAGAGTCTAAAATTGGGATTAGACGCTTGAAACTTATTTCTGCATTGATGACCAGTGGAGACCATAGTCAATAGTTTAGGTTATTCCAGGATTTTTTTGCCCGAGTTTCGGCCCGTTTGGCCTTTTTCTTTGATTTTTCATTTTCTCTGATTCGGTAATTTTAGCAGCTCGATTTTATAAACTTTCGATTCATTTATGATAAATGAATTCATAATCGATATCCCAGGGGTTTGATTTACGTTATTAAAATTTGAATTTTGGGATCGATTTTTACTACAATTGATGTCGTATGAGATTTACCATTTCAAACTATAAAAGGGTTTTGTATTATTAGTAGATACCAAATCTTTTACTAAAATGGTTTCTAATCCTACTTTATACAAAGTTATTCTATAAATTGTCTTCCAATCTACTAGTATATATTTATATAAACTTTTTCCTTGCTCGTATGAGAAATCCAATTAAATTCCTTAGTACAAAAAGGACTGTGAACCCTTTCTTTTGTTCGACAATTAATTCTTGGACTTGTTCGATTGAAAACTATGACAATGATCGTTTCGTGTTTCTAGTGAAACCTACTACTTGTACGTAAATATTCTAGTATAGCAAGTGGCTATGGGACATGTAGCTTAACTCTTATATTTACGAGCTTGGGGTAACTTGCACTTTTCTTGGTCCTTGGATTATCTTGAGAGTCTTCGGACTATTTGTGAAACTTTGGTTCATATTGAGAGTCTTCAGACTACTTGTGGAACTTCATTTCATTTTTAGAGTCTTCGGACTATTTGTGGAACTTCGATTCATCTTAAGAGTCTTTGGACTATTTATGGAATTTCGGTTCATCTTGTGAGTCATCGGACTATCTAGAGAACTTCGGTTAATGAATTTTTCAAACGCCCTTCTTGTAACGATCTTCGTATCGTTTCAGTCTAGGATCGTATTCATGTTTCGGTATTTTTTATCTATTTCGTGTTGAGTTGATAGGGGACATCATTTCTTTTGAGTAGTTATATCATTTAGAATGTGATATTTTTTTTGTAGCATTGAGTTTTCTTTGAGATATTATGTGGACATTCATGGTGTTTCACATTTACATGTGAACATTATTTTTATTGTGTATATGTCATTACATTATATCTCTATTTCCATCTCAGTATATCATGATAAATACAACTAGACTGATCCGTTTATTGTTTATTTTCTTATAAATAATACTTGGGTCAGACTAAGGTACTACAGGTGCTTCTTCATGACATTTAGCAGGGACCGTCTCTTGGCTTTTGGTAACTACTTTAGTATTTTTGTAATTTTGGGTTATATGTATATGACACTTTTATGCATACGCATTTTTTGGCTAGAACTTGTACCTTTTCTTTTGTTGTATACTGGATCAAATATAACTACTCATGTGTTGTGTGTACACTTATGTGTCATATTCATATCTATTTTCTCCTTAGTTGTGTGAATATCTGTGTCTAACTCTGATTATATTGTTATGTATTTCATATTGATTTCAAATTATATATAGCTATCGTGTAGTTGGTTTGAACTTGAATTAGATTTTTCATATTTTCTCATGAGATTTAAAAAGTAAGACCACATTATTTGACATATTTAACACTCGTTCAAAGCTATTGTATAGATGGTCGCTCCTCAGTGGCCTTATTCTTCAGGCTAGTTGACATCATTACTTGTAGTGCCCTTAGCTAACGTGAGTATAGAGGTACGGTGTCACGGCGGATTCATGGTTTTCTAAGTACTCAGGATTGGAGTACGACCTTCTGGAAAATGCAAAGCGATTTGGTCGAAGTCGCGAAGTACGCAGAATTAGGTTGGAAATATAGTTCACTCTTATAGTCAACACTTTCTCAAATGTGTGCGGCAAAGACGTGTCGATCACTCTAAAATTCTTGAGCGCATCGTGTTGCTCATGTTGGAAAACTCTGGTCGACATCAGCATTTGGTGAAACGAAAAATAGTGATCAACCCGGAGTGATCACACCAAATAGCTGCATCGCGCCATTAGATCACCAGGCAATAACCCAGGGGAAACTTGGGAATTTCGTATCCCTCCCAAGATACAAAAATACGGATTTTGTATCCCTTATGAGATATGAAATCACGTATTTGGAATCCCTCCCATGGATCCGATACGGGTTGGTGTTTTTGGCAAGCTCTGGAAAACTTGATCACTCTGTGGTGATCACTTCATTTTATAGGATTTGCATGGGATTTACAGAGTTAGCACTTGGCATTGGGTACGAAGTGGTTGGATCTGGTACTTTGAGAACTGCTTGAGCGACTCGGATGGATCATGCATTTCTCTAGGATCAACATGGTATGTCTGGGCTTGGCATAGTGACACAGTTGGTATTCGAATTTTGTGTCCCACCAGGGGACACGAAATTATTGGAGATGGGATTGGCAATTCGAGGTCATGCTAAACCCATGTAGATAACTGCTTTTTGAGTGATCGGCATGGAGCGATCACTTATTTTCTGCACTTGGATCAAGATACGAAATTTGTGATGGTTTTTGGAATTTGGCTAACTCCTGTTGAGTCATTTCAATCTCAGGATGGACATGACTCCCGAGATACGAAACTTTGTGCTGATTCCCAACAACTCCACCAATAAGTACACTTTTTGGTATGAATAGGGGTTGGCTATTGGACTTTTGGCTATTATATTGCATACCGGAAAGCTTTGTTCACTACAAGAAAATTACCATTTAGTTACAGAAATTCATGGAGTTCAAAAGTAAATGTAACCAATGATATGTTTAACCCCATAAAAAAAATACTTTTTTCCCGCCCTCGCATTCTAAAAATTTCGCGGCTTCAACAAATTTTTCCGTCTTTTGTTCTGTCACGTTTCCTTCTTGTCCGTAGACCAAAAAAAAAACCTCAATTCAGTTTTCTTCAATCTTTGATCTACCCCCTTTCTCAACTCCATAAAATTTCCTCATCCTACGAATCTTGTCATCGGCGTGCTCGTGCTAGCACTTTCCATCGTTGTAGCCGCTCTCGCAATCTCCATCCTTTTCGGTAATTTCAATCGGATAATATGTATCGATATTTTTACATAAAACCTTAACAGGTACAAATTTCATATTTCAACTCTATTTTGATCTGATTTTGCGATTCGATGTTTTTATGATTTGACTTTTTAGGTTATATAGATTTTGTGCAAAATTGGTTCCTATAGTGTAAAAATTTTAAAGTTTAATTCAAAATGGACTGAATCAAAGTTCGGATATAAACTAGAGCTAGGATTTGAAGAGATTCTGTTATGTTTTGATTATAAAATTATGAGAAATGTAGTACGGTTTAAGATTCAGATAGAAAGATTTTACTTGATAGTAGCCCTGGAGTTGATGAGGTACTTTGATATGTACATACAGAATTTTGAGTGTTGAAAAATGTGTGTGCGTGAATGCAAATTTATTGTTGTAGTATCGTACTGCTTTTTCAGTAAAATTCACCAGAATTTCTAAACCCTTCTCTATCCCTTCCATATAATTTTTGCAATAATCTTCATCCCTCCACTTAGCATTTTGCTTCTGACTTTGTTTGGGTAAATTCTTTTTTTACTTGTTCTTATGAGTGTCAATTTATAGGAATAAGTTATTTAAACAGTTACAATAAGAGAGTGTTGTTTTCCCTTGTAAAGTAGTAATTAATTTGCAGTCGTGTATCATCATTTGCCTTTTAGTAACAAAATGGATACTGACATGAATTATTTTATGTTGGTCCTTAGAAATGCTTCTGGTGTATTGTTAAAGGCAGTTGTTAGTAACTTTATGATGCTCTTAACTCTTATAATGATGCAGCTATACATTGAAGGTTACCTACAGGCAACACTAGAATTTTTGTACATGCAAGAATATCTTCGTGTAAGAGCAATAGAGAAGGAGGTATGTATGTATGTATTTATTTATTTGCCATATATTTATTTATCATATGGTGCTTTCTTCTTTAAATTAACTTTGGCTATTTTATTTGCTCTGTCTGTCAGTTTTATGTTAAATATATTGTTCATTACACTTGTTTTTTTTTTTAAAAAAGTCCTTGAACAATGTATAAAGTATAAACTTGATAAACTAAAGTATACTACCAACTGCATGGTAATTATATAAGACACACCCTGATCCAGTAATTTATTCTAATATATAATTTAAAATTCCATTGTGAACATGATCAAGATCTATGTTTATCCTTATATTGTATGTTCATGTGCAATCAATTTTTTGGCAGGTCATCCTTATTTTTTTATCGTCGAATAGCTCATTGATAAATGATATTGTCAAAAGTGCAAAGAATTTCCTTGCGAGCAAAGCACTACTGAAAATTGATAATTTGATGACTTCTCGTCCATTGCGTCTATGCAAGCTGAAAGTGTAGGCTCTTTCAAAATTATAGTAACTTCGTTTCCTTCCTATTTTGAGGATATACGTCGATCTCCCCAACTTGATCTAGTAGCTACTGGAACACACAACTAAAATTTCCTATTTTATATAAGCAAAAACAAAAGGAAAATTAAGATTCATAGAGGATAGACATCTAGCAATCTAAAAATGAAATATATTTCAATAGACAATCTAATCTGTGGAAACCGTATATCAAGCTGAACTGGATCTAAGTTTGGAGCCTATCGGACTTAGTGTAAAATTTTAGATTAAATAGGTTTAGCTAACACAATAATATAAAAATGACAAAATATCACCGTTTGGGCAAGAAAATGAGGCATTTCAATGGACATATTTTATTTTTACATCTGTAATCACCTTTTCTCTTTATATAGAAGTAAAAATATAATGGTTGCTCTCTATGGTAGCTAATTTTACTTGTGCATCGAGAATTTGAGATGATGATTGAGAGGTGCAAGCAAGATTATAAAAAATTGTTGGTGGATATTAAGTAGTGGATTTTTGTTAGCGATTGATTATCTAGGTAAGAGAGCTATGCATTTCGGATGAACTCGTGTATTCTTGATAAAACTTCGGACACCATATGAAAAACTTAAACCCCGTTGTATGAAATATGGCTATAGTTATTGGCTGAAATTCAATCTTTAATTCCCAAAGTAGATGTAAAGGAAACATTCTACTTACATTTGAACATATCATACTATTTGACATTCTTAAATATATTTATGTTCTATAATGATGCAGGAATGGAGATTTGGTCAAACGATGCTTACGTTATGCGAACATTTATTTGTTAGTTTCACAATTCGCATTCTAAGGAAACAAGCGGACAAGTACACATCTAGAAAAGTGCTGACCTGGAACAACAAAAATGAGCAAGCATCTGAACAAGTGGGAAAATACACATTTAGAAAAATGTTGAACTAGAACAAAAAAAATAAGCAACCATATCATCTTCAGGTGCAACAAGTCAGGAAAGTCCGGCCTAAAATGGACAGGATGTAAATTTGTTTTTTTAAGGCTTCAGCGGTTATCTAGATGGAAGGCTTTGCCGCAATATACCCAATCCGCTTGCTAGAAGAATTGTAATTAGATTTATGCTTAGCTACATTGATAACAAAGAATGACCATGAGGTTCTTTGAAACACATGCATAGAGAAAAAGAATCACAGAATGTCAATACATCGTCCAAAGTTGTATAGACAAAACTACATACTTATGTCTATGCAGGTATATATTTCTTAAATATTTCTGTTATAATCAGATCATATCTTTTGTAATGGTGTATGTTATCGACAAATGTATACTTCATTAAGCAAGTCTAATATTTGGTTCCTTTATTCATGTTAAATTTAAACTTGATGTCTCTGCACAGGTGAAACATAATGCTATTCCATTTCAAGGTACCACGCTTACATGTAACTTACTAAAACGATCAATTAGATGTCTAGTGCATTAATAATGGTGGACTTACATTGTTTATTTCATAGCTTAAAGTTTAGAACAAGGATGTGCTTAATTTGTTTATGAAATGAATAGTTTCCCTTGAAATTTTGACAATGTAGAACAATTAAGTTTTACATCAACATCAGAAAGGGTATATGTCAGGTTTTTTGGGTTGCAAATATATGTAAGGCATGTAAAAGAGTTAATGCCTTTTCATTGCTGCAACTAATTTCACACTTAATGGACAAATATTTGTTCATCTTAAGGATCGAATTTGAATCATACTTTTTGAAAAAAAAATGTCTGGTCTCCATTTTTACTTCGAAATCTCTAAAATAAATTTAATAACCTACATGTTCAAATTTTTAACTAACATGGTATGTGTGTTCTTATTTTAGAACTGTACCTTTTTCCGATGAATAATTAATTTCTTCCTACTTTGAATATGTCCATATTTGTCGTATAAGAACTACACATATATTGGTAAAATTTCAATGGATCTCAAGCCTATCATTTCGTTAGCATTTAATCATGTTCTGCTCAACCTTGCTTAATGGAATGCAAAGTCTTTCTAGTTCAACGTGAAGCCTGAAACTCATGATAACTAGAAACATGTCCGAGAAAATGGTGCCTGGTAGGTGATAAATGATTCACCTTTGGCGATCGTGGATAAAAGATGACATGGGCATAATATGTGCGAGGTAGGATATGTAATTTTAACTATTAATTTGAAATCAGTTTCATGATTAGTTCTAATTTTAAGAGTCCAAACCATGCTTTATGTGTTTTATTAGATATTTGGATGAATAGTGTTTGCAAATGAGAGTAAGGTACAAAAGAAAGATGTAAACAAGAGAATGTAACTATATTGCAAAAGCTGATTATTCTCAGTTGTACATCATCATATGTATATATATATATATGTATGTATGTATGTATGTATGTATGTAGATTTGAAATGTGGTAAAATAGAGATGGGGCCTTAATGAGCCCATTTACATAGAAAAGACCAAGTATGGTACAACACAAATAACAGAAATAGGAGATGCGGCTGTTCACTTTATACTATCGGCTTTATCTTTCAATATGTTTCTTTATCGATGGAAACAAATTTACTGATATAAGAATGTGATAAGTTTATCTTCCTACGATGTAAATTACAGTGTTGGTAGTATGATGAGATCTATGTTGGTCCATCATTCTATGATTATTGTTTTCACTGTACATACAATGAAGATATTTTCTGAAATGCGTATAGAAGATGCATTAAGTTGGAACCTGAATTTTTTAGGTTGTGAATCTGATTGGTGATGTAAAAGGAAAAGTTGCTATATTGGTGGACTTCATGATTGATACATCAGGTAACTTATTATGTTACTCAGTCGATTCTGTGGGTTTGCATGTGATTTCATAGCTCCATGTTGTTGATTTTTTTAATGAAATTAGGTACAATCACTAATGCTGCAGCTTTAGTAAAGAAGAAAGGAGATAAATCTGTTCTTGCCAGTGCCACCCACGTTGTTCTCAGGTAAAATATGGGTTACATGTTATACCAATGTCATAGAGGTAGGAGCTATATAGGTATTTAATTTTTGTTGTTGTTTGAATGTAATTAGCTCGAAGAAATTTACAGTTGCATAAACGACATGGTAAATTTAATATGTGTATCAGCTGATGAAACAACAAACAACCGAGTAGCTGTCAAGCAATACCTGATCACATCATATACAACTCACATAGAGGATAGGTTTAGAAATGTGCTTCTCGTGATGTAGTGGAAGAGGTTTAGGATTTGGATTGTAATAGGCTACAGTGGCAGGTGTGGCGATCGAAGGGCTAACGGGTGATGAGCGGAGGCGGTAAATGCTCGAACACAGATCGATGCAAAGTTACCAATGACTGCTGAGGGAAAGGAAAACAGTTATAGGGTTACGGGTTTCAATGGTGATGGAGTTTTTTAGGTCGGCTGAGTGTACTACGGGTGTCCGGCTGTGAAGTTCTAAACAACGGATAAGTCTGTGATTGACTAAAGCAGTGGGCATAATAGCGCAAAGGTTGGTTTGAGCATAGGAAATTTCACCAAAGCCCGAAACATGGAAAATAAGGAAGTACCCATTGTATATGCCTAGTCCCTTACCAAGCTTTTGCAAATATTTGCCTCTTAATTCTGGTTTGATTTCCACTCCATTGAGAGTTCTAAAAAAAGCATTTCCATCATCCTCACTAGCGAAGCACATAAAGTCCTTTCATTCTAAGAGACATATACTATCAAAGTCTAATGAATCAATTATAGACGATGACTTGCGAAGATGATCTACTTATGTGTAAGAACTTCGGTTATTTGAAGGATTTGCATTTGAATTGTGAGCTTGGTGATGTTGTTGGTCGAGGGCATTTTGGCGGCGAAGACTAGGAAAGGAGAGGATGTGGTTGTTAAAGTCATTCCCAAAGGAAAGGTGGTTGTTATTTTCCAGCGATTTTCATCATAACTCTGTTAAGTAATTTTAGCTTGAAAAAAGTAGTTAACTATTAGTATGAATATTGTGTACATATCTGATATTCATGAAACTATAGAAGACCAGTAGTAAAGTTTTAGGGGTATTTTTTTGAATTAAAAATTCAATAGTATATGTACAGGCATAAAGCAATTTCATAATAGTTTCCCTAATTTGAGATATGCCTTTTTGCATCTTTTAGCTACATTTTATATTTTAATTTTTGCATTGTTCAAGCCTGAGGTCACATCAAAATTCATCAATGTTATCTTAACTCTTACAAGCTATTAGTTAGTGCATACTTAAAATATAATATTATCTAATATGTGCTTCAGAATTTTCTGTTTGTGTCTAAGGATTAAAAATCAAGTATTAAGGCTATAGATTTTGGCTTATCAGATTTCTTGAATCCAGGTATTCTTCATACTTTTTTTTAAGATTTGATCATATCACTGCTTATATATAACTTGGGGAATAAATAAAGCAGATGACAGGCTAAATGACATAATAGGAAGTGCATATTATGTAGCTCCAGAAGTATAGCATAGATCATATGGCAGTGAAGCAGACATATGGAGCATTGGTGTAATTGCTTATATTCTTCTTTGTGGTAGCTGCCCCTTCTGGGAAAGAACAGAATCCGGCATATTTCGCTGTTTTAAAATCAATTCCGAACTTCGAAGATGATCTGTGGCCTTCACTGACTAGCTAGGCCAAAGACTTCATAGTGAAATTACTTGACAAAGATTACAAAAGGAGATTGACTGCTTCACAAGCTCTAAGTAAGTCGATTTCCGATATAATAATGTCAGTTTGCTAACGGTATGGAGTTCTTATGGTAAATATAAGTTTGAACATTTTTGTGTCTTTTAAGTACTAAACAAACAACAATGATATTGATCTGTGGACATCCTTGGCTTCGCAACTCTAAAGATGCTAAAACATATTTAGATATTTTGATTATAAGATTTGTTAGGACCTATATTTGTTCTTCATCCTTGAGGAAATCGGCTTTGAGGGTGTATTCTATATCTCTCTTTCTCTTCTTTAGATTAATCCGACTGCTACAACATCAATGGAACTTTCCATTGATGTCACTAGTATATAGTATTATCATTCATGTGTGCTTGCAGTGTCTTAGAAACTTAAAACGTACATAGACTTAAAACTTGAAACAAATACTTGAACTTTTCAATGAAATGAAAAATGAACACAATAAACAGTTTCATACCTGCATTCAAGTAATTTCATCTGCAGGCTCTTGTTGTAAGACTTTAATAGTGGAAGAATTTTTTTTATCTGGGAGAGCAATTTTCATTGCTCAGCCCAAGCAAAAATGGATTTATTTCCATCCAAATTTTAAGAAGTTTAGTATGATACTTCCATCTAAGTGAACAAAATAAGAATCAATTGTAATGCATGAAACGAGATACATACAAGCACTGTTGAAGTACTCAACAAAGGCAATGGAGACATCAAGGATACTCGAATCTGTGGAATTGGTTAGTAACAGCCTTTGAATAACATTTCCTTTGAAGTACTCAACAAAGGCAATGGAGACATCAAGGATACTCGAATCTGTGGAATTGGTTAGTAACAACCTTTGAATAACATTTCCTGAATATTCATACATTTCGGATTAGTACTAAAAACTAATCGCAATTTGTTGCTACATTTAAATAGATTATTCACTCCAGCAAAGAAGTTGGATTTCTAAGATTTTGTTGCTGCAACATTACATGTATATCAACTAGAAGGCTTGGATTGCTAGGAGCAGCTTGCACACAAAGCATATGCATATTCAACAAGGAGGGGAATAAGCAAATTATGATTCAAGAACTTGCATCTGTATGTTCCATATAATTTGAATCACATACCCACATTCAGGTTCTTACACATGTATATTGAGCATAGGAAACTTCACGCATCGTGTACTTTGAATGTGCAATAACTGGTGATATGATGATAAATTTCTTAGAAGCTTTAGGCATCAATTTCTATTATGTTAAATGCAAACAGTTATTTTATTAAAGATCTTTTGTGTGAACATGTGCTACGTAGGATGAAAATCAGAGTGCTCAAGCCTAAGCAAACCGATTTTCTTGAATCTACGGGATTACAACATGATCAGACTAAGCGGCTGAAATAGAGTTATTGATTTGAAATAATCCTTTATGACTTTCAGCTAATAATAGCGTTAAGACACAAATTAACAGAACACAAAATTAAGTTGACGACTGGAATGCAAACTTTTCAGTAGTAGATAATTATCTGTCTAAGATAAGCAACAATCGTCATAGGTACATCCTAAATAAAATTCATAAATTAACAGTATAGAAATAATTATATCAGAAAATAAGAAGAAAATGAAAAATTTCCATAAAAAAGAAATGTTTCAGATATGTATTAGGTTGAATCAGGTATGCAAATATTAGGTTGAATCAGGCATGCATTTAGAGGTAGGTATTATTTTTCTTTTATACTTGGAATGTTTTTTTTTATGGTCTTGTTGTGCTAATTCGCTCAGTGATATAAAGCGATGTGATTGCATGTTTTTTTAAGGGAAACGTCAAATGTATTGATGTGTTTTACCTTTGAAATAACTGCTTGATGTAGTCTTTTTTCAATGCTTAAATAACTGGTTTAAATCTTCGTCTTGACCACATTTTGCTTATCAAAATTCTTATTATTGATTATCGACCTTGTCTATAGGTAATTAGCTTTTATGGAGTGAAAGATCATCAACAACAATGGATATGACTTTAATTGTTATATGTATTACCATATTTGTTAGTGTTTTTTAAACATGTTTCTGAAAGCTTATGGAATGTTGTTGATTTTGTCAAATAACTATTATCTAAATGGATATGGAAAATACTAATGTGATTAATGCGTTTCTAGTTATTTGAGTATGATGATTATGTGATTGATTGATTGTTGTTGCTAATTTTAATATGACTATTATATAATTGGTTGCTGCAAATACCATAAGCCGTCAACAGTATATAGTAGCATTTAAAACATGCTATAAAACCATTAACACGTTTTAGTAGTGTTTAAAAACTGCTACAGAAACAAACGCAACGTACCATCTGAATTTTTAGCGGCAAAAATTAAATGCAACGAAAAGTTTTTAGTTGCACAAAATAAACGCTATAGAAAAGCAAAAAATTATCCATGTACAAACCTTTAATACCATTTGGAAAACGCAACTGCACTAACGATTTGGTAGCGTTTTTCAAAATGCAACCAAAAATTAATACTTTTAGTTGTGGGACCTGTAGTAGCGTCTATTAAAATGGTACTAAAACCTTTTAGCAGCGTTTTTTAAATGCTGCTAAAGGCCTTTTCTGGTGTAGTGGTTTGAAGCTCATTAATGGCTTCCAAGGGGGTTTCTATAGCTTTGAACTATTTCTTGGACTTGTGAAATTCACTTAGAAGTTTATCGTCAACTCTTGGACACTTGGATTGACACTTAGCTCACTTTTGGGCATATGTGGACTCAGAGGCATATTTTACACATTTTTGGCTTGAGGAAGATGATTATGGCCTAACAGGAACTAATAAGGACTTTGTTATTCTCAAACACAACTTTGTAAACTCAAAGCATTGAAACTCGAATAATTATTGTAACTGTAACAATGATGATGAATACTTACTATTAAGTGGATGTTGACGTTAGTGTCGAACTGCTATAAACTTGCCATTCTTTAATTTTCCGCAACTTTGTTTTTGGATTATTTGGTTCATTTGGATATTTTGCATAAATTTAACCCATCAGGTGTTGGCGTGTGTAAGTGACCTATTCCCCACGTCAATATTTTGGCATGCCAGGAAGGGGTGCCGGATTGCCTTTGGATTCTGAACTTTTAAGGAAACAGATTCTCTCGGATTCTCTTTGATTATCTCGGATTTCTCTATGGTTATATAAAAGGAAGCAAATAAGTTTAGGTCGCTCAGAAGGTGTAGGGATGTAGGAATGTCAAAAAATATCCTTGACTGGACATCCTTCGAATTACGTTACTCGTGAATATATTGAAGGAGTCCTCATGGATTTAACTAAAGATCTCACTTCTCGATTGGAACAAGAAGAAGAATGCTTCTGTCGATAGGAAGCCACAATGAACACACTTCTTGCTCATATTGAAGGTATCACTGGGCCATCAGGCTAAGGTAACATGGTCGGAACAAGTGGTAGTGTTCCCCAAGGATTAGCTCAGGACTTGGGGGCAATTCCCGAAGGACAACCCCGTGTTGACACCAATCTGCAGACAACTAGCGTATCGGCTAGGCTCCGGGGTACCACCTTATTCTCGTTGAAGGTTAAACCCATATTTTAGGTATTGGAGTTGGTAGTGTCGCTCAAGCGCTAGCGTGCGCAGTTTTGGATGTAGGATCTCCTGTAGTTTCGAATGTTGGATTTGTTCCAGTCGAGGCACCTTAGGTTAGGATTGTGACAGATATTCTTGTTGGGGCTTAACAGTTCGCTAATGTTGGGCTTGACACCGGGGGCACCGGTGCAGATTTGAATGACTAGAATCGTTGGCTTGATGATGATAATGGATCTCAGATCACCGATATTATTCAACGATACACTCGAGGTAGGACATTTTTCTCGGATTTGGATTGTGTAACCTATAGTTCATTCACTCGGGATATTCAGAATTCTCGAAACCCACCGGATTTCAAATTGCCGACGTTGGAATCTTTTGATGGTAGGAAGGATCCTACGGTTCACATGATGCGCGACATGAGCCACATGGAAGTACTTTCGGCTTCGGAGAACATTGTGGCAAAATGCTTCCTTGTTTATCTCACGGATATTGCTGCTATGTGGTTTCGGCAGCTTGAAAATGAATCGACTAATTCTTGGAATATTTTAGTTGGAAAGTTTATCGAGCAGTTCACGGTTCATGTGACGACCGTCCATAACCCCTGCACTAAACAAGAGGAATAATGCACTGAAAGACGTGCAGAGCCGGCTCTAGGGGTAGTCAGAGTAGACTACCGCCTGGGGCAACCCCCTCAAGGGGGTAGCCAGCGGTGGAGGATGAGTATCAGGTAAATATTATTAAGTATTTAATTAACATACTGGAAAATTAGCAAATGGATGTGTAGCTGAGTTGGTTATATGCTTGATTTGTTGTTGTGTGGCAAGTCGGGAGTTCGAGGCTGGTAGCAAACAAAATATTTGTTGTTTTTCATTTTTTTCCCTTCACCTACTCTGGGCAACCCAATTTCTGTTTTTCTTCATTTTTGCCTTTACCTGCGACTGGGGCAACCCCCTTTTTCTGTTTTCCTGGAGCCGGCTCTGAAGACATGTCAGGAAGCTATGGATGATAATCAGAGTAGGTAGACACAAGTAGAACTTGTCGTATAACTCACAACGCAAGGATAAAATATAATAGAACATATACAACAAGAAGATATAGTGGAGCATCATATAATAAACTTTTAAACTTTCATAATAATTAGAAAGGATATCCATACATCTCGGATTACAACATCAAAGTCTGTACATGAAGCCTTACTACAACACTCTCAAACATCATAAACAAATTTACTATATAATAGCAAGATAATGTGGAAGCCTCCTGCTTGCTACCGCACAGCAGCATCGTCCTTACTAATCAAATGTCACCTAGTCTGCCCATCCATAAGACGAACAACCCAAGGTAATAAGAGGAAATATAAAACCTTGAGTCAGACAGCAGTCTTAGCGAGTGATAAAACAACTATCTAACATCATCAATAAAGCATATGATAATAGGCAGATTAACCAACCAATATACCAAAACACCAAAGAAGAACCCAATCTCGACTTCCCCATATTTGATAGTGATAGCCTTTACAACAAGCATTCTAAGTATACATCATGGTAATCGGAATAACCAAGCAATAATAAAACGACCATCATTCAATATCAATCACATTAACTAGTTATATCTCACGTAGATCATCCTAATTGAGCTCAACATCCCACAAGCACAAGCCCCAGAGGCCTTAACCAATATCAGACAAGCATCCAAAAAAACATCTCCCTCGACTTCAGACAATCTAAGTGAGATGGTACAAGAAAAACAACCAAACATCCAAGACCTGGCTATCACTGCTTTTCCTTCTTCAAAACCATCATTAATCGTATGATGACCACCTGCCATATGTTAAGGGTTAATGGTAAACCCCAATTATAGCAAAAACTCTGTACGCCTTCACGACTCGTATGTTTGTCTTCCCAATCTCGACAACTATGCCCTTCACGACTGCCTGAGGTACGAGGCCCTTCACGACTACCCAAAGTACCCCTGCTTTGAGTCTGTTAGAATTTACAAAAACGGTAATCTCTCGGCCTTCGTATCTCTAGCCATTAACCCCAGTGACCATTCACAAACTCAAGTCCCCCTTGAGCAACCATTATCCACGAACTCAAAACACATTTGAGTCATCTTCACATTTGTTGCATTACGACAATCAATGAACATATCACATCACTTCGAACATTCCCACCTGGATATACATCGAAGTCATAACATCACTGAACCAAACAACAACAAATATAATGTCCAACGTAACATCACTGAACCAAACAACATCAAATAGTGACTCATTATAGTCAGGTCGTCCTTTCCTGGGTCGCAAACAACCTAAGACCCACGAGCAAACTCCCCTGAGCCACTCTACCCATTTCAACGACCTAAACCCTAGGCCGAACAACGATCCAGTGCCATAATCCTACCCAGGTCATTCCACGGCCTAAGTCTTCTCAGCCCATGATCCATCAAACTGACCCATTGCTGCTCCTCTACTCAGCCGACCCGACCTGACCTTCCAATAACCTAACTAGGTCTATCTACCTCCTTTCCATCCTGACGCTCCAACGCTCTAACAACTCAGAGCCATCAACGACCCGACCTAAAGATGACACCCAACCTATCTCCACCACAACCTAAAGCATCTACGATCTAGCTCCATTTCATGTTTTCCAAGCCATGATTTAACACTGCCACATCAGCACAGACCTTGGATCCAACAACCCAATTCACATAAAAACGACTTGACTTCAAGATCTGACCAAAACAACTCCAAACTTGACCAAATCTTCGCCAAATGACAACATCGACGAAATCAACTCATCCAAATCATCCAATCCGATCACAAACCCTTTATGAATCCATCAATAATACCAAAATGATAATTATCATCGATAGACATATAAAATTCACTAAAATCATGATAAATGAAAAATAAAGGATCTAACTTGCATAAACATATGAATAATCATAGAATTACCGTTTTAAGTTGCAAGATTAGATCCTATGGCGACTCAAATGAAAATATACTTATGATGATGTAGATCTAGGTGAAAACAACTCGAAAATGATGAAATAATGATCAAACAACTCATATACATGATTGAATCCATGTGAGAGATGCATATCACTCACCAATTTTCCAAAACAACACAAAAACACTGATTCAGTGCAGAACACTCTTCACACTCTTCGATTTCAAGAAATCTCTCTTCGATCGATGTAGATCGAGCTTCAAACAATGTAGATCTTTGATTCTCTTATGTAGATCTAGAATTTTAATGGTGGAAAGTGTATTAGATTGAGTAAGGAGGATCACGAGCTCTACCAAATAAGAGAATGAAGGAAAGTAACCCTCACTCCACTAACCCCCTATTTATAGCCTCTCACCAGTCCACTAATGGGCCTCTCCAAATCATCCCACTAATAGTTTAAAAACCTGAACAACCAACTTTGAAACACTAAAACAGTGATTCCTCCCAAACTACTGAACCAGATATTTAATGTAATCACTCTACGGAATTGGCATAATCATTTCCTTTCCAATGAGACCGACCTCAACACCTGATTCAATCCAATCAAAAGTTATGCCCTATATAAGACTGACAAGGGCAAAATGGTCACAAACAAAATTGGTAAAATTATGGACATGTCTCACATCCCCATAAACATCATATAAAAACTTGACAATGATCCAACCCTTAAGGAATAAAATAAAAATATTTTACGATTCTCCAATACGTAAAATGCAGGCTGTTACATTCTCCCCCCTTTAGGAATTTCTCCCCCTAAATCCCAACAAACACAAACAAGCAAAAGAATTTCGCATGCCTATCACCTATGAGCAACCAATTATATTATCCAAACTAGCAGCCATTGACCATGTATTCATTGCCTTATTCTAGCACGTGGAATTCTAACAACAACAACCATAACACAAGTTACAGTGATGTAATGATTACATGATATCAATGGGCTATACCGACGAAGAGTTCTGGATGGGTAGTCCTCATACTATCTTCCATCTCCCATGTACAATCGTCGCTATCCTCACTCTGTTGTACCTTAACTAGCTTAACCATCTTCCTCCTAAGTTATTTTGTGTCATTCCCTACAACATGAAGCGGCTTACGAGGCCTCTTAACTACGATCTCAACTTCTAGGTCTTCATACTGCTCTGGAGATACCACCACATTCACATATACGTGCACTTCCATAGGAACGACACGTGGAAAACATTATACACACTTGACATCTTCTAGTGTAACTCTAAAATATATGTGAGCTTTCCAATCTGCTTGACTATTGGAAACGGTCCAACGAACCTTGGGGATAACTTTCCTTTACTTCCGAATCTAATCACATGCTTTAACAGTGAAATCTTCACCAAACCGTATCGCCAACGTCGAATTCCAAATCTTTACGATGTTATCAGCATATCTCTTTTTAAGATCCAGGGATTCCTTCGTTTGTTGTCGAACGATCTAGATACAATTTGAGGTCTCTCTAATTATCTCTGGCCCAAGTATCGACTTATCTCCAGTTTCTAACCAACATGCTAGAGAACTACATGGTCTACCATACAACGCCTCTCGTATGGTGTCATCCCAATACTTGACTGGTAGCTATTGTTATATGCAAACTCAACCAGATGTAGATGGTCTTCCCATGATCCTCCAAAGTCCAACACTCAATCCCTTAGGATATCTTCCAAAACTCGGTTAACCCTCTTGGTTTGACCATCAGTTTGGGGATGATAAGTCGTACTCAAACATAACTCAGTTCCCAAAGCTTCTTTCAAACTCTTCCAAAATCCACTCGTGAATAATGGATCTCGATCACTCACTATACTCTTTGGGATACCATGGAATCGAACTATTGATTTTACATAAAGCTCAGCCAACTTCGATGCTGTCCCAGTCGATTTGACAGGAATAAACCTTGCACTTTTGGTCAAGCGATCCACGATGACCCAAATTCCTTCGTTTCCTGCCCTGGTTCTAGGTAACCCATCGATAAAATCCATCGATATCTACTCCTACTTCCATGTAGGAATTTCTAATGGCTGAAGCAATCCACTCGTCGTTTTCTGTTCAGCTTTCACCAACTGACAGTTCACGCACTTGGAAATGTGCTTTCCAATAACTCTTTTCATCCCCTCCCAGTAGTAAGATCGCTTCAGGTCCTGATACATCTATTACCATCATGATGAATTGTCAACTTCGAGTGATGACATTCCTTCAGAACCTCATCCCTTAATCTGTCAATATTAGGAACAACAAGTCGTCCTTGCTTTCAAAGCCAACCTTCTCGATCGACCTCGAACTCTTTTGTCCTTTGGTTCCAACTTCTAGATAAACTTGACAAGCTTTGCATCAAACTTTTGGCTCTTTCTAATCCTTTCGATGAGAGTAGGTCTTATCGATAAGCTTGCCAACATTTCAGGTTCCATTTCACACCTTGGTATGAAATCAAATCTTGCCAAATACTCGAGATTCTTCCATTCTGAAAACATCGCTTCCAAACTTGCGTGCCTTCGACTTAATGCATCTGCCAATGCGTTACCTTTACCGGGAGTATAGGCTATACCAAGATCATACGATGCCAAAAACTCTAGCCACCGTTGCTGCCTAAGATTCAAATCCTTTTGGGAGAAGAGATACTTCAATAACTTGTGATCCGTAAACAACTCGAATCGAACTCCCAATATAAATGTCTCCACATCTTCAGAGCAAACACAGTTGCTGCCAACTCCAAATCATGAGTTAGATAATTCCTTTCATGCGGCTTCAGTTGTCTACTCGTATAGGCCATAATCTTATCCTTCTGCATCAGCACTGCTTCATGTCCAGTACTGCATGCATCGATGTATACCACAATCTCTTCATTCCCACTTGGAATGGTCAAAACAGGAGAACTCGTCAGTCTCTCTTTTAGGATTCCAAAAGCTTGCTCACACTTCACATCCCATGTGAACACTTAGTTCTTCTTTGTCAATCCTGTTAACGGTGCAGCTATCTTGGAGATATCCTTGATAAACCGTTGGTAATAACCTGCCAACCCAATGAAAACTCTCACGTTCACCGCATTCTTAGGTCTATCCCAGTCTTGGATTGCTGCCATTTTAGCGGGGTCAACCGCTATTCCATTTTCAAAAACAACATGGCCTAAGAATCTCACTTCTTTCTTCCAGAAGTGACATTTCGAAAACTTAGCTCTTAGCTGATGCGTTCGTAAGATTTCCAAAACAATTCTCAAGTGCGTCGTATGCTCTTCCTCATTCCGGGAGTAAACCATATCATCCACGAACACAAGCACGAATTTATTCAACTGATCTCTGAAAACTCTATTCATAAGATCCACAAAATATACTGGCGCATTAGTCAACCCGAATGTCATCACTAACCACTTGAAGAAAAGAAATGGTATCCTAAAAGCAGTCTTCGACGCACTATCCCTTACCACCCTCAACTGGTGGAATCCCGTTGCCAAATCCATCTAAGAAAACACTTTGGCCTCATGAAGCTGGTCGAATAAGTCATCTATCCTTGGCAACGGATACTTGTTCTTCTTGGTCAATTTATTCAGCTCACGATAGTCCATACACAATCTCAATGAGCCATCTGCCTTGGTTGTAAGAAAAATTGGTGCACCCCATTTGAAAGCACTTCTCCAAATGAATCCTTTTCCCAAAAGGTCACGGACTTGCACCTCTAACTCTCGTTGTTCCTTGGGCGCCATCTGCCTAAGAGGCACAACGATAGGACTAGCACCCTCGACCAAATTGATCCTAAACTCAATCTCACGATGCGGTGGCAACCCTTTGACCTCGTCAAAGAGATCCTCAAACTCATTTGCGATTAGCACCGATGACAAGTCTTCCTGTGGAATCACAAGCAAATATAAATAGCTCACGAAGACCCCGTCTTCGGGCTTACATCGAATCAAAACCTTTCTACCTTCCACATTCGTGACTCTCACCTCATGCTTCACGCAATTCACTCTTGCCGCGTACCTCTTAAGACAATCCATGCCCAAGATGATCCCAAATGCAGCGGAGTTCAAAATAAAGCAATCACGCATAAAGTAGCAACCATGAATCGATAATGCAAGACCACGAAAAAGCATACAAAGAATGGACGAACCCCCAAGTGGATTAGTCACAATCAAAGGTCTATCAAAAATCTCGAGTTCCAAACCCAAGCGACACATAAGCTCATTACAAATGAATGAATGCGATGCTCCAGTATCGAACAACACACGAACTGAAACACCTCTAATCAAAAGAGTACCTTGAATGACAACACCCTTCTCCTCTGTAGTAGGAGCTCTTGAAGACGATGACACTGCTTCCAAAGCATACGCCTTCATTTATGCTTTCCTTTATCCGGTTCCGGACAGTCCTTCTTGAGATGCCCAGTCTTGCCACAATTGTGACACTTTCACTCAACCTTTGGATTCTTGCACTCATTAGCAAAATGACATTTCTGTTGTTAGTTAAAGCAAATCACCTCACTCTTAGGTTGTGCAGTTAAAGCGCTTAGCGGTTCATAGCGGCGGAGGTGCAAAAAGGTGTAGCGGGGAAAAAGAGGGGAAACAACAGGGATATATCGGAGGTGCAAAAAGGTTCTTAAATGTAAACCATATATTTAAAAGTTAATTAATCATCTTTCTCACATTATATGTGTACAAGAAACTGATATTAATTAATCTTATATAAGAAAATCACGGAATATCATAGTTTTGCGTGCTAAATTTGATGACTATAATTGATTGTTATCATATACTAGGCACTTATGCCTTAAATTTATCCCTTTACGCAAAGTTTACTGAATTTTTTTAAAAGAGAACTAGTAAAATCAAGCTCTATATGTTAATATTGCTAAAGAGGATGCTAAAAGGCCTTGATTTAGCGGATGCAGCAGAAAATAGCGGGGTTAGAAGCATATTTACTGTTCATCAGCGCTAAATAGAAATAGCGTAGTGGTTGAAGATCGCCATGGGCTATAGCGGGGATATTGCCGGGCTTTAGAGGGGCTTTAACTGCATAGCTCTTAGGTTTCTTCTTGCCATCCTTTCCTTTCTGCTATTGTTGCTTACTTTTCTTATTATTATTACCACCCTGTTGTGGTTTTGGAGCTTCCTTGGTTGCAGCAACAACGGTTCCTTCCTTTGGAAACAAGCTTTCATGTCTCCCATCTTTTTCCACAATCTTCTCATATGGATCATCAAGATAATCCACTAATGGTCTCCTATGTAGGTGTCCAAACCCATAACGAAATTCTCGTTCTTCTAATAAGGAGTGTCAACATACGAACGAGCATACTTTGATAAGGCCTCAAAATAAGAAACATAATCAAGCACTAACCAACCATTCTATTTCAGCTCTACAAATTTCTTGAACAAAACAGACTTCTGAGAAGTAGAAATAAACTTCGTCTCGAACTTAACTTGGAACTGTTCCTAAGTTATTCCTTCTTCCGGAGTCTCAAGCGTAACAGAATTCCACCACTCCATGTCCCTGCCCTACAGCTGCCTTAACGCAGGCTTTCTTTTAGTTGCATCATCTATACCCAAGTCTCCAAAAATTTGAATATAAGCATCTAACCATCTTTGAACTTCTTCGGTCGGCTCCGTCCCTTTGAATGGTTTTTCTCCTAGAGATGTGAAATCTTTACACAGCTTCACAAAATCCACAACCCTAGGCACCTGCACACCTACATCTACCGTGGCTGCCACTGGAGCGGGTACCTTTCTCACGAATGCCTACGTCATGGCTTCATACAAGTAGTATGTCTTGAAGTACGTCGACTCATTCTAAATCTATAAATTAGAATGATTAACCACTTACAAGAGAAAGCTACTAATGGAGCACAAACATTACTATACTATATACTATTATATAATGTACATACATTAGAAATCTACAAATACGTCTCTCATATGTAATTATGTCTTCGAACTTTGGCTAAAATCGATAACCAGAGCTCTGATACCAAATGTGACGACCGTCCGTAACCCCTGCACTAAACAAGAGGAATAATGCTCTGAAATACGTGCCAGGTAGTTATGGACGATCATTAGAGTAGGTAGACACAAGCTGAACCTGTCGTATAACTCACAACGCGAGGATAAAATATAATATAACATATACAATAGGCAGAAATAGTGGAGCATTATATAACAAACTTTTAAACTTTCATAACAACTAGAAAAGTTGTCCATACATCTCGGATTGCAACATCAAAGTTTGTACATGAAGCCTCACTACAACACTCTCAAAAAGCAGAGACAAAGATATTATATAATAGCAAGATAATACGCCAGCCTCCTGCTCGCCATCGCACAACAGCATCATCCTCACTGATCACCTATCACCTAGTTTTCCCATCCATAACACCATGGATGAACAACCCAAGGTAATAAGAGGAAACATAAAACCTTGAGTCAGACATTAGTCTTAGTGAGCGATAGAACAACTATCTAACATCAACAATAAAGCATATGATAATAGGCAGATCAACCAACCAATCCACCAAAACACCAAAGAAGAACCCAACATCGTCTTCCCCATATTCGACAGTGATAGCCTTTACAACAAGCATTCCAACCATACATCCATGTCAATCAAACCAACCAAGAAATATTAAAATAGCCATTATTCAATATCAATCACATTAACTAGTTATATCACAAAAATCATCCTAATCAAGCTCAACATCCCTTAAGAAAACGCCCTAGAGGCCTAAACCAATATCAGACAAGCACCTGAGGAAACATTTCCCTCAACTTCAGAAAATCTAAGTTAGATGGTACAAGCAAAACAACCAAACATCGAAGACCTGACTATCATTGCTTTTCTTGCTTTGAAACCATCGTTAATGTTATGAGGTCCATCTTCCATATGTCAAGGGATAATGGTAAACCCCAGTTCTAGCAAAAACTCCATACAATTTGTATGTTTGTCTTCCCAATCTCGTCAACTAGGCCCTTCACGACTGCCTAATGTAAGAGGCCCTTAAAGACTGCCCAAAGTACCCCTACTTTGAGTCTGCTAGAACTTACGACAACGATAATCTCTCGGTCTTTGCATCTCTAACCATCAACCCCGATGACCATTCACAAACTCAAGTCCCCCTTGAGAAACCATTATCCATGAACTCAAAACACACTTGAGTCATCTTTACATTTGTTGCATTACAACGATCAATGAACATACCACATCACTTCGAACATTCCCACCTGAATATACATCAAAGTCAAAACATCACTGAACCAAAAAACATCAAATATAAGGTCCAACCTAACATCACTGAACCAAACAACATCAAATACTTACTCATTATAGTCAGTTCATCGTTCCCTAGGTCCCAAACGACCTAAAATCCATGACCTAACTCCCCTAAGCCACTCTACCCATTTCAACGACCTAACCCCTAGGTCGAATGACGATCCAGTGCCATAACCCTACCCAGGTCGTTCCACGACCTAAGTCTCCTGAGCCCATGGTCCATCAACCCGACCCATCGCTGCTTCTCTACTTAGGCCGACTTGACCTTCCAATGACCTAACTAAGTCGTTCTACCTCCTTTCCATCTTGACGCCGCCAACGCTCCAACAACTCAGATCTATCAATGACCCGACCTAAAGATGATGACCCGATCTATCTCTACATTGACCTGAAGCGCCGATGATCTGAACCCATTTCATGTTTTCCAAGCCACGATCCAACAATGCCAAATCAGCACAGACCTTGGCTCCAATGACACAATTCGTAGAAAAATGGCCTGACTTCTAGATCTGACCATAATAGCTCCAAACTCGGCCAAATCTTTGACAAATGACAACATCGACGAAATCAACTCATCCAAATCATCCAGTTTGACCATGAACACTTTATGAATCCATCAACAACACCAAAATGATAATTATTATTGATAAACATATAAAATTCACCAAAATCATGATAAATGAAAAATAATGGATCTAACTTACAAAAACATATGAATAATCATAGAATTACTATTTTAATTTGCTAGATTAGATCGTATGGCGATTCAAATGAAAATATACTTACCATGATGCAGATCTACGTGAAAACAACTCGAAAATGATGAAATACTGATCAAACAACTCATATACTTGATTGAATCCGTGTGAGAGATGCATATCACTCACCAATTCTCAAAACAACACAAAATCACCAATTAGTCAATCCAAACAGCGAAGAACACTCTTCACACTCTTCGATTTGATGAAATCTCTCTTTCATCGATATAGATCTAGCTTCAAACGATGTAGATCTTCGATTCTCTTATGTAGATCCAGAATTTTAATGGTGGGAAGTGTATTTGATTGAGCAAGTAGGATCTCGAGCTCAACCAAATAAGAGAATGAAGAAAAGTAACCCTCCCTCCATACCTCTAGCCCCCTATTTATAGCCTCCCACCAGCCCACTAATAGGCCTCTCCAAATCAGCCCATTAATGGCTTTAAAACCTGAACGACCAACTGTGAAACACTAAAACAACGATTCCTCCTAAACCGCTGAATCAAATCTTTATTATGACCACTCTACGGAACTGGCATCACCATTTCCTTTCCAATGAGACCAACCTCACCACATGATTTGATCCCAGTCAAAAGTTTTGCCTTGTACAATACTAACAGGGACAAAATAATCACAAACAAAATATGTAAAAATTATGGACATGTCTCACATCCCCATAAACATCATATCAAAACTTGAGAATGATCCAACCCTCAGGGAATAAAATAAAAATATTTTATAATCCTCTGATACCTAAAATGCGGGCTGTTACAGTTCACACTGCTCGACCCAAGAACGTGATGACACTCACGCTAATTGAGAAAGGGAAGGGCGAGACTTTGCGCAAGTTTTTTGAAACGTATAATGTCGATGTGGCTTCGGTCGATCGAACCGAGCCTTCTATGATTTTGATGGCTATAGTTTCTGGTGTTCTGTATGAGAAAGAGTTCAATATCTCGCTTCAACGGGATCTGCCAATGGACCCTGGTGAATTCTACTTTGAAGCTGATCGATTTATTAGGGAGGAGGATGCGAGGACTGACAAGCAAGTTCTCGAGGCCAACTCGGTTCAGGGCAAGGTATCGTCCAACTTTGGTAAAGGCAAAGGAAAGGTTGCTCCATGCAATGATCGGAGTGCACGGAATCAATCTATATCCCTTCATATGCGGAGCATACTTGCCCTCTAGAGGAGATATATCTAGAAGTTCATCTGATCGCTCCCTTTAGGAAGCCTCCCAAGAGGGAGTCGACCCAGAGGGAGAAGGATTCCGGTAAGCGCTACTTGATTCATGACCTGGATGGACATAGTACCAACGGCTGCAGGCTTCTCAGGGATATGATCGAAGGAAACGTCACATGTGGTAAGCTAGAAGAATACGTTTGGAATCGAACTACAACTCCGAGGTAGACATAGCTACCATGCTCCGACTCGGGATAGGGGTGGATCGGGGCCTGTTTCCCATGGTTTGGTCATCAGTTGATGTGGGTTTATCGATTTGCCAACTTTGCAGCTCTTGGACTCTAGATTTCTTGGTTTCTAGTTTTTTAGCTTTTGGTTTATCGACTTTTCATCTCTTTGCACTCTGGACTTTGGATTTGCGGACTCTGGTCTTTTGAAATTCTGTATTTTGGATTCTAGCTTTAATGTTTTTAGTTTTTGTATACTGGCCTTTTGGATTATGGTTGTGGATATTTGGTCTTCCGGCTGATGGATATGACCTTACTTTGCTCTGGGTCTCTAGCTTTTATACTTTGGCGATTCAGTGAATTAAAACTCTGATTTTCTGTCTTAGGATTCTAGTTATATTGCTTCCATCCTCTTAAATATTACACGACTCGATATTATACTTTTAGTTTATCAGCTGCAGATGGCTTTAAGTTGGATCACACACATACGGGATTAGGATTTGATCCTTAAGTGTTCTTTGTACCTGGCTATGAACAATCCACCTCATAATTAATTAATCAACTTGGTTTACATGATTATTGGAGGGCGGTGGGCATAAGCCCGCCTACCCATGTATGAGATTATCCCTTAATCCCTAGGCATGCTCTTTGAGGATGATAAACTGTTGGATTCCTGCTTTTATCCTGGTTACCTGGCTTGGGATTTCCAAGGGCCAAGTCTGTCTACCCATGTAGTGGATTAGGATTAATCCCTAGGCATGCTTTTTACTAAGGATGGACCCTCAGACTTCCTTTACTCATTTCTAGTTATCTCGCTTGGGAGTTTGGAGGCTTATACCTTCCTACCCATGTACGGGGTTAGGCCTTAATCCGTAGGCATGCTCTTTACGGGAGATAAACCATCCAATCTCCTTCGTTTTTTTTGGCTTAAGGATGGCTACGTTGGCCTACCCGTGTATGGGGACTGGTGAGACCTCTAGGCATGCTCTATACTCGACGCTAATCCATCCCCTTCAAACTTAACAGAACTTAATGAAATTGAAATTGGTAGCAACCAAGTCGACTCAGCCGCATATGAGATTAGGCCTTAATCCCTAAGTGTGTTCTCTGCTCGATAGTAAACCGCTATGTATCCCTTTGTATTTATTAAAAAATCCAACCATTGAAAACTTTACTAAAAATTACTTCGCTCGTTGGGATGCTTCTTGCAAAGTAAGGAAATCTGGAATTGGAATTTCAAACTTTAAGGACTGGGCATGGTAAGGACTTTGCTCGCTAGGTATAAAAATCAAGGTCCCCAAGTAAGGACTTTTCTTAGGAAGGGGTAGGCCGTCTTGTCAGGACTTGACAAGGTCGCCTCGTCTAGTGGAGGTTAAGGCCCTACCTGTTTGACTTATCCTTGATCCTCTTGTCAGGATTTGATCAGGGTATCATGGACTCATCTAGTTATCTAGTTAATGGTTATTTCTGGGTTATCCTTGTCCTCTTGTTAGGTCTTGGAAAGAGTGTCCCATGATCTTTGGGTTATTTTGGTATTCTAGTTTGCAGATTCGTTCGGTCATCTGGCTTGACTATCGGTTAATGACTATACTGGTTTTCTGGATTTCAGGTTACTCCGGTTTCTCGATTCTTGACTCTAGTTATCATGTTTATCCTATGTAAATACGATCCAAAGTGATCATTGGGTCTCTTTGGTCTTGATTTTCTAGTTACCACGATCTGGAGTGACCTCGGTTTTCTTTGGTTTCTTGGATTTCTGGTTTTCCATTAATACGATCCAACATGATCGTGGCCTTTGGTTTTTTGGTTCTCAGCAATTGAATTTCTGCATGGACTCCTCTTGGTTCACGATTTTGGATTCTTAGATTTCTCGCAAAACACATCTCCCTTTCCTCAAGGAAGTCACACTTTAGGGGGTAAAGTGTTGACCTTCTTTTTGACAAAGCAATTACATGGTGAATTCACGGTTTTCTAAGTACTCGGGATTCAAGTACGACCTTTCAAAAAATGCAAAGTGATTTGGTCAAAGTAACAAAGCGCTCAAAATCAGGTCGGAAATATAGTTCACTCATGGAATCGACACTTTCTCAAATGCGTGTGGCAAACACGTGTCAATAGCTCAAAAATGCTTGATCGCACAGTGTTGCTCATGTTGGAAAACCCGGGTCGGCATTAGGATTTGGCGCTATGAAAAGTAGCGATCACACCAAATAGTCGCGTTGCACCATCGGATCACCAGGCAACAACTCAAGGCAAACTTGGGAATTTTGTATCCCTTTGGGATACAAAAATACGGATTTCATATCCCTCTTACGATATAAAATTTTGTATCCCTCCACTAATACGAAACTTAGTATCCCTCCTAGGATGCGATACGAGGTGGTTTTAGATTTTTGGCAAGCTCGGGAAATCTTGATCACCCTGTGGCGATCACTTCATTTCATAGGATCAAGACGAGTTTTTCGGAATTGGCACTTGGCATTGGGTACAAAGTGGTTGGATCTAGTACTCTGAAAACTACTTGAGCAACTCAATGGATCACGCATTTCCCTAGGATCAACACGGTGTCTTTAAGTTTGACACTATTAGGATACAAATTTCGTATCCCACCTAGGAATACAAAATTGTTGGAGCTGGGCTTGGTAATTCTAGGTCGTGCCAAACCTATGCGGATCACTGCTTGTTGAGTGATTGGAATGCACCGATCACTTCTTTTCTACACTTGGACCAGGATACGAAATTTGTGAGGATTTTTGGAATTTGGCTAACTTTCGGGAGTCGTTCTGATCCCGGGATGGGCATGACTCTTAGGAATTGAAATTTTGGGCTGATGCCCAACAACTCTACCTCTAAATACACCCTCTCTTGGCATGAATAGCGGTTGGCTATTTGGACTTTTGGGTATAATATTGCATATGGGAAAGTTCTCTTTGAAACTCATTAATGGCTTCCATGGGGGTTTCTACGGATTTGGACTATTTCTTGGACTTGTGAACTTCACTTAGAAGTTTACCCTTAAGACACTTGGATTGACACTTAGCTCGCTTTTGGGCATATTTGGACTCAGAGTTATAATTTACACATTTTTGGCCTGAGGAAGATGATTATGGCCTAATTGGGAACTAATAAGAAATTTGTTATTCTCTAACTCAACTTTGTAAACTCAAAGTGCTGAAACTCAGATAATTCTTGTAATTGTAATAGTGGTGATGCATAGTTACTATAAAGTGGATGTAGGCATTAGTGCTGAACAACTACTATGCATTTAAACCCTGCTAAAGCTCTGTAATATCCCCGTTACAGCCCGTAATGCTCTTCGACCGCTACGCTATTTCAATTTAGCTCTGATGAATAGTAGATCCTCTTTTAGACCCACTATTTTCTGCTGCATCCGCTAAATCATGGCTTTTTACTGTCCGCTTTAGCAATATTAATATATAAAACTTGATTTTACTAGTTCTCTTTTAAAAAAAATTCAGTAAATTTAGCATAAAGGCTAAATTTAAGGCATAAATGCCAAATGTAACACCCAAAAATTTAATACACTATAACCATACTTTAAAGATGATAAATAGGGTATTAGTTAATTTAATACTCAGAATTAAGAGAAAACGACATTATTGTTGTGTTCGTCTCAAAATTCTGGTTTAGATAGACCCCAAGTTTGCGTTAAACGGACAATGCATGAAGAAGTTATGAACGTTAGAAGTATGTATACACATAAGGATATTATATATGAATATAATATAAAAATAATTCCAGAATTTTCAATTGAGATGAACGGGAAAGGAGAGCAAGAAACTAAACGTTGTGGGATGACGCCTGGGTCGACCCACTAACGATCTGGGCAGGCGCGTTATGTGAATCTAGACTATTTTTCGGACTATATTCATTGCTGACTCAGCTCTACATGTACGGTTTGGATTAAAACCCTAAAATCTAAAGGCCAAGGTTGATTCTGTGAATCTATAAATAGGTAACTTCTCTTATTCCAATACACTCCATTTCTTTATATCTTCCGCCTCTATGAAATTATTCTAAAAATATAAACATATAATGGGGGAATGCTGCTGAAGCCTAGATCTATAGAGACAACATTCAGGACTTGCATACATACAACAACTAAATGGATTAGACTGGACTTTTTCTATGGCATATAGTTATATATATATATATATATATATATATATATATATATATATGTGTGTGTGTGTGTGTGTGTGTGTGTGAGAGATTTAATCTTTTCTTCACCAAGACCGACTGTGAGTTCCCTATCATTTTCAGATCTGATTTCTTAGACTATAGCATGACAGTTAAATAAAATTCGGTTAGGATATACAACGTTTATAAGATAAATTCTATACATGTTTCTTACTGTAAATCACCTATCTCGTTGTGATAAGTAAATCATATGCCTATACTATTGGAAAATTCATAAGTTATTTATATTTATCTTCCTTTTCCCTGTTCCTATATTTTAGTTTATTTCCAGTCTTTCCTATATGCCTATGTGATTTAATTCTCCTTCCTCTGCTTTCTCTTTTTACGCTAAGCCTGGGCCTTTGGAAGCCTAGGATATACCCGATCAGAGTGTGCGTATAATTGGGGCAATAATGAATGACATAAAAAGAGAAATTTAGGCATGTTATTAAATTAGGGTCTATTTATCTATACTTTAGGAAAAGGATAATATGCACATGTTCGGACTTGCTATAAATTGATAAAAAAGGATAATGTGTATATACTTGTTGTAGATTGATAAAAATAGATAATATGCATAAACCAGTACATGCTGTAATTTGGGAAAATAATTGGGTGAATAATATGCATATGAGTTGGACATGTTAGATTTGACTTAATACGGACATTAAGTAAATGACATGTTAGAATATGGTAAGTACTAAATGTAGATTAATAAACTAAAATGCTGTAGAAATTATATACATTCAGGCAGGTGGTTTAAGGAAGGGTTGTACACACATAATGAGATGTAATATTACAACCACGCTTATTAGTAAACCTAAACCTACTAGGTTAAATATGAGTATTAATAAGCTAAGAGGACCCTCGTTCTATTATTGTACCAGGTTTTGGGAACTCTTAAATCCTAGTTTTGGAGGCATAATCTTAGAGGGTTTGGCTTGTGTCAATTTGCTGTTTGGAACCCATATCAGTTAGTATCCCTGTTCGTATTTTGTTAGAGGGGACCTCGTACAAGGTAGGGGTCAGGGCACACTTTACTGAACTGGATAATAAAACGTTCATACGGGAAAGGTGAGTATGGGCACGTTCTGGTGGAGTCATGAGCGTGCATGGTCTGACTAAGGAAGTTAAGCCGCTGTTACACCAGTAAATAGACTTGTGTCATATAGTTTTTGGGTTAGGGAGTGATACACCCTACTACCGAGGCTGACACGGGGTATTTACGTAGTAGGGAGTCGATCACATGGGTAGTAATTAGGGTACACCTAATCCTGTTGTTGTGTAATTAGGTTAACACCTAATATGGTTATGTAACTAGGGTATGCCTTATCCTACTATTTAATCATGTTGTTTAAATCTGCTATTAATTATGCTATTATGTAATTAGGTTAAACATCTAATCCTGTTAATCTTATTATACTAGTATTGGTGACAAAACTTGTTTTTGGATATAAATGTGAAGCATTACCTGATCATAGTTTATCCTTGTTATTCCTGTCTATCATGTTGTTCTGTTTATCTGTTATCTTGTATAACATTGTACCTTTCTCATTCAATCTTATTTACCTATCTTGGCATTTCTATTTTATGCATATTTTAAAATCATTGGAACTCGCTAGACTTTATGTCTGACCCTTTTTCTTTCGCTTCTTCCTCTTCCCCTCAAATTCTCAAAGTGAAAGGACTCAACAGTGACTATGACTTTCTCTTACAGCTTGGGCTTGGATTTATTGAGATGTACCATTTTGACTTGCTCCCTACTATAGTATGGCGTATTGCGAGGGATATGATTTTATGTACTCTGATATTTTATTTCCTAAGATGTTTTGTGAGACAGATTTGATGCAACTAGTTTTGATGTAACCTGTTTGAGCCTACATTTTATTTTTAATAATGAAGTTGAAATTTTCCGCTACTTATTTTAAATCTATCTTGTGAATTTCTGCACTGTTTACCTATTGCGCTTCACATAACTTAAGGCATTCTCTTATGAGTGACATTAACAGACGTGCGGTGTCACATTTGGTATCAAAGTTGATGGTAAAAAGATCAGAGAAAAAGTTTTTAAAATTTGGTTTCAAAAGAAAAGTATTTTCAAATAAAAATATGTTTTGGAAAACATATGCCCTCAAGCCATACCTAATATTCTCTTGATCTCTTATTGAATCCTTTTTCTTTTCTTTTCAGCATTTTTGAGGCACCTAATCTTGTTGAGGGCATTCTGCTACCGACATGGTTTTGTAGGTATATTGAGATACGGAACCTACCGGAGGTCAAGGAGGTGCACCACCCCCGGCTATAGCAACTGTAGCAGCTGTAGCTCCACCTCCACGAGTAGATAACTTTACTAAGTTATGTAAAGACTTTGGCGCTATGGAAGGAAAACCATTCCATGGTACTGAGAGCTTGTTGAAGCACGAAATTGGCTACGAGAGACAGAGAGCTTGTTTGTCTTTTTGAGATTGACGACAGAAGAAAGATACAGTTGGCAGCATTGCAACTGTAGGATGAAGCTTCCTACTGGTGGGAAGTAACGCATGCAAGATAACTAGTAGCTACTTGGGATGATTTTAGACACAGATTCGAGATGAAGTTTTTATCTTAGGAAGAAGAAGAGTTACAAATGGAGAGATTCTTGGATTTGAAACAAGGGTACATGTCTGTTAAGGATTATGTGAACAAGTTTAATCAGTTGTCGAGGTTTGGATTGGACTTGGTGAATACGCCCCACAAGAAAGCACTTAGATTTGCGAGAGGGTTGAATCAACCTCTCCAAGGACTTGATTTATCTTATATATCGATGGGGCGACATTTGAAAGGCTGGTTGGCATGGCTCTTATGCTTGAAGTTGGCAAGGATGAGAAGAAAGACACTAAGACTGAGCAGACACTGGCTAAGGGCGAGAAACAAAAATGGTGGCCTAGGAAAGGAAAGCAAAAGAAATAGAAAGGTGGAAATCCTGACAAGGCTTAGATCAAGAAAGATACCAAGTGTCATGGTTGTGAAGTTATGGGTCATTTTGTGAAGGAGGGAAGAAAGACAAAGAAAGCTTGCTTTAATTATGGATAAGTGGGACACTTTAGTAAGCAATGCCCTAGCAAACAAGGACAAGGGGTAGGAACTTCTGGACAAGTACATGCTTTAGAGGCTAGTGCACCTGATTGAAGTAGGAAAGTCACGGTCGATGGTTTGATTTCCCTTTTCGACTATCCTATTAGAACTCGGTTTGATTCTGGCGCTTCACATTTGTTTATATACAGTTCTTTAGTAGATAGTCTGCACCTTAATACTAGTATTGTCTCTGATCCTGTAGTGGTCTCAAACCCCATAGGAGGATCGTCTTATTTATCCATGATGTGTAGGGGTTTGAGAATTTCTATATCGGGCGTCGAGTTCGAATGCGACACATATGTGCTGGGCTTTATGGGTTATGGTTTGATTCTAGGCATGGATTGGCTAGCCATGTATGGTGCCATCCTTGATTGCAAAAAGTGAGTGGTTAGACTTCTTACTTGTCATGGTAGGACTCTTGAAATTTCCTGCGACCCATGGGGGTCAGTGATGCTCAGTTTTCTAAAATCGCTTGATGCTTCTATTTATGATTTGTGATCTGTGCCCGTAATCAAGGATTACCCGGATGTGTTTTAGGAAGTTAGATTACCTCCAAGGCATGGGATAGACTTCCAGATTTACTTAGTAGAGAATACAAAGCCAGTTGCTCTACCAGTGCGCCACATGGATCCTCGAGAGAGGAGGGAGCTTAGCAAGTAAGTTGGGGAGCTATTCGAGAAAGGTTTTATTAGGCGAAGCATTTCAAAATGAGGAGCTCCAGTCATCTTTGTAACTAAGGCAAATGGCTCACTTCGTCTATGTGTGGATTATAAGGAGCTGAATAAGCTCACTAAGGAGAATAGGCATCCACTACTGAAAATTGACGACTTGTTTGACCAGCTAGTAGGCGCATCATTTTTCTCGCAGATGGATTTAGCCACGGTGTTTCATCAGTTGAAAGTGGTAGAGGATAACATTGTAGAACTCCAAACGGTTTCTTTAAATGGCCGGTTATGCCTTTTGGGCTAACCAATGCACCCGCCTATTTTGTGGACTTAATGAGTAGGGTGTCTAAGGAGTTTCTTAACAAGTTTGTGGTGGTCTTTGTGGATGACATTCTGATCTTCTCAAAGAATGAGGATGAGCATGCCCAACACTTATTAGAGGTTCTACGCACTCTCATATCGCATCAGCTCAAGACAAAATTTTCTAAGTGTCACTTTTGGAGAAAGGAAGTAAGTTCCTAAGGGATGTGGTCTCCAAGGACGGGATAGCAATGGACCCCACAAAAATCGTTGAAGTTCAAGATTGGAGGGCTTCGAAGTATGCGACGGAGGTGAGAAGTTTTCTAGGGTTAGAAAGTTTATCAAGGACTTTGCAAGGGTATCTACCCCACTTACTCGATTGACGAAGAAGAACTTAGCTTTTTTGTGGAGCATTGATTGTGAAGATGCCTTTCAAAGATTGAAAAGGGGTCTGACAACATCCCCAGTTCTGGCTCTCCCAGATGGAAGCAAGATGTTTACGGTTTATACAGATGCTTATGGCACAGGGCTTGGTTTCGTTCCGATGCAAGAGGGAAGGGTAGTGTGTTATGGAACCAGACAGTTGAGGGTTCATGAGAAGAACCACCCTACCCATGATCTGGAGTTAGCTACAATAGTATTCGCATTGAAGTCTTAGCGACGCTATCTACTTGGAGAAAGATTTAAGCTGTACACGGATCGTAAGTCGCTCAAATACATATTCTCACAGAAGGATATCAACCTATGGCAGCAACTATGGATGGAGTTCCTAGCGTCCGACGAATTCGAGATAGCTTATACCCCAGACAAGGGTAATGTAGTTGCGGACGCATTGAGTAAGCAGAGGATGACTTTGAGTCCTCTATTTGTAGAAAAGCGAAGCTTGGAGTACATCTCGACCTTTGATTTTAAGTCGTCTACGGATTTCACATTGGGACTGTTAGCATCATTGGAGGTGCGACTACTCGTTTGGAGCGAGTTTGATCTATGCAACGGGAGGACCCAAAAATTTCAGACATATTGGGCAGGCTAGGTAGATGAGGGACTTCTAGTCACCTTGTTAGATATACCGTGGAAAATAAAGGGTGGCTAAAGGCTATGTGTCCCTAAGATTGGGGAACTGCTTAAGGCAGTGCTTAGGAAGCTCATCATTCTCGGATGATTATCCATATGGACAACGACAAAATATATCAAGACATGAAGAGGGTCTTCTTTTGGACTGGCATGAAGAAGGATGTGGTAGAATTTATAGTTTGATGCTTGACTTGCCAAAGAGTAAAGGATGAACAAAAGAAACCAGGCAGATTGTTTCAGCCCTTAGATGTCCAATAATGGAAGTAGGAGAGCGTCTCTATGGATTTCATCGATAGATTTCCCCGATCAAGGAAGGGCAATACGAGCATTTGGGTGATATTAGATAGACTTACAAAGAGCGCTCATTTTATTCTCGTTAAGTGTAACACACCAAATTTTTAACGACATTAAAGAGAACAAATTAAATAATAATTAATTTAATGTTCATAATTAGAGGAAACAGACTACACCATTGCGTCCGTCTCGAAATTCTGATTAAGATAGATGTTTGGTTTGCGTAAAATGGACACCATGGGAAGAAGTTATGAGGGTTTTAAGTTTGTATATGCATAGAAATATTTTATATATACGCATGAGTCAGAATCCTATCTAGAGGATTCAAATTCAAAAAATTCTCGCTCTAGAGGGTCGAACCCCCTAGAGGGGTGTCGACCCCCCGGAAGTGGTGTCGACCTAGGGGTCAACCCAGCAATAGGGGTGTCGACACCCCTAGGGCTGAGGTGGAACTCAGTTTCAGGGGGTCTGGCAGCAATATATATGTGTCATATTTCTCGTATTCTCTTCATTGGGAGCCGTGGAGTCCATACGCTGCTGGAGTGTGAACTGCATCGTTTCTACAACAACATATTCTACAAGTCCAATTTAGAAATTCTAGATCCGTTCTTCCTAAATTCTCTAAACCTAACGTTGTGAGTTTCTAGATTACTTTTAGGTTTAGATAAATAAAAGTACGCTTTTATAGACAATGAATTGGATATGTTGTAAAGTATGATTTTGTGTTAATATGAAACTCTATCCTATGTCATGACATATCTAATTTCCTAGATCTAATATAATTATGGTGATTCAATTGTTATGTTTATATGGATCTTGATTTGTAACCATGTTATGATGGAAGTACATCTGTTTATTTGGATAATTGTGACATTACTTGGATCTAGACCTTTATGTTAATCACCTTTCACATGTCATATAGTGATACATTGATATATGTTGTAAACTTGACAAGCGAATCTACCTTTTGATCTAAACATGTTGCTATGTCACCCTAACTATGCTAGATCTAGGTAATTGGACACCTAATGTTAAATCTAGATCTCATTAAACATCATAGTGATTGCCACAAGTTACCAGTTTGATGTCCACTTTATTATGATGTCAGTCACATGTCTATTCACTCTGTAATGCCAGTTTATGTTCATGTGTACGCCAAGACATGCTGAAACTATCACCCTTGTCATACTCCCTTTTTATTGTTATAGCTAGGCTACTTTATAGCCTAGATGCCGTTAAAATATGTACAAATACGTTAAAGAGGAAATGGGGAAAAAGGGATTATAATTGGCATGAATTATGTAATGTTATATGAAATGGGACATGTAATTCAAATGGGGAAAAACATAGAAATAGTTACCTATAATGATATAGGTAGATTTTGATTAATTTGGAATGTTTAGTAATTTACAATTAGGAATTGTAAATTGTACTTGTGACACGAGGTTAGGTTACATTAGTGGTGGAAGTCTGCCCGTAACCGACCGACATATACAGTAGCCACTAATGTTAAACCTAATGTGGGAGGTCTACGTACGCAAATACGAATCGAGCTAAGATATGAGGTTATGCCCAACTATGGAATAAGACTGCCCGGAACCGACCGGCATATCCAGCATCCACACATTGTAGGCCTAATGTGGGAGGTCTAGCCCATTATAACCATAATTGGACATGGTAATGAAATGGACTACTTAACCTTATTTAATATGACTATGGACTTAAGTTAGGGTTAAGTAAAAATTGGATGGGTAGTGGTGGGTTAAGTAAATTAGAGGGGATGGGTAATATGTATATATAGGCCCATGTACTTAACCCAATAAGGTTATGTAATTAAAGACACCTAGTGGTATACATAACTAGTAAATAATGCAATAAGGTTATGTAATTAAAGACACCTAGTGGTATATATAACCGGTAGATAATGGAATAAAGTTATGTAATTAAAGACACCCTTTAGGGTAGGCATAACTGGTATAGGGCTATGTAATTAAAGACACCTAAGGGTATACATACTCAGTGGAAAACCTAGTGGGGGATACAAGACAAGGGGGAGAGCTTGTATCATTTTGTGTGGGACCCATTTCAGTTAGTAACCCGAAGTTGGTATCAAGTGAAGACCTCCGTACTGGGCGGAGAAGAGACACGCTTACTGATTGCTTGTAAGAGATCCAAACGAGGCGGATGGTGTGGGCGGCCCAAACCGACCGGGGACATGTGCGTGCATGAGCCGGGCAAAGGGGGCTAAGATGACCGTGACACCAGTAGATATGGTTTTGCACACCATGGGTTGCCACTTTAGGAAGTGATACCTCCTACCGTGGGGCCAACACAGGATATCTACAACGTCGGGAGCCGATCTATTAGGGTAATGGTTAGGGTATACTTGGACGTATGACCTAAGCCTACCAGCTTATAGCGGAAGGGATCATATCATTTCAGTTATACTAATAATAATGCAGAGTAATCATTAGTGAGGCACATACACCTTAACTTGATTACCTTGTCACACCTGCCATTTATTTAGTGATCTCTCTCTTATCCACTTTATATGCCTATCATGTTGCTTTTATTTATCTACTAGCTAAAAGTAACTAGACTCGCTAGACTTTATGTCTGACCCAATTGTTTCTCCTTCTTTCTTCCGTTCTCCCCCCATAGGTTCTCAGGGAGGAAACACTCAGACTTAATCAGGAATCAGATATCATCTTGCTAGGAGCTACTTCTGAAGTATGGCTCAAGTTCTTGTCTCTACTATAACTTAACTCATTTTATTGGGGGAATGATGCTTTTTATTTACTTATGTACTCTGATGGTGCAATACAGATGTATTTTTGTTGTAATGGTTTTTATGACTTATGAAATTGTGGACCACGATATTATGACTTTTGTTTGAAATAAAAGTTTAAGTTTTCCGCTGCTGCCTTATTTATATCTGTCTTGTAATTACTCTGTGTCTTTTTACCTATAGCTCTTCACGAAACTTAATGCATTCCCTTAGTGAGTGACATTAACGGACATGGGGTGTTTCACTTGGTATCAGAGCTAATTGTTACCAGATTAGATAAAAAGTTTTTGAAAATTATTTTTAAAAAGGTTTTAAAAGGAAAGCGTTTTCAAAAAGAAAAGACTATTTTGAAAAAACATTCCCCAAAAAGCCATATGTAGTATCCTTCGGTCCTTTATCTAAATTTCTCCCTTTTCCCTTTTTTCACCATGTCTGGAGAACAAAACAAACCTAATCTCCCAGAGGGCGTCACAATACCTGGATGGTTCCAGAGGTATTTGGTGGCCACGGCACCGGCCGAAGGCCAAAGAGATGTTCCTCCCCCAGTTGCACCAGTCATTCCTCCTTATCCCCCTCCAAAAGATGACAACTTTGCTAAGATCTGCAAAGAATTCCGGGCTATGGGAGGAAGGTCATTCCATAGGAACGAGACATTCGTAGAAGCTAGGAATTGGCTTAAGGAGATAGAGGACTTATTCGTAATCTTTGAAGTGGAGGACCGAACGAAAATTCAGTTAGCTGCTTGGCTGTTAAAGGACGAAGCCTCATTTTGGTGGGAAGTCAACCAAGCTGGACGTTCGATAGAAACTTGGGAAGACTTTGGACATAGGTTCGAAATGAAATTTCTTTCCCAAGCAGAGAGAAGCATACAGATGGAGAGGTTCTTAACACTCAAACAAGGAAATTTGACGGTGAAGGAGTATGTGAACAAGTTCAACCAGCTAGCAAGGTTCGGGCTAGAGTTGGTAGACACACCGAATGAAAGGGCTTTACGGTTTGCTAAAGGGCTGAATGAGCCTCTACATGGTTTAGCTATGTCCCATCTTCCAATGGGGGAAACCTTTGAAAAGCTTGTTGGTTTGGCCCTAATGCATGAGGAGGACAAGGGAGAAAAGAAGGAAACAAAAGCCGAGGGGACATCGCAGAATAAGAAGGTATGGCCCAAGAAAGGGCAGCAACAGCAGCAACATCAGAAGAAAGGGGGGAAAGATGATAAAGGCAAGGATAAGAGAAAATGTCACAATTGTGGAAAGGAGGGCCACTTGATCAAAGATTGTAAGAGAAGGAAGGCTAGTTGCTTTAGTTGCGGAGAGGTCAGATACTTCTCTAAAGAGTGCTTGAAGAAACAGGGATCGCAAGGACAAGGGCAAAGAGTAGGGACTTCTGGAGGGCAGGTGCATGCTCTCGCGATCAGTGCTCCGGAAAGAGGTAGAAAATTTTCCTTAGAAAATTTAGTTTCTCTTTCAAACTATCCAGTTAGAACACTTTTTGATTCTGGTGCTTCACACTCGTTTATATCTAGTTCTGTGGTTGAATCTATGCATTTAATTACTAGTATGGTAGTGGATCCCGTAGTTGTTTCAAACCCCATTGGTTGTTCAGCTCATTTATCGATGATTTGTCGGGGTTTGAAAATATCCGTGTTAGGCATCGAGTTTGAATGCGATACGTATGTGCTCGGGTTTATGGGTTATGGGTTAATTCTAGGAATGGACTGGCTTACCATGTATGGGTCATTCTGGATTGTGAGAGGAGGGTTATTAGACTCTCGGCTTGTCATGGGAAGACCCTCGAAGTTTCTTGTGACCCCCAAGGGTCTTTTATTCTTAGCTTCTTAGAGTCTTTAGTTGCATCCGTAGATGATTTGCAATATGTTCCAGTGGTTCGAGATTATTCAGATGTTTTTGGTTAGGTACGGGGTTTATCTCCAAGGCGCGAAATTGACTTCCGCATATATCTGGTGGACAATGCCAAGCGAGTTGCATTACCACTACGCCACATGGCTCTAAGGGAAAGGAGGGATCTGAGTAAGCAAGTAGGGGAGCTACTTGAAAAAGGGTTTATCAGACGAAGCATATCTGAGTGGGGTGCTCTAGTAGTATTCGCAACTAAAGCGAATGGTTCGCTTCGTTTGTGTGTTGACTATAGAGAATTAAATAAGCTCACTAAGAAGAATAGACACCCGCTTCCGAGGATTGATGATTTATTTGATCAGCTTGTTGGTGCCTCGGTATTATCTCCGTTGGACTTGGCTATTTGGTTCCATCAGCTGAGGGTGGCTAAGGACAGCATAGATAAGACTGCTTTCAGAACTCCAGACGGTTTCTTTTAATGGCTAGTTACGCCTTTTGGGTTGACAAATGCACCCGCCTATTTTGTTGATTTGATGAGTAAGGTGTTTCGGGAGTTCCTTAACAAATTTGTCGTAGTCTTCGTTGATGATATTTTGATCTTCTCCAAGAGTGAAGAACAGCATGCCCAGCATTTGGGAGAAGTTCTGAAAACTCTCCGTGACCGTCACCTAAAAGCGAAGTTCTCCAAATGCCATTTCTGGAGAAAGGAGGTGAGATTCTTGGGGCATGTAGTCTCCAAAGAAGGGATAGCGTAGATCCCTCCAAAGTGGTTGCAGTACAAGATTGGCAAATTCCTAAAAATGCAACCGAGGTGAGAAGCATTCTTGGGTTGGCAGGTTATTACAAGAAGTTCGTTAAGGACTTCGCGAAGATATTAGCCCCTCTCACCAGGTTGGCAAAGAAGAATTTGACATTTTCATGGGATATAGACTGTGACATTGCATTCCAACTACTAAAAAGGGCTCTGACAATAGCCCTAGTCTTGACCTTGCTCGATGGGAGTAAAGTGTTTACTGTTTACACTGATGCATACGGTACAGGGCTTGGTGCGGTTCTGATGCAAGAAGGGAAAATAATATGTTATGGGGGTAGGCAGTTGAGAGTTCATCAGAAGAATTACCCCACCCATGATCTAGAGCTAGTTGCCATAGTATTCGCGTTAAAGATGTGGCGTCATTATTTACTTAGAGAAAAGTTCGAGTTATACACCGGTCATAAATCTCTCAAGTATCTATTCTCACAGAAGGATCTAAACTTAAGGCAACAACGGTGGATGGAGTTCTTAGCTTCATATGATTTTGAGATTGCTTATACTCCCGGCAAGGGTAATGTGGTGGAAGATGCACTAAGTAGGCAGAGGGTGGCCCTGAGTCCTGTGTTTGTGGAAAGAAAGAACTTGGTGTTCATATTAGCTTTTGATTTTAGACCCTCCATCGAAGTTTTGCCTGATTTGTTTACATCCTTGGAGATACGACCGACTCTTGTGGATCAGATAGGAGCTTCGCAATAAGGTGACCCACAGATTCTAGACATCATGGATAAGCTCAGAAGAGGGGAGACTTCTAGTCACCTCAGTAGATATGCCATAGATGAAAAAGGGTGGTTGCGACGAGATGGAAGGCTTTGTGTTCCTCAACCTGGAAGTTTGATAAAGGCAGTCCTAGAAGAAGCCCACCATTCTAAGATGACCATTCATCCAGGAGGTGACAGGATGTACAGAGATATGAAGAGGGTTTTATTTTGGGCTGGGATGAAGAAGGACGAGGCCGAATTTGTTTCTCAATGTTTGGTTTGCCAACAAGTCAAAGATGAGAAAAACAAGCCACGTGGATTACCTCATCTGTTGGAAGTTCCGCAGTGGAAATGGGAGAGCATCTCTATGGATTTCATAGATGGTTTGCCTAGATCGAAGAAAGGTAATACCAGTAGTTGGGTGATAGTGGTCAGACTCACTAAAAGTGCTCACTTTATTCCAGTTAAAAGTAAGAGGATGGCATCATGGTTGGCAGCAATTTATGTTCGTGAGATAGTTCGTCTCTTTGGAGTTCCTTCCAGCATCGTGAGTGATCGTGACCCCATCTTTACTAGCGAATTTTGGAGGAGCTCGCAAGAAGAATTGGGTACACAGTTGTGTTTGAGCACGGCTTATCATCCTCAGGCCGATCGACAGACGGAGAGGGTGAACAGAATTCTAGAAGATCTTTTATGGCTGTGTATCCTTGACTTCCGAGGGACTTGGGAAGAGAATCTTCCTTTAGTAGAGTTTGCCTATAATAATAGCTATCAAGCTAGCATCGGTATGGCACCCTTCGAAGCATTATACGGACGACCCTGTAGATCGTTAACTTATTGGTGGGAATCTACAGAAAGATTATTACTTGGACCAGATATGGTTAGGGAAACGTCCGAAAAGATTGACCTTATTCGATGGCGGATGAAGACAACTCAAGATAGGCAGAAGTCCTATGCACACAAGAGAAGGAATGACATCGAATTCGAAGTAGGAGACTTAGCTTTTATCAAAGTATCACCTCTGAGGAATGTGGTTCGCTTCGGATCAGTAAGGAAGTTGGCACCTAGGTTTGTGGGACCATTTCCCATAACTGAGAGGATTGTCCAGATGGCCTACAGAGTAAAGCTCCCAAAAAATTTATCCAGTGTTGATGACGTTTTCCATGTCTCTCATCTACGAACGTTCCTGCATGACACCGTGGAAGTTGTTGAGCCAAGCATGTTGGAAGAAGTCGAAGTGGAACGGGAGGCGACAGTCCGATGAGTCCCCACCCGTATTCTTGGGTCAAAGGTTAAGAAGCTGCGCAATAATGAAATCAAGTTGCTAAAGGTTCAATGGAGAGATAACCCAGAAGATGCGACTTGGGAGACCGAAGACAAGATTCGTGCTTCGTCCCCTTTTCTTTTCGAGGGTATGTTCTTAACTCATTTCCTAAGTTTTATCAGTACTTTTTCTGTCAGTAGAATATATCTTATCCATAATAGTTTTGACCTTTAGATAGGAATCCTATAGATGTAAACATGTGTTTGAAACATGTTATGTTTGATGGATGCAAGTGGATGCAAGTGTTTTCTAGTGGTTGCCTCTGGACGCATACACACACATTAGGCACTAAGATCGACTCAATCACTTTCATATTGCATATGGATGTGTGTGCATTTTCTTTTCTTTTAGGGATGAAAATGGATGAACTAGCATATGGATGTCGCATTTGGACGAATGAGTGTGCACACATATAGAACTTATATGATACAACAGGTTTATTTGCATGCATATTGGATGCATGACACTAACATACATTGCATTAAGGAGGTCAACTGAATCAGTAGACTGCTGATCTTCGCATTAGTGTTGGGACATACACATTCACCTTTGCATATATTCATATAAGCATTAGAAATCTTTAATGACAATGGATGCCATTGATTGATGGATAATGGATGGTACGATATGCACTCTTCTCAACTTAGAGATTTCGAGGATGAAATCCTTTGAGTAGGAAGAATGTAACACCCCGAATTTTTAATGACATTAAAGAGAAAAAAATTAAATAATAATTAATTTAATGTTCAGAATTAGAGGAAACAGACTACACCATTGCGTCCGTCTTGAAATTATGGTTAAGATAGATGTTTGATTTGCGTAAAACGGTAATCGTATGAAGAAGTTATGAGGGTTTTAAGTTTGTATATGCACAGAAATATTTTATATACACGTTTGAGTCAGAGATGAGTCAGAATCATATCCAGAGGATTCAAATTCGAAAAATTCCTCTGAGCGGCAAAATTCCCGTTCTAGGGGGTCGACCCCCTAGAGGGGTGTCGACCTAGGGGTCGACCCACCCACAGGGGTGTCGACACCCCAAGGGCTGAGGTGGCACTCGGTTTCAGGGGGTTTGGCAGCTATATATATGTGTCATATTTCTCATATTCTCTTCATTGGGAGACATGGAGTCCATATGCTGCTGGAGTGCGAACTGAACCGTTTCTACAACAACATATTCTACAAGTCCAATTCAAAAATTCTAGATCCATTCTTCCTAAATTCTCTAAACCTAGTGCTGTGAGTTTCTAAATTACTTTTAGGTTTAGACAAATAAAAGTATGCTTTGATAGACAATGAATTGGATATGTTGTAAAGTATGATTTTGTGTTGATATGAAACTCTATCCTATGTCATGACAGATCTAATTTCCTAGATCTAATATAACTGTGGTGATTCGATTATGATGTTTATGTGGATCTTGATTTGTAACCATGTTATAATGGAAGTACATCTATTTATTTGGATAATTGTGACATTACTTGGATCTAGACCTTTATGTTAATCACCTTTCACCTGTCAAATTGTGATACATTGATATATGTTGTAAACTTGACATGTGAATCTACCTTTTGATCTAAACATGTTGCTATGTCACTCTAACTATGCTAGATCTAGGTAATTGGACACCTAATGTTAAATCTAGATCTCATTAAACATCATAGTGACTGCCACAAGTTAACAGTTTGATGTCCACTTTATTATGATGTCAATCACATGTCCATTCACTTTGTTATGCCAGTTTATGTTCATGTTTATGCCAACACATGTTGAAACTATCACCCATGTCATACTCCCTTTTTATTGTTATAGCTAGGCTACTTTATAGCCTAGATGTCGTAAAAATACGTTAGAGAGGAAACGGGGAAAAATGGATTATAATTGGCATGAATTATGTAATGTTATATGAAATGGGACATGTAATTCAAATGGGGAAAACATAGAAATAGTTACCTATAATGACATAGGTAGATTCAGATTAATTTGGAATGTTTAGTAATTTACAAGTAGGAACTGTAAATTGTACTTATGACACGACGTTAGGTTACATTAATGGTGGAAGTCTGCCCGGAACCAACTGACATATCCAGCAGCCACTAACGTTGAACCTAATGTGGGAGGTCTACGTACGCAAATACTAATCGGGCTAAGACACGAGGTTAGGCCTAACTGTGGAATAAGACTGCTCGGAACCAACCGACATATCCAGCATCCACACATTGTAGGCCTAATGTGGGAGGTCTAGCCCATTATAACCATAATTGGACATGGTAATGAAACTTACTACTTAACCTAATTTAATATGATTATGGATTTACGTTACGGTTAAGTAAAAATTGTATGGGTAGTGGTGGGTTAAGTAAATTAGAGGGGATGGGTAATATGTATATATAGGCCCACATACTTATCATGTTGCTTTTATTTATCTACTGGCTAAAAGTAACTAGACTTGCCAGACTTTATGTCTGACCCAATTATTTCTCCTTCTTTCTTCCCCCCCAAGGTTCTCAGGGAGGAAACACTCAGACTTAATCAGGAATCAGATATCATCTTGCTAGGTGCTACTTCTGAAGTATGGCTCAAGTTCTTGTCTCTACTATGGCTTAACTCATTTTATTGGGGGAATGATGCTTTTTATTTACTTATGTACTCTGATGGTGCAAGACAAAAGTATTTTTATTGTAATGGTTTTTATGACTTATGAAATTGTGGACCATGGTATTATGAATTAAGTTTGAAATAAAAGTTTAAATTTTTCGTTGTTGCCTTATTTATATCTGCCTTTTAAATTTTCTGTGTCTATTTACCTATAGCGCTTCACGAAACTTAATGCATTCCCTTAGTGAGTGACATGACGGATGTGGGGTTTTTCATTAAGAGTAAGAGGAAGGCGACTTGGTTGGCATCGGTATATCTTCGAGAGATAACTCGATTGCATGTGGTACCTTCCAGTATAGTAAGTGACCGCGACCCTATCTTACTAGTGAGTCTTGGAAGAGTTTACAAGAGGCATTAGGTACACAGCTACATTTGAGCATAGCATATCCCCCTCAGACAGATGGACAGATTGAGAGGGTGAATAGAGTTCCTGAGGATCTACTAAGACTGTGTATCCTAGACTTTGGAGGGACTTGGGAGGAGCATTTCCCATTGATGGAGTTCACCTACAACAATAATTATCAATCGAGCATAGGAATGGCACCATTCTAAGTATTTTATGGACGACCTTGTAGATCGCCGACTTGTTGGTGGGAGTCTATGGACAGACTTCTTCTTGGACCCGAGATGACTGATCTTATCCGCCGAAGAATGAATGTCGCTTAAGACAGGCAGATTTCATATGCCAATAAAAGGAAGACCGATTTGGAATTCGAAGTAGGAGATATGATATTCATTAAAGTATCACCATAAGGAATGTAGTTTTCTTTGGCTCAGCAGAGAAGTTGATGCTGAGATTTGTAGGGTCATTCCCTATAGTGGAGAGGATAGGACAGATGGCTTGTAGGGTTAAGCAACCAGACATACTGGCAGGCATACATGATGTGTTTCACGTTTCCCATTTGAGGAATTGTCTCCATGATGCGATAGAGATAGCAGAAACGAGTAAACTTGAAGGCGTGGAAGTTTAGAAGAAAGCATCAGTCAGAAAAGTTCCTACTCATATCCTTGGATCAGAAATCAAGAAGTTGCACAACAAGGAGATCAGATTGGTAAAGGTGCAATGGGGAGAATACCACGAAGATGCAACGTGGGAACCCGAGGATAGGATTCATGATTCTTATCCTTTTCTTTCTAAAAGTACGTTCTTGACTTCTTTTCCAAGCATTCACTTTGCATTTTCTTCTATCATTCAAGTATATTTATCCTATCATTCGAACCTTTCGATCATTAGGTAGAATCCAATGGTTGGAAACATGTGTTTGAAACATGTTATGATTGATGGTTGCTAGTGGATGCAAGTGTTTGCTAGTGATTGCTCGTGGATACATACACACACTAGGCACAAGATCAGCTCAATCACTTACATATTACATATAGATATATGTGCATTTTTTTATTTTCTATGGATGGAAATGGGTGAATTGCATTTTGATGAATGATTGTGCACACATATAGAGTTTATCTATTATAACTAGGATTATTTGCATACATTTTGGACTTATGGCACAAACATATATCACATTAAGGAGGTCAATTGAATCAGTCGATTGCGTGATTTTCGCATTAATATAAGGACATATACACACAACACCTTTGCATATGTTCATATAAGCATTAGAAATATCTTAAGGACAATGGATGCCTATGGTTGAGGGATGAGTAGAAGGTTGTGGGTGGTTGTTAGGATAGTAACATTCTTCTTAACTTGGAGATTTCGAATAAGAAATCCTTTAAGTAAGGGAGAATGTAACACCCAAAAGTTTAATACACTATAACCATACTTTAAAGATTATAAACTAGGTATTAATTAATTAAATATTCAAAACTAATAGAAACTGGCATTACCATTGCGTTTGTCTTGGAATTCTAGTTCAGATATACCCCAAGTTTGCGTAAAACGAACAATGCATGAAGAAGTTATGAACCTTAGAAGTTGTATACACATAAGGATATTATATATGAATATAATATAAAAATAATTCTAGAATTTCCAAACCAGATGAGCGGGAAATGAGAGCGGGAAATCGGTCCGTTGTGGGACGACCAACATACAGCCTGGGTCAACCTATGGGTCGACCCACTAACGATCTGGGCAGATGCGTTCTATGAATCTGGACTGTTTTTCAGACTATATTCGTTGCTGATTCAGCGCTACATGTACGGTTTGGATTAAAACCCTAGAATCTAAAGGCTGAGGCTGACTCAGTGAACCTATAAATAGGTGGCTTCTCCCATTCCAATACATACCATTTCTTCATATCTTCTGCCTCTATGAAATTATTCTAAAAATATAGACATATAATTGGGGAATGGTTCTGGAGCCTAGACCTACAGAGACAATGTTCAGGACTTGCATACATACAACAACAAAAGAGATTGGATTGAACTTTTTCTACGACATATAGTTATATATATAAGAGATTTATTCTCTTCTTCACCAAGACACACTGTGAGTTACCTGTCATTTTCAAATCTGATTTCTGAGACTATAATATGACAGTTAAATAAAATTGGGTTAGGATATATAGTGTTCATAAGATAAATGCTAAACGTATTTTTCACTGTAAATCACATATGTCATTGTGATAAGTAAAACATATGCCTCTACCGTTGGAAAATATATAAGTTATATGTATCTATCTTCCTTTTCCCTGTTTCTATGTTTTAGTTTATGTCCAGTCTTTCCTATATGCCTATGTGATTTGATTCTATTCTTCTTCCTTTGCTTTCCCTGTTTATGCTAAGCCTAGGCCATTGGAGGCCTAGGCTATACCCGATTAAAGTGTGCGTATAATTTGGTCAATAATGAATGACATAAAAAGAGGAATTTAGGCATATTATTAAATTGGGTATAGTTTAACTATAATTTGGGAAAGAGATAATATGCACATGTTTAGACTTACTGTAAATTGATAAAAAGGGATAATGGGTATATAGTTGTTGTAGATTGATAAAAATGAATAATATGCATAAACTTGTAAATGCTGTAATTTGGGGATTTAATTGGGTGAATCATATGCATCTGAATTAGACATGTTAGATTTGACGTAATACATACATTAAGTAAATGACATGTTAGAATATAGTAAGTACCATATGTAGGTTAATAAACTAAAATGTTTTAGAAACTGTATACATATAGGTATGTGTTTTGGGGAAGGGTTGTACACACATAATGACATGTAATATTACAACCACGCTTATTAGTAAACCTAAACCTACTAGGCTAAATATGAGTATTAATAAGCTAAAAGGTCCCTCGTTCTGCTGTTGTATCAGGTTTTGGGGACTCCTAAATCCTAGTTTTAGGGGCACAAGCTTAGGGAGTTTAGCTCGTGTCAATCTGCTGTTTGGAACCCATATTAGTCGGTATCCTTGTTGGTATTTTGTTAGAGTGAGCCTCGCACTAGGTAGGGACTAGGGCATGCTTTTCTGAACTGGATAGTAAGAGATTCACATGGGGAAGGTGGGTATGGGCGCGTTTTGGGAGAGTTATGAGCGTGCATGGGTCCAACTAGGGAAGATAGGCTGTTGTATCACCAGAAAAAGGTCTGTGTCATATAGTTGTTGGCTTAGGGAGCGATACACCCTACTGTCGGGACTGACAAAGGGTATTAACGTAGTAGGGAGCCGATCGCATGGGTAGTAATTAAGGTACACCTAATCCTGCTGTTGTGTAATTAGGTTAACACCAAATTTGGTTATGTAATTAGGGTACGCCTAATCCTAATGTTTAAATCTGCTGTTATGTAATTAGGTTAAATACCTAATCCTGTTACACTAGTATTGGTGTAGACAAAACATGTTTTAGGATATAAATGTGAAGCATTACCCATTCATAGTTATTCTTGTTGTTCCTGTCTATCATGTTGTTTTGTTTATCTGTTACCTTATATGACACTGTACCTTTCTCATCCAGTCTTACTTACCTGTCTTGACATATCTGTTTTATGCATATTTGAAAAAGATGGAACTCACCAGACTTTATGTCTGAGCCTTTTTCTTTCGCTCCTTTCTTCCTCTTCCCCCAGGTCCTTAGAGTGGAAGCACTCAACAGTGACTAGGACTTTCTCTTACAGCTTGGACTTGGATTTCTTGAGATGTACCATTTTGACTTGCTCTCTACTTTAGTATGGCTTATGGAAAGGGATATGATTTTATGTACTCTGATATTTTATTTTATGAGATGTTTTGTGAGATAGATTTGATGTAACTGGTTTGGATGTAACCTGTTTAAGACTATGTTTTATTTTTAATAATGAAGTTGAAATTTTCAGCTGCTTATTTTATATCTGTCTTGTGAATTTCTGTACAGTTTTCCAATTACACTTACGGCATTCTCTTATGAGTGATATTAACGGATGTGGGGTGTTACACCGAATATATGGTAACAATCAGTTACACTCATCAAATTTAGCATGCATAACTATGATATTTCTTTATTTTGTTATATAAAATTAACTAATATTAGTTTCTTGTACACATATGATGTGAGAATGATGATTAAATAATTTTTAAATATACGATTTTACATCTAATGAACCTTTGTGCACCTCCGCTATTTCCCCGCTTTATCCCCGCTACACCTTTTTACACCTCTGCTGCTATAGAACCGTTAAGTGCTTTAACTGCATAGAACCACTATACACTTAGCGTTATTTACTTTTCCACAATTCTAAGTTTGGATTGTTTGGTTAACTCAGATAATTTACATAACTTTAACCCATTGGGTGTTAGTGTATGCGAGAAACCAATCCCCACGTCAACAGTTCCTATATATTAAAGTGGTTTAATAAAGTAAGAATATGCATTAAAATAATATATTTATAATCTATAAAAGTGATATAAACCTAATATAAAACTATAAATATGAATATAATAAACTTTAAAACTTAATATATAAAATTATAGATATGAATTTACAGAAATAATAACATTAAAACTTAAGTAAACATATATAATTAAAACTAAAATATAAGTAAGAAAAACTAAAATATTTAAATCAGGAGTTTGATTAAAATCTTAGAAAATAAATTTAAATATTAAGAGATATATATTTTTCAAACAGGAAGTAATTTTGAAATCAATTTAAAAATAAAAGTTAAGAAGATTTTAAAATATTATAAGGAAAAATAGTGAGAGAACTGGAATAAGGATTTTTATGCTATTACGAAGTTTTAACAAAATTTCTAAACTCTATTACTTATCCTGATTTCTTGAACTCTTGTTATTTATGAGTCTTCAATCTTGAACTCTTCTTCTTTGTAATCTTGAATCTTTAAACTGTACATTCTTCAAATCAGCGCCTGCATATATATATATATATATACATATATATATGTAATAATGTTAGTATATATTTTATAATAATAATAGTTAAAACAAGGTTTATGTCATCAAAACCATCATCACCATCATATCAGTCCCTAACACTGATGTATTCTAGATCATTCTTAGATATGGCCTCGAAAGAAGAAACATGCTCTGAAACATACTCTGAAACATACTCCAAAACAGTCGACTTTCCTTGTTTAAGATCAAGGAAGCGACGAGCTTGAATGCCTTACTTGGACTTAGGGAAAAGAGCTCTCTGAACTGTTTCCATTCTAAAGATGCCTCATTTACTTTTGCAACAAGCAACTCATATCAATCTAATGCACTTCTTTGCAACATGCTATATACGACAAGGATGCGACGATGATCGAAAATCTCCATAAGAGTGAAGATACGCTCACAAGTATGGATCTATGTTTAGACCTCAAGGACAGACTCAGAACCAAGGAACAAATTCCCTCCAAGGTAGGTGAAGTCATTGCACATAAGAACGAACACTGACTTATAGGGCAAAGAAGAGCGAGGTGGAGTAGGGGCTGAGTTATCCTGATGAGCTCCAAAATCTAGTCGCTAGAAATGAAAACTCCCTCGGGGTGTGAGATACAGATGACTCTACCCTCTCCTTGGAATGTGAGACAATATACAACCCAACTCTCTCTTAGGGGTCTAAACCACTAGCTAGACCAAAACTCGAAGCAGTCCTCTTCCACGACCAACCATCAGCTGAAAGACAATATAAGATAAGGTTGAATGAAGCATAAGGCTTAGATATATCTAAGCATTCAATTATAAGGAATACTGCAAAACTTTCAAAAATTTACATTCCTAGATGTATTCCCCTTTTATATATCTACCCTAAGGCAAGCATGAAGTTATAAGGACATAACTTAGGCACAAACTAAATTCAAGGAAAGAACACAAGGAATTTATGTTAACACTTATATTGTATGTCGCCGTACTATATTTGTTCATGTTCTATTCTGTATCTATAACTTTTGTTCTGAACTCAGCTCTAATACCAAGCTGTGGCGCCCTACCCCGAGACCTACATTTGTAAAAAGCATTAACAAGAAATGTTGTCAAATAATGCAGAGAATAGGGTTAGTTAGGAGCGATCATCCATAAGTTTCTTATTAAATAAACTTCAAGAGTATCGATATATAATTGCTTAATATTTTTTATCACATGGACCAACATTCTTAATCTTTATTCAATATAATACTATAGTGTTTCTACATAATCCAGAACATAAGAAATTAAATAAAAACATCAAAGATTGCAAACAGATATCCTAGCATCATATACATATACAAGTATCATACAACATACAATGTCAAACTATGGTATACAACCAAAATATATACATATACAACGAGTCAAAATAATAGGGCGCATGTCAGAGTATATGGCTAGAAAAATTTCTGCATCAAAACTGCACTACTACGATGCATAAACAGGAAATGGAAGGGTCCGCAGCAGAACCGAGCACATACTAAAAGCAGCAAAAGTATATCTGAAACGCTCAGTCTGACTCGAGCATTAACACACATAGGTCAGTCTAGTAAACACTAAGTAATTATACATACTGATAACATAATATATGATAAGTTACACTCCATATAGAAGAGAAAACTAGGAATACCAAGGGTGAAGTAAAGATATAGTTTAATATGGCATCGATAAGGGGTTTCCATCTCTAATTATGTACTAAGCTATGTATATACAACGTCATCAAATATAGACAAAGCTCAATACACCAAATTCATTAAAGGCGACATAAGTAAAATCAGAAAAGTATAAATAACAAAATGTAATCGCCAACAACAACGTAATCCAAAATCATCATAATATATGGATATAAAATCCAATATCAACAAATTATTGATGTTTGACCATAAGATCATTATCACCAAAACATCAAAGTGGATCCAACATCATAGAATTTTGCACATGCATCAACAAAGAAGCTCCACCCGAGCTTAACCAAGTTGTAACACCCCGTAATTTTATAACATTAAAATTCACAAATTAAAGTATACTTAATTTTTAGAAAATAATTAAGTGAAATGGGTTGCGCAGAGAAATATATATATATTGATATATATATATATATATAAATTAAAAAATAAATAAATAAATATGCGAAAAAGTTCAAAACAGCGAATTGGGAGGGGGAATAACCGAACCGGCCCATTTTTGAGGTCGACCCGAGCCTTGCTGGGTCGACTAGGGGTTAATCCAGGGTGTTTGGCTGTCAACCCATGGGCCGATTCGCTCAAATGCAGATTTTGCATTTGATTGGTTCTCATGGTTCAGGGTTAATCTAATGGTCCTAAGTAACTTCCTACACCTATAAATACATCCTAATGCTAACCCTAAACCAAATTAAAATAGAATAGTTACCGTCATATCGCCGCCATGGAAATCAATGGAGCCGCCGCCAACTAAGAAAGAAGAAAAGCAAATTCAATTCTAATTCTCTCAACCCTAAAGCAAAGCAAAACTCTCTCTTTTCTTCTCTAAATTGTGAGTATGATGATCTTAACAAGGTTATTATCATTTTAATTAGGTTGAGTTATGAATGGATTATGAGTAGATGATGTGAATTATCATATATGTTGTTGTAAACCCCTTTTGCTATCATGTATATTGTAAATCCAATGTTATGTGATGATGATATCTTATATGTTGTAAATCATGCTATGATGATGTTATGTATGTTGAATGTTTCTATGCTAAGTTGTGATGAATCATACATGTTAAAAAGGCCATGATGTTACCATCTATGCTAGTTAGTTCATATTAATTAAATCATCATGTTTGGGTTATGTTGATCTATATGACAAGTCACATATGCAAGTTAGATTGATTAGAAAAGTTATGAACATATGCCAAGACATCTATTATGACATCTAGAATTATGCTATGACATATGTGATATCCTATGCTAGTTCACACCATCATTATGTTGCCTAAAAACCCCATATGCAAGTTTATGTATAGATTTGGGCTATGATCATATCATGTAAATTGAGACATTTAACAAGTTGACACCTTTTGATCCTTAACATGTGTAGTTTATGCAAGTTTCACCCCTATTATGATTAGATTTATTTTAATTGTCTATATGTTGTGACAATTTATCTTTGTGCTAGGTGTTAGACTATACAAGTCTAGCCTATATTATGCGTTGAATAAGCGAACGTATAAACGTGGGGTAGGGGTAATATTAAGGATTTAATATTAAAAAGTTGGGGTGCAATTGATATGATTTTGCATGCCATAAGTGGATGGCCATAATTGAGTCAATTATGGACATCATTAAAAGTTGACTTAATTAATAATTTGAATAGGGAATTATTAAAACTGGGGTAAAAGATTTTAAGTGTTAATCAATGCTTAGGACACGAGGTTGGACTCGTTTGTGACGTAAACCTGCCCGGACCCGCCCGGCAAATCCAGTGGTCACAAATGTCAGCCCAATGTGAGAGGTCCTAGGCCTAAACTAAAGCATAACAGTTGTAAAGACACGAGGTTAGACTCTTTTATGGTGTAAGACTGCCCGGACCCGCCCGGCAAATCCAGCTGCCATAAATGCCAGTCTAATGTGAGAGGTCTTTATGAGGTTATGGCCTGAATGAATTAAGAAATACTTAACCAGATAAACATGTAAAGTGGGACATGGGGGTTAAGTAGGTGCCTTGGGTGGCACGAGGAATCTAGGGGGTGCCCTTAGTGGCATGTGAAATACGATTAGTAAGACTTAACCAAACACACATGTAAATGAACAAGACTAAGAGGGTTAAGTGGGATATACTAGTGACAAGCTTTGGTGGGTAGCTTGTGGGGGCCCATTTCGACCAGTATCCCAAACGTATCTTTGTGGGCTCGACCCAAGTCGAGGACGGGACACGCATGCTGGGTTTGACTGTAAGAGGCCAAAACGGGGAGCGGTGGCAACGCAAGTCCAACGGGTTTCGTATGCGTGTGTGGACCCGGGTTGGTAGGTAAGACGTTGTTGCATCGTGTAGGTATAAGCCATGCATTCTCAAGTTGTATCAGGTTGCCACTTTAGGGGAGTGATACACCCCACTGTGGGGCCAGCACGGGTATCTACGAGAAGGGAGCCGATCGAAAGTGGGTAGTGGGGTACACCTAGTGGAGATAGGGGCAGACGGCACCTATGTAGTCAGCTAGGGGTACGTAAGGCTATTTATAAAGTTTCTGTGTGAAGCAAGTGGGATCAAACAATAGGGTGACTGGTGTGGTGCAGTGTAGTAATGTGCGGTGCACTGTAGTAATCATTCGTTAGTAATTAGGTGTGCCTTTACCGTTATCTTTAACGTTATCTTAAACGCTATCTTTATCTTCCTAAGAGTTCATAGACATTTACTTGTCTTCCTGCTTATGCCTTAGTCTAGTTATTTTGATAATAGTATTGTTAGAATTATCATACTCGCCAGACTTTATGTCTGACCCCCTCTATTTCTATCCTTTTTCCCCCTCCAGGTCCTCAGGTTGGGCCCTGCTCTAGTTGAGTTTGATTGAATTGCTTCATCTCTCTTTGGAAAGCTTGGACCGTTGAAGTAAAGTCCGGCTTGTTATCTTTTTAATGGCTATTTATGTAATGGGATTATGTATTTTGTTTTTATGAAGATGGATATTGTACTTGGTTATGATCTATAGTTTTATGATATAACAAACATGTTTAATTTCCGCTGCAATAAAATGAAGTTTTAGATTTCCAAATACTATTTACTATCTGTCTTGTTGTAATTTTTCTGTTCTATATTCACTTATAACCTCCATGGAAGTTAATGCATTCCCTTCGTGAGTGATATTAATGGAAGTGGGGTGTTACACGTGGTATCAGAGCTTAATGTTACCAGAACAGATAAAAATACTTTAGAAAAATAGTTATTTTTGGAAGAAGTGCTTTCAAAAACATGTTTTAATGAGAAATTTAAAGAGAAAAGTTTTTAAGAAAAAAAAACATAATCCCCAATAGCCCTTATCTTTATCTTTCGAATTCTCCATTCTGAATCTTTCCTTTTTCGTTTCAACATGGCTGAAGATCTTAATCTACCCGACGGTGTAACGATACCAGGATGGTATAGGAGGTTATTAGAGGCTAGGGCCGCTGCAGGTCCAGCCAATGTTCCTCCACCACCAGTTGCACCCGTTCCTCCTCCTTCTCCTCGCGTAGATACTTTTGCAAAGACGTGCAAGGAATTCAAGGCTATGGGTGGAAAACCATTTCAAGGGTCAGAAACGTTTGTGGAAGCTAGAGATTGGCTTAAGGAGGTGGAAGAATTGCTAGAAATCTTTGAAGTAGAAGAAGGGAAGAGAGTTCGTTTAGCAGCTTGGTTGATGAAGGGAGAGGCCTCGTTTTGGTGGGAGGTCACTAATGGGGAGCGTCCTGTTGACTCTTGGGCGGATTTCAGATGTAGGTTCGAGGCGAAGTTTCTCTCAAGGGCGGAAGAAAATCTATATATGGAAAGGTTCTTGACATTGAAGCAAGGAAGCTCATCAGTGAAAGAATATGTCAATAAATTTAATTAGTTAGCAAGGTTTGGCTTGGACTTAGTAAACACGCCGGAGAAGAAGGCTCTAAGGTTCGTGAATGGCTTGAATGAACCATTACAAGGGTTGGCTATGACCCACATCCCGATGGGGGCCAACTTTGAGAAGTTAGTAGAAATGGTGCTTATGCATGAGGAGAAAAGCGCTAAAGCTGATAAGGCACCCGAGAAGAAAGGGGATCAGAAGAAACCACAACAACAAAACAAGAAGGGTGGTAAAGACAATAACGGCAAGGGAAAGAAGAAATGTTTTAACTGTGGGACACCAGGCCATCTCAGCAAGGATTGCCGAAAGAAAAAGAAGACAAGATGTTTTCATTGTGGCGATGCGGGACATTTAGTGAAGGACAACACAAAGAAGGGGCAGAGGGCAGGAGCTACCTCGGGAGGACAGGTGCAGGCTCTTATGGCACCAGGGTAGGCAAGGGGACAAGTTCAGGCTCTCGCGGTCCCACCGCTGCAAGAACGAGGTAGAACCATTTCTGTTGAAAGCTTAGTTTTTCTGTTTGATCATCCTGTCCGTACCTTATTCGATTCGGGCGCATCACATTCGTTTATCTCTACATCATTAGTTGAATCACTGCACTTAAACACCAGTTTAGTAGAGGATCCCTTAGTTGTTTCGAATCCAATTGGGGGCTCAGATCATTTGTCTATGATGTGTTTGGATTTGAAAATTTCCATACTTAGCGTTGAATTTAGATGTGATGCTTATGTGTTGGGCTTCACGGGCTATGGGCTAATTTTAGGAATGGATTGGTTATCCAGAAATGGGGCCGTTCTTGATTGTGAAAGGAGAGTAGTTAGGCTCGGGACTCGCCTTGGCAACACTCTTGAAATCTTTTGTAATCCCATAAATTCGGTTATGCTAAGTTATCTAGAATCGCTTGACGCGTCTGAGGAAAATCTACGATCTGATAGAGTGGTCCGAGAATATTCGGATGTGTTTGAGGAGGTGAAGGGCTTGCCTCCGAAGTGGGAGATAGATTTTCGAATATATCTTGTGGATAATGCGAAACCAGTATCTTTGCCAGTACGCCACATGGCTCCACATGAAAGGAGGGAACTCGGTAAGCAAGTGAAGGAGTTGCTTGAGAAGGGGTTCATAAGACGAAGTATATCGGAGTGGGGTGCTCCAGTAGTATTTGCCACGAAGGCGGATGGGTCCCTTAGACTTTGTGTGGACTATAGAGAACTTAATAAGCTTACTAAGAAGAACAGACACCCACTGCCGAGATTGACGATCTCTTCGATCAGTTAGTTGGCGCCTCAGTGTTTTCGCAGTTGGACTTAGCCACTGGTTTCCATCAGTTGAGAGTGGCTGAGGATAGCATAGACAAGACTGCCTTTAGGACTCCGGACGGTTTTTATGAATGGCTAGTGATGCCCTTCGGTTTGACAAATGCCCCCGCATACTTTGTTGATTTGATGAGTAGGGTGTTTAGGGAGTACCTTAACAAATTCGTGGTAGTCTTTGTAGATGACATCTTGATCTTTTCTAAGGATGAAGAAGAGCATGCCCTACATCTTACGGAAGTGTTGGAGACCCTACGAGCGCATAGCCTTAAGGCTAAATTTTCTAAGTGTCACTTCTGGAGGAAGGAAGTACGGTTCTTGGGACACGTGGTTTCCAAAGAAGGGATAGCTGTAGATCCCGCGAAGGTGGTGGCCATCCAAGATTGGAAGGTTCCTAAAAATGCTACCAAAGTGAGAAGTTTCTTGGGGTTGGTTGGCTACTATGGGAAGTTTATCAAAGACTTCTCAAAGATATCAGCTCCATTGACACGCTTGACGAAGAAGAACCTAGTTTTCACATGGGACGTAGATTGTGATGATGTGTTCCAACGTTTGAAGAGAGCTTTGACTTCAGCCCCAGTCTTAGTATTTCCAGACGGGAGTAAGCCGTTTACCGTTTATACTGACGCTTGTGGGACAGGACTAGGCGCATTCTTAATGCAAGAGGACAGGGTAATAGCCTATGATGGAAGGTAGTTGAGAGCGCATGAGAAGAATTACCCCACACATGACCTAGAGTTGGCCGCTATTATTTTCACGCTTAAGTCTTGGCGTCATTATCTTCTTGGCGAGAAATTCGAATTAATCACTGACCACAAGTCATTAAAATACCTATTCTCTCAAAAGGACTTGAACTTAAGGCAGCAAAGGTGGATGGAGTTCTTAGCGTCCCACGACTTCGAAATAGCCTATACCCCTGGAAAGGGTAATGTGACGGCCCGCCCCGCACCAACCGACATTTACTCCAAAAGTGCGCTGTACACATGTCCAGTTAGCACAGAACGGGTCGTCAGAAGGAAAAGGAAGAAGGAAATGAACATACAAAGAACCTGTAGAATGTCTCACAGCGCATTGAATAAAATATAATAATAACATACTTGACATAAAACAGGAGAGACAGTGCATAAGCTGAAAATCAGACCTAAACATCATAGCAGCGGAAATCCAAAATACAGCTTATTACAACTTTTCAAACTGTCTCAAAGCAAAAGTAAGATAAAGGAGGTACACTACAAATGCCCAAGTAGCGACTACCAACGACACAGGGAGAATGTGTATATATATATCATACGTGGAAGCCTCCTGCCCGCCTCCGAATCAACTACTCGCGCATCACCGGCTAACCTGTCTCTAGTCTGCTCGTGTGAGCACCCAGAGTAATAAGAGGAGACAAAAAACTCTGGGTCAGACATAAAGCCTGGTATGAGCGATAAGCATCTAAAGTGAACAATAACAGGTGGACTAAAACATACCTGAACCTGGACCTGCAACCAAAGAGTTAGCACTACATACTGTACAACACTCTAAGGTACCATATCAAACGGTAGAAAGATACGGAGGTGGGGGAGGTGTGCATGTCATAATGATGGCAAACAATCAAGCATAGCATCCATCCTCACATCTCTCACTCAATGCGTAAAGCATACGATATTCACCACTTCGATCACCCAACATACCTTGCTACGATCACTTTGCCCCATGAACTCATAAATGGCTTCACTGCACTGATAACGTAGCCACTAATTCCTCGCTATGTCCACTTGCCCCATGGAGTTATTCACCCCATCTGCGCTGCTCATAGCCTTACCAATCCTTACTATGTCCACTTGCCCCATGGAGTTATTCACCCCATCTGCGCTGGCTCATAGTCTTACTACGCATCACCTTGCCCCTCAGGTCATAATGACCCTACTGCACTGATAACGTAGTCTTGCAACCATCACCTTGCCCCTCAGGTCATAATGACCCTACTGCACTGATAAGTAGCCATCCTTCATTTTTAGTGGTGAATCGAAGTTATGAACGTCGACAACTCCTTGGCACACGTCCCGCAGCAAAGTCCAACCATGAAGTGAACTCATTGGTTCCCAACTGGATCCTGAGCTCTAACTTCCCATATTGGACTACCTTTGCATCTCGGGTTATTGGTCAATACTGGGTCGGATCGGGTCCTCTTCAAGCCATCGGTTCGGGTCGGGTATCCTCCATTTGTTCGGGTCGGGTCTTCTTCTGGTGTGGTTCGGGTCGGGTGTACTCCATCGGTTCGGGTCAGGTACTTCACCTCGGGTCGGGTCGGGTGTCATCTCCCCTCCAGCTCATGCCTCCGTTCCGATCCGTCTCCTCGTCCTTCACATGCTCCTATCCGATCCATCCTCATGCCTCCGCGCCGATCCGTCCTCCTCGATCTGATCCGTCTTCCTCGATCCGATCCGTCTTCTTCGATCCGATCCGATCCCAGTTCAGCTAGCGTGGCCTTCCTTTTTGCTACTATTTCCCAAGTGTTGGGTTCCGATCTGATCAGATTCTTTTCTCAGTTCAACATATCCGATCCGAGCCCTATGTCCGATCCGATCCGAATCCTGCACTATTTTCTGAAACTGTTCCAGCAAGTGTTTACGCCATTCGACGACGTTTTCGACCATTCTAACTATTGAAATCAATCACAAAGCATTTCATACAGTCATAGCAACATGCATAATCAACCACAAACATCAAAACATCAATATGATAGGTTAAAATGGATCAAACATACCCAAAATCCCATATTTCCCCTTAAGCATGTTTAGGTGAAACTAATGATAGGATTAGCAAAACTTAACCAAATTAACCCAAATTCATATCAGAGGTCTAAAACATCATTTATGAATTTATGAACATTTTTCCTGAATTTTACCATGCCTAAATTCGCTAATTAGCACTAATTACCCTTAACTAGCCATAATTAGTGTAAAACTATGCAAATCACTCACCTTAGCCACAAATAAACTAAGATCTGAAATAATTCTCTGATTTGATGTGAATCTCAATGCCAAACAGCAGCTCCTATGTTGTTTTGGTGAAGATCTTCCTTGATTAGGGGTTGCTAAGCTTAATCCTTGACCAAAAGATGATTTGGAGGTGATTTAGACGTTAGAGGCCATTTTTAGGGTTCCTTGGTGATAAGTGGAGGCTAAAAAACTGAAATGGAATGATCCTCTATCTCATTTCAGCCTCCCCATAACCCTAATCCCGAAATGGGTTATGGGCCTACTCACTAATCACCCGATTTGGCCCGGTTAAGCAGTTTTTCACCCTCCAAACCTTATTTCAGCCATATCTCCCAAACGGTAAGTCCGTTTGGCTATTATGACCACTCTACGGAAAGGTAAACCATCAAACGAATCTAATGGAAGTGGTTTCAGGTCAAAATTCCTTTCCAATCAGAAGTTATGGCCAAAAAAGTACCAACTTGGGGCAAAATGGTCATTTAAAAATCGACAAAAATCATGAACATGGGAAATGACTATAATGGATGTTTCCCAAAGTTACACGACCATACGACTTCATATGAGAAGGAAATAAATATTCTACGATCCCCCGATGCGTAGAATACGTGTCATTACAGGTAACGTGGTGGCAGACGCCTTAAGTAGAAAAAGATTATCCTTAAGTCCTTTGTTTGTTGAGCGGCGAAGTTTAGAATTCATTTCGATGTTTGACTTTAGACCTTCCGTTGACTTCGTACCCGGTTTGCTAGCATCCTTGGAGGTCAGACCTACGCTTTTGGGACGGATTGGCGAGGCACATCGAGACGACCCACAGTTAGTTGAGTTAGTAGAAAAGCTCAAAGGAGGGGAGTCATCAAGCTATCTCCGTAGGTATACCCTAGATGATAAGGGTTGGTTACGTAGGGACGGTAGAATTTGTGTACCAAAAGACGATGACCTAAGGAAGACTATTCTTGACGAAGCACATCATTCGAAGATGACCATTCATCCCGACGGGGACAAGATGTACAAAGACATGAAGAGAGTTTACTTTTGGGCCGGCATGAAGAAAGACGTGGCCGAGTATGTCGCTAGATGCTTGGTATGCCAACAAGTAAAAGCGGAGCAAAAGAAACCCGGTGGGTTGCTTCACCCATTGGAGGTTCCACTATGGAAATGGGAAAGCATCTCGCTGGATTTTGTGGATGGATTACCGCGATCGAGGAAGGGTAATACGGGATTTTGGGTTATAGTAGATAGACTTACTAAGAGCGCCCATTTTATTCCCGTGAAGAGTAAGAGGACTGCTCCATGGTTAGCTTTTGTATACGTTCGAGAAATAGTTCGTTTGCACGGTGTTCCTTCTAGCATAGTAAGCGACCGCGATCCTATTTTCACTAGCGAATTTTGGAGAAGCTTACAAGAGGCGGTAGGGACTCAGTTATGTTTGAGCACCGCATATCATCCTCAGACGGACGACCAGACTGAGAGGGTGAATCGCATTCTAGAGGATCTGTTGAGGCTATGTATCCTAGACTTTAGGGGTACATGGGAAGAGCATCTTCCATTGGTTGAGTTCGCATATAATAATAGCTTTCAGTCCAGCATTGGTATGGCACCATTCGAAGCTCTATATGGACGACCTTGTCGTTCACCTACATGTTGGTGGGAATCTACGGATAAGATCTTACTTGGGCCCGATATGATTAGGGAGACTTCGGAGAAGATCGACTTGATTCGAAGGAGGATGAAAGCAGCGCAAGATATGCAGAAATCTTATGCGGATAAGAGGAGGACAGATCTCGAGTTTGAAGTTGGGAACATGGTCTTTGTCAAAGTGTCTCCATTACGAAACGTTGTTCGCTTTGGGTCCGTTGAGAAATTAGCACCAAGGTTTGTAGGGCCGTTTCCTATTAAGGAGAGGATTGGACGGATGGTGTATAGAGTGGAGTTGCCCGAGAGACTTAGTGGTGTACATGACGTATTCCATGTGTCACATTTGAGGAAGTGCTTGCATGAGACCGCGGAAGTGGTAGAGCCGAGCTTGCTTAGAGAGGTGGAGATAGAGCGTGATGCGACAATTCGACGATCTCCTACGCGCATTCTTGGGTCGGAGATCAAGAGGTTGAGGAATCGAGAGGTCAGACTAGTCAAAGTGCAATGGGGAGATGATGAGAGCAACGCTACTTGGGAGACGGAAGAGAAGATGCGTTCACGATACCCTTTTCTTTTTGAGGGTATGTCCTTTAATTTCTCCTTTATCGCTTAGCTTGTACTTATCTTATCTTTAGTATATCCTCTCGCTAGTATCTTTGACCTTTAGTTAGGATAATCCTATGGTTGAAACATGTGTTTGAGACATGTTATGTATGGTGGATGCAAAGTGGATGCATGTGTTTGCTCGTGGATGCATATACACACACTATTAGGCACCAGATCGGCTCAGTCACTTCATATTGCATATTGCATATATAAGGATGTATTTAGTAAAATGGATGTATAATGGTTGTATTATCATATAGTTGCTGCATTCGGGTGGATGGTTGTGCACGCATATAGAATTAATATGTATCATTAGGAATCTTTTGCATACATATTGGACGCATGACACTATCATGAATTGCACTAAGGAGGTCGACTGAATCAGTAGACCGCCTAATTTTGCATTAGATATGGACATATACACACACTGTGCTTATAAACATTAAATCATTAGAAGTCTTTTAAGGACAATGGATGCTAGTGTTTGATGGTTGAGTAGATGGACGATTAGATGGTAGGATATACATTCTTCTTGACTTGGAGATTTCGGGGACGAAATCCTTTAAGGATGGGAGAATGTAACACCCCGTAATTTTATAACATTAAAATTCACAAATTAAAGTATACTTAATTTTTAGAAAATAATTAAGTGAAATGGGTTGCGCAGAGAAATATATATATATATTGATATATATATATATAAATTAAAAAATAAATAAATAAATATGCGAAAAAGTTCAAAACAGCGAATTGGGAGGGGGAATAACCGAACCGGCCCATTTTTGAGGTCGACCCGAGCCTTGCTGGGTCGACTAGGGGTTAATCCAGGGTGTTTGGCTGTCAACCCATGGGCCGATTCGCTCAAATGCAGATTTTGCATTTGATTGGTTCTCATGGTTCAGGGTTAATCTAATGGTCCTAAGTAACTTCCTACACCTATAAATACATCCTAATGCTAACCCTAAACCAAATTAAAATAGAATAGTTACCGTCATATCGCCGCCATGGAAATCAATGGAGCCGCCGCCAACTAAGAAAGAAGAAAAGCAAATTCAATTCTAATTCTCTCAACCCTAAAGCAAAGCAAAACTCTCTCTTTTCTTCTCTAAATTGTGAGTATGATGATCTTAACAAGGTTATTATCATTTTAATTAGGTTGAGTTATGAATGGATTATGAGTAGATGATGTGAATTATCATATATGTTGTTGTAAACCCCTTTTGCTATCATGTATATTGTAAATCCAATGTTATGTGATGATGATATCTTATATGTTGTAAATCATGCTATGATGATGTTATGTATGTTGAATGTTTCTATGCTAAGTTGTGATGAATCATACATGTTAAAAAGGCCATGATGTTACCATCTATGCTAGTTAGTTCATATTAATTAAATCATCATGTTTGGGTTATGTTGATCTATATGACAAGTCACATATGCAAGTTAGATTGATTAGAAAAGTTATGAACATATGCCAAGACATCTATTATGACATCTAGAATTATGCTATGACATATGTGATATCCTATGCTAGTTCACACCATCATTATGTTGCCTAAAAACCCCATATGCAAGTTTATGTATAGATTTGGGCTATGATCATATCATGTAAATTGAGACATTTAACAAGTTGACACCTTTTGATCCTTAACATGTGTAGTTTATGCAAGTTTCACCCCTATTATGATTAGATTTATTTTAATTGTCTATATGTTGTGACAATTTATCTTTGTGCTAGGTGTTAGACTATACAAGTCTAGCCTATATTATGCGTTGAATAAGCGAACGTATAAACGTGGGGTAGGGGTAATATTAAGGATTTAATATTAAAAAGTTGGGGTGCAATTGATATGATTTTGCATGCCATAAGTGGATGGCCATAATTGAGTCAATTATGGACATCATTAAAAGTTGACTTAATTAATAATTTGAATAGGGAATTATTAAAACTGGGGTAAAAGATTTTAAGTGTTAATCAATGCTTAGGACACGAGGTTGGACTCGTTTGTGACGTAAACCTGCCCGGACCCGCCCGGCAAATCCAGTGGTCACAAATGTCAGCCCAATGTGAGAGGTCCTAGGCCTAAACTAAAGCATAACAGTTGTAAAGACACGAGGTTAGACTCTTTTATGGTGTAAGACTGCCCGGACCCGCCCGGCAAATCCAGCTGCCATAAATGCCAGTCTAATGTGAGAGGTCTTTATGAGGTTATGGCCTGAATGAATTAAGAAATACTTAACCAGATAAACATGTAAAGTGGGACATGGGGGTTAAGTAGGTGCCTTGGGTGGCACGAGGAATCTAGGGGGTGCCCTTAGTGGCATGTGAAATACGATTAGTAAGACTTAACCAAACACACATAAATGAACATGACTAAGAGGGTTAAGTGGGATATACTAGTGACAAGCTTAGGTGGGTAGCTTGTGGGGGCCCATTTCGACCAGTATCCCAAACGTATCTTTGTGGGCTCGACCCAAGTCGAGGACGGGACACGCATGCTGGGTTTGACTGTAAGAGGCCAAAACGGGGAGCGGTGGCAACGCAAGTCCAACGGGTTTCGTATGCGTGCGTGGACCCGGGCTGGTAGGTAAGACGTTGTTGCATCGTGTAGGTATAAACCGTGCATTCTCAAGTTGTATCGGGTTGCCACTTTAGGGGAGTGATACACCCCACTGTGGGGCCAGCACGTGTATCTACGAGTAGGGAGCCGATCGAAAGTGGGTAGTAGGGTACACCTAGTGGAGATAGGGGCAGACGACACCTATGTAGTCAGCTAGGGGTACATAAGGCTATTTATAAAGTTTCTGTGTGAAGCAAGTGGGATCAAACAATAGGGTGACTGGTGTGGTGCAGTGTAGTAATGTGCGGTGTAGTGTAGTAATCATTCGTTAGTAATTAGGTGTGCCTTTACCGTTATCTTTAACGTTATCTTAAATGCTAACTTTATCTTCCTAAGAGTTCATAGACATTTACTTGTCTTCCGGCTTATGCCTTAGTCTAGTTATTTTGATAATAGTATTGTTAGAATTATCATACTCGCCAGACTTTATGTCTGACCCCCTCTATTTCTATCCTTTTTCCCCCTCCAGGTCCTCAGGTTGGGCCCAGCTCAAGTGGAGTTTGATTGAATTGCTTCATCTCTCTTTGGAAAGCTTGGACCGTTGAAGTAAAGTCCAGCTTGTTATCTTTTTAATGGCTTTTTATGTAATGGGATTATGTATTTTGTTTTTATGAAGATGGATATTGTACTTGGTTATGATCTATGGTTTTATGATATAACAAACATGTTTAATTTCCGTTGCAATAAAATGAAGTTTTAGATTTCCAAGTACTATTTACTATCTGTCTTGTTGTAATTTTTCTGTTCTATATTCACTTATAACCTCCATGGAAGTTAATGCATTCCCTTCGTGAGTGACATTAATGGAAGTGGGGTGTTACACAAGTATTGTATACGTATTCACGCGCCTAACACTTTGACCCTTTCCCCCGACTGAGTGTAACTTGACCCCTCCAGCCAAGTAAATATCTATATGAGACTCCCCCAGGTCTAGCTACCCCAAAAGCAAATCTTGGCTAAAAAAACAATATTTGTTATAGAATCATAGTCGATAACCAAGCAGTTGTAACTGTATGTCCCATAGCATACGTTCTCACTTTCGGTTTACTATACTCTAGTCAGCTCCATAATGGAAAACATCTAAAACATCAAATCAATATGACATCAAATGACCAACTTCAATTAGAAGAGTTTGGGATTAACCGATTTTGTATACCGTAGTCTCATACCATAGGGTTTACAATATCGTTTAGTTCCTATTACGTCCTCCAGGAGAGTGCAAAAAATTGTGATTTTATACACACACACACACACATATATATATAATACATGGTTTTCAAAAAAGATATTATAAAACAATTTTGAAACCAATTGATTTTATTCTTTGAAAGCTCTCATAATTTCAAAATATAATTGTACTATTTCTTTGAGATGATTCATATTGAAAATCTAAAAAGAAGATCATTTCTTCCCAAAGGTATAGAGAAAACGACATTTATATGTATATAGAAAAACTAGTTTAAAGTCATGCATGTATAGGAGACACCATCAAGATACATCATAAAACACAACATGTACCCATCAAAAATCTCACTAAATCCGGGATTGAGATTAACCATGGTATTAGTTCACTTTGATAAACTACGATTGCAACAAATCATGGTGAATAGTGTAAGGAAATTCAATAATAAATCAAGTTTTAGTAGGCACGAGACTTCAGAAATCAACCCATCAGGCAGGAGTTCTTGCTACGCAAAAACGCACTGAATATGTCGACTCATGTGGCGAATCACACTTTATGTGTGCCAACCCTAGGGTCGACACATCAAAGACATGGATCGACCCATCCTACGTGAATTCTCCAAGTCAAAAAATAGCATTTGTGTTGAACTTCGACGATGGTTTTGACATAGTTAAACAGATCAAAATAGCCTGATAATTTGCAGGCACAAAGAGAACAAACTCAACATTGAACAAGAACCGAAGTGGCACAATTTAATAAAGGCACGACAGAGTTAGAGTGGTCTAAATTAGCAGCATGGCTGCTTTATACAGCAGAAACACATTTGCATAGAATTTTGCTACAGACTTCAGCAAATTAAAAACAAAGTCAATAAAAACGAAAAGTCTATCAATATAACTAGAAAATATAAGTAAAACTCACTTTGACTGCGAATTACAACGAGTATAGGATTGAATTAAAGCAATCTGGAGCTCAAGTGATTGGAAGATATCGTCTTTCTCCCTGTATAACACACTAAAACAATAGGCAAGAACAAAGTTTAACTTACCATAAATATTTCACAAATAAGAGAAGGAGATGGAAATAAACTTACGTTTTTTAGAGGTTACCTGATGTAAATGAAGATTAGAAACCAAAATCAACAATTTTAAGATTTTTTTGGAGGCTTGGAATTAAATTGGCAGTAGGTTTTCTTTTTGTTTCTTAATTTTTCCGAGTATTGTGAAATATTGAAGAAAGATCCTTAGAGAAACAAACTTAAGCACATGTTTAGCCTATTTTAGCTTACATTGACCTAACCATTACTGCATGATGTTTTCAAATTTTAATATCCTACAACATTTATAAAATTACAAATAACTTTTGTAAAATATTTTAAAGCTTTCTAACATTTATATTTGTGTTTTCTAAACAAAATTTTCTTTTACACAAAATATGAGCATTATATTTTAAACTTGTGAAAATTTCGTAACATATGAATTAGTGATTGCTAGATGTTCTATTTAATACACAATTCACCAGAATGCATAAAAAATTTATATTTTCAATATTTATTAACATTTTGCAACTAAATTTACATTTTATTCTCGCAGAATTACTCAAAATCCACATCTATTTCAACCAATACAATATTTATTATTAAAATCCTTAAACCATGTTTGTTTGAGCAAAAACTACAAGTACATATATTTTAAACAAAGTTTTTCTTAATATTACACATTTAAGCCTTTACTTTCTATTTACGAATAATTATCATTATTTATTACATCAATATGTGAAGTCAAAATTGATTTCTAAGTTCTAACACATATTATCAGAGACAAACTTTGTCTTTAACCAAATTGATTTACTATCAGTCCAAGCCTTAATTTTTTTTATCAATTATCATTATTTACACCAAGACTCGCTAAAATAACATTTTCCACCATTTAACCTGTAACATCTAGCATTTTACATATCGAAGGATCATAAATATTTTTATTTCATTCCCTCAGGGTTCGATCATTCTCATATTTTGATATGATGGTTATGGGGATGTGAGACATATCTATAATTTTTACCAATCTTAATCGTGACCATTTTTGCCCTACCAACCTTGTACATCGCATACCTTTTGACTGGAATCAAATCAGGTGTTGAGATTGGTCATATTGGAAAGGAAATGGTGTTGCCAATTCCATAGAGTGGTCACATTAAAGATTTGGTTCTGCCGTTTGGGAGAAATCACTATTTTTGTGTTTCACAATTTCTGTTCAAGTTTAACTAGCCATAATGGGCTGATTTGGAGTGGCCCATTAGTGGGCTGGTGGGAGGTTATAAACAGGCGGTTAGAGGCGTGGAGAATAGTTTACTTTCTTCATTCTCTCAGTTGGTTGAGCTCGAGATCCTCCTTGCTCAATCAAATATGCATTTCCATCATTAAAATTCTAAATCTACATAAGAGAATCGAAGATCTACATCGTTTGAAGCTAGATCTACGCCAACTGAAGAGAGATCACATCAAATCAAGAGGTTTGAAGCGTATTCTTTGCTATCCGGATTGAGAATTTAGCGGTTTCAAGTTAATTCGAAGAATTGGAGAGTGATAAGCATCTCTCACGCAGATTCAGTCAAGTATATGGGTTGTATGATCAGATGTTCAAGTTGTTTTTATATAGATCTAACTGATGTAAGTACGATTTTAACTCAAATCACCATAAGATATAATCTAGCAACATATAAACTGTAAAATCATATGCTAATTCTATGTTTAGATCCATTTAATGATTTGATTAATTTTTAAATCGGTGTTTTAATGTTCGTTGATGATTGAGTGATTTATTGTAGTTACATTGGTTAAATCGTTATTGAAAAAGTTGGAGTTTGATTAGTTTTTGAGCATGAAATCGAGTTGTACGCAAGCGTGAAGATTAGTTGAAGTTTGGCAATTTTAGTGTATGGACGGGCTAAACATTGGCCATGGATCGTGCGGAAAAGTGGTCAATGGATCGGGAAAAATTAAGTTGAATAATTGACCAAAAATCAATTTATGGCTTTCACAGCGTTAAAAATGCTATAATAGGTATGGATAGGGCAAAACTACTGCATATGGATCGGGCAGTACCGGGGGAAGTACCGGGGGTGTGCACACGTGAAAAGTTGGATTTGGCTGAGTGCGCGCTAGGGATATGCACATTTGGCATGGATCGGGGAAAAGAAACATTTCATAGCATTTCTGAATGCTATGGTATGGATCAGGCCAAAGTACCAGAGTACCAGCACCACATTGGCCTGCGCATTGTGAAATACGTGATCAGGCAAGGTGCGCGCTGGGGAAATCATGGATCGAGCAGTACCAGAGGGATGGATCGGGCTAAATACAGTAGCATGGATCACGCTAAATGATATGGTATAAATCAAGATAAATGCCAAAGTTCTACCAAGTGCTAGAGTACCAAGTGCCAAAGTACCAAGTACCAAACATGCTGCACATGGTGAAATTAGTGATTTTCCAAGGTGCGCGCTGGTGATTTACACTGTTTTCATAGTACCAAGTACCAAAGTACCAGACGACAATGCCAAGTGCCAGGGAGTGCTAGAATTGAACCAAGACATATAATAGCATTTCAAAAACAGCGTAAAAGGCTATTTTTGACATTATGGCCAGTTTTTCATAGAGAAAAAGCTGAAAATGCTATGAAATGCTGTATCGACCAAACAAAGCTTGCTTTTGGGTCGACGATGGTTCTAGCTTCGATGCGAATTCAAGGAGGAATGTGTGGAGCATCGTGAAGTGTTCGTTGATCTTCGTATTGTAATGAATGTGAAGACAACTCAAGAGTATTGAGTTGTAGATAATGGTTGCTGGAGAAGGTTACTTGAGCTATAAATAGCCGTCAGGGAGGATGACTAGAGATTTTAAAGGCCGAAAGATTATCTTTGTTGACGATTCTAGCAGACTCAAAGCAGGAGTAAAATAGAGACGTTTAAAAGACTGGTTGTATGGTCGAGTACCCTAGATATTGTTGAAAGGCATAAATACTTATCGTTGAAAGGCATATGGATTTTTTTGCTAGAACTAGGGTTACCATTATCCCTTGATGTATGGCAAGGTTGGTCGTCATATGATTAATGATGGTTTCAAAGCAGGATAGGTAGTGATGGCCAAAGTCATTAAAAGTTGGTTGTTTTGCTTGTACCATCTCACATAGATTGCTTAATGTCCAAGGAGATGTTTCTTGGGTGCTTGTCTGACGTTGGTTTAGTCCTTTGGGGCTTGTGCTTAAGGGATGTTGATCTCGAATAAGATGGTTTACATGAGAAATAATCGGTTGCTATGATTTTTGTTGTCTGGTTATTTCTGAATGCCATGGATGCATCATTGTTTTCAAATGTTTGTTGTAAAGGCTATCATTGTCAAATGTGGGGAAGATGAGTTTGGGTTCTTCTCTTGTGTTTTGGTAGATTGGTTGGTTAATCTGCCTATTATCATATACATTATTGATGGTGTTAGATAGTTGTTTTTATCACTCACTAAGACTATTGTCTGACTCAAGGTTTTATATTTCCCTCTTATTACCTTGAGCTATTAATCCGGTTTTAGATGGGTAGACTAAGAAACAGGTTACAGGTAGCATAACTTAGTGAGTTGAGGATGCTATGCGGTGGTGAGCAGGAGGTTGGAGTAATACTTTTTACTATATAGTATCTGTTGTTTTCCATTGTGTGATGATTGACTCTGAGTGTTGTATTGAGGCGAATTTGTACAGACACTTATGTTGTAATCCAAAGATGTATGGATATTCTTTCTAGTTGTTACGAAAGTTCAGGTTTCTGCTTAAATATGCCTCACTATTATTGCCTGTTGTATATGTTCTATTATTTCTTATCCTTGCGCTGTTGGTTATACAATAGGTTCCGCATGTGTTTCTTATCTAGATGATCGTCCATAGCTGCCTGACATGTCTTTCAGCGCATCACTTCCTTTGTTAAGTGCAGGAGTTATAGGCGGTCATCACATTTGGTATCAGAGCTTTGGTTATCGATTTTAGCCAAAGTTCGAAGATGTAATTCGTATGAGAGATGTATTTGTAGATTTTTGATGGATGTATACTATATATTAGTGTATAGTATAGAAATGCTTGATCTCCATTTGTCGTTTTCTCATGTGTGTACTAATCATTCTATTTTTAGTTTTAGAACGAATCGTCAATCTTCGAGATATACTGCTAGGGAGAAGTTTGTTCCTAGAGGGGGAAATAGAGGTATTCTAGATTACCTGTTTGAGGCCACGATGGTAGCGGTCATGAGGAGGGTACCCATTCTAGAGACAGTGGTGGTAGATGTGGGGGTTTAGTTGCAGGTACCAAGTGTGGTTGACTTTGCAAAGCTATGTAAGGACTTCACCGCTCTTGGTGAGAAAGCCATTTAAAGGGACCAAGCCGACAGTTGAGATTCAAAGGTAGCTAGGCACTTGCATTCGGATTTTTGGAGATTTGGTATTGAGGATGCGATTAAAAGGAAGCTTCTGTGACAACCCGAATTCCGACAGACCAATTTTTTTCTTCAAAATTCAAATCTATCGAAACTCGTGTTGGTTTGCTCTGGTATCCTGCAGAAAAGACAGAGACATAAAATATATCAGAGCTAAGAAAATATCTCATGGTGGAATGGATAAAATATAATATAATCAAAGCATAGCCTTACCATATTTATAATACTGCTTAACCAGTATCCAAAGCTATCATGTCTCTACCACAAATCTAACCTGCGAGTATGTTATAAGGAGGGGGTCAGAACACAAGTTCTGGTAACTGGGTTTAAACTATACACTTTAGATAATCCTACATATACCATTCAATCACATGTTCTTATTTATTAGGTTACTTGGGTTAACAGCACTCAAGGCTTATACACACATCGTACCCATTTACTTCCAAGTGGACTAACCTAATATAGTATATATGTAGCTACCCCCAATATTACGGTACACCCTATGGTACCTTACTCGCGCGGTCTCCAGCGTAATACCACCGAAATATACGCAGTCCCTCATCATATGTCGAAGTGACGTACGGGTCTCTATATAATAATGTTACGTTCCGCATATATCTGTCAATTTTATGCTACGTAAGCATATGGACTATCACCTTCGATCGAATCAGATTCCATACCAGAGTAATGCCCTCAAATCTAAGATACACCACCTAGAGCAGACATGCATGTATCTAGAATTTACCACGCACGTATCATCAATTGTAGCTCGATGCCTTAACCTCACATCCTCTAATGTGCACTGAGTTCCGTGGTAGGGCGATACAAGAAACTAGGTCGGGAGCTTTTCCATATCTGTACAAGCCCGCCTTTGAGAGCCTCAAAATACAGATATTCCTACTGTCTGTTTTTCATGGTGCCTATGGCCCCACCTCGGCCCCTCCCTCAACTAGTAAAGACTACAAGAGCTAACCGACATTCCCCTAACAACAAACAATCTAAATATCCAGTTGGCGTCTCCCCTCAACAACCGTACCTCGAAGTGAAAGGTGAATGGTCTATTGGGTTTAGCTCTAGTCTTTTCGCATCCCAGTGTGTAACACCCCGAATTTTAGTTAATACTAAAATTCACTAATTACAGGATAAATAATCTCAGATGTGGGAATTAGGGGAAACGGGCTGCGTCATTGCGTTCGTCTCGGAAAAATACGCGAAATAGAGTCCGAGTTTGCGTAAAACGGGTACCGTATGAAAGAGATATGGATGAACGAAGTTAGGCAGAAAAACCAGAAACAGGCCAGAATTGCACTGGCGCACTTGTGAAGTGCGCCAGAACAAAGATGCACTGGCGCACTTGTGAAGTGCGCCAGTACAAAGATACACTGGCGCACTTGGGAAGTGCGCCAGTGCCGAGCCAAGAAACCTGCACAGTTCTGGAGAGTTCTGTGGTTGGGTGCACCAGTTTGGGGTTTGGGCTTGGTCTTAGGGCTAGTTTCTGGAAGGTGCCGAAATCTAAGGGTCCTAATCTAATCTAGGGTTAATCTAAGGGCCTAAAACACTCACCTAATCCTATAAATAAGACCATAACCCTACCCTAATTCATTCATAATTAAGTCTTGTAACTAAACTATGGTAAAATGAAATTTGAGCATGGCCTCCACTAGTTCATGAAGAAAGTTGCAAGCTAATCCCTCTCTAATCATTCTCAAATCATCATTATCTTCATAGTTAGCAACTAATTCTACTTCATAAGGTTGCTAATCTTGAGTTTGGTGAGTTTCTATCACTTTAACATCAATTGTTAAAGTAAGTAGATTGGGTGTAATGAGACTTATGGTCTTAAATGCGGATTAGTGAGTATGAATCATGTATAATGATATGTTACTCTATGTTGTTCTATGTTTATGCATATTTGATAAGTTGGTTTATGCATGCTTAATAAGTTGATTTATGCATGTTTAACAAGTTGATATATGCATGTTTAATAAGTGGATTTATGCATATTTAATAAGTGGAATTATGCATGTTTAGCAAAGTGAGAAATGCAAGTTAAGTATATGTTTAAATGCAAGTTGAAAGTGATATGCAAGTTAAGTGTATGTTTAAATGCAAGTTGAAAGTGATATGCAAGTTATGCATGCTTATGCAAGTGTATGGATGCTTATGCAAGTCATATATATGTTTAAATGCAAGATTTATGTGATATGCAAGTTATGCATGCTTATGCGAGTATATGAATGCTTTTGCAAGATATGTATATGCTCAAATGACATGATATGCAAGTTATGCATGTTTATGCAAGTATGTAAATGCTTATGCAAGTATGTGAATACTTATGCAAGTTATGTGTATGCTTAAATGCATGTTTAACATGTTATGCAAGTATGAGAATGCCTATATGCAAGTTCAACATGTTATGCAAGATAGGTGTATGTTAATATGCAAGCTCATATGCAACATGTTATGCAAATCATGTGTATGATAATATGCAAGTTTGGGTTTATATGTAGTTGGGTTAATATATGCTCACATATGCAAGTTGACATCCTCTTAACCCATGACAAAGTTGTATGTTAAACCCATGATATTTGTAATGATCTTCCCCGTTGTTATGTCATGAAATAAGAACGATTTACGTGGGGAACGATGGGGTGGTAAATATGTTAATAAATGAATGATTGGGTATGATTAAGCATACCATAAAAATAAATTACCATAAGTGGGAATTTACCTATTGAGTTAGGTCTACCCCATGGGAATTTACCTATTGAGTTAGGTCTACCCATGTTATGGAAAACTTGATATTAATTAGGGATAATTAATATGGGGGTGATTAATTAGGTGTAATTAATCGACTAAGACACGAGGTTGGACTCATTTGTAGTGTAAAACTGCCCGGACCCGACCGGCTTAACCAGTTGCTACAAATGTCAGCCCAATGTGAGAGGTCTTAGCCATAAATTAAATACGTGATTAAGGTAAAGACACGAGGTTAGACTCTGTTATGACGTAAGACTGCCCGGATTCTACCGGCTTAACCAGGCGGTCATAACAGCCAGTCTAATGTGGGAGGTCTTTACGGGAGATCACGGTCTTAATTAATTAAGAAACACTTAACCATAATAGCATGTAGTGGGACATGAGGGGTTAAGTGGGTGCCTTGGGTGGCATGAGGAAATTTGGTGGTTGCCTTGGGTGGCATGTGGAATCTAGTGGGTTGCCTTGGGTGACAATAGAAAATACGATTAGAATACTTAACCAAGTGGAAACATGTAATTAAACATGATTAAAGGGTTAAGTGGGATACACTAGATATTTGACAAGCTTAAGTGGGTAGCTTGTGGGGGCCCATTTCAACCAATATCCCAAACGTATCTTTGTGGGCTCGACCCATGTCGAGTGACGGGACATGCATATTGGGCTTGATTATAAGAGGCCAAAACGGGTTAGCGGTGGCAACGCAAGTCCAACGGGTTTCATATGCGTGTGTGGGCCCGGGCTGGTAGATAAGCCGTTGTTGCATCGTGTCGATATAAAGCCGTGCACCGTTAGTATTGGGTAGCCACTTTAGGGGAGTGATACACCCCACTGTGGGACCAGCACGGGTGTCTACGGTAGGGAGCCGATCGCTTGGGGAGTAGTGGGTACACCTAATGAAGATAGGGGCAGACGGCACCTATGTAGGGGTACACGAAACTACTGGGTAAGAATTACCGGGTACACCTAGTGGAGATAGGGGCAGACGGCACCTATGTAGTGGGCTAGGGGTACATGAAACTACTGGGGAAATTTTCTAAGTCTTTGGAAGGGATCAACCTTTAAGTAGGAAGGACTGGTGTGGTGCAGTTAGTAATTATCCTTGGGTGGGTAGATGCGTCCTGACGGTTATCTTAGTTTATCCTAAGTCTACCAAGCTGCTTAGTGTAGCCATTCATCCCCAGATATTACCGTAGGTCAAGTTTATGTCTTCTCTGGTTACCTTAATGATTGTATTGTTAAAGTTATAGGACTCACTCAGACTTATGTCTGACCCCGTTGTTTTTATCTTTTTCCCAACCCTCAGGTCCTACGGTGGATCCTAGTGGTAGTAGAGCTTGATCGGATTGCTGTTCCAGTCTTGAGGAGCTTGGATAGACGTAAAGCTCCAGTTATCCAGTTATCTTTTCTTTTGTTATGGCTATTGTATGAGAGAGTGGGATTATGTACTTCTTTACTTTGATGGATATTGTACTTGACTTTTATCATGGTTTTATGATGTAACCAGACATGTTATTTCCGCTGTTATGAGATGATGTTTTAAAATTTCAAGTACTATTTATATCTGTCTTGTTGTAATTTTTCTGTTCTATATTCACTAAAATACTCCACCGATGCTATGGCATTCCCTTTGTGAGTGACCCTAGCGGGCGTGGGGTGTTACACGTGGTATCAGAGCAAAGGTTACCGGAACAGATAAATTTTTTTTTAGAAAACTATTTTTCTAAAACATTTTTGGAAAAGATATTTTCAAAAACATGTCTTTTAAGAGAAAAGTTTTTGAAAGAAAAGCATAATCCCCAATAGCCATATCTATATCCTTCGAATTCTCCGTTTTGAATCTTTCCTTTTTCGTTTCAGCATGACCGAGAATCTTAATCTTCCGGAGGGTGTGACGGTACCAGTATGGTATAGGAGATTGATGGAGGCTAGGGCCACCACTGCGGGTCCAGCAAATATTCCTCCACCAACCGTAGCACCCGATCTTCCTCCTCCCCCTCCTCCTCGCACGGATACTTTTGCTAAGACTTGCAAGGAATTTAAAGCTATGGGAGGGATACCTTTTCAAGGATCTGAAACCTTTGTGGAGGCTAGAGATTGGCTTAAAGAGGTGGAAGAGTTGATAGATATCTTTGAGATGGAAGAAGGGAAGAAAGTCAAGTTGGCTGCTTGGTTAATGAAGGGAGAGGCCTCATTCTGGTGGGAGGTTACTAATGGAGATCGCCCCGTTGACTCTTGGGCGGATTTTAGGCAAAGATTTGTGGCAAAGTTTCTCTCAAGGGCGGAGGAAAACTTGTATATGGAAAGATTCTTGACTCTGAAGCAAGGAAATCTTTCGGTGAAGGAATATGTTAACAAGTTTAATCAATTGGCAAGGTTTGGCCTAGACATGGTGAATACACCGGAGAAGAAGGCTTTGAGGTTCGTGAAAGGCTTGAATGAACCTATGCATGGGTTGGCTATGACTCATATCCCTATGGGGGCCACCTTTGAGAAGCTAGTTGACATGGCACTCATGTATGAGGAAGAGAAGGGTCATAATGCTAATAAGGCACCCGAGAAGAAGGGAGATCAAAAGAAACCTCAACAACAGCAAAGCAAAGGTGGGAAAGGCAACGGTGGCAAGGGCAAGAAGAAGAAGTGTTTCAATTGTGGGACACCTGGCCACCTAAGCAAGGATTGTCGTAAGAAGAAGAAGACCGGCTGCTTCCACTGTGGCGAAGCAGGGCACTTAGTGAAGGATTGCCCTAAGAAGGGGCAAAGGACGGGATCTACCTCAGGAGGACAGGTGCAAGCTCTTATGGCACCGAGTCAGGCTAGGGGGCAAGTACAGGCTCTCGCGGTTCCACCGATTCAAGAGAGAGGTAGAACTATTTCCGTTGAAAGTCTGGTTTTTCTATTTGACCATCCTGTCCGTACATTGTTTGATTCAGGCGCATCGCATTCGTTTATCTCATCATCATTAGTTGAGTCACTGCACCTAGACACCAGTCTGGTAGATGATCCCTTGGTTGTTTCAAACCCAATTGGGGGCTCCACTTATTTGTCCATGATATGTTTGGGTTTGAAGATTTCTATACTTAGCATTGAGTTTAGATGTGATGCTTTTGTGTTGGGCTTCACGGGCTATGGGTTGATTTTGGGCATGGACTGGTTATCCAGTAATGGTGCCGTTCTTGATTGCGAAAGGAGAGTTGTTAGGCTCATGAATCGCTTGGGTAACACTCTCGAGATTTCTTGTAACCCCAGGGACTCTGTCATGCTAAGTTATCTTGAATCGCTTGACGCTTCGGTCGAGAGTTTGCAATCTGTTAGAGTGGTCCGGGAATATCCGGATGTGTTTGAGGAGGTGAAGGGCTTACCTCCGAAGCGGGAGATTGACTTCCGAATATATTTGGTGGATAATGCTAAACCGGTATCTTTACCAGTGCGCCACATGGCTCCTCGTGAGAGGAGGGAACTCCATAAGCAAGTAGGGGAGTTGCTTGAGAAGGGGTTCATAAGACGGAGCATATCGGAGTGGGGTGCTCCAGTAGTATTTGCTACGAAGGCAGATGGGTCCCTCAGACTTTGTGTAGACTATAGAGAACTCAACAAGCTCACAAAGAAGAATAGACACCCATTGCCGAGGATTGATGATCTTTTCGATCAGTTGGTTGGCGCTTCAGTATTTTCTCAGTTGGACTTAGCCACGGGGTTTCATCAGTTGAGGGTGGCTGAGGATAGCATAGACAAGACTGCCTTTAGGACTCCGGATGGTTTCTATGAGTGGCTAGTGATGCCATTTGGGTTGACGAACGCCCCTGCATACTTTGTTGATTTGATGAGTAGGGTGTTCAGGGAGTTCCTTAATAAATTCGTGGTGGTCTTTGTGGATGACATCTTAGTATTTTCTAAGAGTGAAGAAGAGCATGCCCTACATCTTGGGGAAGTGTTGAAGACTCTTCGAGCACATAGCCTTAAGGCTAAATTTTCTAAATGTCACTTCTGGAGGAAGGAAGTACGATTCTTGGGGCACGTGGTCTCCAAGGAAGGGATAGCTGTGGATCCCGCGAAGGTAGTATCAATTCAGGATTGGAAGGTTCCGAAGAATGCTACCGAAGTAAGAAGTTTCTTGGGGTTGGCAGGTTATTATAGGAAGTTTATTAAAGACTTCGCGAAGATATCAGCCCCATTAACCCGCTTAACAAAGAAGAATCTTGTTTTTACATGGGACGTAGATTGTGATGATGCGAGCTTTAACCACCGCTCCAGTTTTAGTGTTACCAGATGGGAGCAAGCCATTTGTTGTCTATACCGATGCCTGTGGGACAGGACTTGGCGCAGTCTTAATGCAAGAGGGAAAGGTAATAGCCTATGGTGGAAGGCAGTTGAGGGCACATGAGAAAAATTACCCTACCCATGATCTAGAGCTGGCCGCTATTGTTTTTGCGCTTAAGATTTGGCGCCATTATCTTCTTGGTGAGAGATTCGAGTTGTTCACTGACCATAAATCTTTGAAGTACTTGTTCTCTCAGAAAGATTTAAACTTGAGACAGCAAAGGTGGATGGAGTTCTTAGCATCTTATGATTTCGAGATATCGTATACCCCTGGCAAGGGTAACGTGGTGGCGGACGCCTTGAGTAGGAAGAGGTTGTCCTTGAGTCCATTGTTCGTGGAACGACAAAGCTTGGAGTTTATCTCGATGTTTGATTTCAGACCTTCCGTTGACTATGTACCCGGTTTGCTAGCTTCTTTGGAAGTTAGACCTACTCTTTTGGGGCGGATTGGAGAAGCACAGAGGGACGACCCACAGTTGGTTGAGTTGATAGAGAAGCTCATAAGGGGGGAGTCGTCCAGCCATTTGAGTAGGTACACCCTAGACGATAGGGGGTGCTTGCGTAAGGACAGTAGACTTTGTGTACCGTTAGATGAAGGGTTGAGGAAGGCTATTCTTGATGATGCACACCGTTCTAGGATGACCATTCATCCCGGTGGGGATAAGATGTACCAAGATATGAAGAGGGTTTTCTTCTGGGCCGGTATGAAGAAAGATGTGGCCGAATATGTAGCTCGATGCTTGGTATGTCAGCAAGTGAAGGCGGAGCAAAGGAAACCAGGTGGGTTGCTTCACCCATTGGAGGTTCCGCAATGGAAGTGGGATAGCGTCTCGATGGATTTTATTGACGGGTTACCCAGATCGAGGAAGGGTAATACAGGAATTTGGGTGGTGGTAGATAGACTTACTAAGAGCGCCCATTTTATACCTGTGAAGAGTAAGAGGACTGCTCCATGGCTAGCTTCAGTATATCTTCGAGAGATAGTTCGATTACATGGGGTACCCTCTAGCATAGTGAGTGATCGAGATCCTATCTTCACTAGTGAATTCTGGAGAAGTTTGCAAGAAGCAGTGGGGACTCAATTGTGTCTGAGCACCGCATATCATCCTCAGACAGACGGCCAGACTGAGAGGGTGAACCGTGTCCTAGAAGACCTTTTGAGGCTTTGTATCTTAGATTTTGGAGGTACATGGGAAGAGCATCTTCCATTAGTGGAGTTCGCATATAATAACAGCTTTCAGTCCAGTATTGGTATGGCTCCTTTCGAAGCTCTCTATGGAAGGCCTTGTCGATCACCTACATGTTGGTAGGAATCTACGGATAAGATCTTGCTAGGGCCCGATATGGTTAGAGAGACTTCTGAGAAGATTGACTTGATTCGAAGAAGGATGAAAGCAGCGCAGGATAGGCAAAAATCTTATGCGGACAAGAGAAGGACGGATCTTGAGTTTGAGGTTGGGGATATGGTTTTTGTCAAGGTATCACCGTTGAGAAATGTTGTTCGCTTCGGATCCGTTGGGAAGTTAGCACCAAGGTTTGTTGGGCCGTTTCCTATCAAGGAAAGGATTGGACGGATGGCATATAGGGTGGAGTTGCCCGACAGACTTAGTGGTGTTCATGACGTATTCCATGTATCACATCTGAGGAAGTGCTTACATGAGACCGCAGAGGTGGTAGAGCCAAGCTTGCTCAGAGATGTAGAGGTTGAGCGTAATGCGACAATTCGACGAGCCCCTACTCGCATCCTTGGGTCAGAGACTAGGAAGTTGAGAAACAGAGAGGTTCAGCTAGTCAAAGTGCAATGGGGAGAAGATGAGAGCAACGCAACTTGGGAGACGAAAGCGAAGATGCGTTCATTATACCCATTTCTTTTTGAGGGTATGTCTTTACTTTCTCCTTTATCGCTTGTCTAGTACTTATCTTATCTTTAGTATGTCCTCTCGTTAGTACCTTTGACCTTTAGTTAGGGTAAACCTATGGTTGAAACATGTGTTTGAGACATGTTATGGTTGATGGATGCAAGTGGATGCAAGTGTTTGCTAGTGGTTGCTCGTGGATGCATATACACACACTCTAGGCACTAGATCGGCTCAGTCACTTCATATTGCATATTGCATAAAGTTGTGTGTAGGAAAATATATTTATGGATGTATAATGGTTGTGTTATCACATGGATGATGCATTTTGGTGAATGATTGTGCACTCATGTAGATATTGTATGTGTCGATAGGGTTTTTCGCATACATAATGGATGCATGGCACTATCATGGTTTGCATATGTTCATACATTAGATAGGGAACATATACACACACTCTTTGCATATGCTCATACATCATTAGAAATTGTTCTAAGGACAATGGATGCCCGTGGTTGATGATGTGAGTAGATGGTTGTTTGGATGGTAGGATATGCATTCTCCTTAGCTTAGAGATTTCGGGGACGAAATCCTTTAAGGAGGGGAGAATGTAACACCCCGAATTTTAGTTAATACTAAAATTCACTAATTACAGGATAAATAATCTCAGATGTGGGAATTAGGGGAAACGGGCTGCGTCATTGCGTTCGTCTCGGAAAAATACGCGAAATAGAGTCCGAGTTTGCGTAAAACGGGTACCGTATGAAAGAGATATGGACGAACGAAGTTAGGCAGAAAAACCAGAAACAGGCCAGAATTGCACTGGCGCACTTGTGAAGTGCGCCAGAACAAAGATGCACTGGCGCACTTGTGAAGTGCGCCAGTACAAAGATACACTGGCGCACTTGGGAAGTGCGCCAGTGCCGAGCCAAGAAACCTGCACAGTTCTGGAGAGTTCTGTGGTTGGGTGCACCAGTTTGGGGTTTGGGCTTGGTCTTAGGGCTAGTTTCTGGAAGGTGCCGAAATCTAAGGGTCCTAATCTAATCTAGGGTTAATCTAAGGGCCTAAAACACTCACCTAATCCTATAAATAAGACCATAACCCTACCCTAATTCATTCATAATTAAGTCTTGTAACTAAACTATGGTAAAATGAAATTTGAGCATGGCCTCCACTAGTTCATGAAGAAAGTTGCAAGCTAATCCCTCTCTAATCATTCTCAAATCATCATTATCTTCATAGTTAGCAACTAATTCTACTTCATAAGGTTGCTAATCTTGAGTTTGGTGAGTTTCTATCACTTTAACATCAATTGTTAAAGTAAGTAGATTGGGTGTAATGAGACTTATGGTCTTAAATGCGGATTAGTGAGTATGAATCATGTATAATGATATGTTACTCTATGTTGTTCTATGTTTATGCATATTTGATAAGTTGGTTTATGCATGCTTAATAAGTTGATTTATGCATGTTTAACAAGTTGATATATGCATGTTTAATAAGTGGATTTATGCATATTTAATAAGTGGAATTATGCATGTTTAGCAAAGTGAGAAATGCAAGTTAAGTATATGTTTAAATGCAAGTTGAAAGTGATATGCAAGTTAAGTGTATGTTTAAATGCAAGTTGAAAGTGATATGCAAGTTATGCATGCTTATGCAAGTGTATGGATGCTTATGCAAGTCATATATATGTTTAAATGCAAGATTTATGTGATATGCAAGTTATGCATGCTTATGCGAGTATATGAATGCTTTTGCAAGATATGTATATGCTCAAATGACATGATATGCAAGTTATGCATGTTTATGCAAGTATGTAAATGCTTATGCAAGTATGTGAATACTTATGCAAGTTATGTGTATGCTTAAATGCATGTTTAACATGTTATGCAAGTATGAGAATGCCTATATGCAAGTTCAACATGTTATGCAAGATAGGTGTATGTTAATATGCAAGCTCATATGCAACATGTTATGCAAATCATGTGTATGATAATATGCAAGTTTGGGTTTATATGTAGTTGGGTTAATATATGCTCACATATGCAAGTTGACATCCTCTTAACCCATGACAAAGTTGTATGTTAAACCCATGATATTTGTAATGATCTTCCCCGTTGTTATGTCATGAAATAAGAACGATTTACGTGGGGAACGATGGGGTGGTAAATATGTTAATAAATGAATGATTGGGTATGATTAAGCATACCATAAAAATAAATTACCATAAGTGGGAATTTACCTATTGAGTTAGGTCTACCCCATGGGAATTTACCTATTGAGTTAGGTCTACCCATGTTATGGAAAACTTGATATTAATTAGGGATAATTAATATGGGGGTGATTAATTAGGTGTAATTAATCGACTAAGACACGAGGTTGGACTCATTTGTAGTGTAAAACTGCCCGGACCCGACCGGCTTAACCAGTTGCTACAAATGTCAGCCCAATGTGAGAGGTCTTAGCCATAAATTAAATACGTGATTAAGGTAAAGACACGAGGTTAGACTCTGTTATGACGTAAGACTGCCCGGATTCTACCGGCTTAACCAGGCGGTCATAACAGCCAGTCTAATGTGGGAGGTCTTTACGGGAGATCACGGTCTTAATTAATTAAGAAACACTTAACCATAATAGCATGTAGTGGGACATGAGGGGTTAAGTGGGTGCCTTGGGTGGCATGAGGAAATTTGGTGGTTGCCTTGGGTGGCATGTGGAATCTAGTGGGTTGCCTTGGGTGACAATAGAAAATACGATTAGAATACTTAACCAAGTGGAAACATGTAATTAAACATGATTAAAGGGTTAAGTGGGATACACTAGATATTTGACAAGCTTAAGTGGGTAGCTTGTGGGGGCCCATTTCAACCAATATCCCAAACGTATCTTTGTGGGCTCGACCCATGTCGAGTGACGGGACACGCATATTGGGCTTGATTATAAGAGGCCAAAACGGGTTAGCGGTGGCAACGCAAGTCCAACGGGTTTCATATGCGTGTGTGGGCCCGGGCTGGTAGATAAGCCGTTGTTGCATCGTGTAGATATAAAGCCGTGCACCGTTAGTATTGGGTAGCCACTTTAGGGGAGTGATACACCCCACTGTGGGACCAGCACGGGTATCTACGGTAGGGAGCCGATCGCTTGGGGAGTAGTGGGTACACCTAATGAAGATAGGGGCAGACGACACCTATGTAGGGGTACACGAAACTACTGGGTAAGAATTACCGGGTACACCTAGTGGAGATAGGGGCAGACGGCACCTATGTAGTGGGCTAGGGGTACATGAAACTACTGGGGAAATTTTCTAAGTCTTTGGAAGGGATCAACCTTTAAGTAGGAAGGACTGGTGTGGTGCAGTTAGTAATTATCCTTGGGTGGGTAGATGCGTCCTGACGGTTATCTTAGTTTATCCTAAGTCTACCAAGCTGCTTAGTGTAGCCATTCATCCCCAGATATTACCGTAGGTCAAGTTTATGTCTTCTCTGGTTACCTTAATGATTGTATTGTTAAAGTTATAGGACTCACTCAGACTTATGTCTGACCCCGTTGTTTTTATCTTTTTCCCAACCCTCAGGTCCTACGGTGGATCCTAGTGGTAGTAGAGCTTGATCGGATTGCTGTTCCAGTCTTGAGGAGCTTGGATAGACGTAAAGCTCCAGTTATCCAGTTATCTTTTCTTTTGTTATGGCTATTGTATGAGAGAGTGGGATTATGTACTTCTTTACTTTGATGGATATTGTACTTGACTTTTATCATGGTTTTATGATGTAACCAGACATGTTATTTCCGCTGTTATGAGATGATGTTTTAAAATTTCAAGTACTATTTATATCTGTCTTGTTGTAATTTTTCTGTTCTATATTCACTAAAATACTCCACCGATGCTATGGCATTCCCTTTGTGAGTGACCCTAGCGGGCGTGGGGTGTTACACAGTGGCTACCAATGATGGGTATCCAATGATCTACTATCATTGTTGGTCGTGACCTTCTGTCTCCCCATCGAGGTTACCGCCGAATCACCCTAGTGTCACCTCGTCATAGCATTCTGACTGCAAAGCTACTTTTGCGGTCATGGCCCACCCACCTGGCAGTTACGCGCAGACCCAATCTCTGAGAGCACAGCCTAAACATCTGCCACCACACCGAGGACTACCAGGAGAATCTTATGTACCTCAAGAAGTCGCGTGCTTCCCCTTCCAGTCCTTCGGAGCCGATAGAATAACCAGATGAACGTGCGATCCGCTCGTACCTTATGACACCACGATGATCTACCCTGTTGGGTTATTCACCCTTAAACTTGCGGATTGGTCCAAGCACCTCCCTATAATATGTTATTAACCCTATGTCTAAACATTCTTTTATGTGCTTGCTTTACCTCATCGGGTTTCCATTTAACTTGGTTATCATCTTAACTTTTTATTCAGGTCACCAAGTTCTTTCTAGCCCCTTATGTCGCTAAGGAATGGGCCCCTCTCACATATTAATTTCGATCGTATAACTTAACCCATTTAAGTTTATTAATAAGCCCACAACATGTTATTCTCTAGATTGTGATCCAAGTCTGCAATCCACAATCCCTTTATATTCTTGTTTGATTCAAGGTTATAATAACATGTTCTACTTAATTCGTAATTAAGTATATCTCAGTTTACATGTTTTCTGTCTAACATGTCACTTATCATTTATGATTAAATATAACTTATTTCATTTCATAAGTTTGCCTTACTCTTTCCTATTTAATCATAATTCCATCTTACATTGTCACTATAACTTATCGTTGTTTACTTATTAACTTAGTTCTCTTAACTAAGGTTCACTGATAAGTCTCCTTTCCGTTTACTATAACCTATATTATAATTTCCTCTTATACGTAGGACAAGCCTAAACATGTTATTCTTATTAGTAGATTTCAGACTTTCAAGTTTACAGATTACTTAAGTTATAATTAAGTACAACTTCTTACGTTTCATAAATTTTCCCCCTTTTCTCTACTTATTACAAACAATTGGTTTCAGTCTTCCCCGTTTACTGATTACTTAATTTACAATTAAGTGTCACTTATTTCATTTCACCAATTATCTCATTTCCTTACTAGTTTATTATAACTTAACTTGTAATCTTCACTTGTACCTAGGACAAGTCTACGTATCATATAACATTCTGATTAATGTAATTTATAATAGGTTATTATCATTCCCCGTTCATTCTCATTTCCTTTTACTGTTGTAATTATCTTTCAGTCAATTCCATTCATTTCCATTCATTTCAATTAATGTCATTTATCAATCCTACCATATACATATATTTATATATATGTTTATGCACTAGACCTCTCACATTAAGCCTACACTTGTGGATGCTAGATTTGTCGGGCGGTTCCAGACAGACTTCTTCCACAAGTTGACTAAACCTAGTGTCTTAGAATCGTTGCATGTTTTATTTATGCACTTAGACCTCTCACATTAGATTTACCACTTGTGGATGTTGGATATGCCGGGCAGTTCCGGACAGACATCTTCCACAAGTGTAATCTAACCTCGTGTCTAAGCGCGGTTACAGTTTCTTATTTACTGTAAATCTTCTATATAATCTAGGCATGTCTATTCTTTCAAATTTCCACTGTAATATATATTTCACATGTCATCATATTATGCCTATTTTATGTCATATGTTCTTACAAACATATAATTAATTCTATTCTAACATGTAATTTTCTCAATTTCTACCGTTAATGGTCCAGGTACATAAATGTCACAAGTTAACATGGAATTGAAACAACAGTAACCGCTACGCATATTTTGACAAATTTATCTTTCAACATATAAATTTTCCCACATATTAATATCTTAGCTTATTAGTATTCCAACATGTCATATTCGTCACTTTAATCCTTTTAACATATGTTTAAACATTTCAACATATCATATTTAAACATGTCATAATAACATTTTAATACTTTCAATTATTCTAGCAAATTCATATTATACAATAACAGAGAATGTTAAACAATAATATATCATTGTCAAAAATGTTATAACTTAAATCCACTCACCTTGATATGTCGATCTAGAAAAAAATCTCTTTGGATTGGTTGCAGATGGAGAGTCATGAGTTTGTACTGTTGTTGCAATTGAAAACGCCTTATTTTTTTGAATTTGTCGTTGTTGACGATAAATTTTCTTTTTCTTTAATCTTCATTTAGACAACGCCCCAATATTATAATTAATAATTTTATTCAGAAATTATGTATGGGGGAAGAAGAAGAGAGTAAAGAAACAACAAATGAGAATGGAGAGCTATATGGTCCTTTATATAAGAAGCTTATATCGATGCTAACCGCCTATTTTCCCTGATGAAATCTGTTCTCTCCATGTCATATAACAAATAGGAAGTTTCCACGTCAACAATAATTTTGAATTGGACCAATAGAATAAAGCCAACAAGGCATGCATTGTCACTTCCTACCAATTAGGCCCAAAAGTTTGAATTTTGAATGTTTGAATTGTTTTGGCGCAGAAATTTGTTTTTTCGAATGTTTGAATTTTCTAGAATTTATTTAACTGTTATATTCACATGTAATTTTCTTATACGTATACAATTCTTCTAACAATCATTTTACTCGTATATATATACACATAATTTTCATTTTGTTTTCAAAATTCAAACGGTGTTGCACCGTTATTTGATTCTTATCATATTTCATTGACTGTAGCCTTATCTTGAATTTTATCTTTTGTATACATATATTTCTGCACATATATATTCTCATATATATATACATATATTTTCTTTATTTTCTTATATGTACGTCTTATCCTTTCAAAATACACATATATTTGTATGTTCAGTTGGCCCTCTCTAAAACAAAGATAAAAATTAGGTCGCCGCTAAGGTTCGAACCCCCGACTTTTATGTTACATATCCAATGCCTTAACCAACTGAGCTATGTTGCCTTTTGTTAATAAGTTTAGAAATAATGGTAGTCATTGTTTTCCTTCTTTTACTTTATTTTCATGTTTTTCTACCACATTTCATTTAAAGGTATCTCTTTCATCTTAAATCAGTTTTATTAATCCATAGGTCTAAATTGACCAGAAAATCGCCATGAACACAATGACGCTAATCCTATGGACAAATTATGGAAGCTCTTCAAAATTTTCTTTTCTTTTTAAAATATGCATAATCAGTGCATGCAACATATTTACATTGCATGCAACCTATCATTTCTTTCTTTTTCTATGAATACATTACATTTTTATTTGCATTAATATTTTCTTCTTTTAAATATATATGTCAATGCATATATATATGCATATACATTGTTTAATTATTTAATTGTTACGAAATGTGGGGTGTTACAGCTTGCATCGAGACAGATACAGGACAGAGCTATGGATTGGTGGAACTCTGCCATTTTAGAGACCAATAGAAGATAAGATCACTTGGGATCTGTTCCGAGTCAAGTTTGAGATGAACTTTATCTCTACCACCCAGAAGTCGGTTATATTTAAGAATTTTTTTGAGCTAAAACATAATGGTCGACCAGTGTTGGATTATGTTTCTGATTTTGAAGCTTTGTCCAAGTATGACCGTTCGTATATTGAGACTCATTACCGGAAGAGCGAGAAGTTCATCATGAGCTTGTGTGCCACTTGGGTTTGGAACCCGAGATTTATGATAGACCTTTTGTTGTGAATAATCCGGTTGGGGGTTCGTCCAGCCTATGTATTCTTTGACGTGGTCTTTTGTTGTCGAGTCATGGTTGCTCTTTTGTGTGTGATTTCTTTGTTTTGAACTTCATTAGGTTTGGGATTATCTTGGGTATGGATTGGCTCAAGAGGTATGCGGCAAGAGTGAATTGCGAGAAGCTTGAGGTGAGAGTGGGGATGTGGAGGGAGAAAGGTTTTGATTCGATGTAAGCCTGAAGATTGTGTATTCATGAGCTTTTCATATCGCTTGTGATTCCACAGGAAGACTTGTCACCTATGTTTATCGCTAATGAGTTTGAGGATGTCTTTGAAGAAGTCAAAGGCTTGTCATTGCATCATAAGATTGAGTTCGGAATTGATTTGGTTGAGGGTGCTAGGCCTATCGTTATGCCTCTTAGGCAAATGATGCCTAAGGAACAACAAGAATTAGAGGTGCAAGTTTGTGACCCTTTAGGAAAAGGATTCATTTGGGGAAGTGTCTCTGAATGGGGTGCACCAATTGTGTTTGCAACCAAGGCAGATGGTTCGTTGAGATTGTGTGTGGATTATCGTGAGCTGAGCAAAGTGATCAAGAAGAACAAGTATCCATTGCCGAGGATTGATGAATTGTTCGATCAGCTTCACGAGGCCAAAGTGTTTTCTCAGATGGACTTGGTAACAGGATTTCACAAGTTGAGAGTGGCGAAGGATAGTATGTCAAAGACTGCTTTTAGGACACCATCTGGTTTCTTCGAATGGTTGGTGATGCCATTTGGGTTGATGTAATAACCTGCATTTCCGAGGGTATAATAATTAATTTATTTAATTATTTATATAGTGAATTAGAGAATATAATGGTCGTTGAATTTAATAATGGTGAATATTTAATTAAAATAATAATTAAATAATATATTTAATTCTGAAACAATCAGAATTGGCTGAAATGGCGATATGTGTGAATTGGGCAATTCGAATTATATAATTCAGTTTAAAGTTGAATTATAGTAACGAATATATTCAGTCATCGACAGTTGAACGTATAGTTTATAATATAATTATAAACGAGCTTGAAATGGCGCTACAGTTCGTAATTTGGCGATTTGAACTTCAACTGAATATACAGGGTCTGTTTTAAATCGGATTTCTGTGAAACAAGAAACGTGTGGAGCTGGTATAGTATATCTTTCTAGTGGAAGTGAAAAATGGGGATTTCGTCGTATAGATTTTGATGTATGTCCAAATAAAACTTTAGAAAAGTCGCTGTGGAATTCCTTTATAATTTATAAAGGAATTATTTATATTTTAAAAAGGAATTTCAATATAAATCGAATATCGGGTTGACCCAGATTGAAATATCAAGTTAGAAATTTCATATAAGAATATTCTAGAGCTGTATGGTATTCCATGGTGAATATATACGATAATATTTATTTATAAATATTTAATTTAATTTTTATTTAAATATATTTATATATTTAAATGGGTCATTCAGAGCTTTAAAAATAGCCGGTTTTGCAAACGAAGTAGGAATTCGACAAAACTAATTTTGTTGGATCCGCAATGTTAAATAGTTGTTAGATTTCCAGTTTCGTGATTTTTAGAGTCACTGTGTGGCCGTATGGATTTTTAGAGTGAAAAATAGTCAGTATTTTGATGGTTAAAAATACGTTGTGTGAGCATACGGAGTCGGAATTCGACGAAACCAGTTTCCTTGGGACCGTAATGTCGAACAAAAGGTGCATGTCCAGTTTCGTGATTTTTGGGTATCATGGTTGATCACACGAATTTTTAGAAGGAGATAACGAATATAAAAGGAATAAAACTAAAAATATCTCAACATAAAAAATATCTAACTTCTCTATAAATACCTGTAACATCCAACCCTTAACCTAATTACAATTTTCTGGTGGTGAAAAGGGCGCCGCTCTTCTTTCTTCTACCTCAGAAAAATCTTGAGTTCTTTAAATCAATTCAAAATCAAATAAAAATGTAAAAAATCCGAAACATATGTATTTGCATTCCTGCAAAGAAGCTCTTCGATCTCGCAACCCTTTTGTGGAGTTCGATCGTGTTTTCTGGTTTGGGGTTTTTGTTTCAGCGTGAATTAGGGATGATGGTTTTGGGCATCTGGGATGGTTTCAAGTAGATTGAAGTGTGTATCCAAGTTCGTGGTATCGTTCAGCTCGGTCTGGGATTTTTTGAGGAATTTCCGCACCAAAATTCGTCGCGGTTTTCACTGTATGCAGCGGTTTGGGGTCGAAGTCGGATTTAGAAAGGGTAGTGCGAGTTTGATTCAGATGGCGATAGGAGGTAGAGATTTGAAATGGGAATCGAATGGTGTTTGGTTGAGGGGATTCCGTGGAGTAATGGTAGAGAACGGAGCATCAGAAGTGGTGAAATGGTTTGCGTTCATTTCCTGGAGCTGTGTAATTCGGTGGTGAAGAAGAAGATGGGAAATAGGCTGAGTAAAATGGTAAAGCCCAATGGGTATATAACTTGAGTTTTTAAAGTTTAATTTAATGTACATTGACTTGTAAAATTCATAACTATTAAATACGATGTCAGAATTGAGCAAAACAAGATCCGACAGGATCGTATGGACGGTGGCTACACCATGGAGCTGACTGGGAGTGGATTGGTGCACGTTTGTATTTATGATGAAATGAATTGTTTGATTTCAAATCAAATAACAGCTTATCGTTCTTTAACGATGAACTGCCAAAGTGAGTAAAACTCACCAACTCTGAACAAATTATAAATTTCATGTTGTATTTTTAGAACTGTTAAACATTGGCTGATTGACTGTGTGTTGACTGTTTGATTGAAATGCTAGTCATTTAGTTAAATTTCTATATTGATTCTGTTTAACAGAATATATCATATGGAACTGAAAGTGATGTTGATTTTATTGTGTAACATCTATGGATGCAGGGAAACAGGTTGGAGTAATCCAACTGGATTCCTCAACATTTATTTTACTGATATTCATATATTGTGATATATGATGTGATATATAATCTGTTGTTGATTGTGTGTATTTGAGTGATATCGATCATTTGTGATATGGTATGTTAAGTACCATAAGAATACCAGAATGATATAAGGGGATTTTCAAAGTATAATTTGAAAATAATTTATTTGTATAAAATCAATGGATTTTATATATAAAAGGAAAAATGATTTTTTTTAAAAGGAAATATATTATAAATATCCAAAGAGTTAAAAAGAATATATTTGGGAAACAAATATAAAGGGAATATATTTGTAAACCAAATACAAAGGAAGATATTTGCAAAACAAATAGAAAAAGAAATATTTGTAAAACATTTACAAATAGAATTGAAAGCAAAATATTTGTAAAACATTTACAAATAGATTTAATGGAAATATTTATTTATAGGAAATAAATAGAAAGATGAAAATGAGATATTTATTTGCTAAATAAATAGAAAGATGAAAAATAGATATTTAGTTGTTAAATAAATAGAAAAGATAAAAGAAATATTTAGTTGTTAAATAAATAGAATTGAAAAGGGAATAGTTATTTGTTAAGTAAACAAATAGAAAAGGAAATGATTCAAAGGAATAAATCAAAGGAGTTAATTCAAAAGAGTTAATCGAAATGAGTTAATCGAATATTAGTTGTTTGATTAGAGTTAATCGAATAGAGTATGAGTTAGAGTTAACCAGTTAGAGTTAATCGAATTAGAATAAATCGATTAGAGTTAGTCGAATAAGGAGTTATCGAATATTAGTTATTCGAATCGAGTTAAAAGGAGTTAACTCAAAGGAATAAATCAAAGGAGTTAATCCGGAAGAGTTAATCGAATAGAGTAAATTAATTTGAGTAAGTCAGTTAGAGCTATTCAAATGGAGTTAAGCGAAGTAGAGTTATCAAATATAGTGTATTCGAGAGAAGAGTGATTCGAATTAGTTATTCGAATAGAGTTAAATAAATAAGAGTTATTCGAATTAGTTATTCGAATATAGTTAAATAAATAAGAGTTATTCAAATTAGTTATTCGAATATAGTTAAATAAATAAGAGTTATTCGAATTAGTTATTCGAATAGAGTTAAACACATAAGAGTTATCGAATTAGTTGTTCGAAAGGAGTTATCGATTTTAGTTTAATCGAAAGGAGTTATCGAATTAGTTATTCGAAAGGAGTTATCGATTATAGTTAAATCGAAAGGAGTTATCGAATTAGTTATTCGAAAGGAGTTAAGTAAGGAGTTAAGTAAAAAGAGTTAATCGATTAGGGTTAAATAAATAGAGTTAATCGAATTTAGTTATTCGAAGAAAGGTTTTGGAATCTAGTTATTCGTAAGAGAGATTATCAATTATAGTTATTCGAAGGGAGGAGTTATCGAATAGAGATTTATTCGAACCAGAGTTACGTAAGGAAGTGTTAAAAAGTTAAAAGATGAACTTACCCTATTTTGAGATTTGAAATGTTGTTCAGTTAAGGTCTAAGAGGTAGCTATACCCTAACTTGATTGACTGCGTTTTTAGTTTAGAAATGGTTAAGGTTCGAGAGTGAAAGTGGTTAAGTGAATTTAGTAAATAAGTATAGTGGTTCGAGTTGTCGTCGCGATGTTGATTTAAACATCTGTTTAAATCCAAGTAAAGAAGATTTGGAAATGTTTTCAAAATAGAATCAGAAACATAATCAAATATTGAAATAGGAAATATGAGTATATATATATATATATATATATATATATATATAATTGATGATTGATAGATAGAATTTCCATCTGGAAATAATATCGTTGTTTGCACACGTGTTTTTCTTCGATAGTTAACTCACCGACTATCGATGTTTTTGACCATTTTAACGATGTTAATATAGAGAGACCGGTGGGATTATTAACCAAAGAACCACTCCGTATTGGCATGAGCGTTGCGAATCATATATGCCAAAGAAAATAGAAGACGGAGTAAGGTGCAAGGGCTATTGTTTAAGTCTTAGATCACAGTGCCTAAGATGGATTTACTGAATAGTACCTTCGGTTCATCCTGTTCCTGGATGACTTGTATGGATAAATGTCTGACAGAGTATTTCCAGAAAGGTCACGTACATTGATTTCTTCAACCGTACCAAGAGTGGAAGCGGAGAAGGAAATTTCTTTAGCTAATACGTAATGTACTGTTGTAGACGTCAATTAGTGATTTTCTATGCATCTGACAATGTGGCATTCGAAGTGAATCTGGTGTGATGATGAAGCGTAACCTCAAGCCTCATCAACCGGTAAATGACAGAAATCGGCCAGCCAGCATGGCTAAGTCGGTCGCTCCGCAGTAGGGTGTATAATCACCTGATCTAGAGTTTCATGTACTTCTAAAAATCTATTGTTGATGCTGTCCCATTTGGGAAACGGTTGCTGATCCCAACCGTTGGTGATATACATTCGATACACTCAAGCGAAATGTGTGGTCGGTCATGTGTGGCCGGGTTGCAAGATGTTCTTGTTAAACCCAGTGTATTCCTTTCTAGAGGTACACTAGCGAAAGGTGGTTCCATACCTTGTCATAGTTGGAAATCCATTACCCAATACGTGCTTGCGGTTTTGATTGTGTACTATATATGTAGAACGTGAGATGAAAGCGTTTCTGCTAGATGATTATTATATTGTGGTTGATAGACATTATTATAATATCAAAAGGTTTTTGTTATAAAGATATTTTGGATTCTCATAAGGGAAAAACCCGTTCCGTTATACGGCATGGTATTATGAGATATCGTTTACTTGTTCAAACCGTTTAAAACTGTTTTACTCATACCAGTCCCATGACTGACCCGGAGTTTGTTTTGTTTTGTTTTCCCTAAACTCTTGGGTGCCCAATTTTGTACGGGCAGTCAAGTAGTCAGGAATTTACAGATATACCTGAAGAGCTGGAGCAGGAGGCTTTAGGATCATATAGCTATAGTTTATTTCCACTGTGTTGTAAGTGCTGTACTTTGATAATGATGTATATTCAAGTACAGATTTATATTTCAAAGTTATGTTACATATATTATATGTTATTTGTTCCGCTGTGAGATTCGTGTTACTCTGATGTTGTGTTCTACTCCTTCTTCTATTCTAAGTTTCTATCTTATCTTTCCTCACCCTCTACTTTCTTTCATTAATAACCTGTTATTTTCGATCGTTGGATGTTTGATATGTGTTGTATATCGGATAACCAAGATCGCCAAATTTCCGGGTCATTACAGTTGGTATCAGAGCTTAAGGTTAAGTGAATTACCTTGGCTCTGTGGCACAACTCAGTAGAGATGGGATTAATAATACCCTAGATTGAGTTTGAGTGTATACATACGAGTGCGTATTTGTAATTTGATATAAAGTGGTTTTATATTGTGGAGATTCATTAGTTGAGTTGTTTATGGGATCTGGTCAATTAGTTTGATCCACTGTAGCGGTAGGAGTTTATAAACACTCGAATACGATGGGTCGACACGATATGTTTTGAAAAGAGGGTAAATTAAAATAAGTTTACCCAAAGTTTATCTTGACATAGAGAAGATATATATATCAAAATTATAATATAGTGGATATATTGGTTGTTATTATAATCGAGTAAGGTTATAAATTAAATGGTTATGTAAATAACCAATCAGAATTCATATAAGTGAAATACGTGAATCAGATGAGTTAAATCTAAAATTTAAACCAGAAATTGAATTAAAATTTTGGAAAATTAGATAAGTGTTTGTAAATGGATTTGGATTAAAAATAAGAAAAATTTAAGATCCTGGGAGATTTTAAATTGTTTTACAAGCAGTGTGAATTATATTTTGAAATGAATTTCAAAGTGGAAATGTTTAGAAATGGTTTTATAGTATTGAACTCACTTCAATCGCTGGAAAATAGATTCTGATGATGACAGCTGCATCATCAGTATTCATTTCCGAGTTGTAAGTGACGAATTACTGCCAGAGATACTATTTTGAATTTGTTTTGGGAAAGACAAGTTGTGTTGAATTTCAAAATGGGATTTATAATACAGAATTTGATATATAGAATTTGAATACATAGAATTTGAATATAGAAATTCAAATGGGATTTATAATATAGAATTTGAATAATAGAATTTGATATATAGATTTGAATAATAGAAGTGATATAAAATTTGAATAGAAATTGGATAGAATTAACTAAGTCGAAGAGGAATTAGTTAATCGAGTTTTGAATTTGAAGTTAAACTTTGAAAGGTGAATTGGATTTGTAAATGGATATTCGAAATCGAATATAGAACTTAAATTTGAAATTTGGATTCAAATTAGTTAATAAGCAAGTTAAAATATATTTGAACATGTCATGTTCAAATATAAAAGTGAAATAGACTAAAGAGTTTATTAACAAATTAATTGACGAATTGAGTTAAATCGATCAGGTATAGTTAAAATAGACTGGGCATGTATAAATATACATGAGATAGGTATGGATAAGGTATGAAGGTATATAAATAGAATGCTCGACGAAAAGGTACGTATTTAATTCATATATGAGATTTTATGCGCCGTATTGGCTAGCTGCTTAGCTTTTTCTTTTGGATTGGTGAGGGCCATGGGAGGCTATTTGAAATATCCCGATGCTCCTAGTACAAAGGAGGTTATGGCAATTTTTCCCGGGAATTTAAGGAGTTAGAATATTTTTTTTAGATGATTTGATAGTTAGAAATCAACGTATCGATATATATATATAGAAGTCGATAAGGAAACGAACATAGAAATAGAATAGTAAAAATCAAAAGGGAGACTAAGAATAAAATCTAGTAAGAATAGAAAGAGGAAGCGTATACGTGTTTAAAAGTGAATAAGTAGTTGTATGGTATTGATTATTCGAGTAAGTAGTCATATCTGTTTTGACGTTATAAACATTATTCAGTGAAGGTCTGAGAGGTAGTTATACCCCAACTTGATTGATTTCATTATTAATAAATAAATAGTAAGATTTCAGGCTCGAAGATCAATGTTGAATAAGAGTTAGTTGAATATAGCATTTGGGTTGTCGTAACGATGTTTTACACAACATCCGTTTTAACCCAAATAAGTGTAAGCTTGGAAATATAATAAAGAATATTTCCTAAGTATAGAAATAAACGAGATCGGAAAAGAGATAAGTAATTGGAATATTTTCCAATTATAAATAGCATATATTTTCTAAAGTTTAGAAAATAAAGGAAGGCGATATTCAGAAATGTTTTCCAAATAACATAAAAGGCCAATATGGTTATTGAAAATATTTGGTTAACAAATATTGATAAAGAAATAGAGAAGTGATTTAACTAATGGAATATTAATTAAGGGCTCAGTGACATGTTCGAAAGGAAAATTTGATTTTTGAAAAGAGTAAACTGTTTGAAAACTCCCAGGGAAAGACTGTTTGAATTAAAAACAAATTTAACAAAAATTTGTGAAAACAAATTTGAATTAAAGTAAAGCCAGTAAAGTGGTAACTGAGGTTGAATTAGAATGATATCAAGACAAATTGGATTGTGAGATTCAAATTTGAAGTGTAATGGGATAATCAAGTTAAGAGTTGGGAATCGAGAAAAAACTCGAGTTAAAATGATATTTAGCTCGGATATAAGCGAATGGTGGTGTTGTGGATAAAAGCAGATTGGAATTTGATTGGGATAACCCTTATATCTGCTGAATTGATAACAGGTGGAAAGGATATAATGATATGCCGACAAAAGGTACAAGTTTATATTTCTATTGGATATAAGATTTATGAGCCGAATTGGCAAGCCGCTTGGCTGTTTGATTTTCTTTTCGGTTGGAGATGGCCCAGAGAGGCGAGTTGGAGTTTGACCTATTGACCAGTACAAAGGAGGTGCTGGCGAAATTTTCGAAAAGTTAAGGCGTTAATTTTTTTTCAGGATTTTTGAAAATTTTCGTTGATAAGAATTAATTAATAATTTAATTGAAATTAAATTGATCCAGTTGGAAACTGAAGTTAAGAAGTGAACAAATATGTTCTAACCAGTCGATAGGGTCGTCCTCTACCTTAGCAATTTCGAGGACGAAATTATTTTAAGTGGGGAAGAATGTATTGACCCGCATTTCCGGGGGTATAATAATTTATTTATTTAATTATTTATATAGTGAATTAGAGAATATAATGGTCGTTGAATTTAATAATGGTGAATATTTAATTAAAATAATAATTAAATAATATATTTAATTCTGAAATAATCAGAATTGGCTGAAATGGCGATATGTGTGAATTGGGCAATTCGAATTATATAATTCAGTTTAAAGTTGAATTATAGTAACGAATATATTCAATCGTCGACAATTGAGCGTATAGTTTATAATATAATTATAAACGAGCTTGAAATGGCGATGCAGTTCGTAATTTGGCGATTTGAACTTCAACTGAATATACAGGGTCTGTTTTAAATCGGATTTCTGTGAAACAAAAAATGTGTGGAGCTGGTAGAGTATATCTTTCTAGTAGAAGAGAAAAATGGGGATTTCGTCGTATAGATTTTGATGTATGTCCAAATCAAATTTTAGAAAAGTCGCTGTGGAATTCCTTTATAATTTATAAAGGAATTATTTATATTTTAAAAAGGAATTTCAATATAAACCGAATATCGGGTTGACCCAGATTGAAATATCAAGTTAGAAATTTCATATAAGAATATTCTAGAGCTGTATGGTATTCCATGGTGAATATATACGATAATATTTATTTATAAATATTTAATTTAATTTTTATTTTAATATATTTATATATTTAAATGGGTCATTCAGAGCTTTAAAAATAGCCGGTTTTGCAAACGAAGTCGGAATTCGACAAAACTAATTTTGTTGGATCCGCAATGTTAAATAGTTATTAGATTTCTAGTTTTGTGATTTTTAGAGTCACTGTGTGGCCGTACGGATTTTTAGAGTGAAAAATAGTCAGTATTTTGACGGTTAAAAATACGCTGTGTGAGCATACGGAGTCGGAATTCGATGAAACCAGTTTCGTTGGGACCGTAATGTCGAACAAAAGGTGCATGTCCAGTTTCGTGATTTTTGGGTATCATGTGTGATCACACGAATTTTTAGAAGCAGATAACGAATATAAAAGGAATAAAACTAAGAATATCTCAACATAAAAAAATCTAACTTCTCTATAAATACCCGTAACATCCAACCCTTAACCTAATTACAATTTTCTGGTGGTCAAAAGGGCATCGCTCTTCTTTCTTCTACCTCAGAAAAATCGTAAGTTCTTAAAATCAATTCAAAATCAAATAAAAATGTATAAAATCCGAAACATATGTATTTGCATTCCTGCAAAGAAGCTCTTCGATCTCGCAACCCTTTTGTGGAGTTTGATCGTGTTTTCTGGTTTGGGGTTTTTGTTTCAGCGTGAATTAGGGCTGATGGTTTTGGGCATCTGGGATGGTTTCAAGTAGATTGAAGTGTGTATCCGAGTTCGTGGTATCGTTCAGCTCGGTCTGGGATTTTTTGAGGAATTTCCGCACCAAAATTCGTCGCGGTTTTCACTGTATGCAGCGATTTGGGGTCGAAGTCGGATTTAGAAAGGGTGGTGCGAGTTTGATTCAGATGGTGAGAGGAGGTAGAGATTTGAAATGGGAATCGAATGGTCTTTGGTTGAGGGGATTCCGTGGAGTAATGGTAGAGAACGGAGCATCAGAAGTGGTGAAATGGTTTGCGTTCATTTCCTGGAGCTGTGTAATTCGGTGGTGAAGAAGAAGATGGGAAATGGGCTGAGTAAAATGATAAAGCCCAATGGGTATATAACTTGAGTTTTTAAAGTTTAATTTAATGTACGTTGACTTGTAAAATTCATAACAATTACATACGATGTCAGAATTGAGCAAAACAAGATCCGACAGGATCGTATGGACGGTGGCTACACCATGGAGCTGACTGGGAGTGGATTGGTGCTCGTTTGTATTTATGGCAAAATGAATTGTTTGATTTCAAATCAAATAACAGCTTATCGTTCTTTAACGATGAACTGCCAAAGTGAGTAAAACTCACCAACTCTGAACAGTTTATAAATTTCATGTTGTATTTTTAGAACTGTTAAATATTGGCTGATTGACTGTGTGTTGACTGTTTGATTGAACTGCTAGTCAGTTAGTTAAATTTCTATATTGATTCTGTTTAACAGAATATATCATATGGAACTGAAAGTGATGTTGATTTTATTGTGTAACATCTGTGGATGCAGGGAAACAGGTTGGAGGAATCCAACTGGATTCCTCAACATTTATTTTATTGTTATTCATATATTGTGATATATGATGTGATATATAATCTGTTGTTGATTGTGTGTATTTGAGTGATATCGATCATTTGTGATATGGTATGTTAAGTACCATAAGAATACCAGAATGATATAAGGGGATTTTCAAAGTATAATTTGAAAATAATTTATTTATATAAAATCAACGGATTTTATATATAAAAGGAAAAATGATTTTTTTTAAAAGGAAATATATTATAAATATCCAAAGAGTTAAAAAGAATATATTTAGGAAACAAATATAAAGGGAATATATTTGTAAACCAAATACAAAGGAAGATATTTGCAAAACAAATAGAAAAAGAAATATTTGTAAAACATTTACAAATAGAATTGAAAGCGAAATATTTGTAAAACATTTACAAATAGATTTAATGGAAATATTTATCTATAGGAAATAAATAGAAAGATGAAAATGAGATATTTATTTGCTAAATAAATAGAAAGATGAAAAGGAGATTTTTAGTTGTTAAATAAATAGAAAATATAAAAGAAATATTTAGTTGTTAAATAAATAGAATTGAAAAGGGAATAGTTATTTGTTAAGTAAACAAATAGAAAAGGAAATGATTCAAAGGAATGAATCAAAGGAGTTAATTCAAAAGAGTTAATCGAAATGAGTTAATCGAATATTAGTTGTTCGATTAGAGTTAATCGAATAGAGTATGAGTTAGAGTTAACCAGTTAGAGTTAATCGAATTAGAATAAATCGATTAGAGTTAGTCGAATAAGGAGTTATCGAATATTAGTTATTCGAATCGAGTTAAAAGGAGTTAATTCAAAGGAATAAATAAAAGGAGTTAATCCGAAAGAGTTAATCGAATAGAGTAAATTAATTTGAGTAAGTCAGTTAGAGCTATTCAAATGGAGTTAAGCGAAGTAGAGTTATCGAATATAGTGTATTCGAGAGAAGAGTGATTCGAATTAGTTATTCGAATAGAGTTAAATAAATAAGAGTTATTCGAATTAGTTATTCGAATATAGTTAAATAAATAAGAGTTATTCGAATTAGTTATTCGAATAGAGTTAAACACATAAGAGTTATCGAATTAGTTATTCGAAAGGAGTTATCGATTATAGTTTAAACGAAAGGAGTTATCGAATTAGTTGTTCGAAAGGAGTTATCGATTTTAGTTTAATTGAAAGGAGTTATCGAATTAGTTATTCGAAAGGAGTTATCGATTATAATTAAATCGAAAGGAGTTATCGAATTAGTTATTCGAAAGGAGTTAAGTGAGGAGTTAAGTAAAAAGAGTTAATCGATTAGGGTTAAATAAATAGAGTTAATCGAATTTAGTTATTCGAAGAAAGGTTTTCGAATCTAGTTATTCATAAGAGAGATTATCAAATATAGTTATTCGAAGGGAGGAGTTATCGAATAGAGATTTATTCGAACAAGAGTTACGTAAGGAAGTGTTAAAAAGTTAAAAGATGAACTTACCCTGTTTCGAGATTTGAAATGTTGTTCAGTTAAGGTCTGAGAGGTAGCTATACCCAACTTGATTGACTGCGTTTTTAGTTTAGAAATGGTTAAGGTTCGAGAGTGAAAGTGGTTAAGTGAATTTAGTAAATAAGTATAGTGGTTCGAGTTGTCGTCGTGATGTTGATTTAAACATCTGTTTAAATCCAAGTAAAGAAGATTTGGAAATGTTTCCAAATAGAATCAGAAACGTAATCAAATATTGAAATAGGAAATATGAGTATATATATATGATTGATGATTGATTGATAGAATTTCCATCTGGAAATTATATCGTTGCTTGCACACGTGTTTTTCTTCGATAGTTAACTCACCGACATCGAACTTTTTGACCATTTCAACGATGTTAATATGGAGAGACCGGTGGGATTATTAACCAAAGAACCACTCTGTATTGGCATGAGCATTGCGAATCATATATGCCAAAGAAAATGGAAGACGGAGTAAGGTGCAAGGGCTATTGTATAAGTCTTAGATAACAGTGCCTAAGATGGATGTACGGAATAGTACCTTCGGTTCATCCTGTTCCTGGATGACTTGTATGGATAAATGTCTGATAGAGTATTTCTAGAAAGGTCACGTACATTGATTTCTTCAACCGTACCAAGAGTGGAAGCGGAGAAGGAAACTTCTTTAACTAATATGTAATGTACTGTTGTGGACGTCAATTAGTGATTTTCTATGGATCTGACAATGGGCATTCGAAGTAAATCTGGTGTGATGATGAAGCGTAACCTCAAGCCTCATCAACCGGGAAATGACAGAAATCGGGTAGGCAGCATGGCTAAGTCGGTCGCTCCGCAGTAGGGTGTATAATCACCTGATCTAGAGTTTCATTTACTTCTAAAAATCTATTGTTGATGTTGTCCCATTCGGGAAACGGTTGCTGATCCTAACCGTTGGTGATATACATTCGATACACTCAAGCGAAATGAGTGGTCATTCATGTGTGGCCGGGTTGCAAGATGTTCTTGTTGAACCCAGTGTATTCCGTTCTAGAGGTACACTAGCGAAAGGTGGTTCCATACCTTGTCATAGTTGGAAATCCATTACCCAATACATGCTTGCGATTTCGATTGTATACTATATATGTAGAACGTGAGATGAAAGCGTTTCTGCTAGATGATTATTATATTGTGGTTGATAGACATTATTATAATATCAAAAGGTTTTCGATATAAAGATATTTTGGATTCTCATAAGGGAAAAACCCGTTCCGTTATACGGCGTGGTCTTATGAGATATCGTTTACTTGTTCAAACCGTTTAAAACTGTTTTACTCATACCAGTCTCATGACTAACCCGGAGTTTATTTTGTTTTGTTTTCCCTAAACTCTTGGGTGCCCAATTTTGTATGGGCGGTCAAGTAGTCAGGAATTTACAGATATACCTGAAGGGCTGGAGCAGGAGGCTTCAGGATCATATAGCTATAGTTTATTTCCGCTGTGTTGTAAGTGCTGTACTTTGATAATGATGTATATTCAAGTACAAATTTATATTTCAAAGTTATGTTACATATATTATATGTTATTCATTCTGCTGTGGGATTCGTGTTACTCTGATGTTGTGTTCTTCTCCTTCTTCTATTCTAAGTTTCTATCTTATCTTTCCTCACCCTCTAATTTCTTTCATTAATAACCCGTTATTTTCGATCCTTGGATGTTCGATATGTGTTGTATATCGGATAACCAAGATCGCCATATTTTTGGGTCATTACAATTGACTAACGCACCAGCGTATTTCATGGATCTTATGAATAGGATTTTCAGAGATTAGTTAAACAAGTTCATGCTTGTGTTCGTGGATGATATTCTGGTTTACTCTCAGAATGAGGAAGATCATAAGATGCACTTGCGAGTTGTTTTAGAAATCTTGCGAAAGCATCAGCTAAAAGCTAAGTTTTCGAAGTGTCACTTCTAGAAGAGCGAAGTGAGATTCTTAGGAAAAGTTGTTTCTGGAAATGGAATAGCAGTTGACCCCGCTAAGGTGGCAGTAATCCAGGACTAAGATATACCTAAGAATGCTACAGATGCTAGGAGTTTCCTTGGGTTTGCCGGATATTATCGCTGGTTTATCTCTAAGATAGCTGCACCATTAACAGGATTGATGAGAAAGAATCAGGTGCTCATATGGGATGCGAAGTGTGAGCAAGCTTTTGGAATCATGAAAGAGAGACTGACGAGTGCTCCTGTTTTGACGATTCCATGTAGGAATGAAGAAATTGTGGTATACACTGATGCATGTTGTACTAGACTTGGGGCAGTGCTAATGCAGAAGAATAAGGTTGTAGCCTATGAAAGGCGACAGCTGAAGCCGCACGAAAGGAATTACCCAAATCATGATTTGGAGTTGGCAGCGATCGTGTTTTCTCTGAAGATGTGGAGACATTACCTATTGGTGGTTCGATTCGAGTTGTTTATGGATCACAAGTTGTTAAAGTTTCTTTTCTCCTAAAAGGATTTGAATCTTTGGCAGCAAAGGTGGTTAGAGTTTCTAGCATCGTATGATTTTGATATAGCCTACACTCCTAGTAAAGGTAACGCAGTTGCAGATGCATTGAGTCTAAGACATGTAGGATTGGGAGCGATGTTTTCAGAATTTAAAAGACTCAAGTACTTGGCAGGATTTGATTTCAGACCATGGTGTTGGCAATCTTACCGATAAGGCTTACTCTCATCGGAAAGATTGGCCAGAGCCAAAAGCGAGATGCAAAGCTTGTCAAGTTTATCTAGAAGTTGAAACCAAAGGATAAAGGGTTTGAGGTCGATCGAGAAGGTTGGCTTCGAAAGTAAGGACAAACGACTGGTTGTTCCCGATGTCGACGAATTGTGAGATGAGGTTCTGAGGGAATGTCATCACTCGAAGTTGACGATTCATCCTAGTGGTAATAAGATGTATCAGGACATGAAGCGATCTTAGAACTGGGAAGGGATGAAAAGGGATATTGGAAAATTTATTTCTAAGTGCATGAACTGTCAGTTGGTGAAAGCTGAACAAAAGAAGCGAAGTGGATTTCTTTAGCCATTCGAAGTTTCTACATGGAAGTGGGAGCAAATATCGATCGATTTTATGGATGGACTACCTATAATGAGGGAGAGGAAACGAAGGAATTTGTATCATCGTGGATCGCTTCACCAAAAATGCAAGGTTTATTCTCTCTAATCAATTTGGATAATGTCGAAGTTGGCTGAGCTTTATATAAAATGGATAGCTCGATTCTATGGTATCTAAAAGAGCATAGTGAGTGATCGAGATCCATTATTCAAGAGTGGATTTTAGAAGAGTTTGCAAGGGACTTTGGGAACCGAGTTGTGTTTGAGTACGACTTATCATCCCCCAAACCGATGGTCAAACCAAGAGGGTTAACCGAGTTTTGGAAGTTCTCCTAAGAGTTTGTGTATTAGACTTCGGAGGATCATGGGAGGACCATCTACATCTAGTTGAATTCGCATATAATTATAGCTACCAGTCGAGCATTGGGATGGAACCATGCGAGTCATGTTATGGTAAACCATGTAATTCTCCGGCATGTTGGTTAGAAACTGGAGATAAGTTGATACTTGGGCCTGAGATGATAAGAGAAACCTCAGATTGTATCAAGATCGTTCAGCAATGAATGAAGACAGCCCAAGATCGTCAGAAGAGTTATGCTGATAAGCACCATAATGATTTGGAATTCGACGTTGATGATATAGTTTTCGTGAAGATTTAGTCGTTAAAGCATGTTATTTGGTTCAGAAGCAAAGGAAAGTTATCTCCTAGGTTCATTGGACCGTTTCTGATAGTGGAGTGGATAGGAAAGCTCGCATATATATTGGAGTTACCCGAGAAGATATTGAGTGTGCATAATGTTTTCGATGTGTCATTTCTACGGAAATGTGTGCACAATTTGAATGTGGTGGTATCTCCGGAGCAGTACGAAGTCGAGATCGTAGCTACGAGACCTTGTAAGCCGCTTCGTGTTGTGGGGAATGACAATAAATAGCTTAGGAGGAAGGCGTTAAGCTAGTTAAGGTACAACGGAGCGAGGATGATGACGATTGTACGTGGGAGACGGAAAAGAGCATGAAGACGACCCATCCGGAACTCTTCGTTCGTATGACCCATAAATATCGTGTCATCATTACATCATTATAACTAGTACCATTGTGATTGTGATTGTTGATAAAGCTCTGCGTGCCAGAATAAGGTTGTGGATGTATGGTTTGATGGCTGCTAGTTTGGGTGATAGAATTGGCTGCTCATGGATGGTAGGCATACATAATTTTTTTCGTTGCTTACGTTGTTGGGATTTTGAGGGCGAAATTCCTGAAAGGGGGAGAATGTAACAGCCTGTATTTTACGTATCAGAGGATCGTAAAATATTTTTATTTAATTCCCTAAGGGTTGGATCATTCTCATATTTTTGATATGTTGGATATGGGGATGTGAGACATGTCCACAATTTTTACCAATTTTAATCGTGACCATTTTGCCCTTGTCAATCTTGTACAGGGCATAACTTTTGACTAGGATTGAATCAGGTGCTGAGATTGGTCTCATTGGAAAGGAAATGGTGTTGCCAATTCCACAAAGTGGTCATATTAAAGATTTGGCTTAGCGGTTTGGGAGAAATCGCTGTTCTAGTGTTTCACAATTTCTGTTCAGGTTCGGCTAGCCATAATGGGATGATTTAGAGTGGCTCATTAGTGGGCTGGTGGGAGGCTATAAATAAGTGGTTAGAGGCATGGAGAATAGTTTACTTTCCTCATTCTCTCATTTGGTTGAGCTCGTGATCCTCGTTGCTCAATCAAATACACCTTTCCACCATCAAAATTCTAGATCTACATAAGAGAATCGAAGATCTACATCGTTTGAAGCTAGATCTACGTCAAGTGAAGGGAGATCGCATCAAATCAAGAGGTTTGAAGCATATTCTTCACTGTCCAGATTGAGAATTTAGCGATTTCGAGTTAATTCGAAGAATTGGTGAGTGATAAGCATTTCTCAGGTGGATTCAATCAAGTAGATGGGTTGTATGATTATATGTTCATCATTTCAAGTTGTTTTCATATAAATCTAATCGATGTAATTATGATTTTAACTCAAATCACCATAGGATCTAATCTAGCAACTTAGATCCATTTAATGATTTGATTTATTTTTAAATCATTGTTTTAATGTTCGTTGATGATTGCGTGATTTGTTGTAGTAATATTAATTAAATCGTGGTTGAAAAAGTTGGAGTTTGATTAGTTTTTGAGTGTGAAATCGAGTTGTGCACAAGCGTGAAGATTAGTTGAAGTTTGGCAATTTTAGTGTATGGATCAGGCGGAAAAGTGGTTAATGGATCGGGAAAAATTAAGTTGAAGAATCGGCCAAAAATCAATTTCTGGCTTTCGCAGCATTTAAAAATGCTATAATAGGTATGAATCGGACAAAATTGCTGCATATTGATCGGGTAGTACCATGGGGAAGTACCAGGGGGCTGCACACGTGAAAAAGTTGGATCTGGCTGAATGCGCGCTGGGGATCTGTGCATTTGGCATGGATCGGGAAAAAGAAATATTTCAAGCGTTTTTGAATGCTATGGTATGCATCGGGCCAAAGTACTAGAGTACCAGTGGCACATTGGCCTATGTAGTGAAATACGTGATCTAGCAAGATGCGCGCGGGGAAATCATGGATCGGGCGGTACCAGGGGATGGATCGGGCTAAACGCTATGGTATGGATTGGGCTAAATGCCAAAGTACTACCAAGTGCCAGAATATCAAGTGCCAAAGTGCCAAGTGCCAGATGTGTTGCACATGGTAAAATTAGTGATTTTCTAAGGTGCGCACTGGGGATTTACAATGTTTTCACAGTACCAAGTGCTATAGTACCAGATGACAGTGCTAAGTGCCAGGGAGTGCCAAGATTGAACCCGAACATATAATAGCATTTCAGAAACGTTGTAAAAGGCTGTTCTAACATTATGGCCAGTTTTTCATGGCGAAAAGCTGAAAATGCTATGAAATGCAGTATCGACCAAACGAAGCATGTTTCTGAGTCGACAATGGTTCTAGCTTTGACGTGAATTCAAAAGGAATGTCTGGAACATCGTGAAGTGTTTTTTGATTGTCGTATGCAACGAATGTGAAGATAACTCAAGGGCGTTGAGTTGTAGATAATGGTTGCTCGAGAAGGTTGCTTAAGCTATGAATAGCCGTTAGGGAGGACGATTAGAGATTTTGAAGGCTGGGAGATTATCATTGTCATAGGTTCTAGCAGGCTTGAAGCAGGAGTACAATAGAGACGTTTAAAAAACCGGTTATATGGTTGAGTACCCTGGGTATCGTTGAAAGGCCTGAATAGGTATCATTGAAAGTTGTATGAAGTTTTTTTCTAGAACCGAGGTTACCATTATCCCTTGACGTATGGCAAGGTTGGTCGTCATACAATTAATGTTGGTTTCAAAGTAGGATAGGCAGTGATAGCCAGTGTCATTGAATGTTAGTTGTTTTGATTGTATCGTCTCACGTATATGGTCTAACGTCGAAGGAGATGCTTCTTGGGTGCTTGTCTAATGTTGGTTTAGGCCTTCGGGGCTTGTGTTTGAGGGACGTTGATCTCGATTAGGATGGTTTACGTGAGATATAACTGGTTGCTATGATTTCTGTTGTCTTGTTATTTCTGATGCATCATTGTTTTCAAATGTTAGTTGTAAGGGCCATTAGTGTCAGAGGTGGGAAGAGGGGTTTGGGTTCTCCTCTGGTGTTTTGGTAGATTGGTTGGTTAATCTGCCTATTGTCATATACTTTATTGATAGTGTTAGATCTCTGTTTTATCGCTCACTAAGACTGTTGTCCGACTCAAGGTTTTATGTTTCCCTCTTTTTACCGTGGGTTGTTCATCCATTTTTGGATGGGCAGACTGAGTAACAGGTTATAGGTAGCATAGCTTAGTGAGGCAAGGATGCTATGCGGTGGCGAGCAGGAGGCTGGCGTATTACTTCTTACTATATAGTATCTGTTGTGTGATGATTGATTCTGAGCAGGCGAATTTGTTTAGACACTTATGTTGTAATCCAAAGATGTATAGATATTCTTTCTAGTTGTTATGAAAGTTCGGGTTTCTTCTCAAATTTGCTTCACTATTATTGCCTGTTGTATATATTCTATTATACTTTATGCTTGCGCTGTGAGTTATAAGACATGTTCCGCATGTGTTTCTTATCTCGATGATCGTCCATAGCTGCTTGGCACGTCTTGCAGCGCATTACTTCCCTTGTTAAGTGTAGGAGTTACGAACAATCGTCACATAACCATAATTACTAAATTAATTATCTCCAAGCCTCATACTTAATCATTTAAAATGATAAAATACCTCTTTTTCACCAAATAAATTTAAAAACTCAATTTAAAAGTACTAATTCAATCACTTATGTCAAATTACAAACTTAAGTAATATATTAATCTTAATTATCATTTTAATATACATTTTATGAGTTATTAATAATTATTACAGCTAATCCTCAAAAACTCGGGTTGTTACAATTTTTGATGGTGTTATCGTTGCTATATTAGATGATGTCAACCTTTTATATGTCATTCCACTCATGTTGACCTAGTGGATAGCCTTCTCTCTTGATACCTTAGAATATGGCTTCTTTACTTCACTTATTAAATTAGTACTTATATTATTTTCGTTATCGCCTCCACTGCTTCAACGTGTTGTAAAGGGGACAATCTACTTAATTGGTATGGATGATGAAGGAATGGCGTTGAAGGATAGAAACATGGTAGATGTATGTTGTGGATTAGAGTGGAACACTATGTGTAAAACTACAACGTTATCAAGTTGATTGACTTCCCTGAAATTAATAAGGTTTCATGGCTTCGACTAATCAAGGTGGTTAGATTTACTTCTAAGAGGGACTATAATGTTAGAGGAGAGTATGTTTCATCTACTTTAATTAATGCCCATAGAACCCTTAAAGTAATATGATGGAATGGTTGAAGTCAATAGGATTCTCTCTAGAAGATAAGGCGCTATGGTTCCAAATAATCAAGGCAACACAGCCTGCACTCAACAATTGCAACACTCATTCTATAACACCCCGTAATTCGACAACACATTAACATGATAAACTAAGGATTAATTAATTAAATATTGTGAAATAGGAAAAACGGACTGCGTCGTTGCGTTCTTCTCGGAATTCTACTTAAGATAGATGCCTGGTTTACGTAAAACAGACATCGTATGAAGAAGTTATTAAGGTTAGAAGTTTATATACGCATAAGAGGAATATATATGAATAAAATGAATCTAGATTTAAAATAAATTCAAAATCAGACAGCAGAGAGGGAAGCGGGAAAATTCCAGCTTATGGGTCGATCCCTCGGTCGACGCACTAAGGGGGGTTGATCCCCATATAGATCTGGGCAAATTCCTGGTTCTGAACGTGGACTGATTTCTGTGCAAGATTCGTCGACTGATGGCTATATAAAGGACCCTATACCCATTGTTTTATTGATCTAAATTAATGGCGACAGTGAGATGCTGCTCAAACTCAAATCAAATTATCCTTGTCTTCAGCAACAATGATTCACACGTATTCAAAGATCGTTGATTCAACATCAACATGCTTTCCACAGTTTTCTTAGATCCATTCTCCATGAGTCTACGTTATTTTTAGATATGAATACTTAAAAATTAATCTTGACATGTTATGAATTGGATCTAAGCCTGTGACTAATTGAATCATATCATATTTTCCATAACATGTGTCTCTAAGTTATTTTGACATGACTATGAATTGGATCTAAGCCTATGCCTATTTATCATGTCAGATCTTCCATTATTTGTATATCTAGTTCACTGATTAGATCTCATCATGCTTGTTTATGATCCTGACACTATGCCTAATCAATTCGATTATCATATGTCCATCAAATCTGTTCCTATATGTCTATCTTGTCATTATGCCCAATTTTGTCACTATATGTTTATTAGTTGAGTAAGGGTTAAGTAAACTTGCGTAAGGGTTAAGTAATCTTGCTTGAAACAGTGGGACAGTTAAGTATACCTTGGGGTGATGGGTAATATTTATATATATAGGCCCACAAATTTAACCTGTTGGGGTTATGTAATCTTGTTGCTCTGATAGGGCATAACCTGTGGAAATCCTAGTAGTGGCGGTGCAAGCCTAGGAGGAAGCTTGTATCATTTTGTGTGTGTAAAACCCCACACCCGCTAAGATCACTCACTAAGGGAATGCCTTAACTTCGGTGGAGCATTTTAAGTGAATATAGAACAGAAAAATTACAACATGACAGATATAAATACTTGAAAATCTAAAACATCATTTCATTGCAGCAGAAGGTAAACATGTTTAGTTACAACACCATAAAGAGTCAAGTACTAAATATCCATCCTGATAAAACATAAGTACATAATCCCACTACATAAACAATAGCCATAAAAGAAAAGATAAGCTGGGATTTACATCACGGTCCAAGCTCCAAAAGATAGATAAAGAAATCTGATCAAAGCCCACTAGTGCTAGGCCCAACCTGAGGACCTGAGGGGGAAAAAGATAAAAACAACGGGGTCAGACATAAGTCTGAGTGAGCCCTATAACTTTAACAACACAATCATTAAAGTAATTAGGGTATGATATAAACTTGGTACGGGATGACTGGGGATAAATGACTACACTAAGTAGCCAACTAGACATAGGATGAACTAAGATAACGGTAAAGACGCATCTACCCACCCAAGGGTAATTACTAACTGCACCACACCAGTCATTCCTACTTAAAGGTTAATCCCACCCAAGAACTTAGAAAATTTACCCAGTAGTTTCGTGTACCCCTAGCTGACTACATAGGTGCCGTCTGCCCCTATCTCCACTAGGTGTACCCACTACTCCCAAAGCGATCGGCTCCCTACTGTAGATACCCGTGCTGGCCCTACAGTGGGGTGTATCACTCCCCAAAGTGGCAACCCGATACCACCAATGGTGCACGGCTTATACCTACACGATGCAACAACGTCTTACCTACCAGCCCGGGTCCACACACGCATATGAAACCCGTTGGACTTGCGTTGCCACCGCTAACCCGTTTTGGTCTCTTATAATCAAGCCCAGTATGCGTGTCCCGTCCTCGACATGGGTCGAGCCCAATAAGATACATATGGGTTACTGGTTGAAATGGGCCCCCACAAGCTACCCACCTAAGCTTGTCTCTTTATCTAGTGCATCCCACTTAACCCTTTAATCATGTTTAATTACATGTTTCCACTTGGTTAAGTATTCTAATCGTATTTTCTATTGCCACCCAAGGCAACCCACTAGATTTCCACATGCCACCCAAGGCACTTACTTGATTTCCATATGCCGCCCAAGGCACCCACTTAACCCCTCATGCCCACTACATGCTTATCTGGTTAAGTGTTTCTTAATCGATTAAGAACGTAACCGTTGTAAAGACCTCTCACATTAGACTATCTTTTATGGCAGCTGGATTTGCCGGTTGGGTCCGGGCAGCCTTACGCCATAACCGAGTCTAACCTCGTGTCTATACACTTGTCACGTATTTCGTTTGTGCCTAAGACCTCTCACATTGGGCCAATCATTTGTAGCCGCTGGATTTGCCGGTCGGTTCCGGGCAGTCTTATGCTACAAAAGGGTCCAACCTCGTGTCTTAGTCGATTAATTACACCTAATTAATCACCCCCATAATTTGTATTAATTATCCCTAATTAATTACAAATTTAACGATGTACATAATTGACTCAATTATGTCCATCCACTTTATGGTATGCATAATCATACCAACTTCACACCATTTCATTAACATGTATATTAACCCCATCGTTCCCCACGTAATTCGCTAACATGACATAAAAGGGAAGATTCATCACAAATACAATGGGTTCAACTTGCATAACATTAGCATCAACATGGGTTTTAAAGGTGTCAACATGCATATAGCATCAACCCAACTAACATGAATAATCAACCCAAACTTGCATGAATCACATATGTCATAAAGAGGTTAACTTGCATAAGTTATTTATGTCATACAAAGGGGTAAACTTGCATATGTATGTATGACATACAAAGGGGTTAACTTGCATATGTATGCATATCATACTAAGGTGTAAACTTGCACATGTTACTTGCATATAATCAAACACCAAACTTGCATAACATGTCATATGTGGACTTGCATATAATCAAACACCAAACTTGCATAACATATCATATATGAACTTGCATATAATCATACACCAAACTTGCATAATCATGGTGTCATAATGGATCAATGTTTATCATAGCAATTTGCATAACTAGCATCATGAACACATAGCCTAACACTTTCATACTTGCATAACATCATGATCATATAGCATATAACTTGCATAACTTGCATAACATCATGAACATGTAGCATATAACTTGCATAACTTGCATAACATCATGATCTCATAGCATATGACTTGCATAACTTGCATAACATCATGAACATGTAGCATATAACTTGCATAACTTGCATAACATCATGATCTCATAGCATATGACTTGCATAACTTGCATAACATCATGAACATGTAGCATATAACTTGCATAACTTGCATAACATCACATACACATAGCACATAACTTGCATAACATCACAAACACATAGCATATGATAACATAATCTTGCATTGATCCACATTCATAGCCATAACCTCATTATATCCTATCATAATCATTCAACAATTGGTTATTAAGGCTATAGGAACTCACAACTTGTTGATTAGCACTCCTAAGAAGAAGATTAAATTGCTAGAGTTGATTAGAAGTTGATTTGAGAAGCTATCTTCCTCTTTAATTTGATGGAGGCTCCTTCAAGTTGCATTTTGACGGCATAACGGTGTTGTATCTATTTTTAGTATGAATTAGGGTAGTCTTAGGGTGTATTTATAGATTAGCTAGGTGTTTTAGGCCATTAGATTAACCCTAAATCAGATTAGAGCCGTCAGATCTCGTCCTAGCCACCAAGCACAGCCCAAAAGCCATCAGGTTGCACCCAGGTCACACAGACCGACAGGGGGGTCGACCCCTGGGTCGACCCCTAGGGAGGGGGTCGACACCCATGTCGACCCTAGGGTCGACTCCCTCTGCCTGGCGGGAATTTTTCCCGCCTCTTCTGAAATGTGAAATTTCTGTTTTTAAATCTGTTTTGAATTTCTGAAAACTTCTTCGGGCCTTAACTGGGTCATACGGACTCTGATTTTCGAAAACTCGGACTCTATTTCGCGTATTTTTCCGAGACGAACGCAATGGCATAGCCCGTTTCCCCTGATTCAGATTGTAAAATTTAATTCTGCCATGTTTTATATTATAGCAAGTTATTCAACATACGGGGTGTTACATTCTCCCCTACTTAAACGATTTCGTCTCCGAAATCTCTAAGTCAAGAAGAACGTATCCTACCAACCAAACAACCATCTACTCAAACCATCAAACACTGGCATCCATTGTCCTTAGAGTTTCTAATGCTGTATGAACATATGCAAAAAGTGTGTGTATATGTTCCCTGTCTAATGCAAAATTAGGCGGTCTACTAATTCAGTTAACCTCCTTAATGCAAACCATGATAGTGCCATGCATCCAATATGTATGCGAAAGAACCTTATCGACACATACTATTTCTACATGAGTGCACAATCATTCACCAAAATGCATCATCCATATGATAGCACAACCATTATACATCCATTAATATAGCTACCTACACACAATTATATGCAATATGCAATATGAAGTGACTGAGCCGATCTAGTGCCTAGAGTGTGTGTATATGCATCCACGAGCAACCACTAGCAACCACTTGCATCCACACGCATCCATCAAACATAACATGTCTCAAACACATGTTTCAACCATAGGTTTACCCTATCTAAAGGTCAAAGATACTAATGAGAGGACATACTAAAGATAAGATAAGCACTAGACAAACGATAAAGGAGAAGTTAAAAGACATACCCTAAAAAAGGAATGGGTACAGTGAACGCATCTTCGCTTCTGTCTCCCAAGTAGCATTGCTCTCATCCTCTCCCCATTGCACTTTGACTAGTCGCACCTCTCTGTTCCTCAACTTCCTAATCTTTGACCCAAGGATGCGAGTAGGAACTCGTCGGATAGTTGCATCACGCTCTACCTCCACCTCTCTAAGCAAGCTCGGCTCTACCACCTCTGCGGTCTCATGTAGGCACTTCCTCAAATGTGACACATGGAATACATCATGCACCCCACTAAGTCTCTCAGGTAAATCCACTCTATATGCCATCCGTCCAATCCTTTCCTTAATAGGAAACGGTCCTACAAATCTTGGAGCTAACTTCCCAACGGACCCAAAGCGAACAACATTCCGTAACGGAGATACTTTGACAAAGACCATGTCCCCAACATCAAACTCCAGATCCGTCCTCCTCTTATCCGCGTAAGATTTCTATCTGTCTTGCGCTGCTTTCATCCTTCTTCGAATCAAATCAATCTTCTCCGAAGTCTCTCTAACCATATCGGGCCCAAGCAAGATCTTATCCGTAGATTCCCACCAACATGTAGGTGATCGACAAGGCCTTCCATAAAGAGCTTCGAAAGGAGCCATACCAATACTGGATTGAAAGCTGTTATTATTCGCGAACTCCACCAATGGAAGATGCTCTTCCCATGTACCTCCAAAATCTAAGATACAAAGCCTCAAAAGGTCTTCCAGAACACGATTCACCCTCTCGGTCTGGCCGTCCGTCTGAGGATGATATGCGGTGCTCAAACACAACTGAGTCCCTACCGCCTCTTGTAAACTCCTCCAAAACTCGCTAGTGAAGATAGGATCTCGATCGCTCACTATGCTAGAGGGTACTCCATGCAATCGAACTATCTCTCGAAGATAAACTGAAGCTAGCCATGGAGCAGTCCTCTTGCTCTTTACGGGTATAAAATGGGCACTCTTAGTAAGTCTGTCTACCATAACCCAAATTCCCGTATTACCCTTCCTTGATCTAGGTAACCCATCAATAAAATCCATCGAGACGCTATCCCACTTCCATTGCGGAACTTCCAATGGGTGAAGCAACCCACCAGGTTTCTTTTGCTCCGCTTTCACTTGTTGGCACACCAAGCATCTAGCGACATACTCGGCTACATCTTTCTTCATACCGGCCCAAAAGAAAACTCGCTTCATGTCTTGGTACATCTTGTCCCCCCCGGGATGAATGGTCATCCTAGAACGGTGTGCATCATCAAGAATAGCCTTCCTCAAACCCTCGTCTTGCGGTACACAAAGTCTACCGTCTCTACGCAAGCACCCCCTAACGTCTAGGGTGTACCTACTCAAATGGCTGGACGACTCCCCCCTTATGAGCCTCTCTACCAACTCAACCAACTGTGGGTCGTCCCGCTGTGCCTCGCCAATCCGTCCCAAAAGAGTAGGTCTGACCTCTAAGGATGCTAGCAAACCGGGTATGTAGTCAACGGAAGGTTTGAAATCAAACATCGAGATAAATTCCAAGCTTCGTCGTTCCACGAACAATGGACTCAAGGACAACCTTTTTCTACTCAAGGTGTCCGCCACCACGTTACCCTTGCTAGGGGTATACGCTATCTCGAAATCATAGGATGCTAAGAACTCCGTCCACCTTTGCTGTCTCAAGTTCAAATCCTTCTGAGAAAACAAGTACTTCAATGATTTGTGGTCAGTGAACAATTCGAACCTCTCTCCAAGAAGTTAATGGCGCCAAATCTTAAGTGCAAAAACAATAGCGGCCAACTCTAAATCATGGGTAGGGTAATTCTTCTCATGCTTTCTCAACTGCCTTCCACCGTAGGCTATTATCCTTCCCTCTTGCATTAAGACTGCGCCTAGTCCAGTCTCGCAAGCATCGGTATAGACAACAAATGGCTTACTCCCATCTGGCAACACTAAGACTGGAGCTGTGGTTAAAGCTCTCTTTAACCGTCGGAACGCATCATCACAATCTACGTCCCATATGAAGACTAGATTCTTCTTCGTCAAGCGAGTTAATGGGGCTGATATCTTCGCGAAGTCCTTGATAAACTTCCTATAGTAGCCAGCCAACCACAAGAAACTCCTCACCTCGGTAGCATTCTTCGGAACCTTCCAATCTTGGATGGATACTACCTTCGCGGGATCCACAGCTATCCCTTCCTTGGAGACCACGTGCCCCAAGAACCGCACTTCCTTCCTCCAGAAGTGACATTTAGAGAATTTAGCCTTAAGGCTATGTGCTCGAAGAGTCTCTAACACTTCCCTAAGATGTAGGGCATGCTCTTCTTCACTCTTAGAAAATACTAAGATGTCATCCACAAAGACCACCACGAACTTATTAAGGAACTCCCTAAACACCCTACTCATCAAATCAACAAAGTATGCAGGGGCGTTCGTCAAACCAAATGGCATCACCAGCCACTCATAGAAACCATCCGAAGTCCTAAAGGCAGTCTTGTCTATGCTATCCTCAGCCACCCTCAACTGATGAAACCCCGTGGCCAAGTCCAACTGTGAAAACACTGAGGCGCCAACCAACTGATCAAAGAGATCATCAATCCTCGGCAATGGGTGTCTATTCTTCTTTGTGAGCTTGTTGAGTTCTCTATAGTCTACACAAAGTCTGAGGGACCCATCCGCCTTCGTGGCAAAAACTACTGGAGCACCCCACCCCGATATACTTCGTCTTATGAACCCCTTCTCGAGCAACTCCCCTACTTGCTTATGGAGTTCCCTCCTCTCACGAGGAGCCATGTGGCGCACTGGTAAAGATACTAGTTTAGCATTATCCACCAGATATATTCGGAAGTCTATCTCCCACTTCGGAGGTAAGCCCTTCACCTCTTCAAACACATCCGAGTATTCCCGGACCACTCTTACAGATCGCAAACTCTCGACTGAAGCGTCAAGCGATTCAAGATAACTTAGCATAACAGAATCCATGGGATTACAAGAGATCTCGAGAGTGTTACCCAAGCGGGTCATGAGCCTAACAACTCTCCTTTCGCAATCAAGAACGACACCATTACTGGATAACCAGTCCATGCCCAAAATCAACCCGTAGCCCGTGAAGCCCAAAACAAAAGCATCACATCTAAACTCAACGCTAAGTATAGAAATCTTCAAACCCAAACATATCATGGACAAATAAGTGGAGCCCCCAATTGGGTTTGAAACAACCAAGGGATCATCTACTAGACTGGTGTCTAAGTGCAGTGACTCAACTAATGATAATGAGATAAACAAATGCGATGCGCCAGAGTTAAACAATGTACGGACAGGATGATCAAATAGAAAAACCAGACTTTCAACGGAAATAGTTCTACCTCTTTCCTGAATTGGTGGAACCGCAAGAGCCTGAACTTGCCCCCTAGCCTGACTTGGTGCCATAAGAGCTTGCACCTGTCCTCCCGAGGTAGATCCCGTCCTTTTCCCCTTCTTAGGGCAGTCCTTCACTAGATGCCCTGCTTCACCACAGTGGTAGCAGCCAGTCTTCTTCTTCTGACAATCTTTGCTTAGGTGGCCTGGTATCCCGCAATTGAAGCACTTCTTCTTTCCCTTGCCACCGTTGCCTTTCCCACCCTTGTTTTGCTGTTGCTGTTGCTGTTGAGGTCTCTTCTGATCTCCTTTCTTCTCGGGTGCCTTATTAGCATTGGGACCCTTCTCTTCCTCATGCATGAGTGCCATGTCTACTAGCTTCTCAAAGGTGGCCCCCATAGGGATGTGAGTCATAGCCAAACCATGCATCGGTTCATTCAACCCCTTAACGAACCTCAAAGCCTTCTTCTCCGGTGTATTCACCATGTCTATGACAAACCTTGCCAATTGATTAAACTTGTTGACATATTCCTTCACCGAGAGGTTTACTTGCTTTAAAGTCAAGAACCTTTCCATATACAAGTTTTCCTCCGCCCTTGAGAGAAACTTTGCCACAAATCTTTGCCTGAAATTCGCCCAAGAGTCAACAGGGCGCTCTCCATTAGTGACCTCCCACCAGAACGAGGCCTCTCCCTTCATTAACCAAGCAGCTAACTTGACTTTCTTTCCTTCTTCCATCTCAAAGATATCTATCAACTCTTCCACCTCCGTAAGCCAATCTCTAGCCTCCACAAAAGTTTCTGATCCTTGAAAAGGTCTCCCTCCCATAGCCTTAAATTCCTTGCAAGTCTTAGCAAAAGTATCCGTGCGAGGAGGAGGAGGGGGAGGAGGAAGATCGGGTGCTACTGTTGGTGGAGGAACATTTGCTGGACCCGCAGTGGCGGCCCTAGCCTCCATCAATCTCCTATACCATACTGGTATCGTCACACCCTCCGGAAAGTTAAGATCTTCAGCCATGCTGAAACGAAAAAGGAAAGTTTCAAAACGGAGAATTCGAAAGATAAAGATATGGCTATTGGGGATTATGCTTTTCTTTCAAAAACTTTTCTCTTTAAAGACATGTTTTTGAAAATACTTCTTCCAAAAATGTTTTTAGAAAAATAGTTTTCAAAAAATTTTATCTGTTCTGGTAACCTTCGCTCTGATACCACGTGTAACACCCCACACCCGCTAAGATCACTCACTAAGGGAATGCCTTAACTTCGGTGGAGCATTTTAAGTGAATATAGAACAGAAAAATTACAACAAGACAGATATAAATACTTGAAAATCTAAAACATCATTTCATTGCAGTAGAAGGTAAACATGTTTAGTTACAACACCATAAAGAGTCAAGTACTAAATATCCATCCTGATAAAACATAAGTACATAATCCCACTACATAAACAATAGCCATAAAAGAAAAGATAAGCTGGGCTTTACATCACGGTCCAAGCTCCAAAAGATAGATAAAGAAATCTGATCAAAGCCCACTAGTGCTAGGCCCAACCTGAGGACCTGAGGGGGAAAAAGATAAAAACAACGGGGTCAGACATAAGTCTGAGTGAGCCCTATAACTTTAACAACACAATCATTAAAGTAATTAGGGTATGATATAAACTTGGTACGGGATGACTGGGGATAAATGACTACACTAAGTAGCCAACTAGACATAGGATGAACTAAGATAACGGTAAAGACGCATCTACCCACCCAAGGGTAATTACTAACTGCACCACACCAGTCATTCCTACTTAAAGGTTGATCCCACCCAAGGACTTAGAAAATTTACCCAGTAGTTTCATGTACCCCTAACTGACTACATAGGTGACGTCTGCCCCTATCTCCACTAGGTGTACCCACTACTCCCAAAGCGATCGGCTCCCTACCGTAGATACCCGTGCTGGCCCCACAGTGGGGTGTTTCACTCCCCAAAGTGGCAAACCGATACAACCAATGGTGCACGGCTTATACCTACACGATGCATCAACGTCTTACCTACCAGCCCGGGTCCACACACGCATATGAAACCCGTTGGACTTGCGTTGCCACCGCTAACCCGTTTTGGCCTCTTATAATCAAGCCCAGTACGCGTGTCCCGTCCTCGACATGGGTCGAGCCCAATAAGATACATATGGGTTACTGGTTAAAATGGCCCCCCACAAGCTACCCACCTAAGCTTGTCTCTTTATCTAGTGCATCCCACTTAACCCTTTAATCATGTTTAATTACATGTTTCCACTTGGTTAAGTATTCTAATCGTATTTTCTATTGCCACCCAAGGCAACCCACTAGATTTCCACATGCCACACAAGGCACTTACTTGATTTCCACATGCCACCCAAGGCACCCACTTAACCCCTCATGCCCACTACATGCTTATCTGGTTAAGTGTTTCTTAATTGATTAAGAACGTAACCGTTGTAAAGACCTCTCACATTAGACTATCTTTTATGGCAGCTGGATTTGCCGATTGGGTCCGGGCAGCCTCACGCCATAACCGAGTCTAACCTCGTGTCTATACACTTGTCACGTATTTCGTTTGTGCCTAAGACCTCTCACATTGGGCCAATCATTTGTAGCCGCTGGATTTGCCGGTCGGTTCCGGGCAGTCTTATGCTACAAAAGGGTCCAACCTCGTGTCTTAGTCGATTAATTACACCTAATTAATCACCCCCATAATTTGTATTAATTATCCCTAATTAATTACAAATTTAACGATGTACATAATTGACTCAATTATGTCCATCCACTTTATGGTATGCATAATCATACCAACTTCACACCATTTCATTAACATGTATATTAACCCCATCGTTCCCCACGTAACTCGCTAACATGACATATAAGGGAAGATTCATCACAAATACAATGGGTTCAACTTGCATAACATTAGCATCAACATGGGTTTTAAAGGTGTCAACATGCATATAGCATCAACCCAACTAACATGAATAATCAACCCAAACTTGCATGAATCACATATGTCATAAAGAGGTTAACTTGCATAAGTTATTTATGTCATACAAAAGGGTAAACTTGCATATGTATGTATGACATACAAAGGGGTTAACTTTCATATGTATGCATATCATACTAAGGTGTAAACTTGCACATGTTACTTGCATATAATCAAACACCAAACTTGCATAACATGTCATATGTGGACTTGCATATAATCAAACACCAAACTTGCATAACATATCATATATGAACTTGCATATAATCATACACCAAACTTGCATAATCATGGTGTCATAATGGATCAATGTTTATCATAGCAATTTGCATAACTAGCATCATGAACACATAGCCTAACACTTGCATACTTGCATAACATCATGATCATATAGCATATAACTTGCATAACATCATGAACATGTAGCATATAACTTGCGTAACTTGCATAACATCATGATCTCATAGCATATGACTTGCATAACTTGCATAACATCATGAACATGTAGCATATAACTTGCATAACTTGCATAACATCATGATCTCATAGCATATGACTTGCATAACTTGCATAACATCATGAACATGTAGCATATAACTTGCATAACATCACAAACACATAGCACATAACTTGCATAACTTGCATAACATCACAAACACATAGCATATGATAACATAATCTTGCATTGATCCACATTCATAGCCATAACCTCATTATATCCTATCATAATCATTCAACAATTGGTTATTAAGGCTATAGAAACTCACAACTTGTTGATTAGCACTCCTAAGAAGAAGATTAAGTTGCTTGAGTTGATTAGAAGTTGATTTGAGAAGCTATCTTCCTCTTTAATTTGATGGAGGCTCCTTCAAGTTGCATTTTGACGGCATAACGGTGTTGTATCTATTTTTAGCATGAATTAGGGTAGTCTTAGGGTGTATTTATAGATTAGCTAGGTGTTTTAGGCCATTAGATTAACTCTAAATCAGATTAGAGCCGTCGGATCTCGTCCTAGCCACCAAGCACAGTCCAAAAGCCATCAGGTTGCACCCAGGTCACACAGACCGACAGGGGGGGTCGACCCCTGTGTCGACCCCTAGGGAGGGGGTCGACACCCATGTCGACCCTAGGGTCGACTCCCTCTGCCTGGCGGGAATTTTTCCCGCCTCTTCTGAAATGTGAAATTTCTGTTTTTAAATCTGTTTTGAATTTCTGAAAACTTCTTCGGGCCTTAACTGGGTCATACGGACTCCGATTTTCGAAAACTCGGACTCTATTTCGCGTATTTTTCCGAGACGAATGCAATGTCATAGCCCTTTTCCCCTGATTCAGATTTTAAAATTTAATTCTGCCATGTTTTATATTATAGCAAGTTATTCAACATACGGGGTGTTACAGTGTGTGGGACCTTTTTCAGTTAGTAATCCATATATAGGTATCAAATGAGTACTCTGAACTAAGTCGGAGTCAGGACACGCTTACTAGGCTGATTGTAAGAGATCCAAAAGAGGGGACGGTGTCTGACGGAGTGTTCCATCGGGCGCATGTGCGTGCATGGGTCTGCCTGTCCGGGAAAATAAGATGTTGTGACATCAATAGATATGGTTGTGCACATCCTGAAAACGAAGGGTTGCCACTTTGGGAAGTGATACGTCCTATTGTAGGGCCAGCACAGGGTATCTACGAAGTAGGGAGCCGATCGATTGGGGTAGTAATTAGGGTACATCTAGTCTCGCATGTTTAGGAGCCCGTTGTTATCCTTAGGGGTAACTCCGGTATGTTCAGTTGGGTTATCTGTTAATTGTACGGGGTTAAACCTCTCACTAGAAGTACGCCAAATCTACCATCTTATACTTGTTGGGGATCATCTTGTTCTAGTTATACTAGTATTAGTGTAGAGAAAGAAAAGTGTTAGGGAAGCGCTATTTATTCCTCCTGTTTACCTTGTCATACCTGCCTTGCATGCTTTATCCCTCTTATCCAATTTATATGCATGTCATGATGCTTTTACTTATTTATATGCTAAAAGTAACTAGGCTCACCAGACTTTATGTTTGACCTATTTTGTTTCCTCTTCTTTCTCTATCGTCCCCTCCCCCTAAGGTTCTCTAGGTTGAAATACTCAAGCTTGATTGGGATTCTTCTTTCCTTCTTCTTGGAGCTTCTTAGATGAACTTCTTGATTTCGTACCTTCTCTACTATGGCTACGTTTTTGGGGATTTTGCTTTTTAATGTTTACTGTTCTATGATGATTTTGGTACAAGGCAAAAGTTTAAAATTGATGTATTGAGTTTTACGCATTTCAGACTCATGATGTAACTATGTTTTGAACTACGATGTTTTCTGCTTAATAAAATTCTAAATTCCACTGTCATTTTATATCGTCTTGTAATTTTTCTGTTTCTGTTTACCTATAACGCTTCACGAAACTTAATGCATTCTCCTAACGAGTAACATCAACAGACATGGGGTGTCACACTTGGTATCAGAGCCGAAGGTTACAAGATCGGATAAAAGATTTTGAAAATTGTTTTCAAAAAGGTTTTAGAAGAAAGCATTTTCAAAAAGAAAAGTCTGTTTTGAAAAACTTATTCCCCAAAGCCATATCAAATATCCTTCGATTCTCTATTTGAATCCCTTTTTCCTTTTCTTTTCAGCATGTCTGGGGAGCATAATATTCCTAAGGGCGTTACGATATCAAGCTGGTTCTGTAGGTATCTTGAGGCCACGTCTTCTGCCGGTGGTCAAGCAGACGTTCCTCCCCTAGTTGCCCCCGCTGTTCCTCCTCCTCCACCGCATGTTGATAATTTCTTTAAGATATTCAAAGATTTCTGTGCTATGGGCGGAAAGCCATTTCGAGGAATTGAGACCTTTGTAGAAGCAAGGATTTGGCTTAAAGAGACCAAGGACTTGCTTGGAATTTTTTAAGTTGATGATCGAAGAAAGATTCAGTTGGTCGCTTGGCTACTGAAAGATGGGGCTTCGTTCTGGTGGGAAGTGATGTAAGCAGGGCGTCCAGTGGAGACTTGGGATGATTTCCGATAGAGATTCAAAATGAAGTTTTTTTCTCAAGCTGAGAAAAGTATGCAAATGAAAAGGTTTCTGGCACTGAAACAAGGAGGCACGACTGTCAAAGAATATGTCAACAAGTTCAATCAATTGGCGAGGTTTGGAGCTAGTAGATACCCCACATAAGAAAGTTTTGCGGTTTTCTAGAGGATTGAATGAACCCCTCCAGGGGTTAGCTATGTCTCATATTCCGATGGTAGCAACCTTTGAGTGGCTCGTTGATATGGGATTGATGCATGAGGAAGATAAATGTGAAAAGAAAGAAGCTAGGGTTGAGGAAACACAAAACAAGAAAGTGTGGCCCAAGAAAGGATAGCAGCAGCAACAACAACAACAAAAGAAGGGCAGAAAGAACGATAAGGCTAAAGATAAGAGGAAGTGTCATAATTGCGGACGCGAGGGTCACTTGATCAAAGACTGCAAAAGAAGGAAGAATGCTTGTTTCAATTGTGGAGAGGTCAGACACTTTTCTAAGGAGTGCATGAAGAAGCAAGGACAAGGTCAATGGCAGGATCTTCTGGAGGGCAGGTACATGCTCTCGTAGCTAGTGCGCCGACAGAGGTAGGAAAGTTTTCATTGAAGGTTTGATTTCTCTTTCCAATCATCCAGTTAAAACTCTTTTTGATTTCGGCGCTTCACATTCTTTTATATCTGATTCTATGGTTGAGTCTCTCCACCTTAGTACTAGTATGGTTTTGGATCCCATTGTTGTCTCAAACCCCATTGGTGGTATGGCTCATCTGTCTATGATTAGTCGAGGTTTGAGAATATCTATGTTGGGCGTCGAGTTTGAGAGCGATGCATATGTGCTTGGTTTCATGAGCTATGATTTGATTCTAGGGATGGATTGGCTAGCCATGTATGGTGTCATTCTAAACTATGAGAGGAGGGTCATTAGACCTTTGACTTGCCATGGGACGACCCTCAAGATTTCTTGTGACTCTAAAGGGTTTTTCATGCTTATTTTCCTAGAGTCACTTGATGCGTTTACCGATGATCTACGATCAGTACCAGTAGTCCGTGAGTATCCTGATGTTTTTAATGAGGTTCGGGGCTTACCTCCGAGGCGCGAGATCGACTTATGTATATACTTGGTGGACAATGCAAAGCCAGTTGCATTGCCTGTGCACCACATGGCTCCAAGTGAAAGAAGGGAGCCCAGCAAGCCAGTAGGGGAGCTATTTGAGAAAGGGTTTATTAGGCAAAGCTTATCTGAATGGGGTGCTCCGGTGATATTCACAACTGAGGAAGATGGTTCTCTTCTCTTATGTGTGGATTATAGAGAGTTGAATAAACTCACTAAAAAGAACAGGCACCCACTCCCAAGGATAGATGATCTGTTTGACCAACTTGTTGGTGCATTTATTTTCTCTCAATTAGACTAAGCCATGGGGTTTCATTAGTTGAGGGTGGCCGAGGACAGTATAGACTGTAATACCCCACGTCCATCAATGTCACTCACAAAGGGAATGCATTAACTTTCATGGAGCATTATTAGTGTATAGAACAGAATATAACAAGACAGATAAATATATTGGTACTTGAAAAATTTAAAACAACTTTTATTGCAATGGAGAAATAGTTTGATTACATCAACTTCATAGACCAACAGTAAAACCAAGTAGACTAAATATCCATCTTGACAAATTGTTTCTGAATACATAAAGTTAAAAGAATAACCCCAACACAAGTAGCCATAAAAGAGATGAGATGAACTTTACTTTCAGCAATCCAAGCACTTCCAAAGGAGAGAGAAAGAGATCCAAGATCAAGCTCCACTAGTACTAGTCCCACCCTGAGAACCCAAGGGGGGGGGGGAGGAAGAAAAGAGGCGAAAACAAGGGGGGTCAGAAATAAAGTCTAGCGAGTATAATAACTTTAACAATATAATTATTAAAGTAATTAGGATAAGGCATAAACTGGTAAAACAAGGTATGACTGTGAAAAAAGTGGGCATGATAAAGCAAACAAGAGGAATATTCTGGCGTTAATCTCGTTCCTAATCACTATAGGATAATTACTATACTGCACCATTACTAGTCACCCTAAAAGTTGATCCCGCCTACAGAACATAACAATGATAATGGTAGTTTCGTGTACCCCTAGTTGTCTTCATAGGTGCCGCCTACCCCTATCTCCACTAGTTATACCCACTATCCCCATGCGATCGGCTCCCTAACTCGTAGATACCCGTGCTGGTCCCACAGTAGAGTGTATCACTCCCCAAAGTGGCAACCCGATACCACTAAAGATGCACGGCTTATATCTACACTATGCAACAATGTCTTACCTACCAGCCCGTTGGACTTGCGTTGCCACTGCTAACCCGTTTTGACCACTTACAATCAAACCCAGTAAGTGTGTCCCGTCCTCGATCTAACTTAAGCTCACAAAGATACTTAATGTGTTACTGGTTTGAAAAGGGTCCCCATGTTTGACACAAGCTTTCCACCTATGCTTGGTCCCCACTAGAACTTCCCACTTAACCCTTCTTATTCATGTCTTCTTACATGTTTTCAACTTGGTTAAGTATTTCTAGTCGTATTTAACATGCCACCCAGGCCACTCACTTAACCCCCATGTCCCACCACATGTTTATCTGGTTAAGTGTTACTTAGTTCATCAGAACCGTAACCTTGTAAAGCCCTCCCACATTAGACTACCGTTTACAGTTGCTGGATTTGTCGGGCGGGTCCGGGCAGTCTTATACTGCAAACGAGCCTAACCTCGTGTCTTTACAATTGTTATGCATTTAATTTAGGCCTTTGACCTCTTACATTAGACTACCATTTATGGTTGCTGGATTTGCCGAGCGGGTCCGGGCAGTCTTATACCACAAACGAGTCTAACCTCGTGTCTTAGGCGGTTAATTATTACACATTATTTAACCCCAAATTGGATTAATATCCCTTTTCAAATTTGTCAATAAATTCCAAATCAATTTATGTCCATAATTGTCACCTAAATTATGCCCATAATTTCAGGTATATAAATTTATACCAATTAATGTCTCAAATTAATTATATGCCTTTAAGGCCATTTTATGCCAATTCACAATTATGCATATTTAACATTTTCCCATTGTCCCCATACTATTCGTACGTTTTGATATGACATATGTTAGACTTGCAATAGTCTAACTTATAAAAAGAAAAGCAACATTACAACTTGCATAACACATAAAATAGATCTAAGAATCATGACATAAGTTTGCATAGCCAATAACTTGCATAGGCAATGGGTATACATAAATTTGTATAAACTATCATGGATCTAAATATAGATCTAAACATAAAGATGTGAATTTGCATATATGGATATGGTTTTCCTATAACTTGCATACGAATTTCATTCCAACAAGCATATGATTCACATACAAAGCTAGCATAGGCAATGGGCATATAAAACATAAATTTGCATAACTATGTACTGCCATGGATCTAAATATAGATCTAAACATAGAGATGTGAACTTGCATATGGATCTAAACACGTAAATTAATGTCCCAAGTTTGCATATAAACTAGCATATGTATCTACATGATTCACATATGAACTTGTGTATAATCCACCTACAAACTTGCATAAGATTCATAAACTAGCATATGATTTAACACCCTAAACCTGCATAAGATTCACATGATTTAACATCCCAAACTTGCATAAGATTCATATACGTATGATTTAACGACCCAAACTTGCATAAGATTCATATACATATGATTTAACAACTCAAACTTGCATAAGATGAATCAATTTAAACATGTACGATCCAACATATGAAATAGATCCACAATAACATCACATGATTCAAAGTCATATTCTCATAATCCCAATTATAACTTGTCACAATTAAATTAATAAATTATTTTTTGAAAGAAATTATACTCACAAACAAAAGAATAGTCTTGTTTTTCTGGGATTTGTATTCTGAAACTGAATTGCTCGCCTTTGATGTAGACTAATTGTTATTCTAATTTAGATTAGATTTTGATTCTTGCTTCTATCTTGCTTTTGAGTTGAAAGAGAACGGCGGCTACTCTAGGTTCTCGATTCACGGCATGACGGCTCTCGGTATGAATTAATATGATTTTAGGTTGAGAGTCAGGTTGCTTATATAGAATTTTAATTAATTAAGAGCCGTCAGATTAACCTAGAATCAATCAAGACCATCCAGTCAAGATAGAATAACACCTCAGCCTAATGACTCAGCAATGGGTCGAAACAGCGTCACCTTTCAGATCTGCCCGGGGGGGCGGGTCGACCCCCAGGTCGACCCCTTGGTCGACCTGGCCCTTGGGCGGGAGATTTCCTGCCCAGCCTGCTCCCCTGTTTGAATTTAAATTTGAAATTTTCTGAACCTGAACTGTTTTAAATTTATTTTAAATTCTGAAACTTCGGAAGGCCATAACTTCTTCATACGAAGTCCAATTCACACAAACTCGGACTCTATCTCAAGCATAATTCTGAGACGAACGCAATGGCGTAACCTGTTTTCCTTAATTCTCACATTTGAAATTAAGTATTCTTTAATTCGTTAATTTTAATATTTAAAATCACGGGGTGTTACATTCTCCCCTCGTTAAAGGATTTCGCCCCCGAAATCTCCAAGTTAAGGAGAATGCATATCCTAACATCCAATCTTCCATCTACTCAACCATCAAACACAGGCATCCATTGTCCTTACAAGATTTCTAATGTCGTATGAACACATGCAAAAAGTGTGTGCATATGTTCCTTATCTAAAGCAAAATCAGGCGGTCTACTGATTCAGTTGACCCCCTTAATGCAAATCATGATAGTGCCATGCGTCCATTATGTATGCGAAAGAATCCTAACGATACATATTATTTCTACATGCGTGCACAACCATTCATCAAAATGCAGCATCCATATTATAACCCAACCATTATACATCCATAAATTTAGATATGCACACACATTTATATGCAATATGAAGGTAATTGAGCCGATCTAGTGCATAAAGTGTGTGTACATGCATCCACGAGCAACCACAGGCAACCACTAGCAACCACTTGCATCCATCAAACATAACATGTCTCAAACACATGTTTGCAACCATAAGGTCCTTCCTAACTAAAGATCGAAGATGTCATCGCAACGATAATACTGAATGATAGGACAAGTATCAACAAAACGGCAGAAAAAGGAGAAGTTAAAACATACCCTCAAAAAGGAAAGGGTACAGCGTACGCATCTTGTCTTCCATCTCCCAAGTCGCGTCTCTTTGATCATCTCCCCATTGCACTTTGACCAACTTGACCTCTTTGTTGCTTAGCTTTTTGACCTCCGATCCGAGAATGCGTGTAGGAGCTCATCTAACCGTGGCATTGCGCTCTACTTCCACTTCTTTGAGCGTGCTCGTCTCTACCACTTCCGCCGTATCGTGTACACACTTGCGCAAATGTGAAACGTGAAAAACGTCATGAATACCACTGAGATTCTCTGGCAACTCTACTCTATACGCCATCTGACCAATCCTCTCTTTAATTGGAAACGGTCCTACGAATTTCGGTGCCAACTTTCCTACCGATCCAAAACGGACTACATTTCTCAACGGTGACACCTTAATAAAAACCATGTCCCCAACATCGAACTCAAGATCGGTTCGTCTCTTCTGCCGATCCTATGCCGTCTTCATTCGACGTCGAATTAGGTCTATCTTCTCCGAAGTCCCCCTAATCATGTCGGGTTCAAGCAAAAACTTGTCTGTGGATTCCCACCAACAAGTAGGTGATTGGCATGGTCGTCCATAAAGAGCCTCATAAGGTGCCATGCCAATGCTAGCATGAAGTTGTTATTATAGGCGAACTCTACTAATGGAATGTGTTCTTCCCATGTTCCTCCAAAGTCTAAGATGCATAGCCTTAGAAGGTCTTCTAGAATCCGATTTACTCTCTCGGTCTGGCCGTCCGTCTGAGGGTGATAAGCGGTACTTAAGCATAATTGTGTTCCAACCGCCTCTTGTAAGTTTTTCCAAAATTCGCTTGTGAAAATGGGATCTCTATCGCTCACAATGCTAGAGGGTATGTCGTGCAGGCGAACTATCTCTCGAAGGTAAACAGATGCTAACCATGCGGCGGTCCTTTTACTTTTAACGGGAATAAAATGGGCACTTTTGGTAAGTCTGTCTATAATTACCCAAATCCCCGTATTACCCTTCCTTGATCTTGGCAACCCATCTATAAAATCCATGGAAACACTTTCCCATTTCCACAGCGGAATCTCTAAAGGGTGGAGCAAACCTCCAGGCTTCTTTTGCTCCGCCTTGACTTGCTGGCACACTAAGCATCTAGAAATGAACGCAGCCACGTCCTTCTTCATTCCGGCCCAAAAGAAAACTCGCTTCATATCCCTATACATCTTGTCACCACTGGGATGTATGGTCATCTTAGAGCGATGTGAGTCTTCAAGAATCGCCTTCTTCAAACTCTCGTCTTGTGGTATGCAAAGTCTCCCATCTCTACACAGCCAGCCTCTATCATCTATAGCATATCTATTAAGATGACTCGAAGACTCCCCTTCTATAAGATTGCCTACTATCTCAACCAACCGTGGGTCATCTTGCTGTGCCTCTCCAACTCGACCCACAAGTGTAGGTTGCACCCCTAACGATGCCAACAATCCGGGTACATAATCGACAGAGGGTCTGAAGTCAAAGGTAGATATATACTCCAAACTTTGCCGCACTACAAACAAAGGACTTAAAGTCAACTTCGTTCTACTTAAGGCGTCGGCTACAACGTTGCCCTTGCCAGGGGTATATGTGATCTCAAAATCGTAGGATGCCAAAAACTCCATCCACCTTTGTTGCCTTAAGTTTAGATCTTTCTGAGAGAACAAGTACTTTAGCGACATATAGTCTGTATACAACTCAAACCTCTCGCAAAGCTAATAATGACGCCATGACTTAAGCGCAAAATTTATGGCAGCCAACTCTAAGTCGTGGGTAGGTTAATTTTTCTCGTGGGCTTTCAACTGCCTTCCACCATAGCATATCACCCTTCCCTCTTGCAATAAAACTGCGCCAAGCCCTATCCCGCAAGCATCGGTATATACTGTGAATGGCTTACACCCGTCTGGCAAAACTAAAACTGGAGCTGTCGTCAAAGCCCTCTTTAGATGTTGGAAAGCATCGTCACAGTCAACATCCCAAGAAAAAGTCAAGTTCTTCTTCATTAACCGAGTGAGTGGGGCAGATATCTTCTCGAAGTCCTTAATGAACTTCCTATAATAACCAGCCAACCCTAAAAAGCTTCTTACTTCTGTGGCGTTCTTAGGAATTTTCCAATCTTGGATTGCCACCACCTTTGCGGGATCCACAGTTATCCCTTCCTTAGAGACCACGTGTCCTAAGAACCTCGCTTCTGTTCTCCAAAAATGGCACTTGGAGAACTTAGCTTTAAGTTGATGCGCTCATAGGGTCTGGCGAGTATAATAACTTTAACAATATAATTATTAAAGTAATTAGGATAAGGCATAAACTGGTAAAACAAGGTATGACCATGAAACAAGTGGGCATGCTAAAGAAAACAAAAGGAATATTTTGGCGTTAATCTCGTTCCTAATCACTATAGGATAATTACTATACTGCACCATTACCAGTCACCCTAAAAGTTGATCCCCCCTACAGAACATAACAATGATAATGGTAGTTTCGTGTACCCCTAGTTGTCTTCATAGGTGCCGCCTGCCCCTGTCTCCACTAGTTGTACCCACTACCCCCATGCGATCGGCCCCCTAACTCGTGGATTCCCATGCTGATCCCACAGTGGGGTGTATCACTCCCCAAAGCGGCAACCCGATACCACTAAAGATGCACGACTTATATCTTCACGATGCAACAACATCTTACCTACCAGTCTATTGGACTTGCGTTGCCACCGCTAACCCGTTTTGATCTCTTACAATCAAACCCAGTAAGCGTGTCCCGTCCTCGATCTAACTCGAGCTCACAAAGATACTTAATGGGTTACTGGTTTAAAAAGGGTCCCCATGTTTGACACAAGCTTTCCACCTATGCTTGGTCCCCACTAGAACTTCCCACTTAACCCCTTCTTATTCATGTCTTCTTACATGTTTTCAACTTGGTTAAGTATTTCTAATCGTATTTCACATGCCACCCAGGCCACCCACTTAACCCCCATGTCCTACTGCATGTTTATCTAGTTAAGTGATACTTAGTTCATTAGAACCGTAACCTTGTAAAGACCTCCCACAATAGACTACTGTTTGCGGTTACTGAATTTGCCGGGGGGTCCGGGCAGTCTTATACCGCAAACGAGCCTAACCTCGTGTCTTTACAATTGTTACGCATTTAATTTGTGCCTTTGACCTCTCACATTAGACTACCGTTTGTGGTTGCTGGATTTTCCAGGCGGGTTCGGGCAATCTTATACCACAAACGAGTCTAACCTCGTGTCTTAGGCGGTTAATTATTACATATTATTTAACGCCAAATTGGATTAATATCCCTATTCAAATTTGTCAACAAATTCCAAATCAATTTATGTCCATAATTGTCACCTAAATTATGTCCATAATTTCAGGTATATAAATTTATACTAATTAATGTCTCAAATTAATTATATGCCTTTAAGGCCATTTTACGCCAATTCACAATTATGCATATTTAATATTTTCCCATTGTCCCCACGCTATTCGTACGTTTTGATATGACATATGTTAGACTCGTAATAGTCTAACTTATAAAAAGAAAAGCAACATCACAACTTGCATAACACATAAAATAGATCTAAGAATCATGACATAAGTTTGCATAGCCAATAACTTGCATAGGCAATGGGTATACATAAATTTATATAAACTATCATGGATCTAAATATAGATCTAAACATAAAGATGTGAATTTGCATATATGGATATGGTTTTCCTATAACTTGCATACGAATTTCATTCCAACTAGCATATGATTCACATACAAAACTAGCATAGGCAATGGGCATATAAAACATAAATTTGCATAACTATGTACTGCCATGAATCTAAATATAGATCTAAACATAAAGATGTGAACTTGCATATGGATGTAAACATGTAAATTAATGTCATAAGTTTGCATATAAACTAGCATATGTATCTACTTGATTCACATATGAACTTGTGTATAATCCACCTACAGACTTGCATAAGATTCATAAACTAGCGTATGATTTAACATCCCAAACTTGCATAAGATTCATATGATTTAACATCCCAAACTTGCATAAGATTCGTATTCATATGATTTAACAACCCAAACTTGCATAAGATTCATATACATATGATTTAACATCCCAAACTTGCATAAGATTCATATACATATAATTTGACAACCCAAACTTGCATAAGATGAATCAAGTTAAACATGTACAATCCAATATATGAAATAGATCCACAATAACATCACATGATTCAAAGTCATATTCTCATAATCCCAATTATAACTTATCACAGTTAAATTAATTAATTAGTTTGTGAAAGAAATTATACTCACAAACAAAAGAATAGTCTTGTTTTTCTGGTATCTGTATTATGAAACTGAATTGCTCGCCTTTGATGTAGACTAATTGTTATTCTAATTTAGATTAGATTTTGATTCTTGCTTCTATCTTGATTTTGAGTTGAAAGAGAACGGCGGCTACTCTAGGTTCTTCATTGACAGCATGGCGGATCTTGGTATGAATTAGTGTGATTTTAGGTTGAGAGTTAGGTTGCTTATATAGAATTTTGATTAATTAAGAGCTGTCAAATTAACCTAGAATCAATCAAGGCCATCTAGTCAAGATAGAATAACACCTCAGCCCTACTGACTCTGCAATGAGTCGAAACAGCGTCACCTTTCAAATCTGCCCGGGGGGGGGGGGGGGGGGGGGCAGGTCGACCTGTATAGGTAGGTTGACCCCCTGGTTGACCTGGCCTTTGGGTTGGAGATTTCCCGCCCAGCCTGCTCCCCTGTTTGAGTTTGAATTTGAAATTTTCTAAACCTGAGCTGTTTTAAATTTATTTGAAATTCTGAAACTTCGGAAGGCCATAACTTCTTCATACGATGTCCAATTCACACAAACTCGGACTCTGTCTCAAGCAGAATTCCGAGACGAATATAATGGCGCAACCCATTTCCCTTAATTCTCACATTTGAAATTAAGTATTCTTTAACTTGTTAATTTTAATATTTAAAATCATGGGGTGTTACATAGACAAGACCGGTTTTAGAACTCCAGATGGTTTCTTTGAGCATGCCTTTTGGGCTGACGAATGCACCCGCCTATTTTGTTCATCTGATGAGTAGGGTGTATCAGGAGTTTCTAAATAAGTTCGTTGCTGTCTTTGTTTGTGATATCTTGATTTTCTTGAAGAACAAGAAAGAGCGTGCCTTACATTTAAGGGAGGTTTTGAAAACTCTCCATGCGCATCAGCTTAAGGCGAAGTTCTCCAAATGTCATTTTTGGAGAAAAGAAGTGAGATTTCTAGTGTATGCTAAAGATGAGATAGCAGTAGATACCACAAAGGTAGTTGCAGTTCAAGATTGGTAGATTCCAAAGAGTGCAACAGAGGTGAGAAGTTTTTTGGGGTTAGCAGGCTATCATAGGAAGTTCATTGAGGACTTCGCAAAGATATCAGCCCCACTCACCAGGCTAACGAAGAAGAATCTGACATTTTCTTGGGATGTAGATTGTGACAATGCTTTCCAGCCAATGAAGAGGGCTCAGACAACAACCCTAGTCTTGATCTTTCCCGATGGGAACAAAGTTTTCACAGTATACACTGATGCATGTGGTACAGGGCTTGGTGCAGTTCTGATGCAAGAGGGAAGGGTAGTATGTTATGGAGATAGACAACAAAGGGTTCATGAGAAAAACTACCCTACCCATGACTTAGAACTAGCTGCCATAGTATTCGCGCTTAAGACGTGGCTCCATTATCTACTTGGAGAGAAGTTCGAGTTGTACACCAATCATAAATCTCTTAAGCACTTGTTCTCGCAAAAGGGTCTTAATTTAAGGCAACAAAGGTGAATGGAGTTCCTAGCATCCTATGACTTTGAGATTGCTTATACCCCTAACAAGGGTAATGTCATGGCAGACGCACTGAGTAGGCAGAGGATGGCCTTAAGTCCTCTGTTCGTGGAATGGAAAAGCTTGGAGTTTATATCGAATTTTGATTTTAGACCTTCCATCGAGTTTATACCTGGTTTATTAGCATGACTAGAGGTGCGACCTATTCTTATGGATCAGATAGGAGCTTCGCAGTGAGAGGATCCACAGATTTCAGACATCTTGGATAGGCTCAGTAGAGGGTTGACTTCTAGTCACCTTAGTAGAAATTCCACAGACGATAGAGGGTGGCTACGATGAGGTGGAAGGCTTTGTGTTCCCCGAGTTGGGAGTTTGTTAAATACAGTCCTTGAGGAAGCTCATCATTCTAAGATGACTATCCATCCAGGTGGTGATAAGATGTATAGAGATATGAAGAGGGTTTTCTTTTGGGTTGGGATGAAGAAATATGTGGCGGAGTTTGTTTCTCAATGTTTGATTTGCCAGCAGGTCAAGGCTGAGCAAAAGAAGCCCAGTGGTTTACTTCATTTTTTGGAAGTCCCACAGTGGAAATAGGAGAGCGTCTCGATGGATTTCATTAACGATTTGCCTAGATCGAGGAAAGGCAACACCGGTATTTGGGTTATAGTAGACAAATTTACTAAGAGCGCTCATTTCATTCCGGTTAAGAGTAAGAGGATGACAACATGGTTGGCAACAACTTACGTTCGTGAGATAGTCTGTCTTCATGGAGTACCTTCCTGTATCGTAAGTGATCGTGACCCCATTTTCACCAGTGAATTTTGAGGAGCTTGCAAGAAGCATTAGGTACATAGTTGTGTTTGAGCACTGCTTGTCACCCTCAGACAGATGGAAAGACGGAAAGGGTGAACAGAAATCTTAAGGATCTTTTGAGGCTGTGTATCCTAGACTTCGGAGGGACTTGGGAATAGCATCTTCCTTTAGTAGAGTTTTCCTACAACAACGGTTATCGAGCTAGCATTGGCATGGTACCCTTCGAAGCATTGTACAGGAGACCCTGTAGATCACCGACTTGTTGGTAGGAAACTACATAAATACTTCTGCTTGGACCGGATATGGTTAGAGAAACTTCCAAAAAGATTGATCTTATTAGATGGCAAATGAAGATAGCTCAGGATAGGCAGAAGTCCCACACAAATAAGAGAAGGACTGACATTGAGTTTGAGGTGGGAAACATGGTTTTCATTAAGGTGTCACTATTAAGGAATGTTGTTTGCTTTGGATCTGTAGGGAAATTGGCACCAAGATTTGTAGGGCCATTTCCCATAACAGAAAGGATTAGCCAAATGGCCTATAGAGTAAAGCTACCAGAGAGACTATCTAGCGTTCATGATGTTTTCCATGTTTCTCATTTACGAAAGTGCTTGCATGTCACCGTAGAAGTAGTTGAGCCGAGCATACTGGAGGAAGTAGTGGTAGAATGGGAAGCGACAGTTAGACAAGTTTCTACCCGTATTCTTGGATCAGAGGTTAAGAAGCTATGGAACAGAGAAGTCAAGTTGATGAAAGTTCAGCGAGGAGATAACCAAGAGGATGAAACTTGGGAGACCGAAGACAAGATTCACGCTTCATACCCTTTTCTTTTCAAGGGTATGTTATTAACTTCCTTTCCAATGCTTTTATTCAAGCTTGTTTCTATCATTTGAGTATATCCTATCGACCAAATCTTTTACCTTTAGGTAGGAATCCCACGGATGTAAACATGTGTTTGAGACATGTTATGTTTGATGGATGCAAGTGTTTGCTAGTGGTTGCTCGTGGATGCATATACACACACATTAGGCACTAGATCGACTCAATCATTCTCATACAACATATGGATGTGTGTGCATTTTCTTCTTTTAATGGATGGAAGTGAGTGTATCATCATATATATGTTGCATTTGGATGAATGACTGTGCATGCATACAAAACTTACATGTTATAATAGGCTTATCTGCATACATGTTGGATTCATGGCACTAACATACATTGCATTAAGGAGGTCGAATTAATCAGTAGACTACCTGATCTTTCGCATTAGTATAGAGACATATACACATACCTTTGCATATGTTCATATAAGCATTAGAAGTCTTTAAGGACAATGGATGCCTGTGATTTATGGATAAGTAGACTGATGATGGATGTTAGGATATACATTCTTCTTAACTTGGAGATTTCGGGGACGAAATCCTTTGAGTAGGGGAGAATGTAACACCCCGTAATTCTACAACACATTAAGATGATAAACTAAGGAATACTTAATTAAATATTAGGAATTAGGTAAAAACGGATTATGCCGTTGCGTTCGTCTCGGAATTCTGCTTAAGATAGACACCTAGTTTGCATAAAACGAGCATCGCATGATGAAGTTTAGAAGTTCATATATGCATAAGAGGAATATATATGAATAAAATAAATCCAGATTTCAAATAAATTCAAAATCGAACAATAGAAAGGGGAGAAGGAAAATTCCCGCCTATGGGTGTCGACCCATGAGTCGACCTCATCTAGGGGGTGTCGGTCCCTGTGTCGACCCCTGGGTCAACACACTGGAGGGGTCGACCCCCACACGGATATGGGTAAATTCCTGGTTCTGAACGTGGACTGATTTCTGTGCAAGATTCGTCGGCTGATGCTATATAAAGGACCCTATACCCATTGTTTTATTCATCCAAATCAATGGCGACGGTGAGATTCTGCTCCAACTCAGATTAAATTAGCCTTGTCTTCAGCAATGATGATTCATATGTACTCGAAGATCGCTGATTCAACATCAACACGCTTTCCTCAGTTTTTTTAGATCCATTCTCTGTGAGTCTACGTTATTTTTAGATATGAATACCTAAAAGTTAATCTTGACATGTTATGAATTGGATCTAAGCCTATGACTAATTGAATCATATCAGATCTGCCATAACCTATGTATCTAAGTTATTTTGACAAGACTATGAATTGGATCTAAGCCTATGCCTATTTATCATGTCTGATCTTCCATTATTTGTATATCAACATCACTGATTAGATCTGATCATGCCTGTTTATGATCATGAAACTATGCCTAATCAATTTTATTATCACATGTTCATCAGATCTGTTCTATATGCCTATCTTGTCATTATGCCCAATTTTGTCACTATATGTTTATTAGTTGCTATTCCTATTCCTGCCATCATATGTCAATCTTGTTATTATGTTTATTTCTGTTCTCTTCCCTTCTTCTTTTCCCTTTTTATTTTATAGTCAGGCTACCTTCGAGCCTAGGCATACCGCTGAAATATGCTAATGCATGAAATTAGGAGCGAGGGGAAAACGTTAGAATTATGGAATAACTTGTATTGGAAAATTTGGGCATAACTTGGATTAAATACATGAATATGGATTTGGGGAATAAATCAAATTGTAATTTAGTTCTTAATTTGGGGCATATGGTGCATGATGAATATGACTTGGAAAAGGGGCATGAAAACCTATAATGAAATAGGGATAATTATTAGAGAATGAAAATGCCTAGAATTACAGTAATTAAAAACTGTAACCGCTCTTAGACATGAGGTTAGATTACACTTATTGTAGAATTCTGCTCGGACCCGCCCGACACATCCTGCAACAACAAGTGGTGAATCTAATGTGAGGGGTCTAAGTGCATAAACAGGCAATGGGCTAAGACACGAGGTTAAGTCCAACTTGTGGAAGAAGTCTGCCGGACCCGCCTAGCATATCCAGCATCCACAAGTTGTGGGCTTAATGTGGGAGGTCTAGCGCGTTATAACCAAAAATAAATAAATGGTAATGAACTTGAATACTTAACTTGTTTGAATCCATAGGGATTACATGAACATGTTAACTTGAGTAAGAGTTAAGTAAACTTGCTTGAAACAGTGGGACGGTTAAGTATACCTTGGGGTGATGGGTAATATTTATATATATAGGCCCACAAAATTAACCTGTTGGGGTTATGCAATCTTGTTGCTCTGATAGGGCATAACCTGTGGAAATCCTAGTGATGAGGACGCAAGCCTAGGGGGAAGTTTGTATCATCTAGTGTGTGGGACCCTTTTTAGTAAGTAGCTCATATATAGGTATCAAACGAGCACTTCGAACTAGGTCGGAGTCAGGGCATGCTTACTGGGTTGATTGTTAGAGATCCAAAAGAGGGGACAGTATCTAACGGCGCGTTCCATCGGGCTCATGTGCGTGCATAGGTCCGCCTGTCCGGGAACATAAGACGTTGTGACATCAGTAGATATGGTTGTGCACATCCAAAAAACGAAGGGTTGCCACTTTAGGAAGTGATACGTCCTACTGTGGGGCCAACACAGGGTATCTACGGAGTAGGGAGCCTATCGGTTGGGGTAATCATTAGGGTACATCTAGTCTCGCATGTTTAGGAGCCCGTTATTATCCTTAGGGGTAACTCCGGTATGTTCAGTTGGGCTTTTTTTTAATTGTATGGGATTAAACCTCTCACTAGAAGTACGCCTAAGTCTACCATCTTGTACTTGTTGGGGATCATCTTGTTCTAGTGATATTAGTATTGGTGCAGAGAATGAAAAGTGTTAGGGAAGCACTATTTATTCCCTCCTGTTTATCCTGTTTATCTTGTCATACCTGCCTTGCATGCTTTATACCTCTTATCCATTTTATATGCCTGTCATGATACTTTTACATATTTATATGCTAAAAGTAATCAGACTCGCAAGACTTTATGTCTGACCTATTTTGTTTCCTCTTCTTTCTCTTCCATCCCCCTCAGGTTCTCAGGGTGGGAATACTCAAGCTTGATCAGGATTCTTCTTTCCTTCTGCTTGGAGCTGCTTAATGTACTGCTTGATTTCATACCTTCTCTACTATGGCTATGTTTTTGGGGATTATGCTCTTTTCATGTTTATTGTACTCTGATTATCTTAGTACAAGATAGAAGTTTAAAATCGATATATTGAGTTTTATGCATTTCAGATTCATGATGTAACTATGTTTTGAACCACGATTTTTTCTGCTTAATAAAATTTTGAATTCCGCTGTTATTTTATATCTGTCTTATAATGTTTCTGTTTCTGTTTACCTATAACGCTTCACAAACTTAATGCGTTCTCCTAACGAGTGACATTAACGGACGTGGGGTGTAACACGTTCTATTAGGATTCAAGCGATATAACTCCCCAAATTGAATAAAGATGACAAACTTTTTGATTGGAAAAAGCGATGTGATCCAAATTGTAATTTTCTTAGGAAGACAAATTCCTAAGGCTTTGATACATTGCTGTCCATTTTAGGTGACAAGCTCCAAAGTATAGGTTTTGCGACATCGTATCATGGAGAGTTGGCACGTAATTCAATATGGATGACACGACCCATCTAATTACATCTCTTTGAATTAAGCAAGGTGGAAACCTTTAAAGCTGACAACGATGACATACCTTCTTGATGACTAAAGAAACATGATGACATTTTCGTTTCTTTTCTTATATGACTACAATAAGGTTTTGGCTCTCATGGTTTATTCCATAAATCTGCATGTTCAAAAAAAGCAAAAGGATAGCGATGCCAAGCTATGGTTCCATAATCTTTTAAGTTATATAAAAGCAATAAGAATATTTCCCTAAACTCCTCCAATCTAAAAACGAAGCAGGCCTGCTTTCCTGGGTCGGTTCGAGTGTTCTGTATCACTAGCCCCCTTGTATAATGCTTACTGATTTTTGAGTTGATACCATTCTTTCAGTTCCATCAGATTTGATCCATCAATTCAATCTCGACCATTCAATTGAATTTGATACTTCATCTTACACTTCCTTTACAAATAGTCATTTAAATCATTTTATTTTTACCTACCATTAAACATTGAATCAGTTCAATTGAAATTTCAATATTTATCTCTCCTAATTAATCAAGCATGCATGTCGACTCTTAACCTTTTTCTGTATTTTTGTAATGGTTGTCATGATATTAGGATTAGCAATCATTCCTGATTTGCTTGATTGATTTGGGTATATTGCATTAATCATAACTCTGAATTTCCCTATACGATGATTTGGTTTCGTCCGAGTCCTTAATTCTTAAAATCAATATTGCACTAAAAGTCTAACTAAACCTATATAATTCATTGTTGGCTAGGCATAGAAGAGATACTATATTTTGATGTGATTAACATAGTTTGAAGCCTTAGTTTTGGAAGGCGACATGCTAATTCGATTTTGTTAAGTTTTGTTGAACATGGTGTAGCATGTAACTTTTGATGAATTTTCCCGCAAAAAGGGTTCCATATCACCTTCATTCATATCTCTTAGTGAAAGAATGAAGTAAGCAGGCTTCCCTCTTTTTGTGGAATAGAATAACTCGTATTGTCATTCTTTCTCTTCATTAACAACGCCCTTCTTCGTAAAGATGATAGGATTTATCGCTTTATATAAATTAAGTAAAGGAAATAAGGTTTGTCACCGTTAGGCAGGCTAATTTTATAGATTTAAGATTATGACGAAACATTAAGTTAGCTTTTACTCATAATAATGTTAAGGTTGTTAAAATTTTGAAGTAAACATGAAATCTTAATTATTAAGTGTGACAATGAACTTCATTAGCACAATGTATTGACTTATCGCTTATATTTTTCATTACGTTTTACTTTGTCCAGCAACAACTGACCGTGTCGCTTTTATGTCAGTAGACATACCTCTACCTTATAGTGATATGTTTTGGGTATTTGTTGACATTATTTATTATTTTAAAATTTAATGGTTACGATAGTTGTCTGCATAATAATTAAATGTTGAAATGGTATCACCTAATGGTAAAATAGAATCATTGGCCAAGAAGTCTATTAAGGAGACAAGTCCAGGGCCTAGTCAATTTTCTCCAATGGAAAAACACGATCCACTTTCTTAGCAATGATCTATAACTACTCAGTATTCCATGGACTTTATTTTGAGCTAGTTCAGATTTTATAGGATCGTAGCTATTCCAGCTAGACCTGGTAATGCTATTCATTCTCCCCCACCAAGATATTTTACCTTCACCCTTATTCGAATATGGCATCCATGCTTCTTTCCCTTTTTGGAGTTCATTTAGGAATACGTGTCACACTTGAATATGGCTTCCATTCAACTTTATCAATTATTTATACTTATTTAACCCTCTTGGAGGATTTCGCTGGTGAAAAATCTTTATCATCGATCAATCTAGAGACTCCCAGTTATCTTGTTTGTCCCGCTTAGGGCAACAAACTACACCATCATTGTAACAACCCGAATTCCGACAGACCGAATTTTTTTCAAAATACTAATCCATCGAAACCTATGTTGGTTGCTCTGGTATCCTGTAGAAAAGACAGAGATATAAAATATATCAGAGCTTAGAAAATATCTCACAGCGGAATGGATAAAGTATAATATAATCAAAGTATAGCCTTACCGTAGTAATTATACTGCCTAACCAATATCCAAAGCTATCATATCTCTACCACAAATCTAACCTGCGAGTATTCTAGAGGAGTGGGTCAGAACACAAGTTCTGGTGACTGGATTTAAACTATTCACTTTGGATAATCCTACATATACCGGTCAATCACATTTTCTTATTTATTAGGTTACTTGGGTTAACAACACTCAAGGCTTACACACATGTCATACCCATTAACTTCCCGGTGTATTAACCTAATACAGTATATATGTAGCTACCCCCCAAATATTGAGGTACACCCCATGGTACCCCACTCGCATGGTCGCCACCGTAATGCCACAAAAATGAACGCAATCCCTCATCCTACGTCGGAGTAACGTACGGATCTCTACATAACATTGTTACATTCCGCATATATCTGTCAATACTATGCTACATAAGCGTACGGACTGCCACCTTCGATCGAATCAGATTCCATCCCAGAGTAATGCCCTCAAGTCTACGATACACCACCCAGAGCAGACATGCATGTATCTAGATTTTCCCATGTACATATCGTCAATCATATTCGATGCCTTAATCGCACATAACCTCTAATATGCACCGAGTTCTATGGAAGGGGTATACAAGACACACGGAACTCGGTCGGGAACTTTTCCATATCTGCACAGGCCCACCTTTAAGGACATCAAAATGCAAATATCCCTCGGATCTGTTTTTCATGGTGGCTATGGCCCTACCTCGGCCCCTCCCTCAACTAGTAAAGACTACATGAGCTAAGCAACTTTCCCCTAACAAACAATCTAAACATTCAGTTGGCGTCTCCCCTCAACCACCCTACCTCGATAGTTAAAGGTGAATGGCATCTTGGGTTTAGCTCTAGTCTTTTTGTATCCCACTAGCTGTCGATGACGGATACCCAACGATTTACTATTCTTGTTGGTCCTGATCTCGCCTCCTATTGAGGCGATTGCCGAATCACCCTAGTGTCACCTTGTCACAACATTCTGGCTGTAAAGCTACTTTTGCGGTCAAGGCCCACCCACCTGGTAGTAACGCGCAGAGCTAACCTTTGCGAGCACAGCCTAAACATCTGCCACCGCATAGAGGACTACCAGGAGCACGTTACGTATCTAAGGAAGCCGCGTGCTTCCCCTTCCAATACTTTGGAGCCGACAGAATAATCAGATGAACGTGTTCTCCCCTCGTGCCTCATGAAACCACGATGATCTACCCCGTTGAATTATTCACTCTCAAACGTGCGGACTGGTCTAGACGCCTCATTTTAATATGTTATTAGACCCTACGTCTAAACATTTCTTTATGCCCTTACTTTACCTCATCAGGTTTCCATTTAACTTGGTTATTCCCATTCACATTGACTCCTTATTCAAGTTACCAAGTTCCTCTTGCTTATTAATTTCAGTCATATAGCTTAACCCATTTAAGTTTATTAATAAGCCCACAACATGTTATTTCCTAGATTGTGATCCAAGGTCTGTAATGCACAATCCCTTTATATTCTTGTTTGATTTCATAGTCACAATAACATGTTCTACTTAATATGTAATTAAGTATATCTCAATTCACATGTTTTCTGTTTAACATATCATTCATTATTTATGATTAAAAATAACTTATCTCATTTCATATGTTTGCCTCACTTTTTCCTATTTAATCATAATTCCATCTTACATTGTCACTACAACTTATCATTGTTTACTTATTAACCTAGTTCTCTTAACTAAGGTTCACTAATAAGTCTCCTTTCCATTTATTATGACTATGTTATAATTTCCTCTTGTCCTAGGACAAGCCTTAACATGTTATTCTTATCAGCAGATTTCAGATTTCCAAGTTTATATATTACTTAAGTTATAATTAAGTACAACTTCTTATATTTCATAAATTTCCCCCTTTTCTCTGCTTATTACAAACAACTAGTTTCAGTTTTCTCCATTTACTGATTACTTAATTTACAATTAAGTACCACTCATCTCATTACATAAGTTAAAGTTACTCATTTTCTTAATCATTTATTATAACCTAAGTTATAATCTCCACTTGTCTCTAGGACAAGTCTACCTATTATATAACATTCTCATTAATGTAGTTAATTTATAATAGGTTATTATCATTCCGCGTTCATTCCATTCCTTTTACTGTTGAAACTTTCATTCAATTCCCATTCATTTCCATTAATTACAATTAATGCTATTTATCAATCCTGCTATTTACATATATTTACATATATGTGTTTATGCACTAGACTTCTCACATTAAGCTTACACTTGTGGATACTGGATTTGTCGGGCGGTTCCGGGTAAACTTCTTCCACAAGTTTACTTAACCTCATGTCTTATCACCATTACATGTTTATTTACGCACTAGACCTCTTACATTAAATTGACAACTTGTGGACGCTGGATTTGTCGGGCTGTTCTGGGCAGACTTCTACCACAAGTTGATTTTACCCTCGTGTCTAAGTGCAGTTACAGTTTTCTATTTACTGTAAATTTTAAATATAATTTAGGCCTGTCCATTCTTTGAATTTTTCACTGTCATCTATATTTTACATGTCATCATATTAAGCCCATTTTACGTCACATGTCCTTTCTAACATGAAATTAATTTCTATTTCAAAATAACATGTGATCGCCAAATCATGTAATTATTCTAATTTAACATGTAATTATTCCCATTTCAACAATTAAGGGTTCAAGTACATAATTGTCAGAAGCTAACATGTAATTATAACAACAGTAATTGCTACACGTATTTTTAACAAGTTTACATGTCAATAGGTGAACATTTCAGCACATTAAACGTTTCAACATACGAATTTCTAATATATTAATATTTTATCATATTAACATCTCAACATGTCATAATAGCATTTCAACACTTTTAATCATTAAATTAGATTTATATGACATGTTAACGGGGAATGTTAAACGATAATATACCATTAACAAAAATGATATAACTTAAATCCACTCACATAATTTGCTTTCTAATACTTGGATCTGGTCCAAATCTAGCATTCCATGATTTCCCCTAACTGGATTAAGAACCTAACAACCATGGATCCATAATTTTTACTAAAAGAAAAAAGGGAAGAAAGAGTAAGAAAATTGAACAGACTAGATCTAAGAATTTACCTTACTTCGCATATGATTCTAAACACCTTCTTATTAAGATTCATTCTTTTTCTCCAGATCTTGATTCAGAATTTTCCTAAACTAATTATCTTATTTTTTTGAAGAGATTTGAGGAGGAGGAAGAATGGCAGAGCTTAGACGTTGTCTCAGAGAATGTGAGAATTAGGCTAGGCTCTGCTAGCCTAGATATAGGTGTTTAGGATCTTATCGTACACGCAGCGCTGAGTCAGCATTGAACCTAAGTAAGAAAAAAGTCTAGATTCATCGATGAATCTGGATGGATCTGGGGGGTGTCGACCCCCCTATGGGTCCTGCGAGCTATTCTGGCGTAGAAGTTTAAATTTCGAATGTTTGAGTTTCTGGAATTTGTTTAAATGTTATATTCACATGTAATTTTCTTATATGCATACAAATCTTCTAACGACAACTCTACGCATATATATACATATATATATATATATGCATAACTTTTGTTTCATTTTCAAAATTCAAACGGTGTTGCACCATTATTTGATTCTTACTATATTTCATTGATTGTAGCTGTGACTTCCCGCCCCGAACCAGTCGACATTTCTCCGAAATGAGCTGTACTAATGCCCGATTAGCACAAGACGATCGTCAAAGGAAAATGGTTTGAAACTATGAATCACCAAAGAACCGATAGTATATCTCGCAGCGCATGGAATAAAATATAATAATAACATAACTTGAAATAAAATAGGCAAGACAGTGCATAAGCTGAAAACTAAACCATCATAGCAGTGGAATCCAAATACAGCTTATGATCCAAACCATCATTATTACAATTTCAAAATACTGTCTCTAAAAGCAAAGTAAAAAAAGTACACTACTAATGCCCAAAGTAGTGACCAACACCAACACAGGGAGAATATATGTAAATTGTATGTGGAAGCCTCCTGCTCATCTCCGGACAGCTACTCGTGCATAACCACCTAACCTGTCTCTAGTCTGCTCATTTAGGAGTACCCAGAGTAATAAGAAGAGACATAAAACTCTGGGTCAGACAAAAGTCTGGTATGAGCGATAGCAGAAAAACAAAACAATAACAGGTATAAATAATCATACCTGAACCTGGACCTGCAACCAAAGAGTTAGCACAATAAGATGTACAGTACTCCAAGGTAATACTAACATAAAGTGGAAGTGTGCATGTCCTGGTGATAGCAAACATCAAACATAGCAATCACCCTCGCATCTCTCACTCAGTGCGTAAAGCATACGATATGCACCACTTTGATCACCCAATCCATTGCTACGATCACTTTTCCCCTGGAAGTCATAATTACCCCATTGCACTGATCCATTGCCCATAATCTGTCTCTCAGTGGTGAACCAAAATTATGGATATTGATAACTCCTTGGCACACGTCCTGTAGCAGATCCTAACTCTAAAAGTTAAATCATTGGTTCCCATCTGGATCCTGAGTGATAACTTCCCATTTGGTCTTCTTCAGTTTGGTTCGCCACATTCAGTTCATTGTTCCCCGTACGTGATATGAAAAGGATTCTTGGTGCGCGATTCATAGTCAAGTTTTCTGGGTCGTGACCTTCCACATGTGACCTTCCACTCCTGACCTTCCACTCCTGACCTTCCCACTCATGACCTTCCACTCGTGACCTTCCACTCGTGACCTTCCCACTCCTGACCTTCCACTCGTGACCTTCCACTCATGACCTTCCACTCATGATCTTCCAGCTCGTGACCTTCCCACTCTTAACCTTCCCCTCATGACCTTCCCACTCGTGACCTTCCCACACGTGACCTCTAGTTCGTGAAGGCAGAGTCCACTCATGAAGGGGGGTCTGACCAATTTCGTGCAACTTTTCCAACGAGCTATTTATGCCATACGACGGCGTTTTCGACCATTCTAATTTTCCTAGCAATCACAAATCACACCAAATAGCAATAGCAACATATAGAATCAACCATAAACACCAAAACAACAATCACATGAAATATTTTAGATCAAACATACCCAAAAAGCATGGTTTTCCCCTTAATCCCCTTATGCATGTTTTAACCATAGAATTAACAAACTTAATCCAAATTTTCACCAGTGACATAAAATAATATTTAAGTATTTCTACATATTTTTCCAGATTTTTATAATGCATAATTTCATTAATTATCACTAATCACCCCTAATTACCCGTAATTAGTAAATAAAAGTGCAAATCACTCACCTTGGCCACAAATAAATCTCAGGTCTGAAACTCTAACTGATTTGGTTCGAATCTCTATGCAAGACAGCAGCTCCAACTCTGATTTGATGCTATTTTGACTTGATTTGATGTTGATTAGCTTAATATATGATTAGAAGGTGATTAGGAGGTAGTTTAGAAGGTGGAGGCCATTGCTAGGGTTGAAGAAATGAAAGTGGCGGCTGTAAAAATGACAAAGAAAGGTTTCTCTAACCATTTTCAGCCCTTATATAACCTTAATCCCGAAATCCCTAATGGGCTTAGCTGCCAATTACCCAATTAAGCCCAATTAAGTTGTTTTTCACCTTCCAAACCTTATTTTAGCCATATCTTTCAAACGGTAAGTCTATTTGATTAATGTGACCACTCCACGGAAAGGTAAACCATCATCTGAATCCAATGGAAGCAGTTTTAGATCAAAACTCCTTACTGATCAAAAGTTATAGGCAAAACAAAATTCGCTAAGGGGCAAAACGGTCATTTAAAATTTGGCAAAAATCGTGAACATGGAAAATGACCCCAATAGTCATTTCCCAAAGTTGCACGACAATACCACTTCATATGAAAAAGAGACAAAAAATTTACGATCCTCCAATACATAGAATGCGGGTCGTTACACTCTCCCCCCTTAAGAAATTTCTCCCCTGAAATTCCTTAACCAAAACATACAAAGGATGCCGCATGCCTATCAGCCATTTACAAACAATCAAACATACATCATAACACAACAAGCCTATCCTAGCATGCAGTTTACTAACAAGGGAATAACTATCGCTATTAAAATCTTACCAGGCAAAGAGTTCTGGATACGACTGTCTTATGCTCTCCTCTGTTTCCCAAGTACAGTCGTTCTCATCATTACCCCACTGGATCTCAATCAGATGTAAATAGTAATCCCGTGACCCTCCAAAATCCAATATACAAGCTCTCAAAAGATCTTCTAATACACGATGCACCCAAATACCATCATAACCTGATCTATTTCTGGGTAAACCATCAATGAAATCCATTGAGACCTGTTCCCGTTTCCGTTCAGGAATTTCTAACGGTTGTAACAAACCACCAGGCTTTTTTTGCTCAGCTTTCCCTTTCCAGTGGTAGGTCTGCTTCATGTCTCGATACATTTTGTTACCACCAGGATGTATAGTTAGTTTCGAGTGATGACACTCTCTAAGCACTTCATCTCTCAATACATTAACGTTGGGTACAACTAGTCTCCCATTCTTCTGAAACCATCCTTCTTTATCAAGTCCATACTTGCCCATTTTCTCACCATTGATATTCATCTCTTCCTTGGGGATGATTTCTATTAGGTTAGGATCGTCCCTCTGACTGAAACCAATCCGCTCAATCAAAGTCGGTCTAATCGTCAAACTTACTAACATCTTTGGACCCAATCCGCACTTAGGTCTAAAATCATATCCTTTGATATACTCCAATTGCTTCAGTTCAAGAAACATAGCCCCCAAACTAGCATGTCTCCTACTCAATGCATCAGCTACCACATTTAGTCTGGTACCACAGGCATCTGTGTATATCGTCATCTCTTCATTTCCCATCACCAGAATACTACAGGTGATAGTCTACTCAAGAGAAGAAAAATAGGAACAATCATATCAACCATCAAATAAGTCCTATCTATCACCTTCTAAAGCCATTAATACATCGATACTCATATGACTGATCCAACCAATATCAAGGGCCCATGGAAGCCCCGGCTCTACATGGACTACCGCATGTCCAACGTACGTTTATCCTCCAAGGATAACTAGATCACGTCCAATAGATCCAAGTAAATATGCGTCCCCAGATACCCCTGCTTCAAGTCCGCCTAGAACACTCTAAACTATCGACGATTCCTTGGCACCCCATCATAAGAGCTATCCACAACTCCATCTTCAACTCGAGTCCAACCCAAGTCAATCCATTATCTTGCAGCCTTCTCGAGTCCCACTCGAGTCATCTCATAGCCCTATTGAGTCCAACTCGGGGTAGTCCACATCATCGAACAATCATATCATGTCACGGCTGCCCATCACTCCTTGAGTAAACCAAGACATCATTCAATGGAAATCACAACAACTACTTATATCTCACGCAAAACATCCTAGTCGAACTCGACACTCCCCAAAGGCCTAAACCTATATCAGATAAGAACTCAAGGAACATCTCCTCTGAATCCAGAAAATCTACGTGAGATGATATGAACAAAACAACCAAACACTCGAGCACTCATAACTAACTCTAGCTATCCTCGCCAATCCTGCTTCGAAACTATCGTTGATCGCATGAAGGCCCATGCCATATGTCAATGGTAAATAGTAACCCCAATTCTAACCAGATTACTGCACGTCCAACATACATTTGCCTCCCAAAGACTATTAGAAATTACGACAACAATAATCTCTTTATAACTCTAGTCTGCATCGCCGGCGACTATCCACAAACTCAGACCCAATCTCGAGTATCCATTACCCACAAACTCAAGTCCAGCATGAGTCGTCTCCCTATTCGTTGCATCTCCAAGATTAATGGAAACCATTCTCTACGAGTTCAAGTCCAACTTGAATCGTCCTATCCTTCGTTGCATCTCCACGATCAATGAACACATCTTATCGCTTCGAGATTTCCCTATTGAATTCACCCCGAAGTTATTACCATTCTTGAACCAAAGAGAACATCAACATAAGGTCATAAACAATCCATAGCATTCACTCATTTACTACTGAATACCACAATGCTCATGCTATTCACCACATCATTTTAAAAAAATGCTTCCAAATGCTCTTCATTCATGAGTCATGGCCGCCCCGAGTTTCTTTGTTCCCCTAGTTCCAATTATTATTGCCATCACCAAGTAGGTACCCAATACCAACCTATACCCTTGGAGCCAATCGACTCCCAAAATAATGCCAAACCCAGTAAAGCCTAAAACAAAACAATCACAAGCAAACATGCATCTGTGACTCGATAAGACCAAATTACAATAAATCATACAAAGGCTAGTCGAACCACCGATCGGGTTCGTCACAACTAAATGTCTATCGACAATCTTGAGTTCCAATTCCAACCTACCTATCAGGTCACTAGATATGAAGGAATGGGACGCCTCGCTATCAACAAAACTCGAATAGAAACGTCATAAATAGAAATCATACCTAGAATAACGATGCCCTTTCCCTTCTTCGCCGCAGTTGGGGCATTCGATGAAGAAGGAATGGCGTTGATAGCATATGATTTCATGATCTGCTTCTCCTTAGGAGGTTGTGGACAATTATCCTTGTGATGTCCCGCTTGGCCGCAATTGAAGTACTTCCTTTCCCCAGGCTTTTCCCGACAATCTCTGGCATAGTGGCCCTTCTTGCCACAACTAAAGTACTCGCCATCTTTCTTATTCTTCTTTTTCTGACCATCCTTGGTTCGGTCTTTTTTCCTCTTATTCTAGGAATTATTCTTGCCTCAACCGCTTCATGCTGCTTTGGCTCCTCTGCAGATGTAATAGCAACCTTGGTCTTCGACTTAGGGTAAAGGATCTCAGATCTTAATGCCTTTCGCACAATAGATTCGAAAGTCTCATCGATATGGTTTATGAGTCTTTCCCCCAGGTACTAGTCTAGGCCAGTTATGAAATTCTCGTTCTTCTTCTCGACCGTATCGATAAGGAACAATCCATACTTCGATAAGGTATCAAATTTAGCAATATACTACGAGACTGCCCTACCATTCTGCTTAAGCTCCAAGAATATCCTAAACAATTCCGATTTCTGAGGAGCTGGAATAAACTTATCATTGAATCGGGCCTTAAACCGATTCCATGTAACTTGATCCTCAGGAGTAGCTACTTTAATAGCATTCCACCAATTCATCGCGCGTCCTTGAAGCTGACGCGATGCTAGCTTTTTCTTCATCGCATCATCAATTCCCAAATCCTTGAAGATGCGCTCACAGCTATCAAGCCAATCTTGACCCTCTGTAGCCGATACCGTTCCGTGGAACGGCTTCCCACAAGGACTAGTATAATCCTTATTAAGCTTGGCGAAATCGGCCCTAGGTACCTGCGCTGCTGCACCACCACCGTCAGCAACATTAGGAATTGCTCCCTGAACATCCCTAAGCATTTCTCTCATGAAGATAGTACACATCGTCCTTATATCAAGGACATTCCTATTATTGGACCCTGAACCCGTACTCCTCATATACCGGCTAATCATTCAATCTGTAAAGAGAAAACGATTAACCATATCCTTAGTGGTGCCAGTGCAGTGCGACTTCATCCTTAGATATACAAATAGTATATATATAGCTTTTGAAAACCAAAATATCACAAATACGCACTCTCATATACGTATATTATCTCTCCCTGATGTCATCCCCTAGGATAACTATGCAACCTAGAGCTCTGATACCAAGTGTGACGGCCAGCCCCGAACCAGTTGACATTTCCCCAAAATGCGCTATACTAATGCCCGACTAGCACGGGACAGCCGTCAAAGGAAAAGGGTTTGAAATTATGAATCACCAAAGAACCTGTAATATATCACGCAGCACATAGAATAAAATATAATAATAACATAACTTGACATAAAATAGGCGAGACAAGGCATAAGCTGAAAACTAAACCATCATAGCACTGGAATCCAAATACAGCTTATGATCCAAACCATCATTATTACAATTTCAAAATATTGTCTGTAAAAGCAAAGTTAAAAAAAAGTACACTACTAATGCCCAAAGTAGTGACCAGCAACACCACAGGGAGAATATATGTAAATAGTTCGTGGAAGCCTCCTGCTCATCTCCGGACAGCTACTCGTGCATAACCACCTAACTTGTCTCTAGTATGCTCGTTTAGGAGCACCCAGAGTAATAAGAAGAGACATAAAACCCAGGGTTAGACAAAAGTCTGGTATGAGCGATAGCAGAAAAACAAAACAATAACAGGTATAAATAATCATACCTGAACCTGGACCTACAACCAAAGAGTTAGCACAACAAGATGTATAGTACTCTAAGGTAATACTAACATAAAGTGTAAAGTGGAAGTGTGCATGTCATGGTGATAACAAACATCAAACATAGCAATCATACTCACATCTCTCACTCATTGTGTAAAGCATACGATATCCACCACTTTGATCACCCAATCCTTTGCTACAATCACTTTTCCCTTGGAAGTCACAATTACCCCATTGCACTGATCCATAGCCAATAATCTGTCTCTCAGTTGTGAACCAAAATGATGGATATCGATAACCCCTTTGCACACGTCCCACCGCAAAGCCCAACTTTAAAAGTTAACTCATTGGTTCCCATATGGATCTTGAGTGATAACTTCCCATTTGGACTTCCTTTGCATCTCGGGTTTTGGTCTTCTTCAATTTGGTTTGCCACATTCAGTTCGTTGTTCTCCGTCCGTGATATGCAAAGGATTCTTGGTGCGCGATTCATGGTCAAATTTTCCGGGTCGTGACCTTCCACTCGCGACCTTCCCAGTTGTGACCTTCCACTCGTGACCTCCCACTCGTGACCTTCCCACTCGTGACCTTCCCAATCGTGACCCCTGGTTCGTGAAGGCAGAGTCCACTCGTGAAGGGAGGGTCTGACCAATTTCCTGCAATTTTTTCGGCGAGCTATTTACGCCATACGACGAAATTTTCGACCATTCTAACTTTTCTATGCAATCACAAATCATACCAAACAGTAATAGCAACATATAGAATCAACCATAAACATCAAAACAACAATCACATGGAATATTTTAGATCAAACATACCCTAAAAGCATGATTTTCCGCTTAATCCCCTTAAGCATGTTTTAACAATAGGATTAGCAAAATTAATCCAAATTTTCACCAGTGATATAAAATAATATTTAAGAATTTCTACATATTTTTCCAGATTTTTATAATGCATAATTTTGCTAATTATCACTAATCACCCCTAATTAGCCGTAATTAGTGAATAAAAGTGCAAATCACTCACCTTAGCCACAAATAAATCTCAGATCTGAAACTCTAACTGATTTGGTTTGAATCTCTATGCAACACAGCAGCTCCAACTCTGATTTGATGCTATTTTCACTTGATTTGATGTTGATTAGCTTAATATATGATTAGAAGGTGATTAGGAGGTAGTTTAGAAGGTGGAGGCCATTGCTAGGGTTGAAGAAATGAAAGTGGAGGCTGTAAAAATGAAAAAGAAAGGCTTCTCTAACCCTTTTCAGCTCTTATATAACCCGAATCCCGAAATCCCCAGTGGGCTTAGCTGCTAATTACCCAATTAAGCTGTTTTTAACCTTCCAAACCATATTTCAGCCATATCTCCCAAACGGTAAGTATGTTTGATTAATGTGACCACTCTAGGGAAAGGTAAACCATCATCTGAATCCAATGGAAGCGGTTTCAGATCAAAACTCCTTACCAATCAAAAGTTATAGGCGAAACAAGATCCTCTAGGGGCAAAACGGTCCTTTAAAATTCGGCAAAAATCGTGAACATGAGAAATGACCCCAATAGTCATTTCTCAAAGTTGCACGACCATATGACTTCATATGAAAAACAGATAAATATTCTATGATTCTCCGATACATAGAATGCTGGTCGTTACAGTGGCCTTATGTTTATCTCTTGTGTGTGTGTGTGTGTATGTGTGTGTGTGTGTGTATTTGCACATATATATATATATACATTCTCATATATATATGTATATATACACACACACACATATATTTTCTTTACTTCTTATATGTATATTTTTCCTTATATGTGTGTTTATACATATTTCCTCTCATGAACATGTGTTATTTCAGTTGTTCCCTTAAAACAAAAATATGAAGACGGCGGGGATCGAACTCTGTACCTCTTATATGCAAGTCACATGCTCTAACCAACTCGGCTACTAAGGCTATTGCAAACAAGACTTAGAACAATGGTAGTTATTATTCTCTTCTTATTCCTCTTTTTTCATATTTGTTACAATGTCTCATTTAAACCATTGCATGAATCTTTTTCTTTTATTTCTCTTTTATTATTAATGCATAATCAGTGCATGCAACATATTTACACCGCATGCAACCAATCCCTTCTTTCTTTTAATGCATGCATTACATTTTTATTTGCATTATCTTTATTTTATCCTTCATATATACATTTATATCAATGCATATATATATATATATACATACATACATACATACAGACGTATGTACATACATATGCATTATTTAATTGTTATAAAATGTGGGGTGTTACAATCATATAATATATTGGTTTAATTCTTATCCCAGGAATATAATCTCCAACATGATTAACAATGTTAGAATGTGGGATAATCAATTTTTCTTCATTAATTACTTCTCCAAGATTAAAGGGAGGTTTTCTAAGGCTCATAAGTTTCTACCTTTTTCATACTTGACTTATGTATGTGCTATTTCAATTATCTAACTTTCATGGTTTTGAGTAGTAGCTCTTGCACCAAAATCACTTTATATATCTCAGTGGAAAGTAATCGAAGCGCTGGTTAATAAGGCTAAATCAAGGAAAAAATTATTCTCCTTACATCTTCCAAGCTTTCCCAATATTCGATCATTACCCCTAGTTTCAAAATACAGGCAGAGGTTCCTACCATCAAATATAACTTGTAAGAAAAATCCACTTTAGTGGTAACTTTTGTTGGTCTATCCATACCTAGAGCAATCAACCTTCGATCCACCAAAACCAGCCCTAAACGACACAAAAATTCACTAGTAGCCTTTCGATAATCCCAACGCTCCCTACAAAATTTCACCTTCATCTGACCCTAGGTGATGGGTCGGTGCCAACCCATGATGGGTCGATACTGGCCCATACACTTATTGTATTTCAACACGGAATTTTTCGTGCTGCCTTCTCTCATCTTTTAGAGCACCTCTGCCAAGTTTCGTCTGAATCCGATCATCCGAACCTCTGATTTCCTCTATTCTTCAATCCAATGATCTATGACAACCAATTCTAACAAACAACTCAAATAACGCAATCTATTCAATCAATTTTATCATATTATTCGGATAATTGATAGATTAATCATGTTTATACGTATATTTAAATCTAAATCATGCTAGATCTCATGTTTATGAAATGTTTATGCCATAATTGTAAATTATTTATGTTTGTATGTTAATTGTTGTATGAACCGATGTCTACGTAGGAACTTCCAATGGCTGTAACAATCCACTCGGCTTTTTCTGCTCGGCTTTGACTAGCTGAAAGTTCATACTTTTGACATGAATTGCCAACATCCCTTTTCATACCTTCCCAGTAGTAAACTCGTTTCATATCTCGATACTTCTTATTACCACCAGGATGAATTACCAATCTAGAGCGACGACATTCCCTTAAAACTTCATCTCTTAACCGGTCCAAATCAGGAACAACTAGTCATCCATTCCTGCGAAGCCAAACATCTCGATCGACCTCGTAATCCTTAAATCCCCTGGGTTCCACTCGCATCTTCAAACCTCAAATGATTTCTATAATCTTATCATCTCATTTTTGGCTTTCGCCAATCCTTTCGATGAGAGTTGACTTAATCTACAAGCTTGCTAACATCTCAGGCCAGTGGGGTCTAAAATTAAATCCGGCCAAATATTCGAGATGTTTCCACTAAGTAAACATGGCTCAAAAACTAGCATGTCTTCGACTTAATGCATCGTCAACTGCGTTACCTTTTCCCCAAGTATAGGCTATACCTAAGTCGTACGACGCCAAAAACTCTAACCAATGCTACTGCCAAAGATTCAAATATTTTTGAGAGAAAAGACATTTCAATGACTTATGATCTGTAAACAACTCAAATCGATCTCCCAATAAATAATGTCTCCAAATCTTTAGAGAAAATACTATCGCCGCGAACTCCAAATCGTGAGTTGGGTAATTCTTTTTGTGTGGCTTCAGTTGCCGACTCGCGTAAGCTACAACTCTATCCTTTTGCATTAGCAGTGCGCCAAGTCCAGTGCCACATGCATCAATATCTACTATCATTTCCTCATTTCCACTCGGAATAATAAAAACAGGAGCACTCATCAATTTCTCTTTCAGAATTCCAAAGGCGTGCTCACACTTCGCATCCCACACGAAGGCTAGATTTTTCTTCGTTAATATGGTTAATGGTGCAACTATCTTAAAGAAATCCTTGATAAATCATTGATATTATCCAGCCAAACCAAGGAAACTCCTTACATATGTCGCATTTTTGGGTCGATCCCAATCTTGTATTGTTGCTACCTTAGCGGGATCCACTGCTATTCCTTGTCCTGATATGACATGACCCAAAAATCGTACTTCTTCCTTCTAGAAGTGACACTTTGAAAACTTAGCTCCCAACTAATGTTTTGCAAGACTTCCAAAACAATTCTCAAGTGCGTTGTATGTTACTCCTCAGTCTTGGAGTAAACCAATATATCGTCCACAAACACAATTATGAACTTATTCAACTAATCCCTAAAGACTCGATTCATAAAATCCACAAAATATGTTGGAGAATTAGTCAATCCAAATGGCATCACAAGCCACTCATAAAATCAGGATGGTGTTCTAAAAGCAGTCTTTGACACACTATCCCTAGCTACTCTTAACTGGTGAAATCTCATTGCCAAATCTACTTGGGAAAACACCTTTGCTTCGTGAAGCTGATCAAATAAGTCATATATTCTCGGAATTGAATACTTGTTCTTCTAGGTCATCTTATTTAGCTCACGATAATCCACGCATAGTCGTAACGATCCATCAGCCTTGGTTGTAAACACGACTGGTGCATCCCATTTGAATACGCTTCTCGGAATAAATCCCTTACTTAAAAGATCGTTCACTTACATCTCTAAATTTCGTTGTCCCTTAGGCGCCATCCGCCTAAGAGGCATAAAAATAGGTTTGGCACCATCCACTAAATAAATTTGAAACTCGATCTTTCGCTACGGCGGCAACCCTCTGACTTCATCAAACACATCAAAAAATTCTCATACGATTGACACAGATGACAATCCATCTCATGGAATCACAAGCGAATATAAAAGGCAAACTAGAATTCCATCCTCTAGTAAACAACGTATCACTATCGTTCACCCTTCCACGCTCCTAATTGTCACCTTGAGCCTCTCGCAATCCACAATAACTGTGTACCTCTTGAGCCAGTCCATACCCAAAATAATTCCAAACCCAAATAAGTTCAAAACAAAACAATCACACAAAAAAGAGAAGTCATGACTCAATAAAACTATACCACGACAAAGCATACAAAGGCTAGATGAACCCTCTACTGGATTAGTCACGACTAATGGTCTATCAAAATTTCAGGTTCTAAACCTAACTTGCAAACAAGCTCATTAAAAATAAAAAATATGATGCTCTAGTGTCAAACAAAATGCAATCCGAAATATCTCGGATAGAGAGCATACCTTGCACAACAACACTCTTTCCCTTCTCCTCCGCAATTGGAACCCTCGAGGAAGACGACATAACATCCAAAGAATACACCCTCACAACTTGCTTATCCTTCAATGGATTCGTAACATTCTTCTTCATATGCCCGGGCTTATCGCAGCTAAAGCACTTCCTTCCCACCTAAGCGTTCTTACAGTCCTTGGAAAGATTGCCCTTCTATTGACAATTATAACAAGTAACTTTAGCCTTGGGTTTCTTCTGGCCATTCTTCCCTTGCTGTTGTTTTCATTTACCATTCCACTTTTTCTTATTATCACCACCTTGTTGCGGTTTTGAATCCTCCTTTCTATTCTCAACAATAGACTCAACCTTTTGCGGAAACATGATCTCCTTCCTTAAAGCCTTTTCAACTAACTTCTCAAAAGAGTCATCAATATGGTCAATAATTTGCATTCCAATATTGGATTCAAGGCTATACTCATATTATCCTATCCTTTCATTTTAGAGTAGCTTTGGATAATGTGCTGGAGATTGCTTTTAGAACATCATCAGAAGTTTATGAGTGGTTGGTGATGCCATTTGGATTGGCTAACTCCCCAGCATATTTGGTGGATCTTAAGAATCAAGTCTTTAGAGATCAGTTGAATAAGTTCTTAATTGAGTATGTGGTCGAGTTTGAAGCTTTATCCAAGTATGCTCATTCGTATATTAAGAATCCTTATCAAAAGAACGAGAAATTTATTTTAGGATTAGATGAGAATATTGGAAAGCAACTGATTGACCATATTGATGACTCTTTTGAGAAGTTAGTTGAAAAGGCTTTAAGGAAGGAAAGCTTGTTTTCGCATAATAGTAGCGTACTATTACTACCTACTATTTATATATTTCTTCGCTATATCCTATGTATATTTTATTATTATATACTATCTAAGCGCTGTGAGTTATATGACAGGTTTTATTTCATGTTATTCTTCCCTGACGATCGTCCCATATCGGCCTGACACATCATATAACATACCTTTCCTCAGTCTGTATCTTCTGCACTAAACAAAGGAAAAAGTGTCGTTGTACGGCATGCCAGATTGATACGGGACAATCATCATGGTAGAATAACTTGAAATGAACATGTCATATAACTCACAGCGCATGGATAATATATAATAAAAAAATATACAACATGATATAGTAGTGAAGCATAACAGAATGAAAAAAAAATCTTAATAAAACCATAGAACCTTAAGTACAATACATATTAGTTCATGTATCTATGAATACAATATGCCTCAATGCAACCCACAGAGTCTCAATGAACATCGACATACAACGGAAATAGAAAAGAAATATCTAAATAATTGGTAGTAATAGTACATCAGCCTCATGCTCGTCATCGCACAACATCAAAGGCACCAAATCTGCTACTTGCTACCTGCTACTCAATCTTCTCATCAACAACTTTGATGAACAACCCAAGGTAATAAGAGGGAAAGATAAAACCTTGAGTCAGACAATAGTCTTTATGAGCGATAAAATAACTAACAACATTTACGTAGGATAATATAAGCATAGGCAAGACAACCATCTGATCTGCCCAGCAACCAACAAGTTAGCACGTGAAATTCGTCCATTACATGCCATTATAGAATAGGAAAGGTTAAACCCCGATCCCGCTTCTCTTCGACATCCTACAGTGATAGCCTACCCAGGGAAAATAGAGAAGAGTACACAATCAACCATAACATCCAATATCCTAGCTATCACTAACTACAGCTTTGAATCCATCGATAGTAGAACTTTCTTTCAATGATCAAAAGGGATAATGGAAAACTCAGGTTCAAGCCAAACTAGCATACGCCATCTGACTCATATGTTTTCCTTATTCGAGAGAAAAGATACTTCAATGACTTATGATTTGTAATGTGACAGACGCCCCGCACCAGCCGACATTTCCCTAGAAATACACCGGGCCAATGCCCGACCAGCAGGGACGGTCGTTAAAAGAAAAAGGATTTAGAACGATGAATCATCTAGAACCTGTAATATATCTCACAGTGCATGGAATAAAATATAATAGTAACATAACTTGACATAAAGCAGGCGAGACAGTGCATATAAGATGAAAGCTAAACCATATCCATAAGAGTTGCGAATCCAAAATACAGCTTATGATCCAAACCATTATTACAACTTCAAAATACACTCTCTAAAAAGAAATAAAAAGGTACACTACTAATTCCCAAAGCAGTGACCAACAACAACACAGGGAGAATATATGTATATAGTATGTGGAAGCCTCCTGCTCATCTCCGGACAGCTGCTCGTACATAACCACCCAACATGTCTCTAGTCTGCTCGTTAAGGAGCACACAGAGTACTAAGAAGAGACATAAAACTCTGGGTCGGACAAAAGTCTGGTATGAGCGAGAGCGGCAAAATAAAACAATAACAGGTATAAATTATCATACATGACCTGGACTGTAACCAAAGAGTTAGCACAACAAGATGTACAGTACTCTAAGGTAACACAAACATATAGTGTAAGAATGGGAGTGTGCATGTCATGTAGATAGCAAACATGAAACACATCAATCATACACACTTCTCTCACTCACTACGTAAAGCATACAATATCCACCGCTTTGATCACCAGACCATTGGGGCGATGACGGAGTCCGACTCCGTACAACTATCACTATGACCATCTTGCTCTTTGGATCCCTGATGGAGTCCAACTCCATACAACCTCTAACCCCACTGCATTGGTCCATAGTCAATTCCCTTAGCCCCTCACTCAATGGTCAATCAAAGTTATAGATATTGATAACCCCTTTGCGCACATCCCGCAGTAAGGTCCAACTCTTGAAGTTTACTCATTGGTTCCCATCTGGATCCTGAGCGATAACTTATCATTTTGAACTTCCTTTGCATCTCGGGTTTTTGGTCTTCTCCGGTTCGGTTCGGTCCTCCTGAAGCGATTCAGTTCGGAGTCCACCCTTCGGTTTGGTTAGTGGTGCCTAGATCTAACCGGTCGTGCTCCTCCAACGGTTCATGCTTCTCCACCGGTCTGTACTTCACCACATGTCCGTTTGTGGGTGCCTTCAGGTCGGGTTGGGCTACATCGTTGGGATCGGGTCAGGGCACTTTCTTCCATCGGGTAGGTCAGTTCGTGAGTTTCTGAGGGGTCGGGTCGTGATGCCTATGTCACGAGCCAAATTAGGGTCACGAGCCACACCATGTAACTGTCCCTCACCAAGCTAATTTCGCTACATGACAGCGTTTTCAACCATTCTAACTTTCCTATGCAATCTCAAAGCATACCAAACAGCAGTAATAACATGTGTAATCAATCAAAAACACTAAAACATCAATCATATGCGTTATTTTGGATCAAACATACCTAAATCCATGGTTTTCCCCTTAATCCCCTTAACCATGTTTAACTATAGGATTAGCAAACTTAATCCAAATTACCCCAAATTTCTAACAGCAACATAAAATAATATTTTAGAATTTTTACATATTTTTCTGAGTCATTAATTCGCTAATTATCACTAATCACCCCTAACCAGCAATAATTAGTGAATAAACACGCAAATCACTCAACTTAGTCACAAATAAATTATAGATCTGAAACATCCACCAATTTAGCACAGATTCCTATGTATAGCAGCAGCTCTATCTCAATTTTGATGCTAATCTGCCTTGATTTGACTTAGTTTTGCTAAATTGGTGATTAGAAAGTGATTAGGGATAGATTTAGGAGATGGAGGCCATTACTAGGGTTAAAGGAATGTTAGTGGCGGCTGGAAAATTGAAAAGGGATCATTCTCTAAAACCTTTCAGCCCTCCCATAACCCTAATCCCAAAATGGGTTATGGGCCTACCTGCTAAGCACCCTTTTAAGCCTAATTATGCTTTTTTCGTCTTCCAAACCTTATTTCAGCCATATCTCCCAAACGGTGAGTCCGTTTGATTAATATGACCACTCTACGAAGATGTAAACCATCATCTGAATCCAATGGAAGTGGTTTCAAGTCAAAACTCCATACCAATCAAAAGTTATAGGCAAAACAAGATTCGCAAGGGGTAAAACGATCATTTAAAATTCGGCAAAAATCATGAATGTGGGAAATGACCCCAATAGTCGTTTCCCAAAGTTACACGACCATATGACTACGTATGAAAACAAAATAAATATTTTACGATCCTCCGATATGTAGAATGCGGGTCGTTACACATAAACTCAAATCTAACTCCCAACAAAAAATGTCTCCAAATCTTAAGAGCAAATACTATCCCCACTAACTCCTAATCGTGGTTTGGGTAATTCCTTTTGTGTGGCTTCAGTTGTCGGCTCACACAAGCTACAACTCTGTCCATTTCTCGAACCGTTCCATTATCATACATTATAGACTTCCTTCACGTCAATCCATCATCACCCTGGATCATATATCACATCACAACTAGTGTCACATCAATCTGGCTTCGACCACTCCAACCAATGCAAGTTCATAATCAAAGCATCAACCATATTTGCATTGCACAGCCATTATCTAAAGCCCATTTCAATCCAAGCTTAACCAGAAACCTCCCGAAGCCACTACCTTCAAGCTCCCCAAAAATCAAGTACACCAGGCCTACCCATATGGGTTGGCATTGACCCATGATAGGTCGATGCCGACCCATCTACTTAGGCCCGTACCTCCTGCACTGAATTGAGGAAAGGTGCATGTATAGCGTGCCAGACCGATACCCGACGATCGTCAGGGAAAAATAACAAGAAACACAATCTCCATCATCACCCTAATTAGCCATAATTAGATGCAAATCACTCATCTTAGCCACAAACAAATTATAGATCTGAAACTTCCATTGATTTGGCATGGATTCCTATGTATTGCAGCAGCTCTATCTCAATTTTGATGCTAATCCGCCTTGTTTTGACGTAGTTTTTCTTAATTAGTGATTAGAAAGTGATTAGGGATAGATTTAGGAGACGGAGGCCATTACTAGGGTTAGAGGAATGTTAGTGGCGGCTGAGAAAATGGAAAGGTATCATTCTCTAAATCCTTTCGGCCCTCTCATAACCCTAATCCCGAAATGGGTTATGGGCCTAGCCGCTAATCACCTTATTAAGCCCAATTATGGTGTTTTTCGTCTTTCATACCTTATTTCAGCGATATCTCCCAAACGGTAAGTCCATTTGATTAACGTGACCAATATACGAAAAGCTAAACCATCGACCGAATCCAATGGAAGTGGTTTCAGGTCAAAACTCCTTACTAAACAAAAGTTATAATCGAGACAAAATTCGTTAGGGGTAAAATGGTCATTTAAAATTCGGTAAAAATTGTGAGTGTTGGAAATGACCCCAATAGTCGTTTCCTAAAGTTACATGACCATATGACTACGTATGAAAATTAAATAAATATTCTACGATCCTCCGATACGTAGAATGTGGGTCGTTACACTCTCCCCCCTTAAGAATTTCGCCCTCAAAATTCCTTAACTAAGAAACAACAATGGTACCCCGCATGCCTATCAAACATTTACAAACAATCAAACATACATAACACAACAAGCCTATCCTAACATGCGGTTTACTAACAAGGAAATAACTATATCGCAATTTAAAATCTTATCGGATAAAGAGTTCTGGATATGACTTCCTTATGCTCTCCTCGGTTTCCCAAGTACAATCATTCTCATTATCACCCCTCTGGACCTTAACCAGTTTCACCATCTTCCTTCAAAGTTGCTTCGTATCGTGTCTGACAATACGAATCGGTCAACTGCCTTGGGTTTTGTCTCGATATCATCCAACTGATCTAGTGAAATAGTCATATCAGAATCGTGCATGAATTTCCCCAACTGGGATACATGAAATACGTTGTGCACTCCTGCCATCTTGTCAGGTAATCCAACTTTATACGCTAAATTCCCCACTTGTTCAAGAACTGGAAATGGACCGAAAAACCTTGGTGCTAATTTACCTCTCATACCAAATCGAATCACACTCTTCAACGGAGAAATCTTGACGAATACCAAGTCGCCAACGGAGAATTTCAAATCTCTTCGCCTTTTATCAGCATAATTCATCTGCCTATCTTGGGCAGCCTTCATTCGCTGTTGAATAACCTTGATCTTATCTGAAGTTTCTCTTATTATATCTGGTCCAAGCACAAATTTCTCGCCGGTTTCCAACCAACGTAAGGGTGAGTTGCACGGTCTTCCGTACAAAGCTTCAAATGGAGCCATACCAATATTGGATTGATAATTGTTATTATACGCGAACTCAACCAGATGCAAATGGTCATCCCATAACCCATCAAAATCCAATATGCAAGCTCTCAAGAGATCCTCTAATACACGATTCACCCTCTCCATTTGACCGTTGGTTTGAAGATGGTATGCGGTACTGAGATGTAATTCTAACCCTAAGGCCTCTTGTAAGCTCTTCCAAGACCCACTAGTAAATAATGGATCTCGGTCATTCACAATACCTTTAGGTGCTCCATGAAATCTCACTACCCACTTCATATACAATTCCGCTAGCTTAGCTGCCGTTCTATTCGACTTGACCAGTATAAAACTTGCACTTTTGGTCAATCGATCCACAATCACCCAAATACTATCATGACCTGACCTAGTCCTTGGTAAACCATCAATGAAATCCATTGAGACTTATTCCTATTTCCATTCGGGATTTTCCAATGGTTGCAACATTCCACTAGGCTTCTTTTGCTCGGCTTTAACTAACTGGAAATTCATGCACTCAGATATAAACTTCCCAACGTCTCTCTTCATCCCTTCCCAGTAGTAGGTCTGCTTCATGTCTCGATACATTTTGTTACCACCGGGATGTATAGTCAGTTTCGAGTGTTAACACTCTCTGAGCAATTCATCTCTCAATCCATTTACGTTGGGTATAACCAGCCTCTCATTCTTTCGAAGCCATCCTTCTCGATCAAGTCCATACTATTCATTCTATCGCTGTCAATATCTGTTTCTACCTTGGAGATGATTTCCAATAGGTTAGGATCGTCCCTCTGACTGGAACTGATCCGCTCAATCAAAATCGGTCTGATCATCATACTTGCTAACATCTCTGGGTCTAGTTCACACTTAGGTTTGAAATCATATCCTGCGATATGCTCCAGTTGTTTCCATTCCAGAAACATAGCCCCCAAACTGGCATGTCTCCTACTCGATGCATCAGCTACCGCATTGCCCTTCCCATGTGTGTATGCAATATTGAAATCATATGAAGCCAAGAATTCTAACCATCTTTGCTGACAATGATTTAAATCCTTTTTAGAGAAAAGATACCTTAATGACTAATGATCGGTAAACAACTCAAACTTTTCTCCCAATAGATAATGTCTCCACATCTTCAACGTGAAATCGCTTCCAATTCCAAATCATAGATAGGATACCTTTTCTCATGCGATTTCAGTTGTCGACTAGCACAAGCTACAACCCTACCTCCTTGCATTAGTACAACACCTAGTCTGGTACCACAGGCATTCGTGTATACCGTCATCTCTTCGTTCCCTTTTTGGAATAACTAACACTGGTGCGCACATTAACTTTTCCTTTAGGCTCTTAAATGCATCCTCGCACCTTCCATCCCAAACAAAAGCTTGATTCTTCTTGGTAAACTAAGTTAAAGGTGTCGCTATCTTGGAGAAATCTTGAATAAACTTATGATAATATCCAGCTAATCCCAAGAAACTTCTCACATCTTTTACATTCTTGGGCGTAGACCAATCTTGCACCGTAGCTACCTTCGTAGGATCCACGGCAATACCATTCTCTGAAAGAACATGACCTAAGAATCTCACTTACCTCCTCCAGAAGTGACACATAGAAATTTTTGCTTTCAATTGGTGTTTCCTCAACACCTCCATCACTACCCTCAAATATTCCTTGTGTTCCTCCTCTGTCCTTGAGTAAACCAAGATATCGTCCACGAACACAAGAACAAACTTATTTAATTAATCTCTGAAAACCCTATTAATAAGATCCACAAATATGCGGGTGCGTTGGTCAACCCGAATGGCATGACCAACCAATCATAGAATCCAGACGGCGTCCAAAATGTCGTTTTAGGTATATACTTGGTTGCTACTCGGAGCCGATGAAAACATATCGCGAGATCCAACTGGGAGAACACTCTTGCTCCATTCAACTGATCAAACAAATCATTTATCCGTGGAAGAGGATACTTATTCTTCCAAGTCACCTTGTTCAACTCGCGATAGTCTACACATAAACGAAGGGAACCATCGGCCTTAGTAGCAAACACAAGTGGTGCTCCTTACTCGGAAACACTTCTTCGGATAAATCCCTTCTTCAAAAGATCGCTTACTTGTACTCGAGATCTCACTGCTCCCTTGGCGCCGTACGACGAAGTGGCATCACTATAGGTGTGGCATCTTTCACTAAATCAATCCGAAACTCGATCTCTCAGTGTGGTAGAAGTCCGATCACTTCCCCGAAGAAATCCGGATACTCGCCAGCAATAGGCACGTCTGATAACTCATCATGTGGGATGTCGAGAGAATTTAGAAAACTAGCCATCACCCCATCACAAGGTAGGAAACCCAGTACCACCCTCCGCCCATTGTCCGCTGTAATGGTCACTGAAAATCCCTCACAGTCTACCACCACCCCATATCTTCGAAGCCAATCGACTCTAAAATAATGCCAAACCCAGTAAAGCCCAAAACAAAGCAATCACAAGCAAACATACATTCATGACTCGATAAGACCAAATTACGACAAATCATGTGAAGGCTAGTCGAACCACCAATTGTGTTCGTCACAACTAAAGGTCTATCGACAGTCTCGGGTTCCAATTCCAACCTATCTACCAGGCCACTAGACACAAAGGAATGGGAAGCCCTAGTATCAAACAATACTCGAACAGGAACATCATAAATAGAAAGCATACCTTGAATAATGGCACTTTTCCTTTCTCCGCCGTAGTTGGGGTATTCGACGAAGAAGGAACAACGTTGATAGCATATGCTTTCACAATCTGCTTCTCTTTAGGGGGTTGAGGACATTTATCCTTGTGATGTCTCACTTGCCCGCAATTGAAGCACTTCCTATCCGCTGTCTTTGCTCGACAATCTCTAGCATAGTGGCCCTTCTTGCCACAACTATAACACTTGGAATCTTTCTTATTCTTCTTTTTCTGACCATCCTTGGTTTGGTTCTGTTTCCTCTTATTCTGGGGATTCTTCTTGCGTTCACCGTCTTCCAGAGGTTTTGGCTCCTTTGTAGATGCAATAGCAACCTCGGTCTTTGACTTAGGGTAAAGGCTCTCTGATCTCAATGCCTTCCCCCACGATATGGTTTATAAGTCTTTCTCCCAAGTACTCATCTAAGCCAGTTATGAACCTCTCGTTCTTCTTATCGGCTGCATCGGTAAGAGATAATCCATATTTCGACAAAGTATCGAATTCAGCAATATATTCTGAGACTGCCCTACCATTCTGCTTAAGTTCCAAAAATTTCCTAAACAATTCTGATTTCTGAGCAGCTGGAATAAACTTGTCACTGAAGCGAGTCTTAAACTAATTCCAAGTAACTTGTTTCTCGGGAGTAGCTGCTTTAATAGCATTCTACCAATTCATAGTCCATCCTTGAAGTTGACGCGATGCTAATTTTTTTTCATTACATCATCGATCCCCAAATCCTCGAAGATGTGCTCACAACTATCAAGCTAATCTTGAACCTCCGTAACTGATTCCGTTTCGTGGAACGACTTTCCACAAAGATTAGTATAATCCTTGCTGAGCATGGTGAAATCGGCTCTAGGCGCCTGCACTACTGCACCACCACCATTAGCAGCATTAGGAACTGCTCCCTGAGCATCCCTAAGTATCTCTCGCATTAAGGCAGTAAACATCGTCCTTATATCAGGGACGTTCCCATTGTTGGCCCCTGAACCTGCTCCCTCTTCAGCAACTGGTGCAGTGTTCCTCACCGTACTCCTCGTATTTTGGCTCATCGTTCAAACTGTAAAGAGAAAACGATTAACCATCTCCTGAGTGGTGCCAGTGCAGTGCGACTTCATCCTTAGATATACTAATAGCATATATATATATATAGTTTTTGAAAACCAAAATATCACAAATACGCGCTCTCATATATGTATACTATCTCTCCCTAATGTCTTCACCTAGGTTAAACTATGCAACCTAAGCTCTGATACCAAGTGTGACGGCCGCCCGCACCAGCTGACATTTCCCTAGAAATGCGTTGTGCCAATGCCCAACCAGCACGGGACGGTCGTCAAAAGAAAAAGGATTTGAAATGATGAATCATCAAGAACCTGTAGTATATCTCACAGTGCAAGGAATAAAATATAATAATAACATAACTTGACATAAAACAGGCGAGACAGTGCATAAGCTGAAAACTAAACCATATCCATCAGAGTAGTGGAATCCAAAATACAGCTTATGATCCAAACCATTATCACAACTTTAAAACACTGTCTCTAAAAAGAAATAAAAAGGTACACTACAAATGCCTAAAGCAGTGACCAGCAACAAAACAGGGAGAATATATGTATATAGTATGTGGAAGCCTCTTGCTCGTCTCCGGACAGCTACCCATGCATAACCACCTAACTTGTCTCTAGTCTGCTCGTTTAGGAGCACCCAGAGTAATAAGAAGAGATATAAAACTCTGGGTCAGACAAAAGTCTGGTATGAGCGATAACAATAAAATAAAATAATAACAGCTATAAATGATCATACCTGACCTGGACTTGCAACCAAAGAGTTAGCACAACAAGATGTACAGTACTCTAAGGTAACACTAACATATAGTGTAAAAATGGGAGTGTGCGTGTCATGGTGATAGCAAACATAAAACATAGCACTTTTCTCACTCAGTACGTAAAGCATACGATATCCACCGCTTTGATCACCAGACCATTGGGGCCATGACGGAGTCCGACTTCGTACAACTATCACTACGACCACTTTGCCCTTTGGAGCCCTGATGGAGTCCAACTCCATACAACCACTGACCCTACTGCACTGGTCCATAGTCAATGCCCTTACTCGCTCACTCAATGGTGAATCAAAGTTATAGATTTTGATAACCCCTTTGCATACCTCCTGCATCAAAGTCCAACTCTTGAAGTTCACTCGTTGGTTCCCATCTGGATCCTGAGCGATAACTTCTCATTTTGAACTTCCTTTGCATCTAGGTTTTTTGGTCTCCTCTGGTTCGGTTTGGTCCTTCTGAAGCGGTTCGTTTCGGAGTCCACCCTTTGGTTCGGCTTGATTCATGGTGCACCGTTCTGGTCGGTTAGCGGTGCCTAGACCAAGCCAGGTCGTGCTCCTCCATTAGTCTGTGCTACTCCACTGGTCCGTGCTTTTCCACCTGTCCGTTCGTGGGTGCCTTCAGGCCGGGTCGGGTTAATTTGTTGGGGTCGGGTCGGGGTGCTTTCTTCCACCGGTTTGGTCGGTTCGTGAGTTTCTGAGGGGTCGGGTCGTGATGCCTATGTCACGAGCCGGATCAGGGTCACGACCGCAACATGTAACTGTCCCTCAGCAAGCTAAATTCACCACACGGCGGCGTTTTCAACCATTCTAACTTTCCTATGCAATCTCAAAGCATACCAAACAGCAATAATAACATGTACAATCAATCGAAAACACTAAAACATCAGTCTCATGTGTTATTTAGGATCAAACATACCCAAATCCATGGTTTTCCCCTTAATCCCCTTAAATCATGTTTAACTATAGGATTAACAAACTTAATCCAAATTAACCCAAATTTATAACAGCGACATAAAATAATATTTTAGAATTTTTACATATTTTTATGAGTCATTAATTCGCTAATTATCACTAATCACCCTAACTAGCCATAATTAGTGAATAAACATGCAAATCACTCACCTTAGCCACAAATAAATTATAGATCTGAAACTTCCACTGATTTAGCATGGATTCCTATGTATAGCAGCAGCTCTATCTCAATTTTGATGCTAATCTGCCTTGATTTGAAGTAGTTTTGCTAAATTTGTGATTAGAAAGTAATTAGGGATAGATTTAGGAGATGGAGGCCATTACTAGGGTTAGAGGAATGTTAATGGCGGCTGGAAAATTGAAAAGGGTTCATTCTCTACCACCTTCATCCCTCCCATAACCCTTATCCCGAAATGGGTTATGGGCCTACATGCTAATCACCCTATTAAGTTGTTGGCTAGCTTTTGGACCAAGCCACCAAGATTCACACATATCTTCACTACTGCATTTTACTTGTATACGTCATCAAACTCCGATCGTGGTCACCAAGCCTTCACCGGATCATGACGCTGCTGCTACTCTCCCCCCGTTCACGATCATCATGGGCGATCCGATCCATCCTCTCACGATCCCCATGATCCAATCCCTGAAGTTGAGAAATGAAGACCACGACTAAGTCTACCACGATCCAAAAATGCAGGATCTCGCGACACCTATCCACAATTGTCATATTGACTATTTCTCCATCAAGCTACGAACCAGTTCGAGATTATCGGGATTTGTGACACATATGACCATGATCCGTCTGCAGATATCATCTATAAATAGCCCCAGACTTGACATTTTTGAGGATCTTTTTGGCAATTGAGAGCTCTAATTCCAACATAATCATATCTCCATTATTTTTACTCAGAGTTATCTTGAATTTACCGAGCGAATCAATATTGTAAAAGTGAGGTTGAGAGATAAATCATTGGTTGTACTCGAATCTTAAGTATAATCATTGATATAAAGTGGACGTAGACTCTTTAACGTCGAACCACTATAAACCCTGTGTCTTTTCTGTTTTTCCTTGCATTTATTCTGATATCAATCTCCCCCAAATTATAACAACTCGGGTGTTAGGCCCAATTTTGGATCTAACATTTTGGTGCTTTCACCGAGAACGAAGTCTCAGCATATTGGATTGTAGTTCTATTGTTTGGATAGTCAAGTCCGAAGAAAACAGTCCAAAACTCCACTGTTTCGATTTTTGAAGATTTCAGTAAAGCTTAGATATCATGGATGAAAGAAGTCTAAGGAAGTACGAACTTCGCAGGCAAATGAAGAAATTGAAGAAAGCGTGCACGAATAGGTCGAGGAAGAGCTCTTGGATCGTGGTAATGCTGGGGCGATCTGATCCAGTGATGGAGCAACGAACCAAACAGTTGAAGGGGTTACTACCCGATCGCAGGACCACGCTGCGATCCCTCCTGCACCTGTCACCATGACCCGACGTCAAGGAGGTACCACGAGCCACCAGCCCAGGAGGACCACGATTCGAACTGACAATCAGACTACTATCCGACCTAGGAAGGAAATTATGGCTCATTCTGCTTGCGCTGGTCCTTCTTCTTAACCCGGTCCAAGTTCCCTGCATATAAGAGAAGATGAAGATGACCAGTTTGACCCTTCTGCTCCAGTTACCAAAGGACATCTGACTCGAATACTTGAAGCATTGGACAGACAAACTGATGAGTTGGCCGCCCAAAGGTAGGAGAGCTCGTTGTTGCGTCAAAATATTACTGCCTTAGGCAGATGAATTGATGATATTCAAAGGCAGGTTTCTCCACCTCTAGCTTACCCTTTATCCCCGGAACATACATCCTCATCTGAAGAACCTCGAAGAAACCGGCGATGGCCTCCATTGGAAAGGGATGAGAATATAGAATTGCATAATCAGGAAACCAATAACCGTAACTTAAATGAGCCCATACTGCCGCCTAGGAATGGAGGCGTTATTGAACCTGCTCAGAATCGACCTGTTCCCCCTGCTCGTCGTGCGACTGATCGCGGCAATAGGGGGCAAGGGAGTTATGTCCAGGACCCAAACCTTGCAGCAACACGTCAAAGAAATGCTAGAGGAGCTCGCCGGGCAAGAAGCGCTGATCCCGAATCCACTCTGACCCATGCAGATGTCGAAGCCATGATCAGGCAAATGATGGTGGAAAGTTGCGGATAAAGAACCGAAGATTGGGGTACAGGCCGTAGTCATTCACCTTTCACAGATGATATTTTAGAGGTCCGATTCCCGAGGAAATTCAACATGCCATCCATGAACCATTATGCAGGAAAGGCTGATCCAGTTCAGCACCTGATGAGATATTCATGGTACATGAACGCGGCTGCCGCCTCCGATGCTGTGAAGTGTAAGGTGTTCCCGATATTCCTGGAGGACACGGCGCTAATGTGGTTCACTCGGTTGCCAGCGGGATCGATCTCCAGTTTCAGGGAATTAAGTGAACAATTTGTAAATCAGTTCCGATTACATACCCAGAGATATAAGAATGTCATTGAGTTGTCCCTCATTAAACAACGTCCGGACGAATCTTTGAGGTCGTATTTAGATCGCTTCAATTTAGCAGTCACGGAGGTTAGAGATCCCCATGAACAAACTATTTTGATAGCTCTGATTGACGGAGTGGATAAGGATACTAAGTTTGGAAGATACCTGGCCGGTACACCACCATTAAATAGAGAGATATTCTACGAAAAGGCCAACATCCGCATGCGTCGGGAGGAAATTTATGCCAACCGAAAGAGGAAGGCAGCTGATAAGGAGGATATCCTAACTAATGTGGCCATTAAGCAAATGGGAGATAGCTCAGGAAAAGTTGAAGTTAATGTCGGGAAAAAGAATCAAGGCAGCGGTCGCCAATCGAGGAATAGTAATAACAATAATCGAAAAAGAAATCGAGGAAATGACTCTCAGAGAAGATCCCGACCCAGACCGTTTGAGAGCTTCACACCGTTAAATGATACATTGGAAAACATCTTTCTGGATACATATAATGTCCTCCAATACAAAAGGCCTCCTCCGAGAGATTCTACAGAAAAAGAGCGTGAAACTGGGAAATTCTGTCTTTTTCATCAGGTCCATGGTCAGTCCACAAACGAATGTCGTCATTTAAGAGATGTGATTGACAAACTGCTCCGAGAAGGGAAGCTTGATGAATATAAGGTGACTCCTAGGGATAGGGGGAAAGCCGTACAAGCCCCGAACCAAAGCCAACCTGCTGCTAAACTGACGGCTCGGCAAAAAGGAAAAAAAATATGGTTATCAATACCATAGTTGGAGGGCTCCACCAGGTAGGGCATAGTTTCAGAGTTACGGATCAATACGTGAATGCAGCTAAACAACATTTTGAAGTGGGGGAATGTAGCAACCCCGAGGATAACACTCCGGTTAAGAAACTAAAGACGATGTCTGATGACATCATATTTCGCGAGCGAGAGAGTATTGGGGTTCACTCTCCAACTGAAGACCCATTAGTGATCACCGTCACCATTGGTCCAGCTATAGTTCATAAAGTCTTAGTAGATAACGGGAGTTCGGTCAACATTCTGTTCAAGAAAACATTCGACCAAATGAAACTCAAGCCGAAAGATTTGAAACCATGCGAGGGTTGGATACGTGGATTTAATGGGGCCTCGACCGCTCCAATGGGATATGTGGAATTATCAGTAACCCTTGGGGAAGGAGAATGCCAGAGAGTGAGAATTCTCCCCTTTGTAGTCCTAGACATTTGAGTCACCGTACAATGCCTTCTTGGGCCGGCCAGCCTTAGCCAAATTCAGGGCCTACATTGCACCCTGGTGCCTGTTGTTGAAGTTCCTGACGGATGCTGACATAGGCATAGTCAGAGGAGATCAAGTTGTTGCACGAGCATGCTACATTGCAGAGTTAAAATTGCTCCGCAAAGGGAAATGTGTAGAAACAAAAGGTGGTTCTTCCCCTCCGAGGGAGGAATCGTCGTAGAAACTAAAGAAAATACCTCTGGGAGGGTCGCCCAGAGAGTTGCCCGAGGACATAGATCCCAGAGAGTATGAAGAGCCTGGGGGCAGAATGGCGACTCCCAATGAAGCGACTGTGGATGTACGAATCGATGATAGTGACCTAGAGAAGGTCCTGAAGATTGGATCCCGGTTGGATCATGTTCGAGCCAAAGAATTAACAAATTTCCTAAAAGACAACTTGGATGTATTCGCCTGGACCCATGCGGACATGTGTGGGATATCTCCCTCGATTATGAGTCATTCGTTAAGCATCAACCCGAAACATCCTCCTGTCAAGCAGAAAAGGCGAATGCTTGGCCCAGAGAGGTCTGCCACCTTGAAGGAAGAATTCGAAAAGCTGAGGAGTAATGGATTTATTAAAGATTCAACATACCGTGACTGGATTTCAAATCCGGTTTTGGTAAAAAAGGCCAATGGAAAGTGGCGTACATGCATCAACTTTTCAGATCTAAACAAAGCCTGCCTAAAAGACAACTTTCCGTTACCTCGAATCGATCAGTTGGTAGATTCAACCGTGGGTCATGAACTTCTTTCTTTTATGGATGCATACTCGGGGTACAATCAAATCCCCATGCATGTCCCAGACCAAGAGCATACCAGTTTCATTACAGATTTGGGATTATACTGCTATGTGGTGATGCCTTTCGGTTTGAAGAATGCCGGCGCTACATATCAGTTATTGGTGAATAGAATGTTCTACAACCAAATCAGGAAAACGATGGAGGTATACGTTGACGACATGTTGGTATAGTCCATATAATCGTTAGATCATACTACCGATTTAGCAGAGATGTTTGAGATTCTCCGAAAGTATGGGATGAAACTGAATCCTTTGAAACGTTCATTTGGGGTAGCATCTGGAAAATTCCTAGGATTCATCGTCAACTCGGGTGGAATCGAAATCAATCCAGATCAAATTGCAGCAATCCGAAATATCCAAGAACCAAAGCAAATTAAGGATGTCTAGAGCCTCGCTGGAAAGGTGGCGGCGCTAAGTAGGTTCATCTCCAAAGCTACAGATAAATGCATCCCTTTTTTCGAACTGATAAAGCGAGGCAAGAGCAACTTTAAATGGACTCCCGACTGTATAGTAGCATTCCAGAATCCGTTAAACCATTTGGAAAGACCCCCGATACTGTCTAAGCTTGGGGATCATGAGGATTTATTTGTGTACCTGGCAGTGTCATCTCACGCAATCAGTTCGGCTTTGGTAAGAGAAGAGGATAAAGTACAAAGACCGGTGTACTATGTGAGCATGAAATTGGCGGCCGCAGAACGGAATTATCCAATAGCTTACTAATTGCATCTAGAAAACTTCGCCACTACTTCCAAGCTCATCCCATTACTGTGTACACCAATCACCCGCTTAAACAGGTTCTGCAAAGGACAGAAGCATCAGGAAGACTACTCAAGTGGAACATTGAGTTAAGTCAGTTCGATTTGAATTTCCAGCCCCGAAGGTCGATAAGGGGCAAGTGCTTGCAGACTTCATAGTGGAGTTCACCATCCCAGAAGATGATGTAATAACTGAAGAGGACGATCCGCCAAAGCTACTCCTTGATCCTAATGCCTGGAAACTATACATTGATGAAGCTAAAAATGACAGACAATCTGGTGCGGGAGTGGTTCTCGAAACTCCAGAGAAACGGTTAATTTATTACACTCTTAGACTGGAGTTCCACGCCACTAATAACGACTTCGAGTACGAAGCCCTAATTGCCGGGCTGAAACTCGCAAAGGAATTGGATATCACAAAGCTAGACATCTTTTGCGATTCCAAAATAGTCGTAAACCAGGTCACTGGAAAGTTTTAGGCCAAGCGCCCCAGGCTAATATCGTACTTGGAAAAAGTGAAGAAGTTATTGGATGGTTTTGACCACCACAGCATATCTCATATTTCCCAACGGAGAATCAAAAGGCAGACAAGTTAGCAAAAATGGCTAGTTCAGATAATCCTCAGGATACGGAGCTGGTCCCAATTGAAGTACTATAGTCTCCTAGCGTAGATTAGATGGAAGTTGATCTAGTACTAGAGACTGAGCCTGAGAGAGAGAGTCATGGATGACTCCTCTAAATAAGTTTTTGATAAATGGAACACTTCCAACGAAGAAAAGTGAGAGGCGTGCAGTTATACGAAAAGCTTCCCGATATGTGTTGCAAGGCAATGTCCTATACAGACAAGGTTTCTCGATGCCCCTCCTCCGGTGTATCGCCCATGATGACATCAAGCGTGTGCTGAAAGAGGTCCATGAAGGCGAATGTGGCGACCACACTGGAGGGCAAACGCTGGCAAAGAAGATATTGCGATATGGCTATATCTGGCCTACCATAAACAAGGATGCAGCCAAGTATGCACGACGTTGTGATGCTTGTCAGAAATTCTCCAAGATTCCTAGGGTGCCACCTAGCCAGTTGAAGACAATGACAAGCCCATGGCCTTTTGCTATGTGGGGAATTGACATTATTGGGAGCCTTCCCATAGCAAAGGGCGGAGCAAAGTTCGCTATTGTGGCCATGGATTATTTCACTAAATGGGTAGAAGCAGAGCATTTGACCACGATCACAACTAAGCGAGTGATCGCTTTTGTCGTTAAGAACCTTATATGTCGGTTTGGGATTCCAAAAGTCATCGTAACCGATAATGGGACCCAATTCGACAGTACCGAGTTTCGAGATTTCTGTCAGAAGTATCACATCGAGAAAAGATACACCTTTGTGGCACATCCGCAATCGAACGGACAAGTTGAAGCGGCAAACAAGGAGATCAAATCCATTCTAAAGAAAAGATTGAAGAGGGCCAAAGCCATGTGAGTTGATGAATTACCCCTGGCACTATGGGCCTATAGGACAACGTACAAGTCGGCGACGAGTCACACCCCGTTTTCCCTTTGCTTTTGGAGCTGAAGCGGTTATTCCGGTCGAGATGGAAGCACCATCTCATCGAACCACTTATTATGATCCGATGACCAATAATGAGCTGCTCCTTGAGTCTTTAGACATGGTTGAAGAAAAGAGGGATGAAGCCAATCTACGCGCCTTGAGGCACAAGCAACAAGTTGCTCGGTATTACAACAAGAAAGTCCGAGCTCGAACCTTCGAACTCGGAGACTTGGTTCTGAAGCGCGTCTTTCCACCCCCAGTACATATGGGCCCGAAATGGGAAGGACCGTACTCCATTTTACGAAGGCTTGATAATGGAACCTTCAAGCTAGCAACCGTGAATGGAGATGAAATCCCCAGAGTGTGGAATGCCCAGCATTTGCGGCCTTATCCGACATGAAATTGTCAATTTTATTCTTTTGTTTTTTAGGACCATGTAAAAAGGTTCGACTTGCCTAGAACAGTCCGGTTACTTGAACAAAAGATTATAAAGTGGACGTAGGTCATTATTCGACCGAACCACTATAAAAATATTGTGTGTCATTTACCTTTACCGCACCGTTTTTTATCTGCTCTTTTATTTTGATTAATATATCATTACCATTTTGAAGTTTGTTTTAAATTATGCAGTAATCTCAAAACAGCTGATTCAAAATGCCATCTATCCGATCGGAAGGCTAACGACAACTAAAGCTCTAAAAGGTGCAGTGAGGTAAATCACACTACTGCTTGCACTCTAACTCTCGAGAATAGGGAGACAACATAAAGGACGCGAAGATAACGTCCTCAAGGCGTGAAGGTGCACCATGATAAAACCGCCATGGTAACACTCTAACCCGCTGAAGGAATGAGAGAGTATAAAGGCGCTAGAGACTTAGCGTCCCCAGAACTTCTGCCCTGCTAAAGGATCGGTGAGCAGACCAAGAACCGAGCTCGAACTCTAACCCGCTGAAGGATCGAGAGAGTATAAAGGTGTTAGAGACTTAGCGCCAAGAGAAATTTTACCCCGCTGAAGGATCGGGAGAATATAAAGGCACAGTGACATATGCCACTCAAGGGCTCCCATCCCACCCATGAGTAGGGACAAGAATGAAAAAGGGCCCCGAACCCCTCGTTTTCGGACGTAAGGGGGAGTACAAACATAATCCTAATCAATCGCCAATAAGCCCTGGTCAGGCACTATAATGACGGTTGATTGGGGGCATATACGTACACCACTACACATTTACTTAGCACACGAACTTCTCAATGATTATTACTCATGACTTCAGTATTTAGTTATGATTATTTCAGTTATGATTATTTAAACTCTGCAAACATGATGAACTTGCGGGAATGCACTGGCGCAAAAGAAATAGATTTTCATTTACTGAAAGCAGATTTACAAGAACAAGAAGCTAAACAAAAGTGAGGGCCACTCTCACAACTACATTTTCTGGCCAAAGGAAATCCTAAAAGCTAAAATATGAGCTAATAAGTGCATTCTATTTACGCTTGGGAGATGATTTTGATTTCTTTTCCTTCTTCTGTTTCTCCAACCCCTCTTTGTCAGCATCAGAGCGGTCACTTTTCTTCCTCTTCCTCTTATCAACAAGAGGCTCCGGGGGAGGACTAGAAGGTTGGGAGGCAAGTTGTGAAGTTATTGATTTGGAGGAGAATCTTATAACCAACCTAGTCTTGGGGTCAATTTCGGAAATAGGAGGCACGAATACAGGGTCCTATTCCCCCTTCTTAAGAACCAACTGGTTTTCTTTCCTAGCCTGCATGTCAGCCAAGGTTTCACTATCATCATCCTTGGCCTCATCTATGATGACAAATTCCTCTTCCTTATCTCTGTGACCACCATCTGTGTCTTGCAAAGCCGCAATAACCTCAGCCTCTGCAGAAGCGCCGGTGCCAGGTTCCACGGGTGCTACCGTGACTTTCTCACTTGTTGTACCCTCAGTTTGCTTTGGAATCTTAGAAACTTCAACATCAGTACCCAAGGGGACGTCAACTTTCTCCACCGCTACCTTCTCATCCGCATCTTTCTCAACCGGTTCAATACCTACACCATGAGAAGCAAATGTTAGTGAATTGGGAGAAGATGTGGCCACGTTAGTTGTCTGACCTGTGAGACGACGACAAGTTACGATTGCTTTGATGAACTGTGGAGAGAATATGGAGATACCTCAGCCGACTCATCTCCCAGATTTGGCATGGTGGTTCCGACAACTGGAGGGGTTGGAGCCAAAGGAATCAACGGATCATCAGGGTTATATTCCTCGACTTCAGAAGTTTTGGGCTCCACCACCGACCTCGAGCCTTCGTCAACCCTATCCTTGCCCTTGAGCTTAATCTTCTCCCTCTCGATCTCTTCATGGATTAGGCGTCTACCTTTCTCCAAAGCCTCAGGTTCTTCACCTCTGAGAAAGGTCTGCATCAGCTGGTTTTCGTCAATCTCGTCGACCATCAATCGCCGCTTCTCGCCTTCGACAATTGCATCCCATACATTGGCCATAGTAACATGATAGTCCGGAATCCAAGAGATGTCTCGAGTCTTGATGACTTGACCAAAGAAGTCGAATAACAGTTCCTCAAAACCAACTATATCTTTCTCTATTTAGCGAGCTTGTCAGCAGTAGCAGTGGCCTATTCAAGAGCATTATTGGCGTTACTTTCAGCGAGAGCTGCATGCTCCTCAGCTTGGGCAAGTTGATCATTTAAAACCTCTTTTTCCTTTTTGGCAAGAGAGAGGTCGTCTTTTAAGCTCGCCATCTCTTTCTCCCAGATAGCTTTCTCAGCAGCAAAGCATTCCTGTGCTGTCTTCAGTTCAGTATTAATTGCCCTAAGATCTTCCACCTCCTTCCTCAGAGCCACCCGTTCCTGGCTGTTTGAATCAAGCTCACTGCGAAAACGCTCCCTAGCACTTTCCAGCTCAGACCTGTAATTCTCTGCATCTTGCCGAGCTAAAGCCAGTTGGGCCTATGCATCCTCTAGTTCTTTTTCCATTTTTCTCCTAGCCCTGGCTTCATTCTCAATTTTCACTCGGGACCTGGCAGCGTCCGTCTCTAGGCGACGGATGGCATCTGAAAGATGAACAACATGCTTCTTCATCACCCCATATTGTTTAGTCACATGGCATACGTACCCTATCACCTCTGTGTCCCAATCCTTGGGAACCGGCTCAAGATCCGGGATGAACGTCATCCTCTCAAAGAAAATATCAGAAAATTGCATTCGCAAGCGCTCCAGCCTGGCTTGAATCTCAGAATTAGGAAAAATATTCTGTGCACCGACGGTATCTAAGTCGTTCTCACTAGAGGAAGCATGTGATGTCTTTCTCTTCTCCACGATCTTGCCCTCATCTCTATTTTTTCCCTCCGGCTCGTGATGCTTTTTAGAAGACTGGACATGAGAAGTTCTAGTCTTTGGAGGGGTCAAATCTCTGGGAAGTTGCTTGCCCCCAGCCGGTAGCGATGGACGACTGTGAGGCTTTTCAGAACCCTGCTTCGATGGAGATCGAGATCATGTAGAATAAGATTGATGAGAATCCCGGGGCCGACGACTATCACTTCCCCGACTATCACTACAAACATGCTCGGGATCTGGAAGGAGGCTTGGTGTACCCTCACGAAGGGAACGATAAGAATAAGACCGTTTGTGAGACATTTTCCCTGCAAAAGAAACATGTGCATATTTAAACTACGAATGACAGTGGTATAAAAGTGTTATGGTAAATGGTGCATGTGATTTGTGCATCCCGTGAAATCCCCTTTTTAACGGACCAGGGCCCAGAGTTAGGCTCGTTTGGATGACTTCTTTTTCTCCAACTGGAGCACTCGTCTCTTCAGAGATGGGAAAAATCGGTTCCCCTCCGAAGTCTTCCTGAGTATAAAAATCATCTGGTAAAGGAATCTTATTTAATTCCCCAAGTATATGTTCCTCCGTTAACTCATCCTGAGTGACCGACTCAACCGGTGATGAAGTTCTTAAGGGAGACTGCCCCCCAGAGGTCGGGACCTCCTTTGATTCGTCGGCTTGCCCCTCGTCTCCTTTGTATATGTTTAAATCCTTGTCATCCTGATTAATCATCGGCGAAGGACTCTTGCGAAGGGTAGTTGTCTTTACAGCTTGAGAAGTTCCTTCTCCCTCAGTCGGAGGTATATACTTGTAAAGTTTGTCGCCCGCTCCAAGTCCGAATCTTATATCTAAAAGACAGTGTTTGTGAAGGTTCTCGTCGGTGATACATTTCTTAATCCTTAAGAAATCTGAGTTACTCTTGAGAAGGCGGGACATTCGGTCTTCATATATCGATCCTTTTGTTATCTCAAAGTTGTGATCTGTATGGAACAAAATGATTCATTAGCGCTGAAATTATGCATACGAAGTAAACGCGGGAAAGTTGAAAACATACTTGCTTGTAGCCACTTCCTCGCACATCCAGCTTTATGCTTTATATAAAATCAGTCATATTTGATATCCCTTATATTACTATAACCATCCGTCATGACTTTTCTGTTGGCAACTGATTCGAAGAAAGAAAAATTGGGAGCCCCTGCGGAATGATGCTTGAAATGGTAATAGAATTTTAGATCTTTAAGGGTAAGTTCTGTCTGCAAAATCTCCATATAAGCAATATACAGAGTATATAGAGCCGCATAGTCATTCGGATGGAGTTGCATGGGGGCAATGTGTAACTATCTTAAGAGATCGACAACAAGTGGAGGAAAAGGAGGAATAGCTCCTACCCAGCACATGAGTCGACTAATAGTCATATACCCCTCTGGGGCAGAATGAGGTCTATCTTCACTTTCTGGAGTTTTCACCTCATCCCAGGGAATTCCATGTCTTAAACATATCTTCTTAAGTTTTATATCGTCTAACTTGGAGGGTAACGAATCGATGAGCTTCTCTATTTCCTTAACACCCGAAATTTCATCAAGAGCTAGATCATCCTCATCTTCAAGGGATGTGCTCTCAGAAGTCGTTGACTCTATATCGGTATCCGTTTCGTAATCAGGGCCGGCTTATATAATATGAGAAGAGGCTATTTTAATCTTCCCCTTTTTGTCCTATGTGGCTCGTAAGGCCTGATGGGCCGTGAGCGCCGAGGGATCCCACCATGGTTCACGAATGGGCCATTCAGGGCGACGGTCCGTGACATATCAAACTGCTCTACACGAACACGTCGAATGATCCACAGCAAATGGTAGTGTGAAATGGCGATCTAAGCCTAAATGTGACCAATGGATCAGAAAGGCAGATTTGCATACTTGCAGGAATACGAAAGTTATTAATGCTACCTATGACAAAAAGTTTTAAAACTTACATGGCAACTTGATAATAATATCTTCAGGAGTTCAAGAAATGAAAGTTGCTCGATGAATAGAGAAGTGGTTGATGATTCAATCCGATATTTATATCAGTCAAAGAGCGCAATTTTCTGAAGTAGTACGACATTTCAGGCAGACACAACCAATGATTTACGTCATTCCATGAAAAGGTAGTTCAACATTTTTGAAGCATATTTCATCCTTGATAAAACATACTTTGAGGGGGCAAAGTGTTGGCTAGCTTTTGGACCAAGCCACCAAAATTCACACATATGTTCACTATTGAATTTTACTTGTAGACGTCATCAAACTCCGATCGTGGTCACCAAGCCTTCACCAGATCGTGACGCTGCTGCTACTCTCCCCCCATTCGAGATCATCATGGGCGATCCGATCAATCCTCTTACGAGCCCCATGATCCGATCCCTGAAGTTGAGAAATGAAGACCACGACTAAGTCTACCATGATCCAAAAATGCAGGATCTCACGACACATGTCCACAACTATCATATTGACTATTTCTCCATCAAGCTACGAACCAGTTCGAGATTCTCGGGATTTGTGACATGTATGACCACGATCCGTCTGCAGATATCATCTATAAATAGCCCCAGACTTGGCATTTTTGAGGATCTTTTTGGCAACTGAGAGCTCTGATTCCACCATAATCATATCTCCGTTATTTTTACCCAGAGTTATCTTGAATTTACTGAGCGAATCAATATTGTAAAAGTGAGGTTGAGAGATAAATCATTGGTTGTACTCAAATCTTAAGTATAATAATTGATATAAAGTGGACGTAGGCTCTTTAACGCGGAACCACTATAAACCCTGTGTCTTTTCTGTTTTTCCTTGCATTTATTCTGATATCAATCTCCCCCAAATTATAACAACTCGGGTGTTAGGCCCAATTTTGGATCTAACATAAGCCCAATTATGCTTTTTTCATCTTCCAAACATTATTTCAGCCATATCTCCCAAACGATAAATCCGTTTGATTAATGTGACTACTCTACGAAGATGTAAACCAATATCCGAATCCAATGGAAGTGGTTTCAAGTCAAAACTCCATACCAATCAAAAGTTATAGGCAAAACAAGATCACTAGGGTCAAAATGGTCATTTAAAATTCAGCAAAAATCGTGAATGCGGGAAATGACCCCAATAGTCGTTTCCCAAAGTTACACGACCATATGACTACATATGAAAATAAAATAAAGATTTTACGATCCTCCAATACGTAGAATGCGGGTCATTGCACATAAACTCAAATCTAACTCCCAACAAAAAATGTCTCCAAATCTTTAAAGCAAATCCAATCACCACTAACTCCTAATCGTGAGTCGGGTAATTCCTTTCGTGTGGGTTCAGTTGTCGACTCGCACAAGCTACAACTCTGTCCATTTCTCGAACCGTTCCATTATCATACATTATAGACTTCCTTCCTATCAATCCATCATCACCCTGGATCATATATCACATCACAACTAGTGTCACATCAATCTAGCTTCGACCACTCCAACCAATGCAAGTTCACAATCAAAGCATCAACCATCTTTGAGTTGCACATCCATCATCTAAAGCCCATTTCAATCCAAACTTCACCAAAAACCTCCCGAAGCCACTACCTTCAAGCTCCCCAAAAATCAAGTACACCAGACCTTCCCTTATGGGTCGACGTTGACCTATGATAGGTCGATGCTGACCCATCTACTTAGGCTCGTACCTCCTGCAATAAATTGAGGAAAGGTGCATGTATAACGTGCCAGGCCGATATCGGGCGATCGTCAGGGAAAATAACAAGAAACGAAACCTGTCATATAAATCACAGCGCATGGAAAATATATAATAATAAAATATTCAACAGAATATAGCAGTGAAGCATAACTGAATAGAAAATCAAATCTTTAAAAAACCATGGAATCTCAAGTACGACGCATCTGAGTACATGAATATCTGAATACAATATGCCTCACTACATCGCTCAAAGTCTCAAGAAACATGAACATATTGTGGAAATAGAAATGAAATATCTAAATAGTAGGTAGTAGTAGTACGCAAACCTCCTTCTCGCCACCGCACAACATCAACGACACCAAACCTGCTACCTGCTACTCAGTCTGCTCATCAACATTATTGGTGAACAACCCAAGGTAATAAGAGAGAAACATAAAACCTTAGCCAGACAACAGTTTTAGTGAGCGATAAAATAACTAACAATGGTTACATAGGATAATATGAGTATAAGCGGATCGACAATCCGATCTGCCCAGCAACCAACAAGTTAACATGTGAAATCCGTCCATCACATGCCATTACAAAATAGGAAAGGTCAAACCCTGATCCCGCTTCTCTCCAACATCCTATGGTGATAACCTACCCAGAGAAAATCGAGAAGAAAGTACACATTCAGCCATAGCATCCATAACATCCAATATCCTAGCTATCACCGACTACAACCTTGAATCCATCGGTAGTCGAACTTGCTTTCAACGATCAAAAGGGCTAATGGAAAACCCCTGTTCTAGCCAAAGTACTATACACCATCGTGACTCGTATGTTTGCCTTACTTGACGAAGACAACTAGGCCCATTATGACTGCCCAGGGTATACGATCCATCAAGTCTGATACTAAAGGTCATCCCTACAATACTCATGCTTTGAGTCTTTAGAACACTTCGATTACCAACTATTGTTTCGTGCATCAAATTTGTCAAGCCTTTCAACTCGAAGCCTTAATCCATTTCTCGAACCATTCCATTATCATCCATGATTGACTTCCATCATGTTAATCCATCATCACCCTAGATCGTATATCGCATCATGACTAATGTCACGTCAATCCGGCTTCGACCACCTCAATGCAAGTTTAAGATCGAAGCATCAACTATCTTTGAGTTGCACATCCATCTTCTGAAGTCCATTTCAATCCAAACTTCATCAGTAACCTCCCGAAGCCACTACCATCAATCTCCCCAAAAATCAAGTGCACCAGGCCTACCCTTATTGGTCGGCGCCGACCCATGATAGGTCGGTGCCGACCCATCTACTTAGCCAATTTTGGCTAAGTAGCTGGACTCTATCCATCCTTGTACCGAGCATATTCTTCTAGTCCATTTTCCTAGAATTTCGACTTTCCAAGAGGAACTTCTATCGGTTTATCCATATAATGAGCAATCAACTTTTGACCCGTCCAGACCAATCCCAAATGATGAGAAAATTCATCATAGCCTCGACCGATCACCCCGATGCTCCCCACATATTTTCACCTTCATTCGACCTAAGGTAATGGTTGGTGTCGACCCATGATGTGTCGGTACCAGCCTATACACTTAGTGTATTTCAACATAGAATTTTTTTTGCTACCTTCTCTTGTCCTCCAGAGCACCTCCGCCAAGTTTTGTCTGAATCCGATCATTTGAACCTTCGATTTGCTCTGTTCTTCGATCCTAAGATCTACGACAACCAGTTCTAACAAACAACTCAAACAACAGAATAAATTCAATCAAAACATACATCGGTTCATACAGCACTGAACATACAAACATGAACAATTCACAATTATGGCATAAACATATCATAAACATGAACATGATGTGGATCTAAACATATTTATAAACATGATTAATCTATCAATTATCCGGTTATATGATCAAATTAAGTTCCCCTACAGTTTCTAAACTAGAATTAAACATATATGATCAGATCTAAGGTGATTATAACATATATGAATGAAATTAAAATAGATCTAACATTTACATCGCTTTGCTTCTATGTGAGAGATATCTATCACTCTCCTAATCTCCAATTTGATGTAAATCCGATGAGATCGGATCTAGACAACACTGATAACCTTTGAATTTGATGCTACTTGACGTGTTTCTAACTTCCCTTGATGATGATCTATCTTGTAGATGCAACTACTACGAATCTGATTGAAAAGAATGAAGAAATAGAGTTTTAGGTTGAACCGGAGAATCAAAGATGCTCAAACTAAAGTTTAGAATAAAGAGAGTAACCATATTTCTCTCCCCAAGTCCCTTATTTATATTTGTAGGTCATAAGTCTAATGACCTTGGCTAATCTGCCCATTAGCTGCTGACTAGTCTATCTAACAACAGTTGAAACTTAAAACAGTGATTCCTCCCAAATCGCTGAACCAAATAGTTCATGTTCTACGGAATCGTAAACCACCATTCTGATCCAATGGGACCGATTTCAACACCTGATTCGATCCCTATCAAAAGTTTTAACCCAAACAGTAAACGAAAGGGCAAAATGGTCATAATTAGATTCAGTAAAATCATGGACATGTCTCACACTTCCCCGAACAACATATTAAAATATGAGAATGATCTGACAACTAGAGAATAAAATATAATTATTTCACGACCGGTCGATACGTAAAATACGGGTCATTACAGGTCAGTATGTAGTCGCCTTTTTTGTTACTCTACAATTCAAGGCAATACTTCGGGTAACTAGTGACTTAGTTAACATTCCCATGATTATGAATTGTGATCTTATTCTCAATCCTGGGGCTCTTGCTAAACTTGATATTCCAAAAGAGTCTACTAGCATTACCCTGTTTGAAAAGATGGTAGATGAGCCGATTTAGAAGACTAAAATTATTACTATCAAAAAAATGTGATGAGGTCAATTTCAAATTATAAGAGGAAGTTTAGTGGTGCTGCAAATTATGAGGCCTCTATTTCGTAGAAGCCTAAATTGATAATTGGTTATAACCGAGAAAGAAGAGCATATTAGCATTATTTAAGATTTGGATACGCTAGTTGTAAATCCCACCCTAGAGAAGACTACTGGAGTTAAAAATACACATTTTTCAGATGATCCAATTTGTTAAATTACTTTTTCTGATTCTCCTAATATTCTGGACAAAATGTATGAAGAATTACGATTTATGAATTTTCCTAATGATCTGCTACCTTTAAAGTTTCATATTGCTGCATTACTGAAGAAATTTGAAGATATTATCCAATTGGTTTTGCATTCTCCCCCTTTTTCTGTAAAGTAAACCTCCGATCACCAATTTCCTTTGACCATCAGTTTGCTATTTTGAAACATATCTTCTTGGTATGTTCTGTTTCTTTATGTTAAGATAGTATAGTTTGACATTGCTTACATGTTTTATTCTAGGCTACAAACCATGGTTTGAATCTTAAGGAAGCGCTTCGGGACTAGTTGAAGAGGTTTCAAAGCTTAAGGAGAAAATATCCACTCTTAATTCTCAAGTTATCGATCTCACTACTACAAAGGAGGATACATAATAAAAATGAAAAAGCAGAAGAAATAGTTTGTTTTGGGTCTTAAACCGGCATAGACTTCTCCCGAAGACATAATAAAGGCTAAAGTGGATTTAGAGGAACAAATGAAGTCATTGAATGAAAAGCTTTTAAATGCAGACACAGTTGTGGTTAAGAATATGCATCGTATCAAAACATTTGAGGAAAAATTAATGAAGAAAACGAAGTTGCTACAAGATTCAGTGGAGGCAATCAAAGATGTCGCAGGAAGATCTTCAAAATTTTAGATGATTCTTTGAATACCATTATCGATAGAGCTTATGAGTAGATCATCTTTGTTTCCTACTGCTGCAATATTGAGAAGTGTCTGGTATCGATTTCCCTACATTTTGCCAAAATGAGAGTTTAAAAGGAAATTTCAGGCTAAGATGGAAAGTGCACTAAATGAGGAGTAGATCTTGATGTAGCATCTCTTTTCACTATAGGTGATTCTCCTTGATATGATGAGTGTAATTCAGCATACGAGGGTGACAATGAGGAGGGTGCAAAAGATGGTGGCAAAAAAGAAGGCGGAATGATTGTAATGATGTTGATGACGGTGATGGCTACCCTGACGGCAATAGTGCAAGTGGTGGTCGATATAGAGGTGATCATAATGCCGATGATAAAGGTAGGAAAGAAAACTTCTAAGTCTCAAGATGGACAGGGCGAGCACGACACTCCTGGAAACCCTGATCCTCACCGGAATGATGGCCCTCCAAAGAGTAGCAAAAATGATAAAGGGAAACAACAAACTCCCACTGCTCAAGCTGTATAAGTACAAGTATGTGCACTATTTAAATGTTTTTCTAGTATTTTATAACAGTTCATAGGTTTATATATATATATATATATATATATATATATATATATATATATATATATATATATATATATATTAGTTTGAATCAAGGTATAATTTTGAGACTTTACTCTAGACAAAAAAAATGAACATTGATAAGTCAACAGAGGGTTGAATAAACAATTGAAGGAGTTTAAATAGCAATTAGAAATTTATAGAAAGATTTAATTGCATGCCTATTACTTAAAGAATTACAAGGGAAAAAATGTTTTTCACTGATTAAAGAAATCTCATCTCCTTATAGATAGGATTTTGAAGGAGAATGGCAAGCTGATGGCATTATTTTGGATTCTGGTCAAAGATAGGAGTATGTTGGAGGAAACTCTATATAAGGAATATTCTTGCCAAATAAAATCACATGTACCCAATATTGTCTGTCCCTCTATACCCAACCAATCAGCACCCTCTGAATTCTACTTTTTTGCAATTAAACCCTATTTTTTTTTTTTTTTTACTTAACTGCAAAAAGATGAAAATCGGGAATTGTGATTAGTTGGGTACAGAGAGACAGAAAATTTTGAAGACAGAGGATCAGCTCTCTGTTCTTGCACCTCATACACTAAAAACTCCTACTTGGGCAATGAATGTGTCAGTCTTCTTGGAATTTTAAATAGAAGATATTTGGAAGAGTATAGAAGTGATCCTCGTAATGGAGACCGAGTTTGTTGACAACACATTGTGGTGTTACGGTGACCTCAGCCACCGATTGGTGGAATTCGGGGGGTCCCATATGAGGTCCTCCTCTATCCATCAATCGGTGGATGGAGTCACGTTGACACAACAAAATGTGGTGTCAACAAACTCCAACCTCTCCCGAGTCAAACTTATTCTTCCGACTAATAGACTACTTCCCTCCAAAAGCCTTAAATATTATAAGGAAAATATTGCTTTTGAGTTTAACAAGAGAATCATTATATAAATCATTTGACTAGTTGTGCATAACTCAAATTACTTTGTACATTTCGAATACTTTTTTGTATGTCTATCTTTTTTGCTTATTATGCTTTTATACAGACTTGTGATTCCTCGGATAGTCCTTCGCCTATAAACCTTTAGAATAAATATGTAAACAAAAAGATAATTTCAGAAATGTAATTCTCAAAGTATCCAGATCAGTGAAACACTGTTTCCTCAGGGATATATATATATATATATATATATATATATATATATATATATATATATATATATATATATATATATATATATATAATAAATTCACATCTAACTTCCTGGTTTTAACTATGACTTTTTGGGTGATAAGATGGAAGAAAATCTGAATGAAGTTCTAAATTTTCATGTCAGTAGCTTATTCAACCAAACTACTTCCCTTATCAAAAAATGGACTACTGTCAATTCCTAACTGTTTATACCATCGAAGGGATTAAAATTTCCTTTAGACTCAGTAATTAATTTTTCTACTAATACACTTAGTAAAGTAAAATCTAGCATATCAAAGTTGTAAAGATTCAATGTTTGAAATGTAATACATAAGAAATTATCTTTCAGCAAGTACTTCATTTCCGTTTGAAATTAATATTGCCCTTTATTAGGAAAAACAATCGACTTTAGTCATGGTTAGCCTGAGTATTCTAAATCAGTTTAGCATTATAAGGGAAAAGCTTCATCCTGATATTCAAAAAACAACAACATCTTCTAAATCATGATTTCCGAGTAATCCTGAAGCATAATAGTGGCACAGTAAATAATATGAGCAAAAATATGTTATGTCAGAACTGTATAATAAAATGATCAAAGAGTTGGAAATGCAAGTTATGGATAAGAAAAGAACAATTTAAGAATTGTCTAAGAGGACTGGTGCAATTATCATGCACCCTCGAGGTTTTTCTAAAAGAGTGGAAACAGATGTTGAAATTGCACAACTCCACTAACAAGGATCAATCTTCCTCCCTGCAAAATCATCTAAAAAGCATGTATATATGATGCATAAACTGAAAATTAGTGTCGTAGAGTTAGATATGAATGTACTCAATTTGAAGAAAACTGTTGGGATTCTATAGTATCAGAACACATCAATTCCTAAGCTAAGAAAGTTTGGCAGATTGATCGGGAATACTTCGTTGAACAAGCGCGAGATTGACAAGTTAAAAGGAAAGGTTAAACTCTTAAGGGGTGAATAGTGAAGTTGCTTGACATGGCAACAAGGATTCATATTTCTTCTGTTGACTATTCCTACGTTGCTAGTGAGAATGAAAGTAGACTAAAACTAATACATCGTAAGGTCATTCACTGTATTAAAATTTTCTCCTCCTAGGCCCAGCGATTTAGGTAGGTGGCTCAAGACTTGCACCTTAAAGAAACGTCTGCAAAAGGTGTAATTCTAACGTATTGTGTTGTGGAAACGGGATGGTCTAAAATGTTGTAAGTTTTCTTTGTATACTTTTTTTGGTTGGTATCATGCATTGATTCAGACTTACACATCTTGATTGACCGTAATTCTGTCTTACATGCATTCTCTATTTTATGTTTCAATCACGACGCTTCATTATTAACGGCTAGTTTTCATCTTGTTCGCTTAGAAAAGTTAGTACAGAGTTGAAGTTAAGGTAGTTTTATTCTTGCAGTGGCATAAGTATAAAAAATCATTTTTGAAAAAGATGATAGAAGTCTAGAAACTCTTTGGTGGTAATTAGGGATTTGTGACAATAGAAGGTTAGGGACCAGACAAAATTTATCTAGTGGATCAAAAATTTCATATTCGGAGATCATATCCGAGACAGGTAGAAGACTGAGAATCCTCATGCAGTAAGAATAGAAAACCAGAAATCCATATTTAGTAATAGATGATCAGAACTCCATATTTGGATGAAATAAAAAGACCAAAAACCATATATAGTAATAATAGAAGACCAAATTCTCATATCTGGAATTAATAAAGGACCAGAAATCATATCTAGCATAATAGAAGACCAGAATTCCATATCAGAATTAATAGAGGACTCAAAAAAATATTTGCCATAATAGAAGATCAAAATTTGCTCTTTAAAAAAGTTTAAAATTCCATATCTGGAATTAGTAGATGACCAAAAACCAAATCTAGCTTAACAGAAGATCAAAGTTCCATATTTTGAAGTAATAAAGGACTAGAAACCGTAACTGGCATAGTGAATTGATGGACTAGAAAGTTATATCTATATGATTGATTGATGAACTAGAAACTTCTATCTGGTATGATGTTCTCCCTTTGAGAGGTGCTTTAACGAGGCCATGTGGATGACGCTAAATGCTTTGTGACAAAGATGATCCCTGTACTTCCTCACTTGTGGAGGTGCCCAAATGTGTTAGGGTTTCCACCTTGAAACCGATCAAGAGCTTTCTCCCTTTAGGAAGAGCATTAGTGAGGCCATATCGATCGCATTAAAGGCTTTATGCCTAGGATGCGCATAAGACTTTATCCATTCTACAGTGGACCAGATATGTCAAAACTTTTATGCTTTGGATGTGCCAAAGAATTTTTTTTCATTAAGAGTTGCCCCGGAAGTTTGACTTTTGTGCTTTAGAAGTTCTAAACACTTAGGGTGCGTTTTGGTTCACTATTTTCAAATCATTTTCAGTTTTTAGTTTTGAAAAATGATGAAAACTCGTTCCTTTTGTCATTTTGAAAAACACATTCTGAAAAATCATTATTTTTGAAAATGGGTTTAACAAAGAAAACTCAAAACAAGTTTATTTTATTTTCAGCCTTTTGAGGCCCATTCAAAAATTCAAAACCCAACACTCAAAGCGCAACCAAACGCGTTCGTATATCCTAGAAATATTTTCTGGCCGCAAAAAACGGTTTCTCCCAAATTCATCGATCGTCAATATCAGGTAAAGTCGCGATTTCTAATTTCGTTTATACTATCTTTGTTTCAATTTTACTAGATTTTTGCAATTTGTTACAGCATTTTCTTCCTTTTAGTGCGGATTAGGGTTTTGTGGACTACTTTTAATTTGGTGTTGTTCTCAGGTAAATTCTTCGATTCATTATATTATTTTGGTCGAATGCTTCTATTTTTGGCTGAGCCTGTTGAACTCAGACCATTTGGATTCAAAAATTGAGATAGTTGATCTGATTTATCAGAAGTCCGAGGCTGAATTTGCTTTCCCATGCTTACTAGCTGAACTGAATGTGGTTGCCTCTGATAGTGTGTCTATAGTTTGGTCGTTTCATCTTGATTCAAATGCCATAAATTATTGCTTTGAATCCCCATGTTTACTGAAGTTGTAGCGATTCCATATGTAGGTTTTGAGACATTCATGAATAAATGAAAACTTTTCATCAACAAAAGACTTTCTGTTTTACTTACTGTTTGCAAATCACCCTTTGGTTGGTCTTTCTTTGCATTCAAATTGACACTGTTGGCTGTATAACAACCCATGTTTTATGAAAATTAATTAGGAAGACATATGTGCTGTTGATTGATCAATTAGTAAACTAAAATTTACCTGAGAATCATAGTTCATATTTGGTTGGTTTGCACTGATATATAGTGAGCGCGAACCATTTGAATTTGGAATATTATTCTTATATTAAGGCTCTCGATAATTTATTTGATTTTGCCTAAAACCGTAGAATTGGCCACCACTGTTCATTTCGTCCCCTCTGACATTGTCTCCTCCCTTCAACCAATTTTCATGCACCCTTAGATCACTTTCCCTTTGCTTATCCGATTTTTTCACAACTCAAAATTTATTTCGGTTTTGTATTTTGGATTTTTGAGTTGAGTTGGCTTTAAGAACTTGAAACTTCACAATCTACGGTTTATAGTGCTGTTGATCATTTCAACGTTGCTTTGGAACTTTTGAATAGTCCAATGATGCACAACTGAGCTTGACTTTCAAAGTTCTTTTAGTTAAGTTAATGAATTGGATTTTTCTTTTCCTACAATTTTTCTTTTCCTGCAAGTACTCAGTTGCTTCTTTGACAGTATTTAAAGTAATATTGAATCAGTTAATATTTTTGTAATCACTTTAGTGAACTTTTGCATTTATTTCAATTTATTTTATGTATGTGTCATTTTTACAAGGATGATGCAGGCACTTTCTTAGTCATACGAAAAAGAAAATATCCTGTGTCGTTTTTTTTTTAATTCTCATGTATATAAAAAATAGTACTACATAACATAAAAGAATGACGAAACTGGAATAAACCAGTTAGTGAAGAAAATAAAATAAAATATTTCTGAAATGTTGTAGGAATTATTTTAGCTAATCTCAAAAATTTCAAATATAAACCTTAATTACAACAAACAAAGTTTATTTTGCAAATCACAATAATAGTTGGCATTTGACAAAATCGGAGCTAGAACTAGATCGTAAGTTATATAACTGATTTAATAAATTCATATTTTCCTCTGATATTTAATTGTTTGCAACTCCAATGATTGAACTTTTTATCATTTTATCAATAAGAGGACCATAATCCCTAGTCTTGAGTTTGTTGGTTGAAGAGGGAATACCAAAATAAATAACGGGTAGGGGGCAATTTTTGATGTTGACAATATCCACCAAATTATGTTTGTCCTGAATACCTTTATAGAAAAAGATACTAGACTTAGTTTCATTCATCATTAATCCAGTATATTTTTGAAGTTCATGCATAAAAGAGATACTGATCTTCTTTTATGATGCAGATATATTTTCAGAATACAATAGTTTGGATAAGTTTATTTTATTTCAGAGAAACAGAAAATGGAAGTGTTTTGAATGAAATTATTTTCAGCATGGAATTTGTATATTTTTATTTTCTACTAGTCCCACAAAAGAAAATTTGTTAGATTGTATGAGATTACGAATTTCAAACTGTTTGGTTGGGGAATTCATCCCCCCTAGTGCTCCTTATATTGTTTTATTGCATATTAGCAATCACTGACTTCTTGGGAATTTACAACATGATTATTGCATTTGTGTTGGGTCTTGCTTTTCTTAAAGCAGGCCTTGCACTTGACTTGTGACTAGTAGACTGACCATTTTAGCTAATGACAATAAAGTTAAATGGTCTTCTAAATTCTTTCTTCTGCTGTTAAGTATTGCAATAACATACTCTATCAGGAAATGCAACTATTTTCATTCTTTTTACATAAATCATTGAAGATATCATATTTGCAAGATTATTTGTAGATGTTATATTTATTACAACTACTGTTAAACATACATTTTTTTACAAGTATTTACATAACTATTGTGGATATTATACAACTACTATGAAGGAGCATTGTCCTAAAAACTGTCATAATGGTTTTTTCCATTTGATCACTAAAGGTTTATATTTTTTACAGTGGTCTGAATAATCATCTGATCACTAAATAAAATAAAAAAAATTCAAAACTGAATGCATATAAAACCAGTAAAGAAAAACCATGTTTACAAAACTTACGTATGCTCCAAACTGCTAGGTTCTAAATCATATCCATTAGAAAAAAATTGTGTTTATAAAACCATTTTAGCTAATGACAATAAAGTTAAATGGTCTTCTAAATTCTTTCTTCTGCTGTTAAGTATTGCAATAACATACTCTATCAGGAAATGCAACTATTTTCATTCTTTTTACATAAATCATTGAAGATATCATATTTGCAAGATTATTTGTAGATGTTATATTTATTACAACTACTGTTAAACATACATTTTTTTACAAGTATTTACATAACTATTGTGGATATTATACAACTACTATGAAGGAGCATTGTCCTAAAAACTGTCATAATGGTTTTTTCCATTTGATCACTAAAGGTTTATATTTTTTACAGTGGTCTGAATAATCATCTGATCACTAAATAAAATAAAAAAAATTCAAAACTGAATGCATATAAAACCAGTAAAGAAAAACCATGTTTACAAAACTTACGTATGCTCCAAACTGCTAGGTTCTAAATCATATCCATTAGAAAAAAATTGTGTTTTGAAAACTATAATTTTAAAATTAACCTTACACAGAACCTTTGAAAATTATTGTAGCTAGAATTAAAAGCTTGGTACTGAACTAATTATTAAATTCATTACACGAATAGATAGCATAACTTTTGAAATGGCATCTTAAATTATGTATATTTATGCATGACGTAGAGATATTTATTCTTGATGAAGGCATAGATGTTCATATATTTAAAGATGACAGTGGCTTAGCAACATACCCTCCTCCTTGTTTAAATCATGGCTTGATATCCTTTTAAAAACAAATTCATTTTTTTTACTTTGCAAAAGGTTTTATTTGTAACCTGATTTCTTATGTTCATAATCAATTTTTTTGTGCTCCGTTTAACTTGTTAATACTCAAGCATGTTCACAAAAACTTCTATATCAAACTTGTCTCGTGAACTACCAACCAATCGAGAATAACTGATCAGGTTTTATTATTAATACTCAGGCATGTTAATACTCAGGTTTTATTATTGTTTATTATTCTCCATTTTTACTTTGCAAAAGTACACTACTTCTATATCATTTGTTATTGCAGTACATGTCTTTGTAAGTTATGTTATGGTGACTTAAAAGCAGACTTTGTGCTACTGCTACTCGTTTCCTTCGTGTTGTCGTTTTTTGCTTGTTAGTTTGCCTTTAATACACATTAACTTATATTAATGTGATATCATGTTGCGCTTTCTAGTCATGTACCGAAGGATATTATCACTTGCTCATACAGGTCAGAAAGAAAAGGAGATTAGGATTGTTGAGATTTTCTAGATTATTGGTTGCTTGTAACTTTTAAACTGCAAGCGCAAGCTTGCTGGTGCAAGCTTGCAACTGTTAACAGAGCTTTATCTTTGCAAGAACTAGAAGCAATCATACAAAATATTTGTTGTGCTATTTGGTTTCTTAATTCAAGTGAACTGTATGTACACTGGAACAGTCCAGAAATTGCCTACAATATCGAATAAAGAGTCAAACGCTATAAGTTGTTCTGAATCTTTCTTACTCATTGCATCATAATATTTCTTTATGCCCTCGAATAACTTTTATTATCATACACAATGCAGATAGAAACAGGCATTTAGGGTTACATAACAAAACTGAAGCAGTCAATTTAACTATTGATAACCAGGTATGAATACATTTACCATTGATGATACAAGCTCAATTTCGTAGCCAGAATTCTTTCAGATTATCTTATTTGAAGCAGCCAATTCTCTTCATCAATAACAACAAGTCATAGGATTTGATTTTAACAGAATAGAAGTCAGACTAAAGCCATTAAAATTTGGGAACTATGTCATAGGATTCTTTCTTTACTAGCATATACGTGAACTATGTCATAGTTATATACGTATATCATAGTTATATACGTATATCTATATCTATATCTGTATATATATATATATACACTCCCCTCGTCCACAGACCATGGACGATATATATTGGTTGTGATATTGTTTGGACTATTGGTTGATGTGAAATTTGGTGAATATCATGAATGATTGATTGTGGTTGAAATCCCAATAGGATTAGTATATGGGAAAATTCGTCTGTGTACGAGCTAGATATTGAAAATCCCCATTGTCAAAAGCTGCGAGGCTTTAAGGTAGAGCGAGGAGCCATACTAGGGACGGTGCCGGTTTAAACTACCCTGCCGTTATGCTGCCGAAATTTTCAATAATATTCATGTGTTGAATAGAAATTCATCCAAGTATTACTGGCAAAGAATGATACTTGAGACAAAACTTGAGACAAACCTTCCTCAAATGCACACACATGTAGCAGTCTTACCTGTGTTTGACTTATAAAGTTGGTGCAGATTAATAGTGTTGGACAGTTAGGTATGGTTTTTCGTGAGTGGATAATACTTGTTATGATCTTGTTCATAGTTTTTTCTAATTATATATTATGCTTTTCTCTAGTCCTTTGAGAGGTTCTCTAGTTCTTTGAAACCCCTGTCATTTTGAGGAACCACTTATAAGGTTGTTTTTTTCTTAAAAAATAGAATATGGGAGGTGGAAAAACAAAAGAACTGATGTCATGGTCCGCAAAGAATGAGAAGATTTTCATTGATATACTTTATGAGAATGTGAAAGCGGGAAAATTACAATGTTCTACTTTCACAAAAGACGTATGGGGTCAGATTAATCAGCAGATGATTCAGGCAACGCAACTAGACTACGGGATAGATAAGCTAAAAGGAAAATGGAATCGTCTTCGTTGTGAGCATCGTCTATTTTCTGATCTTTTAGCACATACGGGAGTTACATGGGATTCTAATACAAATCAAGTCAATGCCCCAGAAGAAGTTTGGCAACACTTCTATACGGTAATATAGGTTATGAAAAAATGTACAATTAAACTAAAATTTATAATCCTTGTAAATATTGTAATTAAATAATATATAATATATTACTTTTGCAATTATAGAAAAATAAGACGGAGTACAAGAAATTTAGTAAGGAAGGATGTGAGCATTATGCAATTCTTGGAGAGATATTTGGTGGGACAACCGCCACAGGTGGATTGGGAAATGTATCTACTCAGCAACCTCCTACTTCAGATGAAGAACGACAATTAGAAGAAAATTTCTTATCCAAAGGAGTGCATGTGCACGTGGAGACCGAAGATGATGATGGAGCAAGCTTTCGTATGAGTGATGATACGCGTACGAACGATCGTCGTCATAAGAAATTGAAAAGTAACAAGACAGACAAACTTGAAGCTTTTATGGAAAAGTGGATTAGCATACGTAGTGAAGAAGCTGAGTTGAAAAATGCATGCTTGAAAGAAAAGCTTGCACGCCTTCAGAGAAATTCGTCTACTTCGGAGAGCAGTGCCACTGATTTGGGCCCTTACTCACATATGACTTGGTTAGATATATTGGATAGCATGACCGAGGTGACCAACGAAGTTTATGTCAAAGCAGTAAAAGCTTTTAAGGATCTAGCTTTTCGAGTGACATTTGTGAAGATGGCAGAGCATAGGCGCTTACCTGTTTTAGAGCTTCTTTGATTCACATAATGTTTATCTGAATTAAATCATGTTATTGTTGTATTTTGCTCTACTGTTCTTTCGTTCTAGGAGCTTAGCTAAATCTAAACTATGATACATTGTTATGTTGTTATGATTGTTTGTACGTTGTTATGTTTGGGTCTGGTGGTGTCTATGCCTTTTTCTGGTTTGAAGTTGCTGCCAATGCTATGTCTGATTCCACTTTGGATTTTCTGGACACATGTTGCTTCTCATTTTGTCTCTCTACCATCATGTAGTGTTTGGGTCTGGTGGTGTCTTTTCTTCTTTCCCTGTAGAGATGCATTGTTCCATGTATTGTTGATGTGAATGGCTGTTGTGAATGTCAATTTATTTTTCCATTGTGGTCTTTGTTTTTGGATGTCTTGTGATGATTTTTCCATGATATGTGAAGCTGTGTTTTTTGGTTGCAGTAAGCCTTTGATATTTTTGTTTAATGATAAAATTCTACCCATGGTTACAAATTTTATATTACATATAACACGTATTTGTTTGACATTTGCTCCGCTAACTTTATATTAGGTACTAAAGTTACTATAACATGGATGAAGAGAGCATAATGAATTCTACCAAGTAAGTTTATAATTTAAAACTTGTCTAATTTTTTAGTCAACCTTTTGAAAATTTATTATAAATGCAAAAGTTCATTAAATGATGAATTCATGTTAAGCATTTTTCCAGTGAGATGCCTGTTGAGTTTGGTGAAATTTCAAACATATATAATGATGCTTCAAGCGACAATGGTTCAAGCGATGATGATTCCATAACAATGGATGACATTACATCAGATGACAGTGAAGATATAATGATGATTAATTTTTTATTTGCTAACTGAAGAAGTGTCGTTAGTGGAAGGCCTTGTAGGACATCATCTCTTACCGGAAAAGGATTTATGCTTGAGATTTTTAATAGGCATCCATCTGTCTGTCATGAAATGTTTCGCATGCAAAAACATGTGTTTCTGAACTTTTGTAATGCTTTGAAAGAGAAGGGGCTACTAAAATATGGTAAAAAAGTGGATGTTGAGGAGGGTGTTGCTATGTTTTTGAAGATTATAGGACACACAACAGGCTACAGAGTGGTTGGTGATCGTTTTCAGCATTCCAATCATACAATCTCAAAATGGTTTCGTAGAGTTTTGCGAGCTATTTGTTCGTTAGGCATGGAGGTTATTCAACCAAAAAATCAGGATACTGTCCATAAGCATCTTTTGCAAAAGTATCCTCATTTCAAGGTGATACAATCGAATACTTATGATATTTATCTAGTTAGAAATAGAATAATAGTAATATTGTCATTTAATACCATACAACAGAATTGTATTGGAGCAATAGAAGGAACACATGTTTCAGCGTGGGCTCCTTCTTCAAGGCAAACATCCTTCTCTGGCTGGAAAAATGTCGTGACACAAAATGTGATGGTTGCATGTGACTTCGATATGAGATTCATATTTGTATATGCTGGATGGGAGGGTACCGCTAATGATTCTCGAGTATTTATCGATGCAGCTTCAAAACCAAGCAACAAATTTTCATTGCCACGAGGAGGTACTTTTAACTAGTTTTATTTGTGATAGATAACAAAAATTTACAAATATTTATAATTAACTTATTCAAAAGCACAATTCTTTCATATGATGGTTTTTATAATTTATTTGTAGAACAATTCTATCTTGTTGATTCTGGATATCCAAACATACATGGATTTCTTTCTCCTTATCATGGACAAAGATATCATTTACGTGGCTATAACGGACAAGGAAGACTACGTGGAAAGGAAGACTTATTTAACTATAGGCATTCATCATGTCGGAACATTATTGAGCGTTGTATTGGAGTTCTAAAAGCAAGATTTCCTATTTTAAAGTTGATGCCAAATTTCCCGCTTTCTAGACAAAGGCAAACTCCAATTGCATGTTGCACAATACACAACATTATTCGGGAAGAACACACGATGGATACTCTATTTACTGAATATTCATCTGAAAACATGGTATTTCAACCCATATAGGAATCAAGTCATGAACAAGAGGTTGTGCAGTTTAATGTTAGTCAATCGGCTCAAATGGGATATGTTAGAGATCAAATAGCCACAAGGATGTGGAACGAGTATGTAACAACTCGTCATTTATAGTTCAGGTACAATTTTATTTCAATTCCAATTTAATAAATCAATCTATCTTTATTTCAGTAACATATCTGAGTTGTTCAGGTACTCTTATTTTTATTTACTTTTATGCTGTGATTCAGTAGATGTCTTACTTCTGTACTATCATTTGCAGATGTAACTTGGAAGACATCAGAAGCACGTTGCTTACAAAGTTTGTGGCTAATATAAATATCATATTGTTATGATAGATGCTTGATTTGTTCTCTTTCAACTTTCTCTTTATCTAGCCTATCTCTTATGTTAAATTTAAAACCGTGTTATGAACTTTTTTATTGTAATTTTATTCATGTACTATTCGGCCTTATGTAATTTAAAATATTGTATTCTCTTTAATGTTTAATCATTATGTTTAGAATTCAGCTTATTATCTTTCATATATAATAGTTTTTAATTAGCAGCTTGATATATCTACAGTTGTTTTTATTCAACTTCTTTATGTTTGAATTCTTCATTTTGTTTTTTGTTCGATTTACAACATGTAGTATGTTCATGCAAACATGAAAAATGAACAGTATATATCATTGGGGGCGACTATTTGAATAATATATGTTTGAATTGCCAAAATGAAAACTCAAATTTTCAAAATTTGAAAACTATATTTCAAACCAAACGCATTTTCAATTTTTAGTTTTGAAAACTTATTTTCGAAAAAAGGATAACCAAACGCATTTTGAGAAATAGTGAAAACATTCAAAATGGAAAATTGAAAACAACCATGAAAACTCAAAATTGAAAACTCAAAATTGAAACCAAACGCTACCTTATTTTCTCTAAGAGCTTCCCCAAAAACGCCAAGGACTTTCTTTTTGTGAATGTGCTAAAATTTTTAGCTTTTAAAAGAGATCAGTTTCCTATTGCTTTACATTGATGCTTGTTGACAAAGCTCATTGTAAATAACTTATTATGTTTTCACAAATTTCTTAAGTTCCCTTTGCCTCAAGAAATAGTTTATGATGACTTGAAGTGCTTGGCAATGTCTTGTCTAATGCCTATTGACTTGATGATAATAGCAATAACATCTCGCATGTTTCTTTCGTTTTTTAGGTATTTCTTTTGTTAGCACTAGTAGTTAAGGTGACCTTTGATCGAAATTTAAATGTCCTCTTAAGGGATAGTCAAACCGCCTTCCGATGACTAATGTCTTTTGAGGATGCTATTTTTGAAAGAATATATTCGCTTCTTAGGAGGCATGATAGATCTCTCATTAGTAGCTTTCCGTTTTTGTAGAAACTGGATGCTTGAAAAACTTATCGAGTACACTTTTCCATTTTTTGTTAAGCCTTTCAAATTCCTTTTCCATCTGTATTTAAAATAGCGTCTTCAGTTTTGAGTTAAATTTCCGTTTTAGTTTTAAAAAATATTAGTCTTCATCAAATTGATTTCTCATAGCGTAAATTGAATTTATCCCTGTATGAAATGGACTGATGCTCCACGTATCCAAGTCATAGGAAATTGCTTGCTTCTTCTTGTGTTTCAAGATGTACAATGCCTTCATTCCAAGTATTTTCTCTTCATGCTCCCAAATGTCTTTGTGATTCGATAATAGGAAAATGGATCATCCATCACTAGTTCGTTCAACCTTTGTCTTTCGTGGTTGCGAGCTTCCTTCTTGCTTTGGTTTTAATGAATTGATGCAAGTATCCTTGGTTTGGACAAACGTTATTCAAAACTGACAAATATCATTGGGAAACAGGATTGGAACTGGATTTAAGGTACATGCATTGTAAGGTATTTTTCTAACCCATAATTATGTTGGTGGGGGTTGTTCAGCAATTCGGAGGCTTGAGCCTTCCTTTTAGCATCAAGAATGTTAATAGGTTAATCTGTCTACACCACTAAGTTGCTTTTGTGAGGTTGAGAGCCTGAAGACTTATACCTTAATTCAAAAGATTGATACGAAAATTAGTATCAAGCTCATTGGTATGCATCTACAAGCTAATTAACATCCACATTACATGAAATCAAGTTCAATAAGACCATAATGTCTTTATTAAATGAAATAAGTTGTCCATGTATGTCAACTCCACTTCAATCCAAAATAAATGATGAAATTTCAATTACAATATTTATCCCAATTCAATTAAGGGTTTACACATTTGAATGCAGAAACAAATGTCAAATGTTTGGACATTTAAAAGAATTCAATCTCCAAAACAATTCCCCATTGGCTTTATCCATATGCCCAGGTTGGTATCTCGCATGTGTTGCTCCTATCATGTCAACACAGTCAATAGCCTTCTCTCTTGATGCCTTAGAATATGGCGTCCTGACTTCGCTTGTTACATTGGCACTTGTAATGTTTTGGATCTATCGCCTTCGTTTCTTTGGCATGCCATAAAATAAACAATTTACCATAGTGGTACTGATGGTGAAGGAAAATTGTTAAAGGATAACGACATGGAAGACATATGCTTTAGATTGCAGTGGCGTGCTACTTGTAGAAAGGCAATAAGGTGTCAAGTTGATAGGCTTCCTTGGAAATGATTAGACTTCATGGCTTCGATTGATCAAGGAGGCATGGTTTGCTTTTGATAGATACGATATGGTTAGAGGAGTGTATGTATTGTCTTTTATGTTTAAACAACAGTAGACCCCTTAAAGTAATATAATGGAGTAGTTGAGGTTGATAGCTTCTTTACAATAGATAAGACAACATGGTTCCAAATAATCAAGGCAACACAACCTGCACTCAATAGACATGACACTCATTCTACTAGGATTTGAGTGACATGGCTCTCCAAAGTGAACGAAGATGACACATATTTTGATTGGAAAAAGAAATGTAATCCAAGTGGTAATTGCTGAAAACAAATTCCTAAAGCTTTGACATACTGCTATTCATTCGAGGATACAAGATGCAAAGTGTGGGTGTAATGGCATAGTATCATAGTGACTTGGTTTTTTATTCAGTATGGACAGAACGCCTCTTCTAATGCATCCTTTTGAATTGTGCAAGATGGTCGACCCTTAAAGAAGAAGAACCTTCTAAATGATCAAAGCAGCATGATAACATTCTTGTTTCTTATCGAGGATGACAACGATATGGATTTGACTCTCATATGTTGTTTAATATTTATGTATATTCAACAAAAGAAAAACGGTAGTGACGATAGGCTCTGGTTCCATGATCTTTTAAGTTTAATAACAGCAGTAAGCCTACTTTTGTAGAATCCTAGAATCCACAAAGGCGACAAGCCTGCTTCCCTGGGTCGATACAAATGTGGTGTCATAGATACCAGGGCATCTCATGTACTGACTAGAACCCATAAACCAATAAATAAGCCAATTAGCACAATATAAATATTTGCATAGCACATACAAATACGTTCTCCTATATATAATACATTCGACTCGTAATAGGGCATTACATTACACTACCTTTTAATGTGCCATATCCAATTTACGCCAAGGTTCTCACTTAACCTGACTCTGATACCAAGCTGTAATGACCGCCTTTTCGACCTTCGAATGTTGACACCACCTTTGTATTCATGTGTCGAGCTCCAGAGTACCAAAAGACAAAAAGTTAGGGTAAAGTAAACTAAAAAGAAGAATACAACATCAAAATTTCACATGTAAAACGTTAAAATATGATATCTCAAATGTGCAGTACACAGTTACTCCAGCATACATGAATATCTCAGAGCTATAAAATGAATAAATACTACTACTGGCCTGAATAGTTATAGCTATCTATCATCACAGTCACTACACCAAAATTGCCATTTTCCAATAGCCAGAGTTGAGGTGAAACGGGCTGTACCAAAAATTCAAAACTGTTTGGAGCTGTTGCAAATTTATAGTGCGCAACGTTTCACGGCCATTGTGAAATTAGATTAGACAGCTATTTTGACTACTGTAAAACTAAAACTAGTATTAACAAAACCAAAGCTATAATATCAAATCAATGTATTATCAGGAAAAATCTTTCATAATAAATAATTCATTGTTAAGAATATTCATTACTAAACTTGAGCATGTAAATCTAAAAAAAATCCTTCATATAGTATCTACAAGCATTACATATTCATTATCAAGAAAACTCAAATGTTGTTATAACATAAAATCTCCAAGCACTATATATAGTACCTATGACACCCCACGTCCATTAATGTCACTCATTAAGAGAGTGCATTAAGTTTTGTGAAGTTTTATAGGTAAACAGAAACATAAATATTACAAGACAAATATAAAAATAGCAGCGGAATAAAAACAAACTTTATTAATCATAAAGCATCGTGGTTCAAAACCTCATATGTCTGAATTACTTAAAAACGGGTTCACCATAAAAACTTCTGTCTTGCTCTAAAACATCAGAGTACAAAATAATAGAAGCATAATCCCCAAATAAAATCATAACCATGGTTAAGATAGGAGCTTGAGCAATACATCTAAGCAGCTCCAACAATATGATAGCAGAATTCTGGTCAAGCTTGAGCATTCCCACCCTGAGAACCTGGAGGGGGAACATAAGAAAGAAGGGGAAACAAAAAGGGCCAGACATAAAGTCTGGCGAGTCCAGTTACTTTTAGCAAGAAAATAAGTAAAAAAAGCATAACAGACATATAAAGTGGATAAGAAAGATAACATCACTAAAGGTAGGTATGACAAGGTAAACTGGATAAACATGACAGGGTATATTGCGCTTCTAAAGATTACTCTGCACTAATACTAGTATAACCAGAATGAGAGGATCCCTAATATGTACAAGTTGGTAGACATAGGCGTACTACTGGTGAGAGGTTTTAACCTCATACAATCAACAGGCAACCCAACCTAAAAGGCTCCTAAACTTTACCGGAGTCTAGATGTACCCTAACTACTACCCTAATCGATTGGCTCCCTAATCTACGTAGATATCCTGTGCCGGCCCCACAGTAAGAGGTATCGCTTCCTAAAGTGGCAACCCATCGTCTTCATGATGAGCACAACCATATCTACAGGTGTCACGGTCGTCTTATCCCCCTCTGCATGGACCATGCATGCACATGTCCCGGTCGGTTTGCGCCACCCGCACCGTCCTCCACATTTGGATCTCTTACAATTATCCCAGTAAGCATGTCCGAATTCCGACCTACGGCGGAGTACTCGTTTGGTACCATTATATGGGTTACGGACTGAAATGTGTCCCACACACAAGATGATGCAAGCTTTCCCCTTTGTCTTGCAACCCCACTAGGATTTCCACAGGTAATGCTTACCTAATGGTGTCTTTAGTTACATAACCTAATAGGTTTTCTACAGGCTATGCTTACCTAACGGTGTCTTTAATTACATAACCCCAATAGGTTAAGTTTATGGGCCTATATATATAAATATTTCCCACCCATCCTAGATATACTTAACCCTCCAACTGTTTCAACCAAGTTTACTTAACCCCTATTCAAATTAACATGTTCTGTTGGATCTAGATTAACCCTAGAGGGGGGGTGAATAGGGTTTATCACAGTTTTTAAACTGAATTGAAAAATTGACAGGATATTAAAATAATAAACAGATCACAGAATGCAGCAGAAATAAAAGTGCAGAAAATAAATCACACACAGATATACCCAGCTTCGGCAAAACCCTGCTTACTGCTGCATTCCTAAGGTTTCTACTAGATGATAGAACAGATCCCGCATACAAGACCTTGTACACTCGCGACTCTCGCTCCTATTCTAACTCTACGCTCAAAACCCCAGACTGGACGATATCCCCTCGACCAGATTTACCCGTATTACAATCCCGTAACACGTAACACAGATTTTACAGACTCTGAAACTGACAGTCAGCACCCTGACTGGATTCCTAGACTTTACAGATCTAGACACTGTTTGAATTTGGTTTACAAAAACAAAAACAAAACACAATAAAAAATTAAAAAACAAAAATAAATTAAACCCTAGGATTTAAAAATATAAGGGTCATCCCCTTTGTAAATTATGGCCGGCCCACTTCATTTGTTTTTGCCCGATTGCTTTGTCCTCTGAAAAAAAAAATGGCGGCTGATTAATTCTAGGGTTTCTGAATCTTTCCCCAAATCGACTCGATGGCTTCTGGAATTGATGAAACTGAGGTTCTCTTCTTTGTGGCTACGTGATTCTTCACGTTGGCTTTCTCTGATTTGGGAGTTAGGGTTTTCTACACTCCAAATCTCGAACGTATGCTTCTGGAACTAAATCTCTGCTGCTTCGAAACTATGCATGGCTTTTGTACTTCGATTTGGATGTGGTTATGATCGAAAACTTGGTGAGTGATTTCTGAATTGATTTTTCCTCTTCGATTTATGCTCTGAATTTTTGATGCTTGGATTTTCAATACTCAATTGCCAGTGATGATTGGTGGATAATATAGGATTTTGAAATCCTAAAATTGAGCTCTGATTTCAAATAATGATTTGATCTGAATTGCTGTTGCTTTCCCTTTTTGGTTCGATTGAATGAATTTAATTCCTTGGCTGAAATAGCTTGCGTGATTCGGTTTCCTGAAACATGTAAACTTTGGCAGATTTCGATTTCCACAATTTATTCTTGCCAAATATTGATTGTGTATTTGTGGAAAAATAAATACTTGCCCAAAAACATTGCTATGCTTAAAACAGATTTTACGCAAAGAGATTTTTTTTTTTTATTTCAAAAATTGCTCCATTTGACCACTAGCTAAAAACACGGCACTGATTTGTATAAAACAGGAAATAATTTGAAATCCTGCAAAACATTTTCTTGCCAAAAAATCGAATACTAATTTGTGTATTGATTTTTCATGTGTATTTATTTCTGGGAAATACTTTTGGCCAAAAAAAAACTGGAACCAACATTAAAACTGAATTTCTGAAATAAATTCCTGGAGTAAAGATGGAAATGAATTTGAATTAATTTGCCAAAAATTTGGAAAGTGATTTCTTGAGCATGCACAGTAAATTTCGAAAACAATTAAAACCTGAATGTTGATTTGCTCCTCACTTGTATTTCTGGAAATTTATTTGCTACCTTAAAAACTTGTTCATTCTTTCAAACTGTGCTTGCGCAATTAAATGGAAGTAATTTAGGCAGAGATGATTTCCACAAATATACTTGCTGTTTATTTGAACATTTCGAAATTTCTGTGCATTGTTTTTTTTTTTTTTTTTTTTTTTTTTTTGAGTTGAACCAATGTAACATGTACACTTGACCCTTGCCTGCACTTGTTCAAGTTTAAATCTGAACCTGCTTTTGAATGAATCACCATGACATTGCTTAAGTATATGTTTGCATGTCCATACTTTCCATGAGTTACACCATACTGTTTACATGTTTCACCATAAAACCTGACTTGAATTTGCTGCCATGTACATCCTCTTGTTGCTGCTATGCCACCATTGCTGTTTGGCATCACCATGCTACATGTGTACATACTTCATTTTGCTGCATCATTGTTTTGCTTATGCTCACTTACCTTGATGGTTGACCACTCTTATTTGCTGTTTTGGGTTGAATCAAACTTGCACTTGCACATAACCTGATTGAGTTGCTTTCTGCACTCTGACTTGTGTCTCGACTTGATTGTTGCACCATGTAGTCATATGTATTGTCGTGATCATGTTGTTATGTCACTGCTATTTCATAAAACCATTGTCACTGCTGCATAGTTGTGATTTGCTGCTGTATTATCATTTGTACATGCAACGTTGAATTGTGTACATCCTTTTTGTACATGCATTTGAACCCTGGCCTGTTTGTTGAACACCATTCATGCATTGCTTTGAATTTGACTATGCTTGCTCACATATATGAGCTCGACCACTTCATCTATGCATCCTTGATCACTTTAAAAAAAACTTGAACTGCTGCACCTATATACACTGAAATCTTGAGGTTGTGTCCTGACTTCCTCGACCTGTCTTGATCATTCTTCATGTATTTGCTGCTTTATCACCTCCTTGAACATGTCGCTTTGTGTACCATGCATGAGTTGTTATTTTGCTGCACATTTGATTATGGCTCGACCATTTTGTTTTAGCTTGGGTTTGTGCCTTCACCATGCTGGTTTGGTTTGTGCTCGACATTGTATACTCCACTGGAGTTTTGCTTTTTCATTTCTGGCTTGTGAATTCTTTGCTGTTTTGATATGCTTTCACTAAGGCCTGCATTTTGACTTTGCTTATTTTTGGCTCCATGTTGACTTTGGTGATTTTTGTTTTCAATTTCACTGAGTCGAGACAGTCCTAGTGGCTACTCCTCAGCTGCATACTGATTGGCGTGGCAGTGCACACGTGTACACGTGTGTACATGCAGCCATCAGACGAGTTGTCCCTGTCCCTGCTCTGTATATACATATATATGTTGTCTGCCTTGTGGTATTTACAGTGTATCACTGTGAATATCACAAGCTGTCTAGACACAGTCGATTGGATATGAAAATCAGATCGAGTCAGAAAAATGATGAGAAACACACCGGAAATCTGAGGCAAATAAAATTCTAAAAACAAAATTTATATTTGCATATATTCAGTATTATTTCTATTGCAGTATACTGTGTGTTTCTGTTTCATGTGTGACAGGTAAGCTGGAATGACTGGACTGACTGTGATGACTGTGAAGATTGGACTAACATTGAAGACTGAAGACAAGAAGGCAGAAGACAGTGTCAGTGTATCAGTGTATCAATGTGTCTGTATATGAAAGTGCAAATGAATGTATATATGACAGAGTGACTGTGTGAGTTTGTATAAATGAAAATGTACTGAATGAAAGTTTGTACTGATATGAAAAGTAACAGTGGAGTGTACAAATAGTGGAGTTGTAAAGGTTGTACTATTTGAAATTGAAATAAATTATTCTATTCAAATAAAATACTGTGAATATTTAAATTTCTGTACAGTTGTATTTTATTTAAATATAAATGTTATATTCCAGTCTGTGATTTACAATAACAGTACAATATCAAACACATTAAAATAATATTTATTTGGTTGTTATCATCAAACAAAAATCATATAATTGTGTATACAACACCGTTATATACAACAATCTCCCCCTTTTGATGATGACAAACAAATAAAAGATTTTGTATACAATTGATGTGTTTGACAGTGAATATTGAACTCCCCCTATTTATTAGCTCCCCCTACAACAGACAACTCCCCCTATAACTGTGCATGAGTGAAAGGAATGTTATGAATAATAATAAATTTTCAAAATTAAAATATTTATAAACTATTCACTCATAAATCAAAATCTAATCCATTCTCCCCCTTTTGTTATCATCAAAAGGATACAGATTTTAAAATATAGATGAAAAATGACAAAATATAATTTCAGCTTAAGAGGAAGAACGGTCATCATAAATCTCAATCAGTCAAACAAAAATCATAATAAACTAAGAACAGGTGGCATATTTCACATTGTAGAGAATGACGGTTATACGATGAATTTTATAAAAATGAGGAGAGTTAAAAAAAAATGTAAATATTTCCCAATTATTTTCAAAAGAATTTTATAAACTGAAGCACAAAAACAGTGATGGATTTGGACTATAATTAATAATTCAATTTAAATGACGAGATCGAATAATCTCAAATCCCAATATCTATCAATCAACAAAACATAATACGTCATAATATTTCAACACATTTCACAGATTAGAAAGATGGATTGATAGACTGGTTTTTATACTCTGAGTAGAATTTCAGATTAATTTATATTTATAGCACATTTTTCCTTTTTTTATTTATTTATTTAAGAGCACACTGACCACGCATAACCAGAGCTTGGATTTTTAAATGGGATCAGTCGCAACTTAAATTATAAGTTGTCTCATAACCATGCATGACCAGAGCTTGGATTTTTTAAATGAGGTTTGAGACACACTTATGTATTAATTTTATATATTTATCATTTCAGCTTTAAAAAAAAAAAAAAACTCCTCGGTATAAAACCAATATATGGATGATAGAAAATGTGGTAGGTACAGAAATGGACTGTGAAATAAATTTCTAAATTAATTATATTATGAAATATGACCAACTGTACCGGGATTATTGAAAATTTTCAATTATCACTAATTCTGAATAATAATATAACCACAATTCCATCACAAATATTTTCACTGTTTTAAAATGATTTTAAGAAAAAAAATAAAACTCTCCACATTTATATAACATCATAACGGATGGCAGAAGGATGATAAGTAATGAAGATGGTCGTGAAATAATTGCCAGTTCAAAGATATTATAATAAATATTCAACCATCATGAAAATCTAAATAAAATTCTCCTTTTGTTGTGAAATATACTGCAGTCACAATTCATCACAATTTCAGATTCTGATATATTTTGATGAATTATAAATACAGAACAATTTGGATATTGATTTCAATTTCTGAATGAATAAAAAATAAATAATTTTAAAATTGAAAAACAATTACAAGAAGAAATTAAACAGAAAAAAAAAATTGAATCTATACAGGGTGATAATTAAAAAAAAGATGAGTGAAAAAAACTGATACCAAATGTTCTCGCTTATCGAGGAATTGAATTACACCCTGATGGACTATCATGGACATCTTAGGCTAAAGAAATTTAGACACAAACCCAGCTAGACAAATTTAGCACATTTATTTGTATAAGAAGAAAAATGTATGGATCTATACAAGGTGAAAATTTGAATCTCAGTACAGATGGGTGAAACAAATATAAGGCGTTTCTGATACCACTTGGTGTCTCTATTTACAAGGAATTTTAACATGATACTAAACAATAATGTCATAGACAAAAGAATTATTAAGTATCAAGCCCAAACAGACAGATAATAGATTATGCACATGTATCAGAGCAGCAAGCATGTGATTCCAGAACAGACATTTTTCAAAACAGTATCAGAGCAACACAGAACACAGTTTCAAATCATACTTGTCAAGATGATGGCCACATATGATGATTCATGATCTAATGAATAAAATACTGTTTACTTGAAATCATTTGAGGAATATGAAAATATCAGAATTTAATGAATCAATCACACCAGATTATAAATTTTTGATTTGAGATATGTGTGAGATTCAGTAAATCAATAATTTCAAATGATTTTAAACAAACAAATAATTAGATCAAATAATCATGAAATAGGAGTGAATTTCAAGACCAGATTTTCAAAGGAATTTTTCACAAAAGTTCTAAGAATGATTTCAGATCATTTACATCAAATAATTAAGAGATATTCATGATCCATAAATAAATAGTTTATTTGAAATCACTTGAATCAATGTCAAGTTTGAGATATAATGAATTATTCACACAAGATTGATTATTTCAAATTCAAGAGGTGTGTGATATTCAAAATATCAGGAATTTCAGATGATTTCAAACAGACATATTCTAACCATAATGATCATGAATAAAGATGGAATTCAGGATGTATCACTGATTCAAGCCAATCCGAAAATCAATGAAATTATCACAACTGATAAATAATAGAGTGCTGTAATGAGTATAATATTTTCAGCTTTTCTAAAATGAATTAGAATAAACTCAGAACAGCAAAGGTGTGTGAAATTTCATTAAATATTCAGATCTTGAAAAAAATTAGAATTCAAATTAACAGTGTTCAAGATATGCCATGAATGCTTCAGCACTGTTACGAATTCAAGAATAAAATAAACTACTAAACAATTGCAGATAATTACAAGATTAAATTCCGAATCTGGAAATGATTATAAACAAGAGAGTTTCATTCAAATAAATTGAATTTCCAGAAAATCATGAGAACTGCAATTTGAAGTTTAAGAAGCACAGAATAAACAAAGAGATTTGGCAGTGACAAATCAAATAAAAACAAATAGAAGAAAATAAAATAGACAGGGGTAGAAGAAGTAGAAATAAACAATGAATTTTTTTTTTTTTTACAAGGATGAGGTTAGAAATCATACCTGATTCACAGAAGACATTGTGGATCTCTAACTCACCAGACTTGGCTAAGGAACAGTAGACGATTCAATGATGTGAAGTAGTTTGAATCAGTTTCTCTTTTCAGCACAGTTGTTCCTCAGCCTCCTTTGGTACCTAACAATTGAGATGATCAAGTGGTCGAACAAAATTAGTAAAACCACTCACAGTTGTATTCATTTGTTTTGGTACCCAAACTCGTTTATATAACAAACCATTCGAATCTACTTTTGTACCTTTCGGGACCCAAATCTGTTTGAATTTAGTCGAAGCCGTTTTATTTTTTTTTGGGGTCCAAGATTGTTTAAATGATTTGTTATCAATCAAAACCACATCACGTTTTTGATTTAAGAATCCTTTGAGAATGTTAGAGTTCAAATTTTCAAAACAAACATTTCCAAAATGATTTGAAGGATTTTTAAAACCAATTGAATTCCGTTTTTCAAACTCATTTGTTTTTCCAAGAACATCATTTTTTCCAAAGCCAAGACCCGATTTATTTCCAATAGAAACTTGGTTTTGTAACAACATATTCAATGATTTTTCCCCATTAGAAAATTTATCAAAAGTGGATTCTAATTGTTGAATTTTGGATTTTAGATAGCCATTTTCTTTTAATAAATTTGAGCAATTATTTATAGCGATCATCTGTTCAGCATTGGTCTGTTTTAAAAACAGATTCTCATTTTCTAGCAATTTAATTTTGGCTTGAGATTCCGAGATTTCAAAATCAAATCGTTTTTGTTTTTCAGACTCAAAAATCTTGGATTTTTCAATCTCATTTTCAAGTTCTTTCAAAATCAAATCACTTCTCACCAAATTTTCATTTTCAGCAATCTCAAATTTGGAACTTATATCAGTCTTAAAAACTTCAAATTCCTTTTGTAGAAGATTGTTCAAATTTGATAACTCAATCTTGTTTTCTTTTAAGATCAGAATTTCCTTTTCAAACTTTTGAATATTTTTATTGAGATGAACAAGATTGGTTTTCAATTTTAAACAATTTTTGCAATTAGAATTTGAAGAATTCTTAACGTTTTTGAGTTTTGATTCCAAAACATTATTTTTGCAGATCAACTCAAGCTTCTCAGATTTCAGAAGTTTATTTTTAGATTTTAACTTCTCAACAGATTCAGTTAAACCATTTAAACGGTGAATCAAAGAAATATTTCCTGTTGAGTCTCCATCTGGATTTCCATCTGTACAAACTGTCAAGCACAAATCTGAAGCCGAGTTATCTTTCTGGGATTTTGAGCATTTGTCAATTTTTCCATATAGCGCGTTGAGAGTCTGCCAGATTTCCTGCGCAGTCAAACAATGGGAAATAAGGCTATATTGAATATCATCAATATACGAATATAAAATATGAGTAGCATGTAAATTAAATTCAATATCAACCCTACTTACAATATCATACCCATTTTTAATACTATTCCAACATTTAATATCAACAGATTTTAAATAAGATTTCATTTCTGATTTCCAATTTAAAAAATCTGTACCATTGAAAATAGATGGAATATGACTGGACTGACTCTCAATGGACTGACAACTAGGATTCACCATTTCTCTAGAGTTAACCGAATACCTGGCTCTGATACCACTGTTGGATCTAGATTAACCCTAGAGGGGGGGTGAATAGGGTTTATCACAGTTTTTAAACTGAATTGAAAAATTGACAGGATATTAAAATAATAAACAGATCACAGAATGCAGCAGAAATAAAAGTGCAGAAAATAAATCACACACAGATATACCCAGCTTCGGCAAAACCCTGCCTACTGCTGCATTCCTAAGGTTTCTACTAGATGATAGAACAGATCCCGCATACAAGACCTTGTACACTCGCGACTCTCGCTCCTATTCTAACTCTACGCTCAAAACCCCAGACTGGACGATATCCCCTCGACCAGATTTACCCGTATTACAATCCCGTAACACGTAACACAGATTTTACAGACTCTGAAACTGACAGTCAGCACCCTGACTGGATTCCTAGACTTTACAGATCTAGACACTGTTTGAATTTGGTTTACAAAAACAAAAACAAAACACAATAAAAAATTAAAAAACAAAAATAAATTAAACCCTAGGATTTAAAAATATAAGGGTCATCCCCTTTGTAAATTATGGCCGGCCCACTTCATTTGTTTTTGCCCGATTGCTTTGTCCTCTGAAAAAAAAATGGCGGCTGATTAATTCTAGGGTTTCTGAATCTTTCCCCAAATTGACTCGATGGCTTCTGGAATTGATGAAACTGAGGTTCTCTTCTTTGTGGCTACGTGATTCTTCACGTTGGCTTTCTCTGATTTGGGAGTTAGGGTTTTCTACACTCCAAATCTCGAACGTATGCTTCTGGAACTAAATCTCTGCTGCTTCGAAACTATGCATGGCTTTTGTACTTCGATTTGGATGTGGTTATGATCGAAAACTTGGTGAGTGATTTCTGAATTGATTTTTCCCCTTCGATTTATGCTCTGAATTTTTGATGCTTGGATTTTCAATACTCAATTGCCAGTGATGATTGGTGGATAATATAGGATTTTGAAATCCTAAAATTGAGCTCTGATTTCAAATAATGATTTGATCTGAATTGCTGTTGCTTTCCCTTTTTGGTTCGATTGAATGAATTTAATTCCTTGGCTGAAATAGCTTGCGTGATTCGGTTTCCTGAAACATGTAAACTTTGGCAGATTTCGATTTCCACAATTTATTCTTGCCAAATATTGATTGTGTATTTGTGGAAAAATAAATACTTGCCCAAAAACATTGCTGTGCTTAAAACAGATTTTACGAAAAGAGATTTTTTTTTTTTTTTCATAAATTGCTCCATTTGACCACTAGCTAAAAACACGGCACTGATTTGTATAAAACAGGAAATAATTTGAAATCCTGCAAAACATTTTCTTGCCAAAAAATCGAATACTAATTTGTGTATTGATTTTTCATGTGTATTTATTTCTGGGAAATACTTTTGGCCAAAAAAAAACTGGAACCAACATTAAAACTGAATTTCTGAAATAAATTCCTGGAGTAAAGATGGAAATGAATTTGAATTAATTTGCCAAAAATTTGGAAAGTGATTTCTTGAGCATGCACAGTAAATTTCGAAAACAATTAAAACCTGAATGTTGATTTGCTCCTCACTTGTATTTCTGGAAATTTATTTGCTACCTTAAAAACTTGTTCATTCTTTCAAACTGTGCTTGCGCAATTAAATGGTAGTAATTTAAGCAGAGATGATTTCCACAAATATACTTGCTGTTTATTTGAACATTTCGAAATTTCTGTGCATTGTTTTTTTTTTTTTTTTTTTTTTTGAGTTGAACCAATGTAACATGTACACTTGACCCTTGCCTGCACTTGTTCAAGTTTAAATCTGAACCTGCTTTTGAATGAATCACCATGACATTGCTTAAGTATATGTTTGCAGGTCCATACTTTCCATGAGTTACACCATACTGTTTACATGTTTCACCATAAAACCTGACTTGAATTTGCTGCCATGTACATCCTCTTGTTGCTGCTATGCCACCATTGCTGTTTGGCATCACCATGCTACATGTGTACATACTTCATTTTGCTGCATCATTGTTTTGCTTATGCTCACTTACCTTGATGGTTGACCACTCTTATTTGCTGTTTTGGGTTGAATCAAACTTGCACTTGCACATACCTTGATTGAGTTGCTTTCTGCACTCTGACTTGTGTCTCGACTTGATTGTTGCACCATGTAGTCATATGTATTGTCGTGATCATGTTGTTATGTCACTGATATTTCATAAAACCATTGTCACTGCTGCATAGTTGTGATTTGCTGCTGTATTACCATTTGTACATGCAACGTTGAATTGTGTACATCCTTTTTGTACATGCATTTGAACCCTGGCCTGTTTGTTGAACACCATTCATGCATTGCTTTGAATTTGACTATGCTTGCTCACATATATGAGCTCGACCACTTCATCTATGCATCCTTGATCACTTTAAAAAAAACTTGAACTGCTGCACCAATATACACTGAAATCTTGAGGTTGTGTCCTGACTGCCTCGACCTGTCTTGATCATTCTTCATGTATTTGCTGCTTGATCACCTCCTTGAACATGTCGCTTTGTGTACCATGCATGAGTTGTTATTTTGCTGCACATTTGATTATGGCTCGACCATTTTGTTTTAGCTTAGGTTTGTGCCTTCACCATGCTGGTTTGGTTTGTGCTCGACATTGTATACTCCACTGGAGTTTTGCTTTTTCATTTCTGGCTTGTGAATTCTTTGCTGTTTTGATATGCTTTCACTAAGGCCTGCATTTTGACTTTGCTTATTTTTGGCTCCATGTTGACTTTGGTGATTTTTGTTTTCAATTTCACTGAGTCGAGACAGTCCTAGTGGCTACTCCTCAGCTGCATACTGATTGCCGTGGCAGTGCACACGTGTACACGTGTGTACATGCAGCCATCAGACGAGTTGTCCCTGTCCCTGCTCTGTATATACATATATATGTTGTCTGCCTTGTGGTATTTACAGTGTATCACTGTGAATATCACAAGCTGTCTAGACACAGTCGATTGGATATGAAAATCAGATCGAGTCAGAAAAATGATGAGAAACACACCGGAAATCTGAGGCAAATAAAATTCTAAAAACAAAATTTATATTTGCATATATTCAGTATTATTTCTATTGCAGTATACTGTGTGTTTCTGTTTCATGTGTGACAGGTAAGCTGGAATGACTGGACTGACTGTGATGACTGTGAAGATTGGACTAACATTGAAGACTGAAGACAAGAAGGCAGAAGACAGTGTCAGTGTATCAGTGTATCAATGTGTCTGTATATGAAAGTGCAAATGAATGTATATATGACAGAGTGACTGTGTGAGTTTGTATAAATGAAAATGTACTGAATGAAAGTTTGTACTGATATGAAAAGTAACAGTGGAGTGTACAAATAGTGGAGTTGTAAAGGTTGTACTATTTGAAATTGAAATAAATTATTCTATTCAAATAAAATACTGTGAATATTTAAATTTCTGTACAGTTGTATTTTATTTAAATATAAATGTTATATTCCAGTCTGTGATTTACAATAACAGTACAATATCAAACACATTAAAATAATATTTATTTGGTTGTTATCATCAAACAAAAATCATATAATTGTGTATACAACACCGTTATATACAACATATTCATATAATCCCTATGGATTCAAACGGGTTAAGTATTACAGATTAACAAGTTATCCCTATTTGCATTGACTTCTTTTCAAGTTGCCAAGTTCCACTTGCTTATTAATTTCATATAAATATAATTTAATTCATTTAAGTTTATCAATAAGCCTCATCACATGTTATTCTTTAGATTGTAATTAACGAAAGTGACCTACAATCTTTTACCCCTGGATCGTAATCAGTCCCTCTTTAACATTCATTGTCTGATTACAAATAACATGTTTTACTTAATATGTAATTAAGCATACTTCATCTCAGTTCACCCGTTTTCTGTTAAACGTATCACTACAACTTGATGTTGTTTACTTATTAACTTAGTTTTCTTAACTAAGGTTTATTAATAAGCTTTCCCTCCTTTTATTATAACCTATGCTATAATTTCCACTTGTCCCTGGGACAAGCCTACCTATTATATAACATTCTTATTAAAGTAATTAATCATAATATATTACTATCATTCCCTGTCTACTTCAATTCATTACCATTTATCCATTCATGGTTGTAATGCGCTAAACCTCTCACATTAAGTCTAAAACTTGTGGATGCTGGATGTGCTAGGCGGTTCCGGGCAGACTTCTTCCATAAGTCGGACTTAACCTCGTGTCTTAGCACGTCTCGTGTTTATGCACTTAGACCCCTCACATTAGATTCACCACTTGTGGTCGCTAGTTATGCCGGGCGGTTCCGGGTAGACTTCCAGCATACGTGTAATCTAACCACGTGTCTGAGCACGATTACAATTTCAGTTATTGTAATTATAGGCATTTCCATTATTAATCAATTATATCTATGTCATTATAGGTTTTTATGCCCCTTTCCTAAGTTATGTTCATAATGAACCATATGCCCCAATTTTAGTTTTTTTTTTAATCAATTTCAAGTTATGTCCGAATTCCATATTCACATGCCCAAATTCCATATTCACCTATTTGATTCACATTATGCCTAAATTTCCCAATTCTAGTTATGCCCCCAATTCTAACGTTTTTCCCCCGTTCCCAATTTAACGCGATCGCATATTTCAGCGGCATGCCTAGGCTCGAAGGTAGCCTGGCTATAAATATAAAAAGGAAAAGAAAGAGGAAAAAAGGACATAATGATCATACTAACAAAATTGACATATAATGGCAGAAATATGCATAAACATATAGAGGCATAATGACAGTAGGCATATAGGAATAGGTTTAATGAACAAGTGATAGTAGAATTGATTCTAAAATAATAGGGATGTCATAACAGGCATGATAAGATATAAACAATAATTTAGATGTCCAACTAATAATAGATCCAACTTAACCACAAACATGATAGTGACAAGGTGATCTAAATAGTGAATTAGATCTATAATCAAAAGTAGATCTGACATGAAAAAAGTTAAGATTCAAGTCGTAGTTATATCAGAATGTCATAGATTCACAATTATTACATATCGGATATGATTCAAGCAGTTACAGGCATAGATCTAAATTACAGTCATATCATGTTTTACTTTTTAATTATTTAAATCTAAAAGTAACTTAAACTCACCGTGTTCGGAAAAAAATAAATAGAAGGAGAATAGAAGATGTTGAATTACATATCTATACTTAAATGACTTGATTAACTTGATTGCAGAAAAAGAAAAAGGTTCGGTTCAGTCTGGGCAGCGGCAGCATCTAGTCCTCCATTTATTTTAGTGTGAAGAAACTAGAGAAATGAGGCCATATTTATAGCCAAAACAACCCCGAAACCCTAGGTGGGAAATTTGCCGCTCACGAATTTTTTATTTTCAAACTGTTTTCTGATTTTCTGAATTTATTATATATATATATATAATTCTTTTGTGCGTATACAAACTTCTAACCTTCATAACTTCTTCATACAGTGTTTGTTTTACGCAAACCAAATGTCTATCTTGACCAGAATTTTGAGACGATCGCAATGGCGCAGTCTGTTTCCCTTAATTATGAATATTAAATTAATTATTCTTTAATTTATCCTTTTTAGTGTTGTTAAAAATACAGGGTGTTATATTTTCCCCTACTCAAAGGATTTCGTCCCCGAAATTTCCAAGTTAAGAAGAATGAAAATCCTACCATCCACATCCATCTACTCGTCCACCAATCATAGTCATCCATTGTCCTTAAAAGATTTCTAATGCTTATATGATCATATGCAAAGGTGTGTGTATATGTCCCAATACTAATGCAAAAAGATCAGGTGGTCTACTGATTCAGTCAACCTCCTTAATACAATGCATGTTAGTGTCATGAATCCAACACGTATGCAACAATCCCATTATAACATGTAAGTTCTATATGTGTGCACAATTATCTATCCAAATGCAACATCCATACGATGATACATCCATTTCCTTCCATAAAGAAAAAGAAAAATGCACACACATCCATTTGCAGTATGAGAGTGATTGAGCCGGTCTAGTGCCTAATGTGTGTGTATATGCATCCACAAGCAACCACTAGCAAACACTGGCATCCACTTGCATGCATCAAACATAACATGTCTCAAACACATGTTTACATCCATGGGATTCCTACCTAGAGGTCGAAGATTCGATCGATAGGATATACTTAAATGATAGAAGCAAGTACGAATAAAACCTTTTGGAAGAGAAGTTAAGAACATTCCCTTGAAAAGAAAAGGGTACGAAGCGCAAAATCTTGTCTTCAGTCTCCCCAGTTTCATCCTCTTGGTTATCTCCCCACTGAACCTTTACCAACTTGACTTCTCTATTGCGTAGCTTCTTAACTTCTTATCCAAGAATACGGGTAGGAACCCGTCTAATTGTTGCCTCCCGTTCCACTTCTAGTTTCCCAAGCATACTTGGCTCAGTTACTTCTGCTGGCATGCAACCATTTTCGCAAATGAACATCCCTAATCTCTCTGGTAGCTTTACCTTATAAGCTATTTGAATTCTTTTCATTACGGGAAATGGTCCTACAAACTTTGGCGCCAGTTTCCCTACAGTTCCAAAATGACCCACATCTTCCGAGGTGATATCTAGATGAAACTATGTCTCCCACCTCTACTCGATATTAGTCCTTTCTTTATATGTGTATGACTTTATCTTGTCCTGAGCTATCATCATGCGCCTGGATAAAATCATTCTTTTCTGAAGTTTCTCTAATTGTCTCAGGCCCAAGCCCAAGTAGAAGCCTAACTCTACTATCTCAATTTGAGATCCTTCTATGAGAATAGATACTTATGCGAATTATGGTCCACGTATAAATCAAACCTCTCTCCAAGCAGATACTGCCGCCAAAGTCTTAAGCGTGAATACTATAGCAGCTAATTCCAAAACATGGGTAGGGTAGTTCTTCTCATGGACTCTCAAATGTCTACCCCGATAACATACTACCCTTCCCTCTTGCATCAGAACCGTTTCAAGCCCTGTATTACATGTGTCAGTGTATACTGTAAGCACTTTGTTCCCATCAGGAAAAATCAAGACTAGGGTTATTGTCAGAGCCCTTTTGAATCGCTGGGAAGCATTGTTACAATCTACATCCAAGAGAACGTCAGATTCTTCTTCATCAGCCAGGTGAGTGAGGCTGATATCTTTGCGAAGTCCTTAATGAACTTCCCATAATAGCCTACCAATCCAAGAAAACTTCTCCCCTCCGTTACATTGTTTGGGATCTGCTAATCTTGAACTGCAACTACCTTCGCGGGATCTACTGCTATCCTATCTTTAGAAACCACATGCCCTAGAAATCTCTCTTCTTTTGTCCAAAATTAACATTTGGAGAACTTTGCCTTAAGCTGATGCGCACGGAGAGTTTTCAAATCCTCCCTTAAATGTAAGGCATGTTCTCCCTTTCTTTTTGAGAAAATCAAGATGTCATCAACAAGCTGGTCAAACAAATCATCTATCCTCGGGAGTGGATGCCTGTTTTTTTAGTGAGTTTGTTCAACTCTCTATAGTCCAAAGATAAGCGAAGTGAACCACCTGCCTTAGTTGCAAATACCATTGGAGCACCCCATTCAGATATGCTTTGCCTAATAAACCCTTTTTCAAGAAGCTCCCCTACTTGTTTGCTAAGCTCCCTCCTTTCTCTTGGAGCCATATGGCGCACAGGCAATGCAACTGGCTTTGCATTTTCTACCAAATATATGCGGAAGTCGATTACGTGCCTTAGGGGTAAACCCCGAACCTAATCAAAGACATCAGGATACTCACGGACTACCGGTACCGACGGGGGATCATTGATAGATGCATCAAAAGACTCTAGGAAACTAAGCTTGACAGACCCTTGCAGGTCACTAGAAATCTCGAGGGTTCTCCCATGACAAGCCATAAGCCTAACGACCCTCCTCTTACAATCGAGATGGCACCGTACGTGGTTAGCCAATCCATCCCTAGAATCAAATCGTAGCCCATAAAACCGAGCACGTATGCGCCGCACTTAAACTCGACACTTAACCCATACATTCTCGAACCCCGACAAATCATAGACAAATGAGTCGTACCACCAATGGGGTTTGAGACAACAACGGGATCCACTACCATACTAGTTCTAAGGTGCAGAGATTCAACCACAGAACCGTATATAAACGAATGCAAAGCGTCAGAATCGAAAAGAGTTCTAATAGGTTGATTGGAAAGAGAGATCAAACCTTGAACAAAAACATTCTTACCTTTTTCCGGTACGATGGCCACTAGAGCATACACCTGCCCTCCATAGGATCCTGCCCTTTGGTCCTGTCCTTGCCTCTTCGGGAACGACTTAGCAAAGCGTCTGACTTCTCTGCAACTAAAGCAAGAATTCTTCCTTCTTTTGCAGTCTTTTACCAAGTGACCCCTACATCCACAGCTGTAACATTTTCTCTTATCCTTAGCTTTGTTGTTCAATCCGCCTTTTGTTGTTGTTGTCTTTCCTTGGACCATACTTTCTTGTTTTGTGTTTCCTCAAACCTAGCTTCTTTATTTTTAGAGAAATCATCTACTCGCGACGGTGGAGGAACAACGATTACAGCTAGGGAAGGGACGTCTCCTTGGCTCTCGGATGGTGTCATAGCCTTAAGATACCTACGGAACCAATCCGGTACTTGAACGCCCTTGGGAATATTCGGTTCCCCAGACATGCTGAAACGAAAAGGAAGAAGGGATTCAAACAGAGAATCGAAAGATATTTCCTATGGCTTTGGGGAATATGTTTTTCAAAGCATACTTTTTCTTTTGAAAATGCTTTCGTTTAAAATCTTTTTGAAAATAATTTTCAAAAACTTTTATCTAATCTGGTAACCTTCAGCTCTGATACCAAATGTGACACCCCACGTCCGTTAATGTCACTCATTAAGAGAATGCAATAAGTTTCGTGAAGCGTTATAGTAAAAAAGAAACTGAAACATTACAAGACAGATATAAAAATAACAACGGAATAAAAACAAACTTTATTAATCATAAAGCATCATTGGTCAAAACCTCATATGTCTGAATTACATAAAAACGGGTACAGTATAAAAACTTCTGTCTTGCACTTAAACATCAGAGTACAAAATAAAAGAAGCATAATCCCCAAATAAAAATATAGTCATAGTAAAGATAGGAGCTTGAGCAATATATCTAAGCAGCTCCAACAATATGATAGCAGAATCCTGGTCAAACTTGAGTATTCCCACCGTGAGAACCAGGGGGGAACGGAAGAAAGAAGAGGAAACAAAAAGGGTCAGACATAAAGTCTGGCAAGTCCAGTTACTTTAAGCAAGAAAATAAGTAAAAGTAGCATAACAGGCATATAAAATGGATAAGAAAGATAACATCACAAAAGGCAGGTATGACAAGGTAAACTGAATAAACATGAAGGGTATATTGCGCTTCTAAAGATTACTCTGCAATAATACTAGTATAACCAGAATGAGAGGATCCCCAACATGTATAAGCTGGTAGACTTAGGCATACTTCTGGTGAGAGGTTTTAACCCCATACAATCAACAGGCATCCCAACCTAATAGGCTCCTAAACTTTACCAGAGTCTAGATGTACCCTAACTACTACCGTATTCGATCGGCTCCCTGATCAGCGTAGATATCTTGTGCCGGCCCTACAATAAGATGTATCAATTTCTAAAGTGGCAACCCTTCGTCTTCATGATGCGCACAACCATATCTACAGGTGGCCCGGTCGGTTTGCGCCATCCACACCATCCTCCACGCTTGGATCTCTTACAGTCAGCCCAGTAAGCATGTCCCAACTCCGACCTAGGGCGCAGTACTCGTTTGATACCGTTATATGGGTTACTGACTGAAATGGGTCCCACACACAAGATGATGCAAGCTCTCCCCTTTGTCTTGCATCCTCACTAGGATTTCCACAGGTTATGCTTACCTAATGGTGTCTTTAGTTACATAACCCCAATAGGTTTTCCATAGGTTATGCTTACCTAATGGTGTTTTTAATTACATAACCCCAATAGGTTGAGTTTGTGGGCATATATATATAAAAATATTACCCATCCATCCCAGATATACTAAACCCTCCCACCGTTTCAACCAAGTTTACTTAACCCCTATTCAAATTAAAATGTTCATACAACCCCTATGGATTCAAATGGGTTAAGTATTACATATTAACAGGTTATCCCTATTCGTATTGACTTCTTTACGAGTTGCCAAGTTCCACTTGCTTATTAATTTCATATAAATATAACTTGATTCATTTAAGTTTATTAATAAGCCTCATTACATGTTATTCTTTAGATTGTAATTAACGAAAGTGATCTACAACCTTTTACCCCTGGATCGTAATCAATCCCTCTTTAACATTCATTGTCTGATTCCAACTAACATGTTTTACTTAATATGTAATTAAGCATACTTCATCTCAGTTCACCCGTTTTCTGTTAAACGTATCACTACAACTTGACGTTGTTTACTTATTAACTTAGTTTTCTTAACTAAGGTTTATTAATAAGCTTTCTTTCCTTTTATTATAACCTATGTTATATTTCCACTTGTCCCTGGGAAAGCCTACCTATTATATAACATTCTTATTAAAGTAATTAATTATAATAGGTTACTATCATTCCCTGTTTACTCCAATTTATTACCATTTATCCATTAATGGTTGTAATGCGCTAGACCTCCCGCATTAAGTCTACAGCTTGTGGATGATGGATGTGCCGGGCGGTTCCGAACAGACTTCTTCCATAGGTCGGGCTTAACCTCGTGTCTTAGCACGTCTCGTGTTTATGCACTTAGACCCCTCACAATAGATTCACCACTTGTGGTCGCTGGTTATGCCGGGAGGTTCCAGGCAGACTTCCACCATAAGTGTAATCTAACCTTGTGTCTAAGAACGATTACAATTTCAGTTATTGTAATTCTATGCATTTCCATTATTAATAAATTATATCTATGTCATTATAGGTTTTTATGCCTTTTTCCTAAGTTATGTTCATAATGAACCATATGCCCCAATTTTAGGGTTTTAATCAATTTCAAGTTAGTCCAAATTCCATATTCACATACCCAAATTCCATATTCACCTATTTGATTCAAATTATGCCTAAATTTCCCAATTCAAGTTACGCCCCAGTTCTTATATTTTTTCCCCGTTCCCAATTTTACGCGATTGCATATTTCAGCGGCATGCCTAGGCTCGAAGGTAGCTTGGCTATAAAAATAAAAAGGAAAAGAAAGAGGAAAAAAGGACAGAAATGATCGTACTAGTAAAATTGACATATAATGGAAGAAATGGGCATAAACATATAGTGGCATAATGACAGTAGGAATATCAGAATAGGTATAATGAATAAGTGATAGGAGAACTGATTCTAATATAACAGGGATGTCGTAATAGGCATGATAAAATATAAACAATAATTTAGATGTCCAGCTAATAATAGATCCAACTGAACCACAAACATAATAGTGACAAGGTGATCTAAATAGTGAATTACATCTATAATCAAAGGTAGATCTAACATGAAAAAGGTTAAGATACAAGTCATTGTTATATCAAAATGTCATAGATTCACAAATTATTACAGATTTGATATGATTCAAGCAGTTACAGGCATAGATCCAAATTACAGTCATATCATGTTTTACTTTTTGATTATTTAAATCTAAAAGTAACTTAAACTCACCGTGTTTGGATCTAAAAAAAATAGAAGGAGAATAGCAGATGTTGAACCACAGATCTATAGTTGAATGACTTGATTAACTTGATTGCAGAAGAAGAAAAAGGTTTGTTTAGTCTGGGCAGAGGCAACAACTAGTCCTCAACTGATTTTAGTGTGAAAAAACTAGAGAAATGAGGCCATATTTATAGCCAAAACAACCCCGAAACCCTAGTATGTCTGCCGCCGCGGGGTCGACCCTCCCTTGAGGGGTCGACCCAGGGGTTGACACCTCTAGGCGGGAAATTTACCGCTCACGAATTTTTTATTTTCAAATTATTTTCTGCTTTTCTGAATATATATATATATAATTATCTTGTGCATATACAAACTTCAAACCTTCGTAACTTCTACATATAGTGTCCGTTTTACGCAAGCCAAATGTCTATATTGACTAGAATTTCGAGACGGACGCAATGACGCAGTCCATTTTCCTTAATTCTGAATATTAAATTAATTATTTTTTAATTTATCCTCTTTAGTGTTGTTAAAAATATGGGGTGTTATAGTATTATTTTATTATCTAATGTATATAAAGATGTCTACAAAACACTACAAGATCATGGATAATATAGAATTTTCACCTTGATCTAATATGGATATGATGCTGCTCTTAAAACTTCTAACATTCAATTTTATTAAGAGCATAAGAAAAATACAGAAAAGTAGGATTTTAAGCTCCTTCTTTATTATAGGCAAAGACCAAACTACCGCATGCATGCTTTCCCCAATTAAACTACATTAACAGTTTTATTTCCAAGGTTGGTCTTGAAATGTTTACAAAATAACTAAGGGAAAGGAAACAGTTAAAAAGAACATACAATTCTAAACCTTTAAGTTTTGAAAGAAAGAATTGGTAGCACCCTTAGTACCTTTCTTAAACTATTCTTGTTTTTCAACATCTAGTATTTAAGGCATAAGTTTTACATATCATTTCGCAAAAATTAGAAATCGCTTCTTATTAAATGTTGATCGATCCACGTAAATAAAATAAAATCAATTTGATCAATTTAATCAACTTTTTCAATTTTATCAAATAGAATCTAATTAAACCTTGCAAACTAAATTGTACTACAAACCTATGGTCTAGAAGTATCCACAATATTGATTGTCATAACAGTTTGATCATCTATAGCTTTATCCTCGATATCGTTATAGATCTACACCAATATTTACATCAATAACTCCTTAAACTAATAACTACCAAAATAAACTAATATGTATACCCATGTAAAGATAACGGTTTCTTGTCTTTTTCTTAAATGAACAAACAATAAATAGGTATGAAAAATTAAAAAAGAAATAACTAGCTCTAAGCTTTTAATATAAAAGCATTACCCAACAAACTCAATCCTCTTGATGTACCGATAAATAAGTCACCCAAACTAGTTAACTTTGAATATAAAGGAGAATAATATACAAACTAGATAATTTTGTATCAAGGTAAACTTTATAAAATATATTTTATGTAATTCATAAAACAAAAACTTGTGTTTCCCTTTCAAAATTACCGAATAGAGCAAATAAATTATGTTTTTCCTAACTTTTTATTAACTTTTGGTCTAGATATGCAATGTGTATTTCCCTATCACGTCCACTATAATAAAAGCAAAAGTTATTTAACAGCTAAAGTAAGCTGTAAAATTTCTAACTTGAGTTGTTACAATTCTTAGATAAAACATTGATGTTATATTTATTACATATTTTCAAATATTATGATAAAAAGTGTTACTAATTTGCTAGTCCCCCTCTCCTTCCCACATCCTCCCAAGGGATGATATTATTGATCTCCTTATATGGAAAGGAGTCTGAAAGGAACTCATTGCATATAAATAATTTTACCATTATTATGCCAAAAATTATTGAGTAAAATGGCAGTTTAGAAAAGTACACTAATTCAGTGAATGTAACATATGCCACAAAATAGCTAATTGTTCATATTCTTAACAAAGTTTCGTGAATGGCAATGTCAGATGGAGCATTATAATCACTACCACACTTTATAGCTGGTACAATTCTGAACCTGTGTTTTGCATATGGGTAGCACCTATATTTATTATATTAATCGTAGATTATTATTTTTTCCTCATATTAGTATTATTATGCTATTAATCGATCCGAGCATATAAGTTAATCAATTTCTTAACCAGTAATTCCTATAATTTTAATTTTTTGGGGCACTTTTTCAGGACTTGAATTAATTTATAGTCCTTGCGATCTGTGAATTTTGCATAGTAATAATAGTGAATAAAAAGGGGTCGTGCATGCATGTGTGCATATATAGATAGAGACTGTCCACCCTCTTTGCACTAAAAATATCCAAGCAATGCAATAGAGTTGAATGCTTGTCTATTATGATACATGACCTATTTGCACAATTTAGAGAATTTGTTACACTTTTAAGGCATTTCCCATTCTTATGTTAAGATCGTGTACCCAAGATAACAATAAATAATATATAAGTAGGTTTGAAAGCTAATTTTGGTTTCATAAATTAATTCCTTATGATGATCTCTTAATAGTTAACTCATGCCATAATATGCCAAAACAAATTACTTAGTGGTGACTAGAAAGTAATACAATTAGAGAAATTGCGTAAATAGTGAAGAAATCAATTATCAATGTCATCGTAAAGAGGTATCAAACTTCTCAACTGGGTGAGCATTTTTTTCTTTTTTCTTTTCTTTTCATGATTAGTGAACAAAACAAGCAATATTTTTCCTAATTATTAACAATTTTTTAATCACAATTAGCATCTTTGATGATCATCCCAACATATGACTAAATTATTAGCTGGGAAGTAAATATAGTGTATAGAGACTTGAAAGCAAAAAATATGAGTTTATCCAACTAAATTGAGTTCATATAGGTACACTTGCATATTTTAAAACTTAAAACTATGATAACAACAAAATACACAAGGAAAATGTTGACAAATTTAAAATACTCTAAGTTCCTATAGTTTCAATCCTTCTATAAATTACATCTTCCATATCAGATAAGAACCCTTGTCCTACAGTTGGTGAATGATGGTGAATTATTTGTTTGAAGGTATTATGCATAGATATTGATTCTTAAAAATAATCCGTTCTTCCGACTACAACAAACTATAATGTTCTTAGTACAGTAAAATGTGGACAAATGAGTAATATCATGCGTGAAAACCGATCCATAAAAGTAGTTTAGTATTAAACCCGCAGCATACAACAACATTCTTAGTACCGTCAAATATAGAAAAATTAAAATATTTAAATGTTCCCAAACAAACTCACTGGCCTGCAATTCATTAGAAATTAAAATATGAGAACTAACATTTAATAGTATAAAATTTTGGTTGAACTCCGAAAAAATTGGTACGGATCTAATTCATAATGCACCAAAGGAAATATAATTCAAAATGACATTAAAAATTATACTCAATAATAATTAGTAGGAAAGTTTTAAAAGAAAAGATGCATAAACTAAGTGTATTACTTTATTTTTATTTCTTATTTAAAGATATAGTTTACTTACTGAAAGATAGTTAATGTAGCATTTCCCATTTACTAATCAACCATCTTATACCAAATAAAAAATAAAAAATTACCATTATTAAAAATGTGATAATAATATTAAGCCAAATTGTTATAAGCTTTCAGTGTTGCATTTCTTTAGAACTCCTAGTTATAGAGGGAGATAGAGGTATAAATAAGTTTTATTAAGCTAAGAAAAAGTTTCGACCATAGCATAAAAATTATCACCAATAATATTGCATATGCGAGCAGAAAAAATATAATTTATATGCCAAATTAATATCTTGATCTAATGTATGGTTACATTTATTTATCACGACTGAAAGAATTGTAAAGATTTTCGGATATTGGGAGATAAAACGCAACATTCAAGGCCTATATCAATGAATAATAGTCTTATAGGCAATTTGTCTACATATTACTATATTACCACAACCTGAAATTTCCTTCCAATTAACATATGCATATGAAACCATGAGACACATATTTTAGCCAAGCTAAACCGGTTTTTATAGTGGCCGCTTTCATTATGACAAGTAATGAATACGGTTATTACAAGAGTTAGATAGCGAGTCTAACCTATAATCTCCAAAGCAAAGGACTATGAAAAACCAAAGTCGGGCATACCCGACCAATTAACAAAATTACAAGATGTATTCCTGGTACCATTTTTTATTGCAAAAACCAAATCATTCCAAATTACTAACTCTATTTTGCTCATGCCATTGAAGATCACCTCATTCCTATAATTCCAAATTACAGGAATAAACTTCTTAGAGTGATTTGCATGAGTATGCCACTGTCGTCCCTCCACTTGGTTACTTTATACAGATAGCACCATTCAATATTACTCAAACTAGAGGCATCGGGTCTTCCCATTTCTACTAGCAACTTTCTCCATAAACAAACTTACAGTTGAAAAATAAGTGGACATTTGATACAACCCCATCGTTGCATAGAACACATGATGAAGTGTCAAGAATACCCAGATTAAAAAGCCTGTGCCTTGTGTTCAAAGCATTTCTCACAAACTTCCACAACATGAGGCACATATGTTCTTCATTTCCTAAAGTATGTTCACCATTTTTGTAAATGAAAATATAATAAATATTTTTTTATTCAACTTAAACACGTGTTTCTTTTTCTAGAGCTTAGGAATTATCTTAGATAAAATACACCAAAAACGATCTCTTTTTAGTTTAACCTTGATTCAGCTTCGTTTTTTCTGGTTAACTGTTTTCTCAATATGACTTGTTGTATCATTAAAAAAATATACTTCATTTTCAAGATATGTATTTTCAATGCTTCAATTGATCATAAGCTGTAAGGTACAATAAGTTCAATAGTTAAAATTATTTACACGGTGAGGATTTCATCGACGTGATGGACAGTTGACCAGATTATATAATTAGAATTTCAGATTGAGCAAAAAAATTGTACTCCATAGGCATCAACCTATTACAAACTTGGACCATTGGTAAAGCCAAGCTTATTGAATAAAAACAACTTATAACTATTAAGTGCAAGTCGACATCAAAATTCATAGGAATAATGCATACATACACATATATGTTTGCTTCAAACTAGATTCGTCCTCCTTTCATGACTTCCTAATTGCGCACATCTTCTACGTTGCACTTCCATCATTATAGGATCTGTATGCCCAGTCTTTCTCGTATATAATTTCAAATCATCAAGTCAGATCTTGGAAACTGCAAGAAAAATCCCTGCTCAATCCATTGTGATCGGATTCATGCTTGTTTCTAATTACTCCTGTGTGTGTACTCATCATTTACATAGGTTGAAGAAAGTGTTCGTTGTCTTGTTTAAATTATTGTTGCCTTTTCAGTTTCATCTTACCATTCTTGCTTTAATAACTGCAGTCAATTCAGTAAGTCCTTGATCTCCAGTCTTCCACATCTTTTGAAGCTCATCTGCACCAGCTATCGTGTTCTACCATGTATAAAGAAGTAAACCCTGCTTACAACGACTCACTTATGCATAGTGACTCTTTTGGTTTTGACTTCTTTAATCAGAAACTCTTTTGACTACTTAGTTTACAACTTCAACACCAAATCTTTTATCCATGTTTCGTAGCTCCACCGCATCTTATCTTCACTGCATAAAAATAGTGTAATTTCATTAATGTATACTTGTACATAACAATATATGACCATCTATGTGGTGATTTGATTCTTATAATATCTCTTATAAATCTCTATAACAAACACATAGATGATTTTCTTGGTTATATATTTTGATAAATACTGAGTGCTCTCCTTGTGTTTATAAGATCGCTCTTTCATATAAAGAAAACACAACTAAGAATGAAGCATTAGTTTGACAATCCATGCTCAAAGGAAGCTGAAATAAAAACATACTAATTGCATCGCCAATAAAGTTAAATAAGAGAACATATTGGAAATTTGATTGGCAGAATACGTCGAATGAATAAAGATTTGATTGTATATTGCATTTATTGGTTAAAGAAACTTCATATGCATTGTATGTAATAATTTCACTTGATAATGCAAAGAAACGAAGCTCCTCAATTAAGTTGGAGCACAAGATATTGTCCTAAATTACAAACGATTAATAGACTAATATTTACCATGAAGGATATTTTTATTAAAGTACAGAAAGAGGATTAAGGAACTGAATCCAGAAAAGTAAACTAGAACAATTACCCATGACCTCACCCTTATATAAGTAATCATAATTGGTTAAATGTACGTATTCTAATAAATGATCTAATGATGCATAAATTTTAAATTAATAACATATTCAACCTCAAATCGTAGAGGAAAGTCACCTTAGAACATTTGTATCTAATATGTTTACCAAGCCATTTTATCAAGCATTGGTATTATTATACACGCCTATGGAGTGAATAAACATTCTATATTTCGTCTTTCTATAACTTGCACAATAAATTTTATTTGTTTCTAAGCATAATTTAAGCATTTCCAATTCCAAGTTTGTATAATGTTTCCACCTTCATCACTCGCAATCCCTTGATTTAAACTTTCGTAAGCCTTAATAATATTCCTATCCCGATAGAGAAAACAACCATAAAATCCACTGTGTTTTGAGATAGATGCAGGGTAACTGGTCATTTTCTTATGATATAATTAAATTCTAAAAGGTACCATAAATTTATCTTGTGGATAATGTGTTTATCTTACACAATTTACTTATAACATTAGAGGCTTAAATTGCATTTCTTAGATACACTTTCAAATTAGTTGAAAATTTTAGAGTGTAAGTGCATTATAAAAATTTATACTGTTAAATATTTAGCTCAGTTAAGTACAAATAGCACCGAAGATAATGAGGCTACTAAATTATTTATGGCAAACATAAATTAAATAAATAAGATTATATATATTCAAATGTTGAGCAAAATCCCTAAATGCTCGAAACAATGAATATACAAAAAATGAAATAATAAGAACTTAATTTGTACTACATTACTATTACAACACCTACAAAGCTACATCCATCACAAACCTGAATAGTCAACAAATTACAAACATGCTCCAGAAAAGGCTCGTGGAATCAACTGAATTAAAAATAAAAATATGATCCTTATTCATATTTGGATTAAATAAACATATACACAAGCAGGGGTAAAATGGAAATAAACTATTAAATTATTTATGGTAAAGTAAGAACAAAATAATTATGCAAATAAATCAACTAAATTATAACCTAAATTATTTATAATAAACTCAAAGAACAAACCAATTGTGCAAGTGAATCAATTACATTATTTACTAAAATTTCCCTCTTCGACTGGTTAACAACATTAAAGATTCATTAAGTCTTGAAAATTAAAAAAAAAAAAAAATAGAATTTTCTTATATAAAAATGTTTAAAGGATGTGGGATGACAAGGGAAGGAATGGTAAAGTAAATTACCTGATCGTGACGACCTTCCCACGGTAATGGAATAAACTATTGAACATCCTAAAAAGAATGGCAGTAACTGACGACGACATGATGAAGAAATGCAATAATCAAAACCAAACGAAATGTTAAATTGTACATTCATTTCATTAACAACCAAAAAGGAAGTCAAGAAAAGCATAAGAAAAAATGGCAAAGGATATTACCTAATTGGATGACCTATTCACTCCTAGGGAAGATCTTGTCGAACTTTATGAAAAGAATAATAGTTGTTGACAATGCTTATACAAAGAACATTCGGAAACAATCTGATGATTGGGTAGGTAGGCAAATTGTCAAATTGGGTAGTGTCAATCCAGTGGTCCTCATATGAAATTGGAAGTTGGCAAAGAAGGGAAGAAGTGGACAAACAATTACAAATTTTCATTTTATGGTAAAAAAGAAGAAGCAACCTAGGAGTCCTAAGGCTTAGGGGTCGATACCATATTAAGGGAGAATGACTCTTCCAAGCAAAGATTTAAGAGCGAAACTAAGCATAATGAAAGAGGAAGCCAATCAGAAAAAGGAGAGGATAAAAAGGACTTTATTTTAAAATATTCAAGAAGTTTCATTTGTCCTTCAAATGCAACCGAGTAATAATATAATAGTATAGATAGATAACTTCATTTTATAATCAACTGTTTTGAAATTCAAGTTTAAGTTGAGAAAATCATAAAAAAACTATATATAGAATACACCTAGCAAGTTTGAACTTCTCATAATTGGATTTCATAAAATTTGATTCTTTTTGGAAGAAAATGATATTTAACTTTCATTTAAATGACATTGATACATATGATTAGGGGTGGGCATAAATTGCACCGCAATACGGAAACCGCACAAACCGAACCGCAAAAACGATGCGGAAAACCGGACCAAATCCTCTTTCTAAAGTAAATATCCCAAACCGAACCGACTCGTAACGACACGGTTCGGTTGCTTTTTGAACTGTTGATCCAATCATATTAAACCAAACCGAACGCATGCCTACAACAGATAATGTTATGATAAAAATATAACTAATTCCTGTCTAATTTTTTTTAACGACATGTATTCTATTTTCAACGTATGTTGTTATATTAATAATAGTTATTATCACAAAGGTAAAAATTATAGTTTCAGTATATTAGTTTCCATATCATTTTTTGGATAACGCTAATTATAATCTTATTTGAATTATTTTATTTAATGTTTATGCATTGATTAACATTGATGTTTGATCAATGCATAAAAACAATTTCAATTTCATTAATTGTAAAATTGAAATATCCGTATCGTTATTAACAAATCTTTCAATTCATGATAACACTTTTGTTTTAACATTTAAGTGATATAACATTATACAATCATAAATTAATTGTAAATGGTAGTAACTCCCTTATTTTATATTTAATATGGGTTCAAACGGACCAAACCAAAATCGGACCGTATTACACCGAAACCGAACCAAAACCGAACCATTTGAACGGTTAGTATAAGATTTGTACTTTTGATCAACCGTTTGATGCGGTGTGGAAGCGGTTTGGACTCCAAACCGCACCAGACCAAAGCATTCCCACCCCTACATACGATACGATTTCATTGAATTTAATTGATTATTTCTTGAATTTTGATCTCCTTTAGTTCTTAATTCGATCTTTAATTTGTTTAACAGTTTTTCTACTATGCGTTTTTTTTTTATCATTAACGTTTTCCCTGCTTTGCATACTAGAATATTTTTATTTGTTTACAAAATGAGTATTATTCATTATATTTTTAATATGTGAAAATTTATGATCTTCCATGACAATCATACCATAGATCTTGTGAAAAATTGAAATATCTAAAAATATAATAGAATAGCATAAGAAAATCTTTATTAATTGTTGTAATACTTTTGACATCACACTTTTTGATATAAACGTGGACTACTAAAAATGCCTCTTTAGATATTGGTAAGATGTCGCCATCGCTTAACAATAGAATGCGATAAATAAGAATTTAACAATTCAAAATGCATCTCTACATATAATATCAAACTAAATATTAATATTACGTAAAAATAAAATTTAAAAAATAAACCTTTTTTAATCGGTTCAGAATAACCTCTTCACATTAGGAGACAAGATCATATTAGGGTCTGAAAAATAAATTGTTTTTAACAAGTTAGTTCTTTCTTAATTAGTAATAGATAAAAAAATTAATACTTCAAGGAAAAAAGGTATGTGTTGCAATTCAAAATATTAACCAAGACTGGCTATATTATTACAATGTAAAAGTATGATTAAATACATGTAATATATGGAAAGATAATTTGTGCGCGAAGCGCTTATCGTAAAGCTCGTATAATGAAATAAGTTGGGCAAGGCTCAAACTTGCTGCACTCAGAATGCATAATACTTGGCATGGATTTCGTTGATTGACCAACATTTAGGTATAGTTCGTGTGCTCGAAATGGGCCGAACGTGACGCAAGATGTAACGACTCATTCAGGCCCTTTCATAATGGCTCCATTTCGAGCCTGACGGCTATCTCCCCTTCCGTCTTGAAACACCCCTCCTTCTTCCATTTCTTCTTCCTCACCAACTCTTTTCACCCACTCTTCTCCATCAACAACTCCCTCCCAAAACAATGTCGAACCGACAACCGAAGCACCATTGGTACAGCAAGACAACTAAGCTTTTGCGGCAATGTGCCATTAATGCATACGTCAGATGCGCTAACAACAAAAAGGGGTTCATAAAGCTATAGCAGAAGCTTATAATGCTACAACGGTGCAAATCAATGGATGAAGAACAAAAGATTTTCTGGAAATGATCGACGACAATAAAGTTCGACATTACACACGATAGTCTTAAAAGAGAATGAGTAAAATGAGAAAGTTTGAACAACAATACTGGAGCTGGTTAGGATCCTGTTTGACATACTGTTTCAGGCTCACAAGAATGGTGGAATTATCGTTTAAAGGTATGTTTTCATAAATGCAACTTTGTTGTTTAAAACACCGTTATAAGTGTTTTTCTAATAGGAATTTGGTCCAAGTATTATGAAATATAAAAGGACACCGCTTGACCGTTTGGATCTACAACAACAACCATTTCAAGGAACAAATGCAACTGAAAATATGGCACATACGTCAGCTTATACAGCCGCTTTCACTCAGGAAGAGCAACCACAACAATTTATTTCTTTTGGGCCTGAACCGTATACAAATGCATGGGTTTTTGATGGATTTCAAAATCAACTAAATAATACAGAAGAACAAAGGCAAAATATACCAAATTATAATTCACCATCATTTCCTTCTTTGCATCAAGAACCGCCGACTCAAACTCCTATTTAAGAACTCCCGTGCAGCAAAATTGACATGTTGGCTCATCTTCAAGTTGACGTGGAGTTTTCAGAAAATGTCGTGGTGAAATCAACGAGAAGATGACTGACATCGTCAATTACATCCACGCTTGAAAAGTGCAAAAGTCTCATACAACTATGGAAAGTTCGAACACAAATAGTGTATAACAACAGGAAATTCTTTAAGCTACGTAGATATGATAGCACACATTAAACGTTTAATTGAAGGAGTGAATTTTATTTTCAGTGAAGCTTTACACATTGTTACACTGACCAACAACACATATTTATTCAACGCCTTAAGCGATGACGACGCAAGATCATGGCTGTTGCATAAGGCGCACCTCGAAAGTATTTTTGTTAATTACGAAGCCTATTTGATCAATCAAGGGGATGACAACAAATATGATTTTCTACTACAATTTCAGTTTATGTTGTATCTTTGCATATTTATGTTGTATTTCAACGATATTTATACAGTTCTCGTTTAACATACCCACTTAAATTAATAAATATAATTTAAAAAAATCCGCTTAAATGATCCGCTTAAAGCTGCAAACGCATTTTCCGTTTAACTAAATGATCCGCTAAGATAATTCACTTAAATGGTCTATTATATGACGAGAACAGTTATAAACCTACTTTGAACAAAACAAAGCTTACTTTGGGGCTTAAGGTCAAAATCGGAAACTCCCATCACGAATTTAAGTGTTATAAGATTAAGAGCTTCAGTTGTGAATTGCTCTCACTTGATGCCTAAATTCTCTAATTTAAAACGTTTCTACAGAAGAAAATAATATATCAACCAACAAATTCAATCCTCATGACATCTAATATATTTCGGTTAGCCTAGCACAATATATAAAAGCAAATGGGATGCACAATGTGATCACACAATTATAGAAAACATTTTATCTTACGGATTAGCATGAAAAAAATTCAAACAACGGAAACTGGTGCTAAATTTATTAGATTAAAATCATACACCTTTTATCCAAAAACCTGCAATACATTTAGAAATGAATGAATGAAAAATGCTTGCATTTTAATTCACAACAAAAAATATATAATCAGATGACAATAACAGCATCTCCAGTGGAGGCCAATTCAGTAATATTACAAACTGGCCTCTTAACGGTGGTATTACAACGTAATATTAAGGGTAATATTATGTTTTTAACCAAGGATCCATAATAAAAAAAAAGAAAAAAAAAAAAAAAAAAAGAAGAAGAAGAAGGGAGCGGCTATTTGAACACAAAATTAGACACAAACGAAGAAACACAAAACTTCGACTGTTGAATCTTTTTATTTTTACATGGAGAGGTGTAATTAATGGAGTAATCCAATGGTGCAAATCAATTGTATGGCCATTTATATCAAATTTTTTGTGTCTAAATAGTCCTAAAAAGGAATAGCTGTGGAATAAGAGGGAAAAGAGGCTGCTTTATGGGTGGCTAGCACCCATAAATTGGACACCCGACCAGTGCAAGACTTGGCCTTAGGGCCTGAACATTCAAGGCGTAATCCACTAAAGATGACCTAACAAACTGGAAGTTAATTAAAAATTAATTACTGTTATCTCTGCCGCTTGCTAACTCTGTTCAAACACGGGAAAACCAAGAGTTTGCCATATGCGGTTGAGTTATAATTAAAAACTCAATAATTAGTAGCGACACGATTGTGGCATTGTCAAAGCAAACAAGAGAAGGAGAGGAAAGGCAAGGCACGACAACACGCATTAAAAGGGAAAACTTGTCAATTTAAGACTAATGCACAATCTACTCACTTTCATGGACCACACTGCCATATCAACATCACGATCATTATAAAAATCCGAAGCCGCGACTAATCGAATACCAGCTTGCCAATATTATTTTTCTCCCCACAAGGCGATAGGATTTGCAGCTATCAAGTCAATACTTAAACAGTAACCTCGACTAATACATTACACTTGAGAACAAAACTGTTACTTCAAAACACATGTGAACCGAAACATTACGTGCAAACAACGATTGAAGACGAGTTTAAACCGCTGCTGATAGCAACGCCAAATGGACGAATAGAGTAAAGAAGGTAAGAAGCAAAACATCAGGTTACAATAGAAGCAAAAGGAAGCTTTTTTTTTTTTTTTTTTTTTTTTTTACACATATATAACTCTCTATACTTGCTTCAGCATCCATAGTACATAACCACGCTATACGGATAAGAAAGACTCTACGAATAGATACAATACACCAGGAAGAGAAAATCACAATCCAATTTAAGCTCCTACCCCTTATTCCTATATCACAGAATTAACAAGCAGTTGCATAATAGTAGAAAAAAAAAAGGAAAGAACATACATATCTTCTTCATTTAGTTTACCTTTCTCAAGAAGCCCTATTCTGCTTCATCTCCATTGTTTGCTGCTGCCCTTGTTGCCCTTGGTCCGATTGCATCACAGCCTGATACTGAGTCGGCATTGTCTGAGCCTGAGTATAATACACCGCAGAAGCATTATTGTTATTATTCCCCTGAACTTGACCGGGATGGTGCAGCACATGATATCCACCTCCTGGTGCAGCCATATGGACCATCTGCGAAGGTGGTGGAACCGACCTGTACATGTTGGGCTGCAGCTCGGATTTGGGCGCACCGCCCTTGGGGACCTGTACAGAAACGGGCTGCTGCTGGTTTTGACGAACGGGTACATAGTACATCGGCACAGAAGGATCAAACGGCTGAGATTGCGGCACGTAATGAGATTGCTGGACCGGGAGTTGGTAGTACGATTGCATCGGAACATACTGTGAGTTCGTTGGTATGAACTGCTGTTGCTGCTGGTTCTGAGGCTGGGAAACAGACTGCGGGTTGTTGGCAACGGGTACAAACTGCTGCTGCTGCTGCTGGTTCTGAGGCTGGGAAATGGGCTGTGCGTTGTTGGGTAGGAACTGCTGTTGCTGGTTCTGGAGTTGGGAAAGGGGTTGTTGGTTGTTGGGTATGAACTGCTGTTGGTGATTCTGGGGATGTGAAATGGGTTGCGGGTTATTGGGTATGAACTGCTGTTGCTGGTTCTGGGGTTGAGATATGGTTTGCGAATTTGTGGGTACAAATTGTTGTTGCTGTTGTTGGGGTTGTGGATTGGTTGGTATGAATTGCTGTTGCTGAGGTTGGGCTTGCGGGTTAACAGGTATGGTCTGTGGGTTGACGGGTTCCAATTGCTGAGATTGAGGTTTTTGGGTAGGGATGGACTGTGGGTTCCCTGCTATGAACTGTCCATCTTGAGTCTGAGGGTTTGCGGGTATAAACTGCTGTTGCGGCTGCTGTTGCTGAGACTGAGGCTGTGATGGTTGTGGAGCGGAAAAGGTTTGTGGATTAACGGGCACAAATTGCTGTTGGTTTTGGGTTTGCGGGTTTGCAGGTATGAACGGAGGTTGAGATTGAGGTTGTGAATGCTGTGAAGTAGAGAAGGGTTGTGGGTTTATGGGTACAAATTGTTGTTGGGGTTGAGGATGAGGTTGAGGCTGCGGTTGAGATGGCTGTTGTACTGGGATAGTTGGAAGAGAATATCCGGATGCAGGTATAGTTGCAGGTACAGGCATAGGCACATGTTGATTTCGATAAGGAATCGGTGGATCCATTACTGGAATTTCACGGTTTGGTTCTGGGTTTATAGGAATTGAGGGCTGTGGCATTCTCTCTTCATAGTATACCATCCTATAAATAAAAGCAAACTTTATATCTATATACTTCAAATTTGAGCAACTACTCAGCTTTCATGAAGATGAAATGTTTAACTATTAGAACATCTACCCAAGATCGATTGATATTAAAAAATCTTAAAATTACCGTTTTTTTATCATAACATATTGAGAAAATTATCCAGTGATGGAAAGTTTTGGTTGCTTAACCAGATATTGAATTGAATCCCTAAGTATGTGTTATGACCAGATTAAAAAGGGGAATAATGCTAAAAGTTCTCCATTAGGTAAGAAGCATTTAAATTAAGGTGGTGCATAATTAACTAATTTATTTGTAGAAATAAAGGCGAACTTCATACATTGTTCAAATTTATACACCTCTATAGCTTTCCAGGTAATCAAATGATTAAGTATCATAACATGTACCTATAATATATTATGAATAAGAAAAATCAACCTATGAACTAATAATGTTATAATTAACTTCAAATCTGAGTTAATCACCTATTATAATTCTTTAGGAAAATTGATCAATGGTCGGCGCTACTAAATATCAAAAGGTTTGATTAAACCTCCTACGCTGCATACATTGCAGCCAAACACTTTTTATTTTTATTTTTTAACCTCTCAGGAAAATATACTAGAAAATCAAAATACGAACATAAAGTAGAAGTACACAGAAACCACAATCAAACAAAAATGTTTTTTATTTGACTAAGTACTTAATTTATGAGGCATTTAAGCCAAAAAGTTTTCTATTATTTCGCTAGCAACAGAACCACTGCAAATCATAAACAGTTTTATTTAAGCTTACTGCTAGAAAAAACCACCATTCTAATCAACTTATAGAATTTAATTTACAGTATAGATAGAAAAAACTTGAGAATCCTGCAAAAGTTAATGTAGATAGTACAGATAAACCAATAACAAGGTGCGAAAATAAAACAAAGAATCATAAGGAAAAAAAAAATGAAATTATACCGTGGATCCGACATAGGAGCATCAACCGGAGGAAACTTCTGCTGCTGCTGATTAATCCCCTGCTGCGGCACAGTCTGTTGCATCTGCTGCTGCTGATTAATCCCTTGCTGTGGCACAGTCTGTTGCATCTGCTGCTTCCTAATATCAGGTCTTCCATCATCAGATCCATAAACATTCATCTTCTTAAACTGCTCTTCAAGATTATTTCTCTCACTCAATCTATGATCCTCAGAAACCCTAACCCTAATCGGCGGCAAATTCAACCCCGAATTAGTGGATCCAAATGATGAATCTCTATCCAGCACTTTCCCATCATCAAACCCGATCAAATTCGAGGATCCATCCACCCCGATCCCAGTTCCATTAAGCGCATCAACAAACCAAGTCTCGGACTTCGAATCATCCAACAAACTACCGATCGACCCCCTCGAATTCACACCGCTCTCCAGATTACCAGAAAACACAAACAACCGAATCCTAGAGCTAGAACTCTTCCCAGAACTCGCTATCCTATCATACTCATCCACCATGTTCTCCAAATCCTCATCGGACGACAGAGAAATAAGCGAATCCAAATCCTCGTTTGGAAGCTGGTACTTGAGAGTGAAATTCGTCAAGTTAAGCAGAGAAACGAGTTTAGACACCAGGTCATGCAAAGAAGAATTCCGATCAAGGAGGAGGATGCGGGTGTCCCCGCCGAGGTAGCACAGGGACTTGTCGGTGGGTCGAGGGACGATGCGGCCTCCATAGCTACACATGAGACGGAGCTTCGATGATTGGGACGAGGGGTATAAAGGGTCGTCGAAGGAGTCGGAGCGGGAGCGAGGGGAGGAGGAAGCGGAGTCTGGGTAGGCGGCGGCCTGATCCATGATTATATGTTAATAATAGTACTATTTTTGAGGAGACTAATAACTTCTTTGTAGATTTATTAGTTTTGAGGTTTGGGAGATTTTTTTTAGGGATTAGATTTTGATTTAGGAGGTGGTGAAGAAGAAGTGGGAATAAAGGAGGAGCCAACTGGGAATTGGCAGCTAAAGTGGGACACGTACTATTCCATGTGGGATCCGCATTACATGGAAATATTTTCGAACTACTTGGCCTTTTCAGTAATTCCACTATATTACTATGTAAGCTCGTTTATCGGTGCAAAGTGCAAACATTCCTCCTTTCCAATTCAGATCTACTTTTCGCTATATTTTAAACCCACCACTTAAAGTTATCCATATATACCCAAAAACAAACTTTGATTTTAAAAACACAAAATTTAAAAACCAACTTTAAGAACAAAATATTGCCTAAAATAATTTAAAATCCAAATGTTTTGTTTGTAATCCCAATCCAATTTGGATTGTGGAATGCATTTGAAGTCAAAAATAGTTTTTTCAACCTTAGATGAGATTGACGATCGTCGGTTGCTAAGGGCGTTGATATGATTGACAGTTACTGTTACGGATGACGAACGATACTTGTGGTCAACGACGATTAGGGCTGCACAAAGTATGGGTTGGGTCGGGTTGGACCAAATACTACATCCGACCCGCATAGGTATGGGTTTAAGGAAGTTCAACCCGTATCCGACCCTATATGAGGTTGGATATGGGTTGGGTTGGGTCGGGTTTAGTAGGGTTGGGTTGGGTTGCTTGAATATTATAAAAAAATGAGAATAAAGGGAGTTTTTTTAAATGTAGTATTAAAATATTCAACATAATATATTAGATTTTTGCTAGCATAATGTATTTAAAATAACTGATTCATTATAAGATATATTTTATTAAAATTTCATTGTAAAACACATTATACAAAATTAATTTACTATATAGTAGAACTAGTGTTTCATTTCAAGATACACTGAAATGCACTTTAAAATATATTTTCCAAATTCTATCTAGTTTGGATTGACATGAAATATGATTTTTGTATATTTACTATAGAATACATAAACATTATTCTAGTATTATACTATTCTCATTTTTAGTAGGTTGATATTAAATTATTATTTTAATATAGGGTTGGGTTGGGTTAAAATAAGGTTGGGTTGAACAAAATATCAAACCCGACCCGTATGTAGTATGGGTTATATATTGTAACCCATATCCGACCCGAACTAGGATGAGTTGGGTTTATGTGGGTTGGGTCGGGTTGGTGGGTTGGGTCGGGTTGGATATGGGTTGTGTGCAGCCCTAACGACGATAATGGGTTCAAGACTACGTGATTGGTGGCAGCAAAGGTAATTCGTACAATTATATTCAACCATAAAGACAAAAGGAATAAATTTAAATGTTCTAACGAACATGGTGTTATATTAAAAGAGATAAATTAATATGATAACTAATTATTGCACTTTCGTGGGATGTACGCAATGAAAATATGGTTAATCCATTTTAGCATAAATTATATGTCTAAATGCTCATAAAGCTACTTTTCACAATATTTAAACCCTCATCTTAAAGTTATCCAATATATACACTAAAACAAACTTTGATTTTAAAAGCACAAAATTTAAAAACCAACTTTAAAACAAAATGTTGCCTAAAATACTTTAAAACTCAAATGTTTTGTTTGTAACTCCGATCCAATTTGGATTATGGAATGCATTTAAAGTCAAAAATAGTTTTTTCAATCTTAGATGAAATTGACGATTGTCGATTGCTAAGGACGTTGATATGATTGACAGTTACTGTTATGGACGACGAACGATACTTGTTATCCAACGACGATAATGGATTCAAGACTACGTGATTGGTGGGAGCAAAGGTGACCAGTATAATTAAATTCAACCATAAAGACAAAGGGAATAAATTTGAATGTTCTAACGAATATGGTGTTATATTAAAAGAGATAAATTAATAAGATAACTAATTATTACACTTTCGTGGGATGTACGCAATGAATATATGGTAAATCCATTTTAGCATAAATTATATGTCTAAATGCGCATAAAGCTACTTTTCACAATACTTAAACACTCATCTTAAAGTTATCCAATATATACACTAAAACAAACTTTGATTTTAAAAGCACAAAATTTAAAAACCAACTTTAAGAACAAAATATTGCCGAAAATACTTTAAAATCCAAATGTTTTGTTTATAACTCCGATCCAATTTGGATTGTGGAATGCATTTAAAGTCAAAGTTAGATTTTTCAACCCTAGATGAGATTGGCGATTGTCGGTTGATAAAGACGTTGATATGAATGACAGTTGTTGTTATGCGTGACGAGCGATAATTGTGGTCCAACAACGATGATGGATTCAAGACTACATGATTGGTGACAGCAAAGGTAATATGCACAATTAAATTGAGTCATAACGACAAAAGGAATAAATTTGAATGTTCTAACAAACATGATGTTATATTAAGAGAAAAGAATTAATAAGATTACTAAATATTGCACTTTCGTGTGATGTACGCAAAGAAATACGATAAATCCATTTTAACATAAATTATATATCTAAATGCACATAAAGCTACTTTTAATACAAGGTATGAAAACAAAAATTAGCCAACTACATTTAACTGCACAACGTTTCTTTTCCTCTTAAATTACCATTAGTCTCATATAAAGTAAATATTACAATAGGAAACTTGCATAATGAAGTATCACATCAGAAATCACACACACACACACACACACACACACACACACACACACATATATATATATATATATATATATATATATGTATGTATGTACCCCACCATTTTGGAAAACTCGCATGAGAATTATATCAAGTAATCAAAGTGCCATTCTTGACTGAACATTCTTAAAAGAGGATTAAATATGTGAAAATAATATTACACGGAAACACTAAATATGTTAAGTCAGTCAATAGTACAAATTCTAGATTTCACATAGTATTAAATATATGTATGTATGTATGTATGTATGTATGTATGTATGTATATATATATATATATATATATATATATATATATATATGTGTGTGTGTGTGTGTGTGTGTGTGTGTGTGTGTATAGCCTGGTTTTAAAAATGTTACACTTTTGGTTCAAAATCACTAACGTCGATTTCATTTTCACTATTACTGGCTACACTTTCCATAGCTATGGCACCATATTCATTGAACTTTTATGTCGTATATTCACAAAAATAAATATGCATCTACCTCTTCTTGTAGAAATAAAATATACAAATATTATCAGCCTTACCATTTAAGTACTAAAGCTGAAAGTCGACCAATTTCGATCAATTAGTATAATTTTTTATATATTCGACTAATTATATAGGTTAACCAACAATGTAAACTATGATATTATTCATAGCGATAACTTTTTTATAGGGTTTTGTTCGTTTTGCCCGTCAATAGTGCACTTTTCCTCTTTGGAATATAAATAATAACAAAACACTATGGAAAAACGTAAAAGTACAGCAATTTACTGGTGACGTAAAACAAAATGATAGTCAAGTAAATAAATAATCATCTTTTGTGAGCGCAAACAACTAAAATTACTATACTTCCTTTTTGTATAGTTAGATCGAAGTATTCATACTCAGTTGGATCCATATTCTTAAGTTATGCATCTTGTAAACATCAATCTACAGTTGGCCTCGACGACCCCTACCTGAGCCAATAACTACACGTGTGGCCATTATTTCTTACTTTGTATTTGTTATAGTTGTATTGTATATAAACTAGAGATTATTCATTAAATAAATATCTTTATTAATAGCTGCCTTGAAAGCGTAAACTTTTGGTTCGGCTGTGGAGCCTAAAAAACGCCTTACATATTTTTATAGCTAATTACAACTAATATATAAAAATTAACTAATTGCACGTGATTTCACGTAAAAATATAACTACATATTCACGTAAATTATTTCCTCTTGGTTGCGTTAAACATATATTTTTTAGAAAACACAATTCACGCACACAACAGGTATCATGACATGACTTAAACATATAAATTTTTGTAAACATCAATCTACAACATCATACTTGTGATAGTTATTGACCAAAAATAACTAGTTATGTAATAGCATGGATTTGAAAGTTTAGTAGTAGCGTATACGAAAGATAATAAGGATATACCTATTATTTAAACATGCACATTTTTTTTGTAGCATTTGGAAACTACATCCTGGTGTGTTCAGTTTGAATTCATAGACATGAAGTTACGAAAAATAATACTAAATTAGAATATAATCGCTTGCTAAAAATAGGGAAAAGATTATGCTTAGGGAAAGGATAAAAATATTTTGTTTGAAGAACTAGAAAATTAATCTAAAAGCGAAGATCTAAAATAAGTGTAGGTGCAAAACTAATGAATGAAGGCAACTAATTGAACCTAAGAACTTAATATATGCCACCTCATGGAATAAACCTAAGAACTTAAAATATGCCACCTCATGGAATAATTTATTATCGAGGACCAAGGCACAACGAAGTCAGTATCCAATGATATATGGTAACCTACCAAGGATTAGCAAGACAATTGGGTTCAATTCAGAATTTTTAACTCTAATGTGAGTAAGAACATCAAAATAGATATGTAACGATCTGACTTTTTCACTCTAAAAAATCAACACTAATATATTCTTTGTATTCATTTGTCTCTAACAAAGTGCCAGAAAGACTAATTGTTAGAGGAAAAGAAGAGAGATTGAAGAACAGAGGAATGAAGATACAAAACAAAATCTCACAACAGAACGAATAATCTACAATGTAACATTTATCTTTGCATAAAGAGAAAACTATAATATACATACACCAGTTAGAGTACACAACGAATCAACCGAAACAGTTATAACTGTTGATAAATATGATTAAGATTCGCTCCAAGGCACGAAAGATTCGCTGTCTTTCAAGAATGTTTTCCCCTTTCTAAATCACAATGGGTTGATTGAAAACCTTCTTTCAGGATACAATGGAGATTATCTATGCAAGTTGTGATTACTTGCACAGATCAGAAGAAGCACTTAGAATTAATTTGATGATGTAGAAGATAGAGGAATTCGAGAAACAGGATAAAAGTAAAGTCGTGATGTGGGAACGCTCTGTTATATAGGCGACGAAACATCCGTTCATCTGCAGGTGCGTCCGTTGGATTTAAACGGTAGTGACCATTGTCTAACGGTCATTCCCATTGGCTGTTGAATTCGAATTCAACAGTACATAAAATATACCGTTTCGGACGGGGCGCTGCCCCCTGGACCCCCGCGACCTGACCGGGCAGGTCGAACCCCATTAGCGGGGGCGTTGCCCCCGCACCCCCACCTAAGGGGGTTGCCACCCCCCCGGACCCCCCTCTGTAGGGGATCATATTCGACAAAGGTTTTGGAAAAAACTTTCAACAATAACAACCTATCTTTACAGTTGATAATACATATAACAGTACACACATCAGAATAAATAAAAGAACACAAGCATAAGCCTCGACACCAACTCTTCTTTCGAAGCTCTAAAGCAATCCAAATGCAATCTGAAAAATATACTTGATTTGACTGGAGCATTATAATAAAATAACAACTAGATCAGGCTAGATAACCACGTGAGATAACTCAACATATATATGACATACAGCAATACAATTTGAGGAAGTAAGCATACCTATAAAGGTTATCCCTCCAATAACAACGGTTATCCCCCCAAAACATCTAACAATTTATTATGAGAAGTATAGTTGTATAATAGATCATGTCTAGGGTATAGAATATAAATAAATCAAATAGCTAGAAAGGTTACATTGGTTACATTCAACAACTGTTAAGGTATAAACAAAACCGCTAACGTTCATTCACATATTGGATTTTCCATGGAGATCTCCCTGGATCAAGCCGAATTTGAAACTCCTACACAAGGGTCAGAACTTACCTACAAGCATCATATATCTCTAGATAAAATATACCATAAGGTTACTATAATGATCCAGGATTTTAAACCAAATTAAAGCTGAATTTTTCGATATATAATTAGAATTTTCTGGGTATAAAATGGATTCAATATAATTTTAAATATAGATTTGGAATAATGAAAGAATAATATATATATATGTACATATATGTTTAAATAATAAAATAGATGTTTGATTTTGTCAAAATATAATGGTATAATTTTGGTAAGAATTTATCAGATATTGGATACAACAGATTTTCCAATGACGTATTTATAAAACTACTTTAAGTATGTTCTTTTCTAGCTAAACAAATATATTTTAAATATGTAGATAAATTAATGAAAAACAATTAGTATGAATGTTAAATAAGTTGTTAACATCATGTAATTTTTATAACATAAGTCGTTGAGTGTTTAAACAATTAAATGTAGCTAAGAACTTGAATTTTAGCAACATATATAAGTGTTGCTAATTTGAAATGCTTCCTAAGTGTTGCTAAAATGTTTCAATTAGAAACCATGATATGGTACATGTTTTTGGAAAGGGAGAACATGGTTTCAAATGGTGGTTTATGAGGTGGAAGCGTGCATGAACCCTTAGTCTTAGGAGTGGACAAGCGTCCCTTGCATTATTACTATTCTCCATTCCAATCTCTCCTCTCCCTCTTGCCATGGCTGCCCAAAGCCTCTTCTTCCTCTCCCCTTTCCTCCTCCTTTCCCCCTTTCTTCTCCTCCTTCTCCTCCTCCTTCCCTTCTCACTCCTCCCTTTTCTTCTCGGCCTAGCCCATCCACAACCACCACTCATCTCCCAACCACTTCCCCACCTCCTTCTATACCAACCTCAACCCCACTTCCTCCACCCAAGTCCGGCCAGGCACCACACACCACCATCTCCAAGCACCGCCACCTCATTTTTTCTTAGCCTAGGCCAGCAACTTGCAGGGGATATAACTTCTCCAAAATTGATCCAAATCATGCAATTTTTCTTTAGATTATGTATTTTTCTAATGGCTACAACTTTGTAGTTAACCAATTTTCCTAATTCTGGGCTTAGCTATTCCAAATATCCAAATCTTTAAAAGCTATATTTTCTGGCTTTTTTTATTGAGCTTGGAAAACACCTCCACCATTTTGGCCATATCTCCCCAAAAAATTATCAGAATTGAGAAATTCTTTTTTAAAACTAAAGAGGAAAGAATTTCCTACAACTTTGTAGTTGAGAACTTTTCCAAATTTAGAAAGTAGCTTGTCAAAAAATCCAAAGAAAGTTGGCCTGTTTTGAATTCAAAAAAGTTAGAGCACGGTACGCGGTTAGATGTCCGTTTGGCGGAGTGGATATGTCGGTGAGAACTCCTCACGCTTGTTTATTTATATATTTAATTATGGATGTTAAATATATGTATGTGCGGTGTTGGACGAATGGACGCATAGTTAATGACACATATACACTGATAAGCGCTAAGAACTATAAAGCTTGCACGTAGGATCTAACATTACTGATGATATTGTTGTTGAATGTTGTGGATGTTCATATATTGATAAGTATTTGTTTTACGTTCTTGCACACCCACGACACCCTAATTATGTAATAATAGGGGATTGGTTAGTTCTCCTTATCAATTGGAAATATAAAGGATTTTTATATTAATATCGAGAACTGGGCATGAAAAATAAAGTTTTGAATTTTAAGACAAATTTTGAAAATACTTTTTTCAAACAATTTTATTTATGTTTATAAAGGTTTATAATCATATTGGGAGTGAACCGGACAAGTTTTATCGAAAGTCGTAATATGGTCAGAATAGGACGTGTCGTGTAGCGGTTGTTCGCGAATTTTGACCATAAACTTTAAATGGTCAAAACTTAAGCAATTTAAATTGGATTAACGTGAAACGAAAAATGTTTTTTTTTTCTAATAAAAATAGCCTTCAAAGGAAAAAAGGAATTTCAAATAATGTTCAATATATAGTTTTCAAGTTATGCTCAAATCCATTTTGAATAAAGGTTGCTGTAAACGCAGTTCGTAAACGGTAACGACAAACGGTTGTTTTACATTTATTAAAGTATGGGTTTTTTTGGTAAAAACATTATTAATTATTTAAAAGTGATTTGAATTGGAAAATGATACTTTTCTATCGCATAAAGTTTGTTTTGATCAAACTAGCTAATATAATCTATTTTCGACGCTCTTGAAACACTTTTTCAACGTTTCTCTGAAAACAACATATTTTGAAGTATTAAACATATGAATCATTATCCGAAACTTAAATAGTCATTTTAAAGGATTAATGAAATATTTTTCCAAAGTTTATAGTACTTAAAACATATTGGTTTTAAGTAAGATTTAAAAAGGGGTTTTCCATTTATTAATGAAATTGGAAATTGGAAATTGGAAATTGGAAATGATGGAAAGTAATCTTCGAATGTTTCTATTAAGTCTACGAGTAGACTTATACTATTTGAGGAATTTGAAAGATAGAGTTACCGTTATTCCACTTATAGTATCAGTTGAATATGGAAGTTAATATCGAACATAAATGATGTATCTTCTATGCAGTTCCTATATAATCTGATTTCAGTTTAATCTTTTGGAATAAATGTTTTTCCAGAATTAATAAGGTGGGGTTGGATAGAAATGAGTTTCGGATATTTGGTATGAGATTTCATAGTTAAGACGTATACCATCAAGGGAATTTGTAAGATATTTATATCGTTATTCCGCTTATAGTGTTCGTTGATTATGAAAATCGGTATCCGATATAAGTTGATGATTTTTGTTTAAATCTTATATTTAATATCGACTAGTTTTGGGTTTGTTGTGAGTGGTGTCTTAAATAACATCATTCTTTAACCCACTAAAGGTAAAGTCATGATTTGGAATTTTAAAGAGAATTAAGATTATAAAGGCTATTTGAAATGATACTTAATGATCTTAATTTGGAGATGGTTTTAAGAAAAAAAGTAAAGGAATCAAGAGTTAATGAATCCAGGTGAAAAGTTAATTAAGATTTTGGAAGCTAAATTATCTTCGATCTAAAAAAGGATATGTTTTAAAGAGAAAAGTTATGAGATAAAATTTTGAAATATAGATATTTGGGTTATGATTAATTAAATTTTTATTTAAGCAGATTACGTGGTTAAGAATTTAAAGAGGGGTATAACTTAAGGCTAATGAAGAAACTATTAAAGAGTCTTTGATTAAGAGAATTTTTTGAGAAAGAAGTTAAGATCTTTCCTGAAAATTTATGAATGTTTTTGGAAATTAGTCATAAAGGTTTTATTTTAAAAGGAAGCCTTGATTAAGATTAACAAAGATCTTGGTAAAAAGATTTAAAGGGATGAATGTTGATTTATATTTAGCGAATATGGATATTGTTAAAGGATAATTTTAGAATGGGTTTAAAGAAATTATAATTAATAGAATCCAAGGTGGAAGGAGATTTAGTTGAAATCCTGTATAATCCATAATTGTGTTTTAAAATGCGCTAATTATTTGAAAAGACTGGGATTGGATTTATGCCCAAAAACTAATCTGAATGATTATATGACGTTGTGGAGCAATTGAAGATGACGGTTGAAGATTGGGAATCTTCACATTGTAGGATTTGCTTGTTGATGTCTCAAATAGGAGGCTACCTATTATAAGGTTATATTGTGACAGTGGTCCAAACGTACTTGGAGATTTTCCGGATTTGCAAGGGTCTCTCTCCGTTATTGGACGAGAAATAAGGTGCCTTCAATGTTGTTTAGACACGGAACAGACTTGTATGAATTGTGTGCCTGACATTGTAATTGACTGCATAGCAACAGATTCCCATTAAGTATACATTTGTTTGGTGGCGGAGAATTTATTCCCTTGGCTTAACACCCTTCTATGAGATGTATGAGCTTAGAGTTTATATATTCATAGATTCCAGTTATATATGGTGAATTGACAATGCAACATACTTAAGTAATGAGCTATTGATGATCAAAGCATGGCTTATTGAAGCATAACTTTGTGTATGACGAGACTTCAGCAAGCCTCATACCCTGCAAATGGCCAAAAGAGGAAAGTGCAGCGAGGACATGGCTAGTCATCTCCTTTTAGATAAAAAGTGTACCATGGTATGGAGCCCAGGTATTACTAATGTGGCGACTTCTACTTTTGTGGCTGTTGATGTTGGGACCTTTGTTAAAGGTTAGTAACGACTGGGAGATGACTTACTTAGGCGGGATCTTATCAATCCAGTAAGAGAGAGATCGACCACATATTGGCAGAGAGCCTGCTTGGTTCTCAGGGCGTCCCTCTATAGGTGTACCCATCGTGGATAAGGAAGTTCCTTTGCCTGTTCATTTGTTGGAAACTCAATCTCCACTACAATCCTTTACGTTTTCAGTTGTATAGCTTGCTTGTTACAAGCAGGAATATGTCAACATAATGGGATAGGGCATTATGTTGGCTAAGATTGATACATTTACTTGTGAAAGAATTTCACACTATGCACTAATAATAATATCAAGAATTTTTTATTATTATGAGAAGAAACCTTGGTCATGTGTGCGTTTGATTGTGTGTGTGTGCCACGAGACCTTATGATAGTTTCATTTTTCAAAAAGTCATTGCGAATTTTTGTGCGCTGATATTCATAAGGAGTAAGTCGTTCCTGTAATACGGGGTGGTCATGTGATTTACCTCACTTTAAAATAAACCTAAAAGACAACTATTTTAGTTCTCACACCAGTCCCATAACTGACCTAGAATTTATTGTTCCTTCACCTAAATTTTGGATGCCTATAATTTTCCACATGAGAGCTAGTGGTTTTGGTTTGCAGATATAGTTTTGAAGTCAGTTAGAGCAGGATCCTGGATTTCAACTGGAGTTGTTATATTGAAGCATTCACATTCTTCCACTAAGTTTAGTATTTTCCACTGTGTAATCGATGTACTCTGATGTATATCCTGTAACTTTGATGTAATATTATTAAGATATAAATAAAAGTTCATTTTGTTTTGTTCAAATGTGTAAGTACCCCTAAAAGTTCGTCTTTGTGAACAGTTTGAGTCAATTTAATTACTGAATAAAACCGGGTAGAAAGGCAGGTCGTTACAAAGTGGTATCAAAGTTTTGGCTTACGCGAAGCCTTGGGGTACGACTCATTTGAACAAAAGGAAACAACTCATCGGAGATAGGATCAGTTGTATTCTAGAATAAAAATTAATTAAAGATAGGGTTAGTAATACCTCAGAATGAGTTGGGAGTATTATGTATAAGAGAGCGCATTTGAAATATAAATGGGCTTTGATAGTATATGTTTTGAAATTTTGTATTTGAACATAAAAAGGAGTATATTCTGAAAATATATAGTTAGTTATAATAATTTAGATAATTAATCAAATGATTAAAGTTAAGTATAGGCAATTTGTGATTGGCATTTCATAATCTAACTTAAAGCATTTCCTATTTTTTAGACCTCCTCCACTAATTGGGATGAATAATCCAAGTGCAAATACCTTGTGAATTCAATTTCACGATTTGACTATAAGGTATTTGATGATATACGATAAATAAAATTTCAAAACATGGATAAGATTTAATAATTATATCAGTTATTAAGGAATAAGTCAGTAGGAAGTAATCTAGATGAAAAAGGTTTGAAAAATAATATGGTTAGATCAAAGATTGAATAACCAAAGGAGTTGAGAACCAAAGAATATTTGTAGAAGCATTAGAAATAGTAATTGTAAATTTCCTTAAATATTTGGTTAAGGATCGTAATTTTCGATGATTTTGGATAGTCGATAAATTCTGAAGAAAGCAAAGAAATTGTTTTAAGTAAGCCCATAACCCATAAGCCCCAAGATTGAAACCTACTAGGTAAGAAAATAAACGTTTAAGTAATCACAAATACTTGTGAAACGAGGTTCACAATTTGATTGAGGGATATTTGGCAAACGATAATTGGTAGAAAGAAGAAATTACCTAAACTAAAGCATTTAGATAAGCTGAATTATGAGATGATCGGGTTTTTCGTGTAAAGATTTGTAGTAATTTTGGAAATTGAAAGGAAATAAATTCCATAACCTTTCTATTCAGAATAATTAGCAAGATAAGACCTAAGAAAATGACTAATAACTCTGATTTTTTTTTTGTTAATTAATAGGCGGTAAATCATTGAGTGTTATGCAATTGACCCAGTAGATGATGAGTCGGATATAACGAATAATTGGTGGTCATCATTTAGGGAACATTGTAGATCTGGTTGTCAGAACTTATGTGTGTTAAAGTAGTTTATCTGACATTTCCATTGTGAGGACAAAATTTTGGTATAAAGAATTTTAAATATTGAGTTCGGAAATTCATAAGTTCATAAAAGAAAAAAAATCTTAACAAACCTCATTTCTTTTTCGAGGACGAAAGGTTTTAAGGGAGGTGAATGTAACGATTTAGAATTTTTACCCAACTTAAAACTAAATTTTTTGATATGTAATTTGAATCTTCTAGGTATAAAATGAATTTGGAATAATGAGAATATATATATGTTTAAATAATAAAATAGATGTTTGATTTTGTCAAAATATAATGGTATAATTTTAGTAAAATTTATTAGATATTGGTTACAGTAAATTTTCCAAATACGTATTTATACAACTATTTTTAAGTATGTTCTTTTCTAGTTAAACAAATATATTTAAATGTAGACGAATTGAAGTAAAATAATTATTTTGAATGATAAATAAGTTTTTAACATCATGTAATTTTGACGACATAAGTCGTTGAGTGTTTAAACGATTAAACAGGATTTAGAACTTGGATTTTAGCAACATATGTAAGCTTGCTAATTTGAAACACTTTCTCAGTGTTGCTAAAGTGTTTTAATTACAAACCATGATATGGTACATGGTTTTGGCAAGGGAGAACACGATTTCAAATGGTGGTTTATGAGGTGGAAGCATGCATGAAGCCTTAGCCTTAAGAGTGGGCAAGTGTCCCTTGCATAATTATTATTCCACCCCTTTCCAAAGCTTATATAAGGAGACTACCTCCTTATTATTTTACTCCAACCAAAGCATTCTCCTCCTTCTCCATTCTAATCTATCCTCTCCCTCTTGCCATGGTTGCCCAAAGCCTCTTCTTCCTTTCCCCTTTCTTCTCCCTCCTTCTCCTTCTCCTTTTCCCTTCCCTATCCTCCCTCTTCTTCTCGGCCTAGCCCATCAACGACCACCACCCACCTCCCAACCAATTCCCCACCTCCTTCTCCGCCAATCACAGCCCCACCTCCTTCACCCACAACACCATCTCCATGAACCACCACCTCATTTTTTTCAACCTCCACCTCAGCATAGGTTAGCAAATTGCAGGAGCTATAACTTCTCCAAAATTGATCCAATTCATGCAATTTTATTTATAGATTATGTAAATTTCCAGTGGCTACAACTTTAAAGTAGAGCACCTTTTCTAATTCCAGGCCTAGCTATTCCAAAAATCCAAATCTTTAAAGGCTATATTTTCGGGCTGTTTTTATTGAACTTGGAAAACACCTTTTTCATTTTGGCCATATCTCCCTAAAAAATAATCAGAGTTGAGAAAATTTTTTTAAACTAAAGAGGAAAGAATTTCCTACAACTTTGTAGTTGGGAACTTAGCTTGTCCAAAAACTCAAAGAAAATTGGCCTATTTTTGAAGTCAGAAAAGTTAGAGCATGGTACGTTGTTACAATGTCCGTTTGACAGAGTGGATATGTTGGTGAGAACTCTTCACACTTGTTTATTTATATATTTAATTATGGATGTTAAATGTAGCGACCCGACCTCCCGGCCGACCTAAACCGAACAAGAAGGCGGACTGCTTCGAGAACACGACTCATCGGAACACCAAGCAGCAGAACTTTTCATTGCCATTACAACAATATTACATTAGAGTACAAGAATATCAAAGTATGAATAAATAATACACAATGGAAAAATAATATCAGAGAATAAGTTACATAACAATGGAAATAAAAATGTATAAATACAATGCACAACGGAAATACATCAACTAACACAACTGAAAGAAATACATGGATACAAAGCTTTTCGAATATAGCGTCAGCTGTAAATCAGGATCCTATTAAATAAAAATCTGCAAAACCAAAACTACTAGCTGTCCGTGTGGAAAATCTGGGCACCCAAAGTTTAGGTGAAAACAATAAACTCCGAGTCAGTCATGGGACTAGTGTGAGAACTAAAACAGTTATTAAATTTATTTTAATGTTGGGTAAATCAAAGGACCACGCCGTATAACATGGAACGGGTTTTCTTCGAAGAATACCATAAAATAAACGATGCTATGCTAAAAGGAAAAATAAAGCCATTGTAAGACTCAGGTCCCATCACACGATGCAAGCACAAACCGAAGGATAGAGTTTTACCTTATAATGGCCAAATATGCTTGATACGCGAAACTTTATTTTTATTATTATTAGTTCATAGTGCAGAAATCAATTTCGAAAATAAATGTATCAATCCTAGACCCATCCTACTATGTCGCCATATAGGTTTACAAATGAAATCGAAAGTCACGTATTGGAAATTGGGTTTCCATCTATGAGCCGAGGCAAGATAACTTCCTCATCCAACTTCGAAGCACCTCTAGCAAAATGTCCAGGACTCACACGCATGTGAACCTAGGAGAATCAGAGCCGACCCACCTATTCGCGGTGGATTACGGTTACTCGTGAACAATACGTTCCCCGGTCCTATCAGACCTATCACTTGAGCCTTTTAGTCAGCTCTATATTTGAGGTTCCTCGCTTTCAAACATCCACAAAAGTAAAATGACTGGGCTCCATACCATGACATTACTTCTATCTAGAAGGGAATGCATGTCCTTTCTCTACCATCTTTTATCCCATTTTTGGTTCATACCGGGGTGTGAAGCTTGCGAATTAACGCTATACACAAAGTTGCACTACTTAAAGCTGTGCTTTGATCATCATCCACAAGACCCTGCTTTTCAACAAAAGCCTTGATCATTTGCATCTTAGCATGCCACATTGTCAATCCTCAACATACCATTGGTTTCTGCCAATATATAACCTCTAAGCTCGTACGTCTCAGAGAAGGGTGTTAAGCAAGAGAGTAAATTCTCCGCCACCAAGTACATATATATTTAGCAGAGATCAACAAATATAGCACACAATACAATGTCAGACATAATCCACTTACAAGTTCGTTCTGGGTCTGAACGAAATCGGAGGCACCTTATTCCTCGTCCCATATGTCCAATACAGGAGAGAGGTTCATATTCGAACAATCAACAAGTACGTCCGAACAACTATAAATATAACCCCTTCAAGGCAGCAACTCCAATCAAGGGCATCGGTAGCAATCCATTCGATGTGAAGATTGTCGGTCTTGCACCATCTTCAATATCTTTGACTTTTAATCGTCGTAACTAATATTCAGAATGGATTAAACCCGGTATTTCGGAATAACTCGCGCATCTTATAATCAAGTGACATATAAACACATCATATGCCTCGTTCCAATCCTGGATATTCCTTTATTCAAGTATTCATAACTCCGGGAAAGGTTCCTATTAATCTTATCAAAGGTTTATATCATATAAACCTCTTGTTTAAATCTTTCTTTAAAAACCATTGCAAAGATTTGGTATCATCTTTTAACAATCCTAAACTGAATTAAGGTTTATAAAACTAGTCAGGATTATCAAGCCTTATCAAAGTAATCATTTATTTTATTATCCTAATTTCAACCTATTCATCCCATGAAGCAAAATTGGTAGTACTCCATATCTAGCACCCATCGTTATCAGTAAGTTTAATTACCATTTCACGTTCAAATCTAATTAATGATTTAACAATCGCATGGAGTAAAACTAGTGATACTGCATCTCGAATACTTCTCATGTTTGGTAAATTTAATTACCATTTAACTTTTAATCTAATTAAAGATTCATTAAAACTCCAACTTATTTTTAATCTTCAAAAAATTCATTACTTAATGAATACTCAACCATTGGAAATTTTGTCTTTACTTTGGCTAAAGAACAAATGTCATATAAAAACACCATTCACAATAAACCCAAAATCATCTTCTATTTTATATGGAAACGGAAAGCTGAACCATTTATAACTGATATAAATTTCCGTATTAGACTAATACTATATGTGGAATAGCGGAGAAGCCTTTCTAATTTCCATAAATATTTAACGTCTTCATTCACATGAGCTCATTTCGATTATTATGAATCAAACTCCTCCATTCAATTCCAATTTAATTGAATAAACTGGAAAACTTCTCCACATCTTAATCAAACTTCATTTCATTCACAAATAGGTTCAAGAACGGTATTAATGAAAATACCATTCACGACAAACCAAAAATTTCCACTCTCCATCTAATTACAATTTATACTTGGAAACTTATGGTTATGACAAAACCGTTCACGTATCCAATTTATTATTTCTAAAAATCGTTGGATTGTTATTCTAGTTATTAACTAGTTCATTCGGATAAAAATACCTTTTAACTTTTCAAATGTGGAATATTTCATCCAAAATCTTTCCAAATCATTTATTATGATTTTACATAATTTATTCATATATTTAATAATTTTATCAAGACCCTTACAGTCCGTTTCCAATATCGATCGCCGAACTGCATCCATAACGACCTTTTCAAAAACTGATTTGGACATATTGTAAAATATAACCGTTCAAATTTAAATCTAATATATTCATTGGAAAGATCCTTTCAATACGAACCCAACTGTTTCAGATTTAGGAGAATCCGACGGTCGGATCTCTGTTTACGTCCATTTCAAGTCAATGGTTGTAATTCACGAACGGTCGTCGTGCGATACGTTCTATTCAAACCATTTAAATATATATAACATATTTAGTTGATTCCCATTCAAAACATATTTTATAAAATGTTTATAAATCGTTTAAAAATGATTCCAACTTCCATTTCAATTTTTAAATAAAATTGAACATCCCATTTTATTATGATCTCAACATGATAATATTTTCAAAATCTAATATTTTGAAATTCAATCTTCTCGATATTCATTATAAAAATGAATAAAATCAATATAAAAATCCATTCGAGTCCAAATAGCGTTTATATACTTAACTCAGCTTCACATTTTTATATTTTCGTGTCCACCAAAATTGGACATCAAAATCAACTTCCAATTTTCCTTGAATATTACATTACAAAAATATTCACATTTTTTTCGGATTGGAATAAAATTTCATCCAATATCCATATAAATAAATTTATATGGATTACATTCATTGTATGCACCCAACAATAGTTGCAACTAACTATCAACATCCAAAATGATATCCAATGTGCATTTTATTTTCATATGAGCTTCAATCAAATTATTGACGCTTACACAAATCCGTCAATCAATGATTAACCGTAATTTCAAACGAGGGAGATGTGTTAGTCAAATATCATCCTAAGACCCATGTGGGCCATGGGGTTTTCAACCAACAACAATTATTTAATGAATCATTTATTTCATCACATTGATTTTATTTAAATATGTGAATATAAACAGGCCGTTCAACTTGTAAATGTATTTTTAATCCAATTTTACTACAATAAATAACATGACATTTTTGTCAGTCAATTAATTATTTTTAATTCTCATCCATATCACAACATAACCAATCATCCAATGCCATTTACGGCGCCACAAGTGTCCATCCATGGAGTATGAAATGCGAGCGTCACATATTTATACAACGCTTCTAATACAAATGATTTGTGAATAGTTCATGTGTTGAACACAAAAGGGGTACTACATGCAACTAAATTTCTAACGAGTTTAGATTTCTCACTTTTCTTTAATCACTTTTATTTTATAAGTGACTCAACTATTTATCATGTGCAATCTATATATATTTATACATAATCTATCATGATTATTCTAACTATACCAAAACAATTGAAATTGTTCTCACTTTATATATTTAAGATATAAATTCTCACCCAAGCTAAACCAATCGTCACGGCACTTCTTAAGTAGAATTTCTCGTTGCGCACTCGCCGTTGTCGCCTTTCTGCCACTTGAATTCACTATTCTGACACTACAGTTTGCATACGACCTCCAATCTTCACCAAACTTGGTCATCAACACTGAAACACCATTTCATACAACTATTTCTTAGTGCACTTTCATCCAAAAGGCACAAATTTGCTAGAAATCGCCAATGTTTGCTCCAGGTCATTCAACTTCAATCGTATTTTCTGAGCAGCTCTGAACTCCAAAATTCTATTATGATATGCGCATTTCATAGAGAAAAAAGAGATCAACGACTTTCATTTATAGGGCCTGGGCCAGAAATGCACGTATAAGAAGTAACTGAGCAAAGTACAGAAGAGGGTTATTTGCAAATATGAAAATTTGAGAAAGAGGGATTTTGGAGGAGGTGCGCCCATGGCTGGAGGGGTGGCCTGATTGGCGGTGCAGGGGGACTAACGGTCGGAGGGGGGTGGCGGCGGCGGTGGTGGTCTGTGGTGGCGGTTTTGGGTAGAGGAGGTGGTTTAGGGTTTGCAAGCGGCAAGAGAGGAGGAGAGGGAAGAGGAGGAGGGGTGGCCGGTGGGGAGGAGCGACGGTGGTGGCTGCGGCGGCCGGTGGGGGAGGGGAGGTAGCGACATGTTTGGGGAGGAGGCCATTGAAGAGAGAAAAGGAAGAAAGGAGGGAGAGAAAGAAAGTGAAGAGAGAAAGGGAAGAAAAGTGTTTATATGCTCATTTCTCTTTGAATCGCCCGACTGCAAACGATCCCTGTTTGCCATAAAATTCGGATACGAGATTGTATACGTGATGACGAGTCCAACGGATCAAGTTTTGTCGAATTCCGAGTTCGTTTGACCTTCCGTTTAATTTCTCAATTAGGCTCAAATAAGCTTCAAAAATGCGATTTTATCGTACCTTTTCTTCTTGTACGCCCAAATGCTAATTCCAAAGATTACGAAATTTTTGATTCTACCATTATTTGATGATACAAATCTGGAAAAAAAAGTGAAATCGAATTCTGAGATCATCTCAATAATGTTCCTTTGTAAACTGACTGTCAGTTTTACCCCAAACGGGTTTGTCTCTCAAGGCCACATACTAACTCCGTTTCGCGTGAAATTTGAAATCTAGCCATGACGTATTATTCTGAATCTAACAAAATTGTCTCGTCAAATTCTGAGCCCGCTAGCAAAATTTCGCTTTTAAGGGCTTTGCGATGATTTTAAAAATCGAATTTTCAAAATTTTAAAATATAAGGCTTATAAATCAATTTAATAAATTTACTGAGTTTTTTTTAAGTCAAATAAAATATAAACACTAATTTTAAAATTATCCTCAAACTTTATTTAGTAAAAATAACCAATTTATATTTCCATATTCCTTAAAATAGCTTAAATTAAATTCTTAAATTGGTTCTGAAAATACGGGTTGTTACATTAAATATATATATCCATGATATTGGATGAATAAATGCATAGTTAACGATATATATACACTGATAAGAGTTAAGTACCGTATCGTTTGCACGTAAGAACTAACATTACTAATGATATTGTTGTTGAATGTTATAAATGTTCATATGTTGATAAGTATTTTATTTACGTTGTTGCATACCTATGACACCCCAGTTATGGAACTACACGAGGGACTGGTTAGGTCTCTTTCTCAATTGGAAATATAAAGGATTTTTATACTAATATTAAGAATTAGGCATGAAATAAAGTTTTGAATTTGAAGACAAATTTTGAAAATATTATTTTCAAACAAGTTAATCTATGTTCATAAAGGTTTATAATCATATTGAAAGTGAATTGAACAAGTTTTATTAAAAGTCATAATATGGTCTGAATAGAACGCGTCATGCAGTGGAAGTTCGCGTATTTCGACCATAAACTTTAAATGGCCATAACTTAAGTAATTTGAATCGGATTAACGTGAAACGGAAAAGTTTTCTTTCTAATAATAATAGTTTTAAAAGGAAAAAGGAATTTCTAATGTTCAATGTATAGTTCAAGTTATGCTTATATCTGTTTTGAATGTAGGTTACCGTAAATGCAATTCTTAACCATAACAGCAAATGTCTATTTTAAATTTATTAAAAATATAGATTTTTTTGTAAAATAATTATAAATTATTTAAAAGTGGACTGAACTGGAAAATGATGTATGGTATAAAGTTTGTTTTGATCAAATTAACTAATATAAGCTATTTTGCAATGTTTTTGCAATGCTTTTGAAACAGTTCTATAACGATTTTCTTAAAACAACTTATTTGAAAGTTTTAAACTTATGAACCATTATCCGAAACTTAAATAATAATTTTTAAGGATTAATGTTTTTTTTAAAGTTTATAGTACTTAAAACATACTGGTTTTAAGTAAGATTTTAAAAGGGGTTTCCTAATTATTAATGAAATTGGAAATGAATGGGAAGTTACCTTCGAATGTCGTTATTAAGTCTATGAGTAGACTTGGACTATTCGAGGAATTTGAAAGGTAGAGTTACTATTATTCCACTTGTAGTATCAATCAAACATTGAAGTTGATATCGAACATAAGTGATGTATCTTCTATCCAGTTCCTATACAATCTAATTTCTATTTAATCTTTTGGAATAAATGTTTTTCCAGAATTAATATGGTGGGTTTGGATAGAAATAATCTTCCAATATTTTGTATAGGATTTCGTAGTTAAGACGTATACTATCAGGGGAATCTGAAAGATATTTCGTTATTTCACTTATAGTATTTGTTGATTATGAGAACTAGTATCCAATATAAGTTGATGATTTTTGTTTAAATCTTATATCCATTATCGATTAGTTTTGGGTTTGTTGTGAATGGTGTCTTAAATAACATCATTCTTTAAGCCTCTAAAGATAAAGTCATGATTTGGAATTTTAAAGAGAATTATGATTTATAATGGCTATTTGAAATGATACTTAATGATCTTGATTAGGAGATGGGTTTTAAGAGAAAAGTAAAGGAATGAAGAGTTAACGAATTTGGGTGAAAAGTTAATTGAGTTTTTTGAAGCTAAATTGACTTTGATTATAAAAAGATATGTTTCAAAGAGAAAAGTTATATGATGAATTTTTGAAATATGGATTTTTTTGTTATGATTAATTAAAATCTTATTTAAGCGGATTACCTGTTTAAGAATTTGAAAAGGGATACGACTTAAAGCTAGTGAAGAAATTATTAAATAATCTTTGATTAAGATTTTTTTTTAAAAAAAAGAAGAAGCTAAGAGCTTTCATGAAAATTTATTAATGTTTTTGGGAATAAGCAATAAAGGTTTTATTTTAAAAGGAAGCCTTGATTAAGGTTAACAAAGATCTTGGTAAAAAGACTCAAAAGGATGAATGTTGATTTATATTTAGCGAATATGTTTTTGTTAAAGGATAGTTTGAGAATGGGATTAAAGAAATTTTAATTGACAAAATCCAAGGTGGAAGGAGATTTACTCGAAATCCTATGTAATCCATAATTGTTTTTTTAAATTGCGCTAATTATTTGGAAAGACTGCGATCGTATTTATGTCTGAAAACCATTCCAATGTTATGGAGTAATTGAAGACTGGGAATCTTCACATCGTAGAATTTGCTTTTTGATGTCTCAAATAAGAGGCCACATGTTACGAGGTCATATTGTGAAAACGGTTCGAACGTACTTGGAAATTTGTCAGATTTGCAAGGCCCTTTCTCCTTTATTTTACAAGGAATAAGGTGCGATCGATTTCGTTCAGACCCAAAGCGAACTTATATGGATTGTGTGCTTGACATTGTAATTAACAGCGTAGAAATTGATCTTTGTTAAATATATTATTGTTTGGTGGCAGAGAATTTATTCTCTTAGATTAACACCCTTCTCCGAGATATATGAGCTTAGAGGTTATATATTGGTAGAATCAGTTATATGTGGTGAACTAACAATGTGATATACTTAAGTGGCGAGCTATTGATGATCAAAGCATGGCTTATTAAAGCATAACTTTGTGTATGACGAGACTTCGGCAAGCCTCGCATCCCGGAAATGGACAAAACAGGAAAATTGCAGCAAGGACATGGGTAACCATCACCTTCTAGATAAAAAGTGTACCATGGTATGGAGCTAAGGTATTACTTATGTGGCGACTTCTACTTTTGTGGATGTTGATGTTGGGGCCTTGGTTAAAGGTTGTTAACGACCGATAGATGACTTATTTAGGCGTGATCTAATCGATCCAGTAAGAGAGAGACCGACCTCGTGTTGGTTGAAAGCTCGTTTGGTTCTCGGGGGGTGGGGGTCCCTCTATAGGCATACCCATCGTGGATAAGGAAGTTATTTTTCCTTGCCATTTTTCGGAAACCCAACCTTCACTACAAACTTTTATGTTTTAAGTTGTATAGCCTACTTGTTAACGGTAGGAATACGTCAACATAATGGGATGTGGTATTATCATCCCATTGTGTTGGCTAATATTGATGCATTTACTTGCGAAAGAATTTTCACACTATGCATTAATAATAATATAAAAGAGAATTTTTTTACGTATCAAACATTTTTAACTATTATAAGGAGAAATCTCGTCCATGTGTGCATTTGCATTGTGTGTGTGCCACGAGACCTTATGATAGTTCCATTTCCCAAAAAGTCATTGCTGAATTTATATGCACTGGCATTCATAAAGAGTAAACCGTTCTGTGTTATATGGCATGGTCCTGTGATTTACCTTACCTTAAAATAAACCAAGAAGACGACTGTTTTAATTCTCATACCAGTCCTATGACTGACATGGAGTTTACTGTTCCTTCACCCAAACTTTGGGTGCCCATAATTTTCCACATGGGGAACTAGTGGCTTTCGTTGTAGATTTAGTTTTGAAGTCAGTTAGAATAGGATCCTAGATTTCAACTGGAGCTATTATATTGAAGCACTCACATTCTTTCACTAAGTTTAGTATTTTCCTAGCCTAAATCTCATATTCTCTAAGTCAACGTCTAAGCTCTGCTATTCTTCCTCCTCCTCAAATCTCTTCAGAAAAAATAGAATAATTAGTTTACGAAAATTTTGAATCAAGATCTAGAGGAAAAGAATGAATATTAATTAGACGGTGTTCAGAATCATATTCGACGTGAGGTAATTTCTTAGATCTGGTCTATTTCAATTTTCTCCTCTTTCTTCCCTTTTTCTTTTAGTAAGAATTGTGGATCCATGGTTGCTAGGTTCTAAATTCAGTTACGAGGACCATGGAATACTAAGATCTGGACCGGATTCGGGATTTGGAAAGCAAATTTAGGTGAGCGAATTTAAGTTATATCATTTTTGATAATGGTATATTATCGATTGATGTTCCCTGTTAACATGCAATGTAAATCTGATAGAATGATTAAAGTAATGAAATGCTATTATGACATGTTGAGATATTAATATGTTAAAATATTAATATGTTGGAAAATTCATATGTTGAAACGTTTAATATGTTGAAATGTTCATATGTTGAAATGTAAACTTGTTAAAACATGTGTAGCGATTACTGTTGCATACATCCATGTTCTAATTACATGATTAACTTGTGTCATATTATGTACTTGAACTATTAACTGTAGAATTGAGAAAATTACATGTTAACTTGTTAGATTTGAATAATTACATGATTACATGTTAGAATAGAATCAATTACATGTTAGAAAGAACATGCGACATAAAACTGGCTTAATATCATGACATGTAAAATATATATTATAGTAAAAATATGAAAGAATGGACAAACCTAAATTGTATAGAAAATTTACAGTAAATAGAAAACTGTAACTGCACTAAGACAAGAGGTTAAATTCAACTTATGGTAGAAAATAACATATTGTGGGCTTATTAATAAACTTAAATGGGTTAAATTATATGACTGAAATTAATAAACAAGAGGAATTTGGTAACTTGAATAAGAAGTCAACGTGAATGGGAATAACCAAGTTAAATGGAAACCCGATGAGGTAAAGCAAGCGCATAGTATAATGTTAGACATAGGGTCTAATAACATATTAAAATAAGGCGTTTGGACCAGTCCGCACATTTAAGGTGAATAACCCAACGAGGTAGATCATCGCGATGTCATAAGGCACGACGGGGGCGCACATTCATTTGATCATTTTGTCGGCTTCGAAGGACTGGAAGGGGAAGCACACGGCTTCCTGAGATGTGGAAGGCGCTCCTGGTAGTCCTCTATGGCGGTGCAGTGTTTAGGCTGTGCTCATAGAGGTTGGGTCTGCGTTTAACTACCCGGTGAGTAGCCTTGATTGCAAAAGTAGCTTTGCAGTCAGAGAGCTGTGACGAGGTGACACTAGGGTGATTCGGCGGTCGCCTCAAGAGGGAGGTAGGGGTCACAACCAATAAGTATAGTAGATCATCGGGTACTCGTCATTGGCAGCCAGTGGGATGCGAAAAGACTAGAGCTAAACCAAAGACGCCATCCACCTTTCACTATAGAGGAACAGTGGTTGAGGAGAGATACCAACTGGATGTTTAGATTGTTTGTTAGGGGCAAGTCGCTTAGCTCTTGTATTCTTTACTAGTTGAGGGTCGGGCCGAGGTAGGGCCATAGCCACCATGAAAAAATAGACCTGAAGGATATCTGTATTTTGAGGCTCTTAAAGGCGGGCCTATACAGATATAGAAAATCTCCCGACCGAGTTCCGTATTTATTGTACAGCCCTGCCATGGAACTTGGTGCACATTAGAGGTTATGTGTGGTTAAGGCATCGAATACGATTGATGATACGTACATGGGAAAGTCTAGATATATGCATGTCTACTCTGGGTGGTGTATCGTAAACTTGAGGGCATTACTCTGCGATGGAATCTGATTCGATCGAAGGTGGCTGTCCTTATGCTTACGTAGCATAGTAAGGACAAATATATGCAGAAAGTAACATTGTTATTTAGAGATCCATATGTCACTCCAGCATAGGATGAGGGACTGCGTACATTTCTGTGGCATTGCGCTGGAGATCGTACGAGTGGGGTACCATGGGGTGTACCTCAATATTGGGGGGTAGCTACATATATAATGTATTAGGTTAATCCACTGGGAAGTAGATGGGTACGACGTGTGTGAGCCTTGAGTGCTGATAACACAAGTAACCTAATAAACAAGAAAATGTAACTGAACGGTATACGTAGGATTATCCAAAATGTATAGTTTAAATCCAGTCACCAGAACTTGTGTTCTGACCCCCCCTCCTCATAACATACTCGCAGGTTAGATTTGTGGCAGAGATATGATAGCTTTGGATACTGGTCAGACAGTATTATTACTACGGTAAGGCTATATTTTGATTACATTATATTTTATCCATTTCGCTGTGAAATGTTTTTATGAGCTCTGATATGTTTTATATATCTCTGTCCTTCCTGCAGGATACCGGAGCAAACCAACACGAGTTTCGATAGATTAGAATTTTGAAAAAAATTCGGTCTATCGGAATTCAGGTTGTTACAGTGTATTTATAGGAAAGAGCTAGATATTTTTATTATTATATTCAAATATGTTATCATTGAGCGTCTAAAGCTCGCATGACCACAACAAAGCTTCAATCGCTATAAAACTTGACATTCTATCATATTTCAATATTCCGGACTATATGAAACTGGTTTTGTCAAGTTTCGAGGCTATTTGCAAAAATAATATTTTCTTGTGTTATTAAAATCAATTCCAATTGATTTTCAAACACTTCAATTCTTCGACAATAGTTATTTTTATCATTTACAGTCAAATAAATTTTAAGCTTCAAATTCAGTTTAATTTATATTCAATTCCAGATTTGCTTATTCGAGTAATTTCAACATTTAGATTACTATTTCACGATTTTATTATATTAATTAACTCATATATTTTGAATTCAAGTTATTAAACTTTGAATTTAATCATCTTTTTATATTTAATTAAAATAAATATTCAAGTGAAAATCTGGACGATTATAAGATGCAACTTTATGAAAAATCGGCAAATATATGAAATTTTAAAAGTGTTTATAGGACTAGGAGGGGTGCTTGATGCTTCGTAAGGACATTCTCTGGAATGCCTATTTAGTGCTTACATTCAACCTCCTAGAAGAGTTAGGGTTTCTTTCATGGTGAAATGGGTTGCCATTTCATTTGTAATGTTGTTCAAAAGAAAATAAACTAGCGATAGAAAATATCGCGAGTTGATCACTACATAAGACTACGCATGACTTTAAGATTGATCCAGAAATAAGACTCTAGGCGACAAATGAGAAATGTGTATGATATTTTATATATGTTTCATAAAAGTTGTTAAGTATGTGGCATTATTAAAGTGAAACGGTTGGAAGTGTATGGTTCATAAATGATTAAAAAGTATATAGGGTGCTCTTGTTTGAAACAATGCTTAAATGAATACTCTTAATATGATGATTTTTAAATATGATAGGATGCAATTATTGTTGTTGATTTTATGACGAGAAAACATATTCCGCTAGACGGTAGTTTCTCACTATATGTGTTATGTTTAATAAAATATATTACTACTACGAGTCTTAATGCCTGATCCATGTTTAAGCTATTTGATTTCCCATTAGCATAGGGGTAACCATCCAAGTATGTCATATTTATATGCTTAATTTTTTTACTGAAGATAATAAAACCTCCAAAGATGAAGAAGGTGGCTTAGCTAATAAAAAAAATTATTTTTCATTTCTTATAATGTAAACCATGTTACGTAATTGGTTACTTGTCCATACCTGAATCTTCATATGCTAGGCAGGATAGTAAAATCTATGTTTTATCACATTTACCACTACGTCGGCATGATTTTGGTTGTTAAAAATTCAAAGTAATTTTGTGTAATGGAAGTTATGTAGCTTCTCAGTTTACTTAAATGGAAGTTATGTAGCTACTCAGTTTACTTAACCTTGGAAAAAAACATATCATATTTTATTACTTGAAACTAATTTTGGTGATGGAAATAACTTTATAGATGTTCATTTTTGTGTTTCGAAATGACGGATGTAGTAACCTCAAATCAACGATTATGTTAGGGGACACTTAACTAAAAAGTTAAACATAGATATAAATATTAATTCGATAGCCGAAAATAAACTCTTCTTGGGAATCATACATTATATATATATATATGTATGTATGTATATGTATATATATGTAAGTATGTAAGACCAGGTTGGGTGCACTAGGGAGCGTTTTATGACTCTGGTCAGTTTTTCTCCTGAACAAATTCAAAAAAAATGTATGTATGTATGTGTATATGCATGTATAATGTATACGTACTTTAATATTGATATACATATGGAAATTCTTCCCTCTCCACTAATGCTTTTACTATTTTACTTCTTTTTATTACGAATGCTTGCTTTTACAAAATAAATAATGAAGACTCAAAGCATGTGTTTGATGTTGAGTGGTTTCGGGGAAACGTTAGTAGCGGAACTACAAGTTTGCAGACTAACATCTATGGTGAGGTAGCAACTTTAGATGTTGATGTTAAAACTAAAACTTAGATGCCAAACCAAGTAGTTGGAGTGGTTCACATGAATGCTTTTTGCATTATAATATATTAATGGAAATTATGAGAAAACTTCAAACTAAACTTGTTGAGTGGGGACTAATAGCTTAAGAAGAATGCTTTTGTAACATGAACCTAGATAATAAGAATTGTGAAGGAAATGTTTTTACAATTTAGAAGCCTGATTTGATGATGTAAAACTAGTTGAAGGCTTGTGAGTGCATCTATGGGGATATGAGATATGACAATGTTCAAAAGAATTAACTTCATATTACCTCCTAAAAGATTCTTTGGAATGGAGAGAGGCATTGACAGTTGGCTTACGAAGGAAGAAATTACTTAGGATCAATCTAATGACAAATTCAAGGCTTGACTTATTCCTGAAACACAAAGACTTTTTGTGTCTAGTGTTTCTACATTTGAAGCAAAGAGAATGATGTTGGAAGTGTGTCTCCTGTGTTCTAATGCTCTATCAAAATATTCAGAGGGGTATACAAGGACTCAAGCTGAAAAGAGTGATAAATTTATAGAACGCCTAAGGAATGGACTGCAATATAAGGTGATGGTGCACTTCGAAGGAACTAGAAAAATTGAAAGCGTGTTAAATAGGTGAATTTCAAAAAGAATTTGAACTGAGGTCGTTATTATATCTATGAATTCCAAATTGATTTTTTGAACCAATCTAAATATTTTAAATAAAATATTTATTTTTATAAGTTTTATAGAAGGTTTTATTTAACTCATATGGTTTTTAACTATTAAACATATCAAACATGCTTATATATGGTTATTGTCGTACAGGAGTTATAGGTTATACACCTTTATGGAAACATTTGTCCCTTTATACGTGCGTTTGTCGTCTATACTTTTTCTTAACAGTAGAAAATAACAATTGCGAACATATGTGTCATAATTACCCCTACACATATATGTTAAAAATATTATTTTCACTAATTTGTATGTATCGAATTGTAGAACTAATATCAGATTTTGCTTTCACTTATAAAAGATATAAAATTAATTTTATGATCTTATTGGAAATTTCCTTTTTATAAAGAAAAAATAAAATAACATACATCTACGTATATATGCATAAAAATAGTAAAAATACTTCAAATTTGAAAAACATGTAATTACTTGTATTTTACGTATTAGAGGGGGGGGGGGTAAAATAATTGTATTTAATTAGTATTTTATCATATAATTCTAAATATGGTTCTGCGGAATGCTTTACATGATAATGATTTTTGTCGAATCTCTATGTGACCATTTTTTCCTAGAAAATCTTGTTTCATTCATAACTTTTAGTATATGTCGAATTAGACATTCTATCCTGTCTTATTGTTTTAAGATTACAGTTTACCATTTTGTAGATTGGTGATATTAAAAAAAAATCAGATAAGTGGTTCAAAAGAAATTGAAGTTGTAAGCATTAAATGTTGTTGGCCAAAATTAGTGTAGTACTATTCGCTTGAAATTAGCAAGCCCATTAGTCCAATCACATTCAACTATGATCATAAGCTGAAATGAATAATATGAAGCTTTCCTCCATTTGTCCTACTATCCCTAAACCTATATCTACTTTAATTCATCCCCAAATTCATAAATCTACACTTAACTCTTCAACAAATTATCTCTAATTGCTAATCACAGATAGATTTGCATCGGTTGATTGAGTATTTTCATTTTAGTTGCATATTCATTAAATTCCTTGGTTTCTGGATTAGATCTCCGCTTGATTTCATCAAATTATGATATTAGGTGAGTGGTTATGATCTCCCACATATTTATATTTGATTATATGCCATAAATAGTAGATTTCATCATCTATATGTTTAATTGACTCTAAAACTTGATTAGATCTAGCAATTTAAGATCTAGAAATTATAGGATGATATAACTATGTAAATTGATGATTAATATGTTAGATCCCATGTAATTAGTGAGAAATTTACCATATTTATGCTAGACCTATGATTAGATTTGTCAGCTTCATGTTTGCATGCAATTGAGTGATTATAAATAATTATAATTGATTGAATTTACATTTGAATGTTGAATGTGTGTTAGTGTTCAACTTATTTAAGGATTCAGATGTACGATAGGGAGCAGACTCAAAACCCAAAAATGTTTTAAAATCAGAAATGTGCTCAAAGCTAATAGGCTCGAAGGCAAGGGTTGCTTCGAAGTTAGAGGTGAGCTCAAAGCTAGAAAGTAAGGTTGGAGCCAAATAATATGCTTAAAGCCAAAGGTTTGTTTCAAGGTTGGAAAGTCAGTCCAGAAATCCGTATAAAATCCAATCAAAGTGCTTTAGTCGAAGAAAACAGATATATTTAACTATGTTTGGAATGGTCCAATTAATACAAAGCAATATGACTTGGTATAGAAAGGTATGCTTTGAATCAATTCAGTAATTCAAAGCAATGTAGCATTTCGAAGCAAGGTGATTTGAAGATACTTCAGGTTGGTACTTCGATTCAAAGATATGAACATTAGATTATGCATAGCAAAGTATCTTCAGATCGATGCGAAGAGAAGTAGCTCTAGATCTATGCAAAGCTGGGGGAGGGTCTTTGAATTGATGTGAAGCGAACGACTTTAAATTAATGTGAAACAACTTCATGTTGATGCAAAATAAAGTGACTTTGGATTGACTTTTGAAACAAATAAAATCTCTTTGCTAATGAATTTTTGAGTGAAGCAAATTTTCGAAGCAAAAAAAATCTTTGAGTGCTATGCTTTGAAGCTTGAAGCAGGGTGCTTCAAAGGTCGAAGTAATGTGCTTCGAGACTTGAAGAAGTGTGTTTGAAGCAAAGCAGTATTGGATCAAATCAAAGCAACAGTTTCGTTAAGAGGAAATTAAAGACTGTGATGTCTATAGAGTGGCATAATGAGGTCTTCAGGGTCAAGCTGGTGGACATTACTTCTTGATTGCTTCTGTAAGGTGGAAGCTGTAGATGAAGTTGTAAATCTTCGATTAGGAGCTCAAAAGGAAGTGGAATTGAAGGAATATGTGATAGGTATCTCGAGAAGGAATGAGACTGCAGGATAATGGAATGGTTTGATTAAGCCTCGAAACTAAGATGGAGCAGTGGATGATCATACGATCGCAAATGCAAAGGAATCATTGTTCTCTCAGAGTGTTCTAGTTGTTGATCAAAGCAATAATATCATGGTAATGCCTATTAGGACTATTAGAGATAGTCGTGTACCCTGGATCACTTGGAAAGTGGTCTAAAATTGGGCAAACCAGTCCCTAAGGTAACGTGTTGAACACATAGGTTTCTCAAACATGGTAGTTCGACTAGAACCGAGGTTTTCCATTATCCCCAGGCATATGCGAGGATGGTTATATGGGTTATCAATGTATTCAAGGCTTTATACTATGATAGCCAAGCTTTGTTTGATGGATGTTATGGTTACTATGGTTGTTCGTTCCTTTTCTCTTAATAGGCTATCACCTATAGGAAACTGAAGTAGAGATTGGCAATAGGAATGATAAGGGAGGCTTCCTAGAATATTCTGTCATATTTTATTATAGTATCCAACATTGTTATTATTTGAGTAACATATGTCACTTAAATATTATGTGCTAACTCTTTGGTTGTAGAGACATGTCATGCATGAGACTCAAACCTATCTAGTAGCATATTTTCTAGTTTGTAACTTTGATAGACATTTATCGCTCACACTAGAATATTGTTATGTTTTGTGCTTCCTTTTACTATTTTGGGTTCTCATCAACAATATTAATGAGTAGGCCAAATAGCATGTAAAGAAGAGCCAGGAGAGGTTTGCGTATTATTCTATATTGTAAACATTTCGCTTATATTGTTTTATTTATACACTTTGAGGGATATGTACCGAGCAATTGATGTGCCACATATTTTACTTACGTACATAATTTAGTGATTCTACAAATATGGTATCTCTTCCTTGTTATGTTTCACTACTATTCAATTGTATATTTTCTTATCATATTTCATCCATGCACTATGAGATATATGATAGGCTGCTTTTATTTCTCCTTCTATGATTGTACCATATTAATTTGGCACATTTATAGTGCTTTTTTATGCTATCCGGTGCAGGTGGTATAAGTGATCGTCACTTAACATACATATTAAATTTGTAATTTTGCATGTCTTAAAAAGGCAAGGAGTTGAAACTTAGATTAACATATGAAGAATTCAAAAAATGTAAGAACTTGCATAAAAGTATATTAAAGTGAAACAACTTTAAAAAATGAACAATAACTAAAAGAATTTACATGCGAAACCATTAATCATACATGACAGACATATAAAAATATATTTGATTTTCAAAGGGATTTCAAATAATTCAAAATGTAGCTTACTTTTGCTGTGTATATAATACGTTTGAAAAATATATCAAGCAATTTAAGTATGTTTCCACATCTAAATAGTTTTTTTAACAGTAATATTCAAATTGATGAAAAAATTAGAATAAACAACCCAAATATATATAGATTCATTGTATAATGTTTAGGATCTAAACAATACATATAAGCTGGATATATAATCAAAAGAAGAGAATCACGTGGGTTTTTAAACTGTATTAGCATCATGTTTTACGTAATCAAATAATACTATAATTTTTTTTTGACATAAAGCAAAAAATCATGCCTTAAATGAAAGAAAAATCTTCTAGATTTGGCTTTGCCAAAAAGAAAAGAAAAAAATCTTCTAGATTTAATTGAATCACCTTCTAGATTTTGCAAGGTACGAGGGACATTTTACCAACACTAAATATATTTGATCTTGTTTGAATCTCATTTATGTTCCTTTTCATAAAGTGCATGGAGTTTCTTAAAAGAGAGAGGATAAAGAGGTAAAATTGAACGAATGATTTTTTATGAAGGTAATAAAAGATAATTCAAAACATGAATCTATTGCCTTCCTTTATTTACCCCTTTGACTTTTCAAATTATATCTGAATCCTTTCCTCTTCCTCCTTTAATCAACCATAATAGAATCAAGTGCACCTCTAAAAATCCCTAAAGCCATTTAGTAATTAATTCATTTAATTTTTTTAAAGAATATCATATGCTGATACATGCATATACAATATACTTGCATTTCATTAAATACTAATGATTTTTTTGGGCATAGCCAGTAAGTTTTATAGCGGTTGTACAACTACGTTTAAAAATAGATGAATATGTATCCTATATATGCATAGAAGAACTAAAACTCATTTTATAGTGATCATACCACTTGAAATGAAAAAACAAGTGTTTGACATGAGGCGACACATCAAGTAAAGTGTCATAAAGACACATAACTAGCCTACCTCAAAGGAGCTATTGACAATAGCAGGCCCAAAATAGTGTACATACCCAATAAAGATAGATGGTAATTAGGTACTTGATTTAGATTTCCTTATTTAAAGTTGGCACTACGATCTCAAGTGTCATCGGAGAAGACTACTTTGTTCATCTGACCTCGCATTCCAACTAGCGATAGACCTATATTCTTACCTTCAGAAGATATTATAGCCATTTATCATCTTCAAACTCTATACTGACAAACTTAAGATATGTATTTCTTTCCATGCAATATCGCATATCGAAAGGCTTAAGTACTCAAGTAAGATCATCAGTATACCACACAATCATGTCATTATGTAGAGGAGGAACTACCTCTGCTATTCTATCAGCATTAAAAGAATGAGATATATAATATCCAATGTAGGTGTGGCAGTAGAGGGACGGACCTTCGAAACCACTTTACGACAAGAGGCCAAGGAAGGGGGTGCACTGAGAAAATAATGCAGGGAAAGCAATAAAATCCTAAGAGTCGTCAAAATGGCCAAATGGGTGGTAAGTGGTGCAATAGTTAGGTTTCCATCCATATTTAACTCTCACCATAACCACGAAGACCTCAACTACTCTAACTTTGATAGAGTCCAGTAAAGGTTTATTAAGGGTTATTTCAATCAAGGCTTTGGTACAAAATAATTTATCTCTAGCGAAAGTTTTGCATTGAAACACTTTAATTACCTAATTTGATTTTATAGCCAACCTTAACCAGTTGGAGATTGTAGAATAAAGGGAGTATGTAAAAAATAAGTCTAGATTGGAATAGAAAGTATCCGCTCTTTGGCTTCGTCAATAGTCACACTTTTAGAAGTAATGATAAACGATTTCCCCTTAATTATAGTTGACTTGGCATTGAGTGCTCGAAGTCACTCTTTAGGTATGGAAAATTTCAAAAAAAAAAAGTCGATTTATCTAAGCAAATCGACATACCACCTCTGATTTGACACGTCGTACCATATTGTTTCTTAACTATCGTATATGGGAGGTGAAGAGGTGTGCTCAGGAAGAAACCAACCAAGCAATCCGAACAAAAATCAGCCCCTGCCTGAATCAAATCTGACGGGAGAGCACTAATCCCTTTGATCACCACATTATCTAATTCACTAGGCTAATTAACCCCTATATTACAATGATAATTTCAAAAAAGAGAAGTTCATTTTGGTACAACAACCACCAGATCAGATTTAATACCATTTATTGAAACCGCACCATAAGCTGAATCATTTACTGAAACATAACTTAACTCATTCAAATTTTCCACGCTCGCTGAAATAAGCGATGGGACATCAATTTGAGATGAACACTGCAAATTAACATTACCATAAGCAGTTCAAGCAACATCAAATTCACAATTTTCAACTATGGAAAAAACCAAACCAGCAATATTTTCGATCCATCTAAGATCATTTTTTGACACATCTAAAATGAGGGGAGAGAGGCTTATTATTACTACCAAAATTAACTCTGAAACCAGTTAACAACGATGGGGTATTGAAAGAACACAAACACAGAAGAACCTTCCGAAAACAGAAAACCAAGAATTGGGAAGAGCCGAAAATAGTAAAGAATGGTTCGAAAGCGGCATAAACCAGCACTTTCTCCGAAGGAAGAATCTTAGAGTATAAAGAATGAAAAAAAAAAGCTCATCCAGCAAGGTCCATACGACGTGGCTTATTCGGTTGGGAGTTCTACAATAAAAGGCCATCTAAGCTAAAAATTAAGAAAAAGCAAGACAAGAACTTTGCATATCGAAACCTGGAAGGACTATTGATATTAACTTGCTTAATATAAGTACATCTGGAGGCAAAGATAACAAAAGTATATAGAGGTCATCCGAAACCATCTTTTGAAGTATCTACCGCCTAAAATCCGAAAGGTCACACTGACAGACAAAGACAATAAGACATCATCAGGAGCCACATGCCAAAATACCAGAAAATCCAAAAAGCTCCACCTGGAGGTTGACCGGAATGCTAACAGAGATACATGCCATCCATACTAATGTACTTAGTATGAACACCGATGGCGGTTTCGAACCAGCAGCTATCCACATACATCAAGAGGACAAGCTCCTCTAAGTATACACGACAAAGCCGGAAGTCTGCATCTGGAAACTTACATCCGAGAGCCTACACCCGGGAGCCAGTATCGGAGGTTTAAATGTTGCCCGGAAGTCGTCGCATCAACAAGCTTATCTCAATCTCAAGGAAGCCCCAATTGACCGGGACCCTCACTTCAAAGGTCATAACCGGCACCCCAAAAGCGGCCGGAAGCCAAACATCCGAGATCAAGGAGAAAAGCGACCGACAAAGGCACCTGCAGGCCCAATCGCCCAACAGCGAAAGGGCCCCCAAGTTCTCCATAAATAAGATCCCATGAGTCACATTTCTGGGGGATCTCTCTCATTCTCATTCTTGTACTCCTTCTCTAAAAACAAAAAGAGGGGACCCATTGGAGGATTTCTTTCGTCTTGGTCATGTATTCTAAATAAAAGATTAATAGAGAACACATCTATGCTCAAAGTGTTTTCCTATGAGTTTATCATGTTATTTCCTAGCTATTGTTGCTATGATTTACTGTTTGCTTCCTATATATGCGTAGATTCTTTCCCAAGCCTTGTCGCAGATTGGATGAAAAACCTCTTTCCATAGGTTTAAATCCATCCTGCTAACCAGGTTTTCCTTATAAGCCTAGATCTTTCCACGAACTTGGTGTAGAATTCCTTTCTAACATCCGTTGAGCCTTTTGTCAAAACAGCGTTTAGCGATCCCTCTCCTAAAGACCTTGACACTTAGGAGCAACAATCTGATCAAAAATCGCAAAGGATAAACAACCCATTTCTCTCCGCTTAGATCCATTCTTATTGGCTTATCTCCAGTGTTGACAAAAAATATCATTAACATTTTGGCACTAGAAGGATTGCTTAAACCTCCTACCCTTTGGTTAACCATACCACATTTCTACTATGTTGTTTCGTCCTGGATTGGACTAAACCTTGAAGAGGCGAACATTATGAATAAAAGGTCTCTGCCAGTTACTAATGGGTTTCCCATGGTTGGGACAATTATTGACGAGCCGTGGACGACCGAAAGGCTCAAATTAGGAACACTGCGTCTCCAGGAGAAAGAGAAAGATGTATAACCATATGACCCTGATCGATGGAGAATTAACCCCTTCCACTTAGGACCTACTCCGATTTTTGCCCTGAATCAGTACTCAGCGAAAAGATATAACTCCTTCCCCCGTGTTAAAGAAGCTGTCCTAGACAGGCTAAGGGAACCATATTCGAATGAAAGGGTGAGAAGGCTGCCACTTCTCTCACCAATAAAAGGTCTGAAAGAGACATACCCCCATGTTGAAATGCAGTTAAAAGGAAGTTTATGAACAAAGATGGAATAATAAAGTCAAATGATAAAAGGACCAAAATACAATAGCGAAAGAGAGATTTCGAGTCAAAGTTGCCAAAAGGTTGCAAGCTCATAATGTCAATTGAGGGTATCTACTTTTTAAGTAGGCACGAGTTAAACTTTTGGTCGTCATTAAAGAAGAAGCACAAGAATGAGGTTAAGTTGGAGAGGCCATATTGCTACTACCATATGGTAAACGGACACGAAACAAACCATTGCAGAGTTTAGGTGGAATGATCATCTGCTTCTTAAGCCAAGGAAAACAACAAAAATATGTAAAGAAAGCATAGAGAGTTACATCGATAAAATCTTTAAGAGAGGAAAAAGGTTACCTACACGATTGCAGGGCAGGAAATCCCCACAGGTCGGAAATGACCAATGATAGGTCAAACAACAAATAGATAAAAGAGAAAGAAAAAACCCTCATCATCACCAAATTGGTCAGGGTGAGTCATTCCCTATAGGGGGTGGTGTGTTAGTCTTTCTCCATGCCCAAATTAGAGGGGGCTAGGTTAAAGCATCAAAAGCGTAAGCCGCCGTTTCACACCAGAAATGGTCGTGGCAATGCATCAAAAAATTAGCACGCCCTGCCTCTGCTCGTAGAAGAGTACGCCCCGCCTCTGCAAGAACTAAACACGTCCTACCTCCACTCGCAGAAGAGCATGTCCTACCTCTTCTTATGCTTCCTGTTACCCGTAGAAGGAAGCGCAAACCCCTATCATTGCCTACGATGGTCAAGATAGGGCACCCCTCAGAGGGAGGCACCATGTAAGCCTCTATCAGTAACTACGATGGTCAGTATAGAGCGTCAAAAGAGTAAACCATAGTTCTATGCCTACGATAGCCCCATCTAAGTTTCTAAGACCTTATCATCACCTACGATGGTCATGATAAGGCACCCCTAGTGGGAGGTCGGGTAAGTCCTTGGGCCCTGCCTGTGGATAGTTAGGCAAGCGCACCAGACGCACATGCCCAAGGAGTGGCCAACAAAGCACATACATCCTCTTATTTGACATCAAAAGCCTAGAGAGTGGCTCAGGAAGCATATACAACCTCTTATTCACATGTTAAATCCAAAAGGGTACACAAAACAATAATGCCAGAAGGATTTCCGGTCTTCAATCTTTAAATACCCGAATCTGGGTTGATTCGGCTCTTAACAAATGCCGGTAGGAGTTCCAGTCTTCGACCTTTAAATACCCCAATCTGGGTTCATTCAACTCTTCACAAATGCCAGAAGGAGTTCTAATCTTCGATCTTTAAATATCCTAATCTGGGTTGATTCGGCTCTTCACAAATGTCGGAAGGGTTTTCGGCCTTCAATCTTTTAACTCCCGAATCTGGGCTGATTTGACTCTTTACAAAGTACCGGAAGGGATTTCCGATCTTCAACCTATCATTACCTGAACAAGGGTTGGCTTGGGTCCTCGGTATATAATATTCAAATCAAGGTTGATTCGACCCGTGGTGAAGGTCAGAAGAGGATCCCCGGTCTTACACCGACATCCAAGTCTGTATAATCCTGAATTGAAATGAATCCGAAAATTCACTAATAGAAAAGCTCCGAAATAATAATCTCAAATTGAAACATCCTTGGATGTACTCACGGAAGAAGGGCTACAAAAAAAATTTGGAAGGAAACCAAAAACTCATCATCAAAGCAAGCTAAAATAAAAAGGGTTATCTCTCCTCTATTTAGGGAAATTTCTTAAGTCATTTATAAGCAAGCAATTGTTGTCCATAGTTTATATCAATAGTTATTTACATAATAGACATTGACAACACATAATTTCATTTCACAAAAGCTACATTCTCAGTGGTTTAGATAGAGGTATAATCACATATCACTATTACAGAATATCATCAAATATCTAGGTCCTCTCCATCCTCAGGTGAAGGAGGATTAATGGCATGACGAACTGCAATACTTAGTAACTTATTTAGCTTTCGCACTTTTCTACTCGTTTCTTCATGATGGTCAGAGGGTTTGATTTGAAGCTTCAATTCACCCCTACACATAGCTCTAAGGGATTTGTTTCCTTTCTTTAACTCAAGAACATTCATGTGCTACTCATGCCTCCCTTCTTGTAAACGCCTAATTTGATCAGCGTACCTGACGACACGATCATGAGAATCCTTGATTAACTTAGTGTCATAAGTCCCCTTCATCTCGGCCACCACTCTTTTGCACAGTTAGAAATGGTTGACTCCTTTAACACCGGAGGAGGATTACTAAAGTAATAGTTCTTCTGAAGGGTGGGAGTCTTACGAGCTGTCGCAACACCGGGAGATGAAGATCCCGTCATGATAGGAATATTCTTGAAACAGTGTTCCCACGTCTCGCACTTTGTATTAACATTGTTTAAATCTATTTCCAAGTTGATGATACATTTACGTAAACCCCTTATTTCATCCTCGAACTTGATATAGGGTGTAGTCCTTATATATGTCTTTAATCCAAGAATAGTCCTACCCCTTTCTCCTAACAGGTCTTTCAAGACATTCATTCTCTCGATCAAATACTTTATAGTTAAACTCTGATGAAAAATCTGCCTTCCTTGAGATATAGAAGTTTGTTCTTTTGACATTGGCGCTTCACCCCGAGGTGGCGAACTTTCATGATGGTCAACCCACTTGTAAGAACAAAGAAAAATAGCCCTGGTTATGTCTTGGTTGATCTACGAAAAGAAAAACTACATTCTTATATAAAAACTACCTGAAAACAATCTATTACGACATATAGATAAAGAGAAAATTACAAAAGATCACTTTTGCTTAATTAATACATTCATTGTTTACATAACATCTTGGCATGATTAACCCTTATACTCTTTAGCATTGCTTCGCAGTCTTCACTTAAAGAGTCAAAAGAGAGTCGGGGAAATTTAGTGTAAACACTCTTCAGTTTCTCCAGAAAATGCTTTTTCCTGAAAGCACAAGCAAATGTTGTTAAAAACTCCCTTTTCAGTCTACAAGCCATATGTAATGCACCATCGTAATAAAAAAAATTCTGTCATGATACAAATAAGTGTATTAACCTTCGCATGTAGAAAATGGGATCCCATACAAATATTACATGATCGTTGGGTTAAATTTACAAGTATGCCTATTACTTTACAAAAGAACAGTTTAACTCCTTCTTTTTGTTGCCTAACTCTGCTTAAGGCAGGAAGCAACTTCTCTTTAGTCTATTGTGATGACAAGAGACTAGTTATAGTTAGATGTTAAGGGAAAGAGAAAAATATTGTCGGAGCAAGAATTATACCCAAGAAGAAGAAGCCTCGGGACCACTCTTAACAGAATCGTGGAAAGCTCCGGCACCCGAAAGGGGATCGTTTTTATCCCCACTAGGATTACCCCGGCGACCACTACGTCCGGAGCCATTGTCTTCACTTTGTCCTTCATTGCCAACAAAAGCAAAAGTCCCCCTTCTTCACCTAAATCATCAGAGAGATTGTCAATATATAAAAGGTCCTTGACTTTAGATTCACTCCTCTGGGGACCTCAACGCCTTGCTCGCCCAACTTAACCCTTTCCATAACTTGATCCCTGATGAAAGGAGGAACTTTTGAGGTTCAGATCTCAGGAAAACTTTGAAGGTTATCGAAAAGAAGGTGAAATAAGGCATCTTCATAATAGACGGACTTAATCTGCGGAAGATGAACTTGCAAGAAATTAGAAATCCTGTCTTCAGCCGCATAGATTGTTTGTGCAATGCGTGAAAGCTTCTCATCCTTCTTCTGAAGCTCATTGGCATGAGTTACCACACCTTCCGCTATTTGATGTTCCAAAGTTGACACCCGGTCAGGGGTTACATCCATAGTCTGCTTTTCTCTCTCTAAAGCTGCCTCGGCGTGTCCCAAGGAAGCTCTCAACCTCTCACTTTCGTCGCTTAAAGTTTTGTTTGCTTCTCGAAGCCGAACGATTTCAGTAGCAGAGGAAGAAGGAGTCAGCTTAAACAAGTTCCATTCTTTGGTAATCTAAGAAGTTGAAAGCATCCATTAAACAATCGCAACAAGTTGAAGGACCAGATTAAAAAGAAATTTTATACCTTAAACTGTTGGGCAATCAAATTCTTGTAGAAATCTGTCGTGTTTGAAGAAGATGAAGGTAACGAGAGGTCAGAAAATTCTGGATCGGAAAGAACAAGCTTCACAAAATTAGTAAAATCCGTTGAAGGATCAAGAGGCTTCGAAAGCTCAACGGACTGAGAAGTTGGAATACTCGACTTAACATTTGCACCGGGTCCCGACGTACTTGGAAGGGATGACGAAAAAACGCTACCTCCTTTTTCTTTACCTGAAGCATCCTCAGAAATTACCGAAGCAGGAAAATCAAGCTTTAACTTCTTCGCTGGCGGGTTGACAGACGACTCAGTCAACCTCTTAATAACAACCGCAGTAGAACGATTCAAAACATCAGTGAGGGGAGAGACTTCCGAAGTCAAATCTCTTAGTCAGGTGAAAAACCAAAGAAAAATTCAAGAATGTAGAACTTGGGTACCAAAGAGACCTTGATAAAGAAGATTTAGGTTAACAAAAGATACCGGGAAATTAGGAAGTAGAGGAAGCAAACACTTCTGAGCCTAACAGTAAACTCTTAGAGCCTGGAAAACGAATAGGTGTACGTTCCAAAACCTTCTGTGCATTAGGAAGGAGGCCATAGTGACACAACTTATCCTTGGTTAATGGAGCAGACCGACCTAGCAACTTTTTGAGTAGCTTCAAAATGAGCTCAAATACATGGGATTCGCTTTCGGTTAAAGGCATCCTCTTAGAAACAAGATCTAAAATAAAACAATTAAAGATAAGTCATAGATGAGAAAAATAGTAACTCACATGGGGATAGAGGATTCACATTGATCAAGAAATTTACTTGGAATACCGATAGGGAATTTAATGAAGAAGAACAGATCTTCCCAAGATATAACCTTGCCCATACCGTCAGTAGCATTCTCCCGCAAGGCGGTAGCATGGAATATAGGGAAGTTAGCACCTCTTGAAAAATGCATTAGGTGTTGAATGAGGTTAGGAGTAAGAGAAGCCTGGCCCAATTCAAGAGCAAGCACTTCAAGTCATAAGAGCAACGTATATGTTCTTGGTAAGAGTTGAATGGGCACAATCTACAGGTCCTGAAAAGTCGAAACATGAAGGATGGAAAGGGGGAGAAACCTCCATGCCAGATATGTGCAGCTGAGTAAGTGAAATATCCTTCAGGAGGATCCATAATATTATCACAATTAGTAGCAGGAACAACCTCTACAATCTCTATCCCAAATCTAACTAGAACGGAATTCACTTCATCTTGAGAGGTAATCAAAGACTTCTTCAATGCGAAAGGTTTCCTCTTTCGAGAAGTACCACAAACACCAATTGGTGATAGGCTGAGTCCCTTTGTCAGACATAATGCTGCCAGGTGATACAATTCCATAAGTACACAAACTGATATCATACTCACTAGAATACGATGGAGTAATAGCACATAAGCCTATCAGTGATAAATAGTAGAGATAATTGATATTAAGGTAGTCCGAATAGTGTTTCAGATAAGGTACCACAACAAATATCACATTTGTTAAAGAACAGTCAAGCCCTTAATGATGGCGGAATCATTTGATTTTCCTAAGAATAACACTTAGAAGGTTTAGAGGAAAAGGTAATGGTTGAACCAAAATCGGTAAAGAATGATTCGAAAGCGGTATAAACCGGCATTTTCCCGGAAGGAAGAAGCTCAGAGTCTAAAGAATGCCAACAAAGCTCATCCGGAAGGGTCTATCCGAAAGGGACTATTCGGCCAGGAGTTCTATAATAAAAGGCCATCTAAGCTAGAGATTAAGAAAAAGCAGGACAGGAACTTCGCACATCGAAACCCATAAGGACCATCGATATTAACTTGCTTAATACTAGTACATCTGGAGGCAAAGACACCAAAACTATATAGAGGTCATCCGGAACTAGCTTCCGAAGCATCAGCCGCCTAAAAGCCGAAAGGTCACACCGATAGACAATAACATATCATCAGGAGCCACATGCCGAAAGACCATAGAATCCGAAAAGCTCTACATGGAGGCCGACTGTAACCCCAACGGAGATACAGGCTATCCATACTAATCTACTTGGCACGAACACCGACGGCGGTTTCAAACTGGCAGCTATCCACGTACATCAAGAGGACAAGTTCCTCTAAGTATACACGGGAAAGCCGGAAGCCTACATCTGGAAACTTACGTCTGAGAGCCTACACTCGGGAGCCACTACCGGAGGTTTAAATGCTGCCCGAAAGTCGTCACATCAACAATCTTATCTTAATCTCAAAGAAGCCCCAATCGACCGGGACCCTCGCTTCAAAGGTCATAACATGCACTCCAAAAGTGGCCGGAAGCCAAACATCCGAGACTGAGGAGAAAAGCAGCCGACAAAGGCATCTGCAGGCCCAATAGCCCAATAGCGAAAGGGGCCCCAAGTTCTCATAAATAAGACCTCATGAGTCACATTTCTGGGGGGATCTCTCTCATTCTAGTTCTTGTACTCCTTCTCTAGAAACCAAAAGAGGGATCCATTGGAGGATTTCTTTCATCTTGTTCACGTATTCTAAATAAAGGATTAATTAAGAATGCATCTATGCTCAAAGTGTTTTCTTGTGAGTTTATCATGTTATTTCCTAGTTATTGTTGCTATGATTTACTTTTTGCTTCCTATATATGCGTGGAATCTTGCCCAAGCCTTTCCGCAGATTGGATGAAACACCTCTTTCCATAAGTTTAAATCCATCCTGCTAACCTAGGTTTTCCTTATAAGCCTAGGTCTTTCCACAAACTTGGTGTAGAATTCCTTTCTAACATCCGTTGAGCCTTTTGTCAAAAGATCGACGTTTAGCGATCCCTATCCTCAAGACATTGACACATAGGTGCAACATTCTGATCAAGAATCGTAAAGGCTAAACAACCCATTTCCCTCCTCTTAGATCTATTCCTATTGCCCTATCTCCGGTGTTGATGAAAAATATCGTTAACACTTATCAAATGGGAGGAAGAGATTGCAGTTGCGTATTTGTTTGGCCAATCATCAAAATGAGGTTCTACAGAGAAGCTGCTAACCAATTGGTGGATACGTTCGCAACAACGATGATGCCAAGCAAAGTCGGAGAGATAACATTGATCGAAGAGTTAGAAACGATGACATTGGCCAAGGAGAAGTCCCGAAAGGGTCTCATTTCTGAGTAAATCTGGCTAGATCTAGTTGTTGAGATTCATGGAGAGATCAAAGAGGACCTTTCTTCTTAGGCATGGGTAAGAGGAGTTGATGAGTGTCGATGCTGGAAGGAGGAGGATAGAAATAGGGTGTTACAAATGGATTGATTAGGAAAAAAAATGGAATTAGAGGAAATCAAGAGTGCCTATAATCGTGTCTGCCATTTTTATCGTTTATTTATTATATTTTTATTATGGCATGGCTATGATACTAATTGTAATGACCCGCAAATTCGAACCATTTGAGCTGACTGTATACAATACACATCCTGCCCAAATTGCACAAAAATACAAATCATTATGGGTTAAAAAAGAAAAGATAGAATAAGAGCAGAAATAACAACACAGAATCTCACATCGCAGCGGAATATATATATATATATATATATATATATATATATATATATATATGTATATGTATATATGTATGTATATATATAACAACCTTTGGAATACAAAACTGTACTTATGTACATCATCAGAGTACATTACATGAACAACATGTAACAACCCGCATTCTACGCATTGGAGGATTGTAGAATATTTATCTTTTCCCATATGAAGTCGTATGGTCATGTAACTTTGGGAAACAACCATTAGAGTCATTTTCCATGTTCATGATTTTTGCCGATTTTTAAATGACCATTTTGCCCCTAGCTAATCTTGTTTCGGCCATAACTTTTGATTGGAAAAGAATTTTGACCTGAAACCACTTCCATTAGATTCCTTTGATGGTTTACCTTTCCGTAGAGTGGTTACATGTGAGCAAACGGACTTACCGTTTAGGAGATATGGCTGAAATAAGGTTTGGAAGGTGAAAAACTGCTTAACCGGGCCAAATAGGGTGATTAGTGAATGAGCCCATAACCCATTTCGGGATTAGGGTTATAGGGAGGCTGAAATGAGTTAGGGTTTCATTTCATTTCAGTTTTCTAGCCTCCACTTACCTCTTAGAAACCCTAAAAATGGCCTTCAACCTCTAAATCACCTCCAAATCACTCTCTAATCAAGGATTAAGCTTAACAACATCAAATCAAGGGAGATCTTAACCAAATCAAGATTAGAGCTGCTGTCTAGCATAAGTATTCACGCCAAATCAGAGATTTATTTCAGATCTAAGTCTTATTTGTGGCTAAGGTGAGTGATTTACATAGTTCCTCACTAATTATGGCTAATTATGGCTAATTAGTGTTAATTAGTGAATTTAAACATGATAAAATTCTAGGAAAATATTTATAAAATTCGAAATGATGTTTTAGACCTCTGATATGAGTTTGGGTTAATTTGGTTAAGTTTTGCTAATCATATCATTAGTTTCACCTAAACATGTATAAGGGAAAATATGGGGTTTTGGCTAAGTTTGATCCATTTTAACCAATCATATTGTTGTTTTGGTGTTTGTGGTTGATTATACATGTTGCTATGACTGTATGGTATGCTTTGTGATTGATTAGAATATTTGGAATGGTCGAAAACGCCGTCGAGTGGCGTAAATTGCTTGATGGAAAAAGTGCGGAAAATTGACCGATCCGGAACGGAACAAAGGAAAGGACCCGATCCGAACCACCTCCCATGCGAGTTCAGAAGCTTCGACCGTTTATCGTATGAAGAAAACCGATATGTACTTAACCCTTCTACTCGTTATGTTACCATGGTTAGGTGTTTACCTTAGTTAGCTTAACCTTTCTCGCTTATTATGTTTGATTGGTTAAGTGTGGTTTATTAACTTAACCCCATTCGTCTATCTGGTTACACTGGTTAAGAATTTTCTTGTTAAATTAACCCCATGTGTTACTTAACCCTACTACGCATCACATCAGATTGGTTAAGTGCATGTTAACTTAACCCCATCCACTAGTCATATTATAATGGTTAAGTGTTATCAACTTATTCAAGTCAACTTAACCCACCCGCTTGTCCTGTTATGTTGGTTGAGTGTTACTACTTAACCGCAACCACTTGTCTAATTAACCCATTGTATTAGTTAAGTGTTCTCATTAACTTAACCTCACTCTCTAGTCCAGTTTAATCATGTTATAATGGTTAAACATTTGCTTAACCTTACCCACTCCCGTAGTCAACTTATTAAATTGGTTAAGTGTTCAGATTAACCTAATCATATTACTTAACCCACCCATTTATATCATATTGGTTAAGTGTTCTTATTTACTTAACCCTACCCACTGGTCTAATTACCATGTTATGTTGGTTAAGTATTACTATTCGTATTTCCACATGTCACCCACATGTCACCCACTTAACCCCCATGTCCCATCACATGTTTATCTGGTTAAGTATTTCTTAATTCATTAAGGCCGTAACCTTATAAAGACCTCTCACATTAGACTGACATTTATGGCAGCTGGATTTGCCGGGCGGGTCCGGGCAGTCTTACACCATAAAAGAGTCTAACCTCGTGTCTTTACAACTGTTACGATTTTAATTTGGGCCTAGGACCTCTTACATGGGGCTGACATTTGTGACTACTGGATTCGCCGGGCGGTTCCGGGCAGGTTTACATCACAAACCAGTCCAACCTCGTGTCCTAAGCATTGATTATCACTTATAATCTTTTACCTCAATTTGAATTTATTTCCCTTATTCAAATTATCAATTAATTCCTAATTTAACGATGTCCATAATTAACTCAATTATGTCCATCAATTAATGGTATGCAAAATCATACCAATTTTACCACAATTTATCTTAGGCCATTAAAGGCAACTTATCTCTATTTATGTTTATCCCTCTTTTAAGGCTATTACATACCAACTAATATATGTACCCAATTCTAGTCAGTTTACATATATACCAAGTTTCATGTTTTTTTTCATATGTCAAGATCTAGCCAAAATTACATGTATCAAGTTCCATACCCAATAAACCCAAATCCGATGATTCATGATGTAGTTATCCCAAACTATAATCTTTTTATTTCAATACATGCCAGTTGCCCAAGTTCATAATACATGTTTATGCCAATTATAAAGTTTACAATCGCTTTCATGCTCAAATTTCCAAGTCTACACATGCCTAATTAACATAAGCCCAATCTTTTGATTTAATTTACATAGGCTCCAAAACTCATAATTTTATTTTACATGCCAAATTACATACATGTTATATATACCAAATTTCATGTTACATTACATAGATCCAATTGGTGTCGAATTCCATGTATATAATATTTATGCAAATTTTATCATAACAGGATTATACCAAAACTTTACAGATCTACCCCAAACTTGCAAATTAAATGATAATATCCAATTTCATGTTGCCAATTATTAATCATATCCATATAGGCAATAATCCCATATTTCCCCCGTATACATCTCGTATGCGAATCGCAATTTTAGGCCAAGGTCCGAAGTTGACCAAGGTTCATTAAAAGAAAATAAATAGGGGGAGGTAGAAATTTGCATAATAAATAGATCAGAGAGAAAAACAACATCATGATAAGCATAAAGATTAGAACTTGATGATAACATCATTACGAATCAAGAAAACTGCTGAATAAATCGCAAAATTGTCGTGAGAATAAAGGTAGACAAGTCTCAAAACTAAAGATTCAAAAAGCAACAGGAATAGATCTGAATCAATAAACATACTTAGATTCAATTCCACTTTATTTCATGCCTATATTAAAATTAAATATTTGGATCCGAAAATAACTAGCACTTACAGAGAACAGCTAATGAATTAAAGAGTGAATTTGTCGTAGAAAGTTGCAGTGTCATTGATCTATCCTCTTGAATTTGTTGTAGAAGCATTGATCTTTGATTTGATTTGAGTTTGAACGCTTAAGCTTTAATTTGGAGACGACGGCCATGGCTCATGCTCGATTCCAGCAGCATTTAGGTGTAAGAATGATTTGTTATGAATTAGGTTAGGCCTTAGGTTGTATTTATAGATGTTGGAACTCATTTAGGCACTTAGATAAACCCTAGAACAGATCTGAACCCTCAAGATCTGTCACCGGCCATCAGAACAGAGCACAAGGCCAAGCAGGTGCACCCAGGCCAACTAGGCTTGACCAGGCAAGTCGACACCCATGTCGACTGCCCAGTCGGCATGGGGGGGGGGGTGTCGACTGTGTAGTCGACACCCCTGTCGACTTGACTTGGGCGGGAATTTTCCCGCCCTGTCCCCTGTGTGTTTGAACTCGAATTTGGCTCTAGTTTTAAACTGTTTTGAACTTGAAATTTTCTGAAAACTTTGATGGGCCATAACTTGGTCCTACGGACTCCGATTCTCGAAAACTTGGACTTTATTTTGCGTATTTTTCCAAGACAAACGCAATGGCACAGTTCGTTTCCCTTGATTCATATTTTATAATTTAATTCTGCCTTGATTCTTGTCTTAACATGTTATAAAAATTCGAGTTGTTACATTCTCCCCTCCTTTAAGGATTTCGTCCCCGAAATCTCCAAGTTGGGAAGAACGTATCCTATCATCCATCATCCGTCTACTCAAATCATCATCCACAGGCAACCATTGTCCTTAAAAGATTTCTAATATTGTATGAACATATGCAAGAAGTGTGTGTATATGTTCCTTGTCTAATGCAAATGATCAGGCCTGACTGATCTTCTAAATGCAAAATATGTTTAGTGTCATGAATCCAACATGTATGAAAATAATCCTAGTCACGTAAGCACTATATGTGTGCACAAACATTCATCCATATGCAATCATCCACATGATACCACATTCAATTTCATCCATAAATAAGTATAAACACTCATGCATATGCAATATGAAAGGTGACTGAGCCGATCTAGTGCCTAATGTGTAAATGCATCCACGAGATACCACTAGCAACCACTTGCAACCATAAATCATAACATGTCTCAAACACATGTTTACATCCAATTGTTCCTACCTAAAGATATAGTCTAGTGATAGAAGCAAGTAAAACTTTGTGCCCATTAGGCAATGTCAAAACTGGAAATCTACGCCACATATATCCTGATTAGGAGAAGAACTCCCTAAGCATCAGCCCCGAAGACCGAAATCAACATCAGACTGACACCCAAAGAATTACTCAACCCAACCAATATATGATTCTAGGAAACTAAGCATGATGGACTCCTATTAGGTCACAAGGAAATCCCTTCCTAAGACCAACCCGTATCCTATAAATCCCAAAAAGTTTAGTTAACCCAACGAACACCCTCAAGCCCCAACATCTGTTACTAACAGATGAGTCATACTCCCTATGGGGTTTGCAACAGAAATTAGATTGAGGATAGGACCGAGAGGATATACACAAAAGATAGCATGTGAGTAAGCTTTATAGGAAAAGAGAGATCATGGATATACTCTTAAAAAGAGATATGATGCGTGAATCTAGCCTTCAATCTTCTAAGTCGCATTTCTTTGAGCTTAACTCCATTGTGCTTTGACCGCCTTTAACTTCACAATTCTGTAGCTTCTTAATTCTTGTTTCCAAAATATGGGTTGGAATCCATTTCACTTTTGCCTCTCGTTCCACTTTCACTTATTCTCCTCCTAATATACTCGGCTCAAACATAACTGCGTACTCATGGTTTCATGCAAGCTCTCCGAAATTCACTATTGAATCTTGGTTCTCGTCCACTTACTATCAGGTACTCCACGCAGAAGAACTATCTCTTGGAAATAAATGCCAATCATGTTGCCAAATGTACTTACTAAGGTGATTCCCTACAACTCATGCATAAGCGAAATGACCCATCCGCCTTAGTGGCGAACACTACTCGAGCGGATCAACTAATGTATCAAGAGATTCTAGGTAACTAATCATAATAGAACCCTAAAGGTTACACGCGACTTCGAGGGTATTACCGAGGTAAGTCAAAAGTCTAACTACCCTCCTTTCGAAACCGAGAATGGCACCCTTATCGGATAACCACTTCATCCCTAGAATCAACCCATAGCTCACCAAAAACATGAGCATTCCTTCTAAACTCAACACTTTGCATAGACATTCTCAAATCCTAACAAGTCATAAATAAATGAGCCGATTCCCCAACAGGATTTGGGACAAAAATGGGATCCTCTACCATGCTAGTACTAAGCTGCAGAGACTCAACTTTCGAAGCAGAATTAAAAGGATGCGATGTACAAAAACAAAGCTCTAGTGGGATGATAGAAAAGAAAAGCTAAACCTTTAACAGAAACGTTACCACTCTCTTAGGAACGCTAGTAGTGAGAGCATTCAATTGTCCTCTCGACGATCTTGTCCCTTGCCCTTGTCCTATAATACTTAACTACATGTCCCTTCTCACTAAAGATACTCTCTCTTGTCATGGGTTTTACTATTATTTCACTTTGGTCTCTTTCATTTCACCTTTTTCCTCCTTCGTGGATTAAGCTATAACAACTAGTTTCTTGTTCTTACTGTCCTCGTATAGTTTGTTGACAAGTCTCTCGAAGCTACCTCCAACGCACGGCACTCTACCCAACTTGAAATAAGATTAGACGCAGATGGGACTACTATGGCTACAGATGGAGGTTGGGCACTCCTTTTCCCTCCGACCTATGTCGGATGCCTACGAAACTATGGTGAAAAGAGAGAGAAGAGATTTCAAGAGAGAATCAAAAGATAGTGCATATGGCTTTGGGGAATATGCCTTTTAATCAAAACAAAGTTTTCTTGAAAATTTGCTTTTTTGTAAACGTTTTGAAAACTAGTTTCAGAAGGTTTTTGAAAACTTTTTCCCAGTCTGCTAACCTTCTTCTCTGATACCAAATGTAACACCCCACATCTGTTAAGGTCACTCACAAAGGGAATGCCTTAACTTCAATGGAGTATTATGGGTACTGGAACAGAAATATTACAAGACAGACATATATAAAAAAGCGGAAAATAAAGTGGAAGTACTTCAAATCATTTATTAAATATAAATGTTTACAAGAAAAGCCCATCAACTTCCAATACCCAATTTCATAGTTAAAATATCGGTCTTGCTCAAAAACAAAGAAGCATAAAAAAACAAACTGCAGTATTCCCCAATAAAGCAAAGCAAGCCATAACTAAGAGAAATCCAAGCCATACATAAAAGAGCCTTGGAGCTTGGTAAGATCCGAACTAAGCTGTATTCCCACCCTGTGAACCGGGGGGGGGGGGAGGGGAACGGAAGAAAAAGAGGCGAAACAAAACGGGTCAGTCATAAAGACTGAGTAAGTCCTAGTGACTTTCAGCATAAAAATAGGTAAAGATAACATGGCATGAATAAACTGAAAGTAAACATAATCATGATGACAAGGTAGGCAAGATAAACTAAGATAACAAGATAAACTACGCTAACAAGATAAACTAAGGTAACAAGATAAACTTCGGGCACGATGAATCAAGTATAACATCCCATAATTCCTATCAAGTATCACATCGCATGGTTTCTATCAAGAATAACATCGCAAGGTTTCTAAGCTTCACCATTAAGAATGATATCTATTTGCTCTGCACCACCTAACTAGCATCCTCATAAGTGTCTTACATGGAATGATCCGTATTCCTACTAGTGTCCCAACTAGCGTCCTTTATAATAAGGAACCGTACCCCCTACTAGTGTCCCAACTAGTAGCCCGTGTTATATAATAATTACAACGTGATCCCAATCCCAGCAATTATGGTAGCCTTTCGGTGTGCATCGATTATGAGGATTCCACCTCGATCACCCCAATGGCCATGTATATATTCGATGCACCCTTACTGCCTTATCGATCGGCTCCCTACTTGACCTAGTTCTCGTTTGTGTCACGCGGCCCCTACTTGTAGATACCTGTGCTGGTCCCACCATGGGGTGTATCAAGTCCCATGGTGGCAACCCTGACACAATCAAGATGCACAGCTTTATACCTATTGATGCCCAATGGCTAAATTTTCTGCGCCGAAGTGTGTGCACGCCCGCACTCCGTTAGAACCTGCACTGCTGCACCAACCGCCGCTAATTTGACCTCTTATAATCAGCCCAGTAATCGTGCCCCACCCTACCTAGATCAGGGTTCCGTTGATACCTAATGTGGGTTACTGTTGAAATGGGTCCCCGTTACTAGGTTTTTCTAATGGTTAAGTCTGTGGGCCTATACTCTCTGATATTACCCACCAACCCTGATGTGTACTTAACCCCGCTACTGATTCAAGCATGTGTATTTAATGGTTAAGTGTATGTGTGCCAATATTTACTAATATTACCCACCAACCCGATATGTACTTAACCCTTCTACTCGTTATGTTACCATGGTTAAGTGTTTACCTTAGTTAGCTTAACCTTTCTCGCTTATTATGTTTGATTGGTTAAGTGTGGTTTATTAACTTAACCCCGTTCGTCTATCTGGTTACATTGGTTAAGAATTTTCTTGTTAACTTAACCCCATGTGTTACTTAACCCTACTACGCATCACATCAGATTGGTTAAGTGCATGTTAACTTAACCCCATCCACTAGTCATATTATAATGGTTAAGTGTTATCAACTTATTCAAGTTAACTTAACCCACCCGCTTGTCCTGTTATGTTGGTTGAGTGTTACTACTTAACCGCAACCACTTGTCTAATTAACCCATTGTATTAGTTAAGTTTCTCATTAACTTAACCTCATTCTCTACTCCAGTTTAATCATGTTATAATGGTTAAACATTTGCTTAACCTTACCCACTCCCGTAGTCAACTTATTAAATTGGTTAAGTGTCCAGATTAACCTAATCATATTACTTAACCCACCCATTTATATCATATTGGTTAAGTGTTCTTATTTACTTAACCCTACCCACTGGTCTAATTACCATGTTACGTTGGTTAAGTATTACTATTCGTATTTCCACATGTCACCCACATGTCACCCACTTAACCCCCATGTCCCACCACATGTTTATCTGGTTAAGTATTTCTTAATTCATTAAGGCCGTAACCTTATAAAGACCTCTCACATTAGACTGACATTTATGGCAGCTGGATTTGCCGGGCGGGTCCGGGCAGTCTTACACCATAAAAGAGTCTAACCTCGTGTCTTTACAAATGTTACGCTTTTAATTTGGGCCTAGGACCTCTCACATTGGGCTGACATTTGTGACTACTGGATTCGCCGGGCGGTTCCGGGTATGTTTACATCACAAACGAGTCCAACCTCGTGGCTTAAGCATTGATTATCACTTATAATCTTTTACCCCAATTTGAATTTTTTTCCCCTATTCAAATTATCAATTAATTCCTAATTTAACGATGTCCATAATTGACTCAATTATGTCCATCAATTAATGGTATGCAAAATCATACCAATTTTACCATAATTTATCTTAGGCCATTAAAGGCAACTTATCTCAATTTATATTTATCCCTCTTTTAAGGCTATTACATACCAACTAATATATGTACCCAATTCTAGTCAGTTTACATATATACCAAGTTTCATGCTTTTTTTTCATATGTCAAGATCTAACCAAAATTACATGTATCAAGTTCCATACCCAATAAACCCAAATCCGATGATTCATGATGTAGTTATCCCAAACTATAATCTTTTTATTTCAATACATGCCAGTTGCCCAAGTTCATAATACATGTTTATGCCAATTATAAAGTTTACAATCGCTTTCATGCTCAAATTTCCAAGTCTACACATGCCTAATTAAGATAAGCCCAATCTTTTGATTTAATTTACATAGGCTCCAAAACTCATAATTTTATTTTACATGCCAAATTACATACATGTTATATATACCAAATTTCATGTTACATTACATAGATCCAATTGGTGTCGAATTCCATGTATATAATATTTATGCAAATTTTATCATAATAGGATTATACCAAAACTTTACAGATCTACCCTTAACTTGCAAATTAAATGATAATATCCAATTTCATGTTGCCAATTATTAATCATATCCATATAGGCAATAATCCCATATTTCCCCCGTATACATCTCGTATGCGAATCGCGATTTTAGGCCAAGGTCCGAAGTTGACCAAGGTTCATCAAAAGAAAATAAATAGGGGGAGGTAGAAATTTGCATAATAAATAGATCAGAGAGAAAAACAACATCATGACAAGCATAAAGATTAGAACTTGATGATAACATCATTACGAATCAAGAAAACTGCTGAATAAATCGCAAACTTGTCATGAGAATAAAGGTAGACAAGTCTCAAAACTTAAGATTCAAAAAGCAACAGGAATAGATCTGAATCGATAAACATACTTAGATTCAATTCCACTTTATTTCATGCCCATATTAAAATTAAATATTTAGATCCGAAAATAACTAGCACTTACAGAGAACGGCTAATGAATTAGGGAGTGAATTTGTCGTAGAAAGTTGCAGTGTCATTGATCTACCCTCTTGAATTTGTTGTAGAAGCATTGATCTTTGATTTGATTTGAGTTTGAACGCTTAAGCTTTAATTTGGAGACGGTGGCCATGGCTCAAGTGAGATTCCAGTAGCATTTAGGTGTAAGAATGATTTGTTATGAATTAGGTTAGGCCTTAGGTTGTATTTACAGATGTAGGAGCTCATTTAAGCTCTTGCATAAACCCTAGAACAGATCTTAACCCTCAAAATCTGTCATAGGCCATCAGAACAGAGCACAAGGCCAAGCAGGTGCACCCAGGCCAACTAGGCTTGACCAGGCAAGTCGACACCCATGTCGACTGCCCAGTCGACATGGGGGGGTGGTGTCGACTGTGCAGTCGACACCCCTGTCGACTTGACTTGGGCGGGAATTTTCCCGCCCTGCCCCCCGTGTGTTTGAACTCGAATTTGGCTCTAGTTTTAAACTGTTTTGAACTTGAAATTTTCTGAAAACTTTGACGGGCCATAACTTGGTCCTACGGACTCCGATTCTCGAAAACTTGGACTCTATTTCACGTATTTTTCCGAGACGAACGTAATGGCACAGCCCGTTTCCCTTGATTCAGATTTTATAATTTAATTCTGCCTTGATTCTTGTCTTAACATGTTATAAAAATTCGGGTTGTTACATCGCTCATACCAGACTTTTTGTCTGACCCAGAGTTTTATGTCTCTTCTTATTACTCTGGGTGCTCACACGAGCAGAATAGAGACAGGTTAGCTAGTGATGCGCGAGTAGCTGATTCAGAGGCGAGCAGGAGGCTTCCACGTATGATATATTGATATTCTCCCTATGTCGTTGGTTGTCGCTACATGGGCATTAGTAGTGTACCTCCCTTATCTTGCTTTTGCTTTTTGAGATAGTTTGAAAAGCTATTATAATGTTGGCTTTGGATTATAAGCTGTACTTGGGTTTTCCGCTGCTATGTTAGTTTGTTTTCAGCTTATGCACTGTCTCACCTGTTTTGTGTCAAGTATGTTGTTATTATATTTTTTTTCCATGTGATGTGAGACATTCTACAGGTTCCTTGTTAGTTCATTTCCTTCTTTCCTTTCCTTCTGATGACCGTCCCGCGCTAACTGGACATGTGTACAGCGCACTTTTGGAGTAAATGTCGGTTGGTGCGGGACGGGCCGTCACATTAGGTATCAGAGCTCTGGGTTGCATAGTTAACCTAGGGAAAGACACTAGGGAGAGATAGTACGTATATGAGAGCGTGTATTTGTGATTATTTTGATTTTTAAAAGCTATATATATATACTATTAGTAGTATAAGAATGAAGTCGTACTGCACTAGCACCACTATGGGGTCGTTAATCGTTTTCTCTTTACAGATTGAACGATGAGTCGAGACACGAGGGATGCTGGTAGAGGGACCAATAATGGAAATGCTCCTGACATGAGGACGATGTTCACTAACTTCATGAGGAAATGCTTAGGGATGTTCAGGGAGCAGTTCCCAATCCCGGAAATGGTGGTGGTCCAGTAGTGCAGGCGCCTAGGGTCGATTTCACCAAGTTGTGCAAGGATTACACTAACCTTGGTGGGAAGCCGTTCCACGGAACGGAGTCGGCCACAGATGTTCAGGATTGGTTGGATAGCTGTGATCGTATCTTCGACGACTTGGGTATTGAGGATGCGATGAAGAGAAGGCTAGCGTCTCGTCAGCTGCAAGGGCGAGCGATGAATTGGTGGAATGCCATTAGAACAACTACTCCAGAAGATCAGGTTACTTGGGATCGGTTTAAGGCTCGCTTTAGCGAGAAGTTCATTCCAGCTGCCCAGAAGTCAGTGTTGTTTAAAAGATTCTTGGAACTCAAGTAGAATGGTAGGGCAGTCTCGGACTATATTGCTGAATTCGACACTTTGTCAAAGTATGGACTATCTCTTATCGATACTCCTGAGAAGAAGAATGAGAAGTTCATTACTGGGTTGGATGGATACTTGGGGGAAAGGCTTATCAACCACATCGATGAGACTTTTGAATCGATCGTGGGAAAGCTTTGAGATCAGAAAGTCTTTACCCTAGGCCAAAGACTGAGGTTGCATCTGCAGAAGGGCTGAAGCCGCAAGCAGGCGGTGGAGGCAAGAGTAACTCTCCGAACAAGAGGAAGCAGAACCAGTCTAAGGATGGCCAGAAAAAGAGCAAGAAAGATGTTGAGTGCTTTAGCTGTGGTAAGAAGGGCCATTATGCTAAAGAATGTCGGGCCAAGCCAGCGGATAGGAAGTGCTACAACTGTGGCCAAGTAGGACATCATAAGGATAAGTGTCCACAACCTCTTAAGGAGAAGCAGATCATGAAAGCATATGCTATTGATGTTGTTCCTTCTTCGTCGAATGCCCCAACTACGGCGGAGAAGGTAGAGAATGTCGTCATTCAAGGTATGCTTTCTATTTATGATGTACCAGTTCGAGTTTTGTTTGATACTTAGGCTTCCCGTTCCTTCAAATCTAGTGACCTAGTGGATAGGTTGGGACTGGAACCCGAGATAGTCGATAGACCGTTGGTTGTGACGAACCCGATTGGTGGTTCGACTAACCTTAGTATGATTTGTCGAAATTTGGTCTTATCGAGTCATGTATGTATGTTTGTTTGTGATTGCGTTGTTTTGGGCTTTACTGGGTATGGCATTATATTGGGGGTCGATTGGCTCCAAAGATACGGGGTGGTGGTAGACTGTGAGGGCTTTTTGTGACAGTTAGGGCGGATGATGCATGGAGGGTAGTGTTTGGTAGTCTACCTAGTGATGGGGTAATGGCTAGTTTTATAAATTACCTCGACGTTCCACATGATGAGTTGTCAGATGTGCCCGTGGTTGGCCAGTATCCGGACGTCTTCGAGGAGGTGACCGGGCTCCCACCACACCGAGAGATTGAGTTCCATATCGATTTAGTAAAAGATGCCAGACCTATAGTGATGCCACTTCGTCGTATGGCACCAAGGGAGCAGCGAGAGCTCAGGGTGCAAGTCAGCGATCTTTTGAAGAAGGGGTTTATTAGAAGAAGTGTCTCGGAGTGGGGAGCACCAGTTGTGTTTGCGACTAAGGCAGACGGTTCCCTTCGTTTGTGTGTGGACTATCGCGAGTTGAATAAGGTAATGAGGAAGAATAAGTATCCTCTACCGCGGATTGATGATTTGTTTGATCAATTGGAAGGAGCAAGAGTGTTCTCCCAGTTGGACCTCGCGACAGGATTTCATCAGCTTCGAGTAGCGGATGAGAGTGTTCCGAAAATGACATTTGGGACGCCGTCTGGATTCTATGAGTGGTTGGTCATGCCATTGGGTTGACCAATGCACCAGCCTACTTAGTGGATCTTATGAATCGAGTATTCAGAGATCAGTTGAATAAGTTGGTTCTTGTGTTCGTAGACGATATCCTTGTTTACTCGAGGACAGACGAGGAATACAAGGGACACTTGAGGATAGTGATGGAGGTGTTGAGGAAACACCAATTGAAAGTGAAATTCTCTAAGTGTCACTTCTGGAGAAGGGAAGTGAGATTCTTGGGTCATGTTGTTTCAGAGAATGGTATTGCCGTGGACCCTGCGAAGGTGGCTACGGTACAGGATTGGCCTACGCCCAAGAATGCAACAGATGTAAGAAGTTTCTTGGGGTTAGCTGGATATTATCGTAAGTTTATCCAGGACTTCTCCAAGATAGCAGCACCGTTGACTCAGTTGACTAAGAAGAATCAAGCCTTCGTCTGGGATGGAGTGTGTGAGAATGCATTCAAGAGTCGAAAAGAAAAGTTGACGCGTGCGCCAGTGCTAGTCATTCCTAAAGGGAATGAAGAAATGACAGTATACACAGATGCTTGTGGTACTGGACTAGGTGCTGTATTGATGCAAGGAGGTAGGGTTGTAGCTTATGCTAGTCGGCAATTAAAGCCGCATGAGAAAAGGTATCCTACCCATGGTTTGGAATTGGCAGCGATCGTGTTTGCGTTGAAGATGTGGAGACATTATCTCTTGGGAGAGAGATTTGAGTTGTTTACCGATCATAAATCGTTAAAGTATCTTTTCTCCCAAAAGGATCTAAATCTCTGACAGCAAAGATGGTTAGAATTCTTGGCTTCCTATGATTTCAATATCGCATATACAATAGGAAAGGGCAATGCGGTAGCTGATGCATTGAGTAGAAGACATGCCAGTTTTGGGGCTATGTTTCTTGAATGGAAGCAACTTGAGTATATCGCAGGGTTTGATTTCAGACCAAAGTGTGAATTGGATCCAGAAATATTAGCTAGTTTGGCGATCAGACCCACTTTGATAGAGCGGATTGGTTCCAGTTAGAGGGACGATCCTAATTTATTGGAAATCATCTCCAAGTTAGAGATGAATATCGATGGTGAGGAGATGAATTTGTATGGGCTTGATCGAGATGGATGGCTTAGAAAGAATGGAAGACTAGTTGTACCCAACGTGAATGGTTTGAGAGATGAAGTGCTTAGAGAATGTCATCACTCAAAACTGACTATACACCCCGGTGGTGATAAGATGTATCGAGACATGAGATAGACTTACTACTGGGAAGGGATGAAAAGAGACGTTGGGAAGTTTATATCCAAGTGCATGAATTGCCAGGTAGTTAAAGCCGAGCAAAAGAAGCCTAGTGGGTTGTTGCAACCATTAGAACCGAATGGAAATGGGAGCAAGTCTCGATGGATTTCATCGATGGTTTACTAAGGACTAGAGCGGGACATGATATCATTTGGGTAATTGTGGATCGATTGACTAAGAGTGCCAGATTTATACCAGTCAAATCGACCAGAACGGCAGCTAAGTTAGCAGAATTGTATATGAAGTGGATAGTGAGATTTCATGGAGTACCTAAAAGCATTGTGAGTGACCGAGACCCGTTGTTTACTAGTGGGTTTTAGAAGACCTTATAAGAGGCTCTAGGGTCAGAATTACACCTCAGTACCGCATATCATCCTCAGACCGACGGTCATACATAGAAGGTGAATCGTATATTGGAAGATCTCTTGAGAGCTTGTATATTGGATTTTGGTGGATCATGGGATAACCATTTGCATCTAGTAGAGTTTGCATATAATAATAGCTACCAATCCAGTATCGGTATGGCTCCATATGAAGCTTTGTACGGAAGACCGTGCAACTCACCATCATGTTGGATAGAGGCCGACGAAAAGTTTGTGCTTGGACCAGATGTGGTAAGGGAAACCTCGGATAAGATTAAGATCATTCAACAATGAATGAAGGCTACTCAGAATAGGCAGAAGAGTTATGCTGATAAGAGGAGAAGAGATTTAAAATTCTCCGTTGGTGACTTGGTGTTTGTCAAGATTTCTCCGTTTAAAGAACGTTATACGATTTGGCAGGAGAGGCAAGTTAGCACCAAGATTTGTTGGACCATTCCCAGTTCTCGAGCAAGTTGGGAATTTGGCCTATAGAGTTGACTTACCAGAAAAGATGGCAGGAGTTCATAACGTATTTCATGTTTCCCAGCTAAGGAAGTTCGTGCACGATCCAAATATGACTATTTCACCTGATCAGTTAGAGGACTTCGAAGTGGAACCCGAGGCGGTTGGGAACCGCAAGGCGATTCGTATTGTCGAGCACGATACGAAGCAACTTCGAAGGAAGGCGGTGAAGCTAGTCAAGGTTCAGTGGGGCGAGAATGAGAATGACTGTACTTGGGAGACAGAGGAGAGCATTAGGAAGACGTATCCAGAATTCTTTGCCTGGTAAGATTTACTCTACAATTTAGTTATTCTGCATGCTAGGATAGACTTTTTTTGCATGTTTGATTGTTGTTTTATGGCTGATAGGCATGCGGGACCCTTTGTGTGTTTTGGTTAGGGAATTTCGGGGGCGAAATTTATTGGGGGGGGGGGGGGGGAATGTAACAACCCGCATTCTACGCATTGGAGGATCATATAATATTTATCTTTTTCCCATATGAAGTCATGTGGTCATGTAACTTTGGGAAACAACCATTAGAGTCATTTTCCATGTTCATGATTTTTGCCGATTTTTAAATGACCGTTTTGCCCCTAGTTGATCTTGTTTCGGCCATAACTTTTGATTGGAATGGAATTTTGACCTGAAACCACTTTCATTAGATTCGTTTGATGGTTTACCTTTCCGTAGAGTGGTTACATGTGAGAAACAAACTTACCGTTTGGGAGATATGGCTGAAATAAGGTTTGGAAGGTGAAAAACTACTTAACCGGGCCAAATAGAGTGATTAGTGAATGGGCCTGTAACGAGTCGGATTTTGCCCGCCCTTAATCGATCGCAAAATCGACCAAAACCGTTCAAATCCCGCATACGTTAACTTTGGGAATACAACACATCAGAACAACAACAGCAAACTTTTATTACATCACGATAATATAACAACAGAGTACAGAATATATCAGAGTACATCGAAATTAAAATACAACGAAAGAAAATTTTACAATAAATTTAATACAGTGCAGCGGAAATAAAATAGATACTGTAACACCCCGCGAATTCTATAACTGTGAAATTAACAAATTAAAGTATAATTAATTAGAAATCAAAGAACTAAGGGAAACGGGATACGCCATTGCGTTCGTCTCGAAAAAATACGCGAAATAGAGTCCGAGTTTTCGAAAAACGGAGTCCGTATGAAGAAGATATGGCCTTCGGAAGTTTCTGAATTAAGTTTAAAATTCGAACAGAATAAAACAGTTTAAAATTAAAACCGGGCCCAATTGGCCAAGGCGGGAAAACTCCCGCCTAAGACACCCAGGTCGACTGGGCTGTCGACCTGGTCTAACCAGGTCGACAGGGCTGTCGACAGGGCTGTCGACCTGGTCCAGAGCCAGGTCGAACCCAGTCCAACCTGGCTGGCCTATTCTATGTTGGTCGATTTTCTGTGGACTGCTTTGTCATTAGGGCTAGGTGGCAGGCTCTAATTGGTCTCTCTTGCGAATGAATGGCTACGATCAATCCAAGCAACATCAATGGTCCTAATCAGTTTATAACCTCTATAAAAACAACCCTAGACTAACCCTAATCTATTCATTCAAAAATAAGAACAAAGCCGCCATGTTGCCGAGGAACGACTAGGAGTAGCCACCAATTGGAGAGAGGATTAGGAGGCAAATTCTAAAGCATAAAGCAACCTAAACAAATCAAATCAACAAGGAATCGCATCTCCAAAACCCTAAATTGGAGAGTTCGCCATACAATTGTAAGTAGAGTATTATTTTGGTATGAACAAATAATTGTGTTGATTTGTATACTTGATTTGTGGCAATAAAGTAATTCATATTTGTGCGTTACTATCGATTTGGAATATTGTATACGTTTGGATATTCTCGAATTATGTTATTCAATTATGAAAAACTACATGCGGTAGTTTTATGCAAGTATACGTTTGGAATATTCGCAAATGATGTAATCCATGTTGAAACTACATGTATGTAGTTGATTAATTGAAATTCATGCAAGTTTGGGGTTTTGCTACTATGCCATCATAATGTGTATTTTCATACAAACATCGTTTTTGTGAAGTAATTGGAATGAGTTTGGGTTATCATAATTCATATGAAACTATGTTGAAATTTTGGTACCATGTATCAAGCCATGCTTTTGTACTAGAAAACCTATTTGCAAACTTATGAATATGATTAGGCTATGATTGATATTTTGCATAATTGAAATCCATATTGTTAACAAGGATTATAGGATGACATATGTGGTACATAGCTAGGTTAGATTCAAAAACCCCTTTTTGCAAGACTAAAGTAAAAATCATGATTTCATGTTAGAAATATTTATGCCATGTGAATAGATTTAAAATCATGATTAGTTTGAACTATACTTTTGTGTTAGTAACAAAAGTAAACACCTAGTAAGCTTATGAACATGATTTGCTTATGTTTGACATTATGCCTAAATAAAAATATAGGTTTATGTTGTAGTTAAGCCTATGTGTCAATAATGATATTCTTATCTCAACTACAAGTTACGTGCTTTGATTCATGTCACCTATGCTTTATGATAAAGTATATTTTACCACTATGCAAGTACACCAGTTTCTATTTTGCAATTCCAACGTTATGTTGCAAGTTCATGCGCTCACATTCCCCTTTTTGCGTATGTAATCACGCTTTAAGCCTCCCCTTCTTCTCATGGCTAAGTTGGGCTTAAAAGCCTAAGCCCAACATATATTATGATTAACGAACGTATTAAACGGGGGAAAACAACGTTGGGTTAAATTAATTAATAAAAATATAAAGTAGAAGGGCCCAAATTCAAGTATGGGTTGGGCCCATGATTGGTGTAACCTTTACACCATTAACTTAATAATGGGCCGCAAATATTTACATGTAAGAAAATAAAGAAGAAAGACAAAATATGTAAATGTAGAACATACGATGTGTTTAACCCGAGGTTGGATTGAGTTGTGATGTAAACCTGCCCGGAACCGCCCGGCTGTCCAGTAGTCACAACAATACCTATCCAATATGGGAGGTTAAACATGGAGCCCAATAAGGACCCGAGGTTAGACTGAGTTGTGGCGTAAGACTGCCCGAAACCAACCGGCAACAGGCAGCCACAACAATACCTGTCTAATGTGAGAGGTCAAGGCTTTAATAAGACAATTAAGGCTGAGTCAGGATTGTTAGTGAACTAAAGACTTAATCAAAATGGAACATGCTAAACTAAACGGACTGGTGGGGGTTAGGTTAGAAAACACTTAACCAACTTAGCATGTTGGCTAGAGATAGAAAACCTAGTAACGGGGGACCCTTTTCAGCAGTAACCCTAGAAGGTGTATCAGGATACCCTGAAACTAGGCAGGGTGGGGCACGATTACTGGGCTGATTGTAAGAGGTCAAAACCGACGGCGGTGGTGTAGCAGTGTAGGTTCTAACGGGGTGCGGGCGTGCACACACTCCGGCGCAGAAAAATAAGGCACTGGACACCAGTAGCATACCTGTGCATTCTAGGATTGTGTCGGGCCGCCACCATGGGACTTGATACACCCCATGGTGGGACCAGCATAGGTAACTACAACATCGGGGGCCGTAAGACACATGTAACTATGCGAGTAGGAGCCGATCATCATAGAATGGATCACACCACCCTGATTATGGGGTGCCAGTTGGAAACTAGTTTATATGGGTTCAGAGATTAACATGGGGTACGATAGTATATTCGACCCTAGACAACTTAACCAAGTTTATAGTGCTTTCCCACTTCTTGTTTATACTTATCACACCCAGTTCTTTATTCATAGACAGAATAGTACTAGACTTACTCAGGCTTTATATCTGACTCTACTTTTCTTTCGTCTTCTTTTCTTCCGTCCCCCCCCCCCAGGTCCACAGGGAGGGAACACAGCAGCTTGACCAGCCTTAACATCCAGCTTGAAGAAGAGAAATGTATTGCTTGGACCTTTTTCGTTTGAACTATGGCTTTGGACAATCCACTATGGGGCTTTTGCAGTTTATCTATGTTTTATTTATGCTTCTTTAAATAATGTAATCAAGACAGATTATGAAAGTGCTATGTTATGTTTTTGGAAAGGATGTAAGACAATCATGGTGATGTTGTTGTAACACGTATTTGCTTTTATGAAATAAAAGTTGTTGTTTTTCCGCTGTTCACAAATATGTGTTTTTATATCTGTCTTGTATATCTGTGACTTATACTTATAAACCTCCACTGAAATTAGGGCATTCCCTTTGTGAGTGACCCTAACGGAAGTGGGGTGTTTCACTTGGTATCAGAGCATAGGTTTACCAGATAAGATAAAAAGATTTGAAAATTTATTTTCAAAAAGGAAATTTAAAGAAGCAATTTTAGAAGAAAAATATTATTTTATTTAAAAAAAAGGCAAAGTCCCCCCAAAGCCATAGGTACTATGTCTTATCCTTCGTTTTGAATCTATCCTTTTTGTTTCAGCATGTCCGAAGAACTTAACTTGCCAAAGGGTGTACCAATACCTGGTTGGTTTAGACGGTTCTTAGAAGCAAGGGCCACTCAGCCAGGTCCTACCGTTCCTCCTCCCCCAGCTGCAGGAAATCATCCAGCTGCAGCAGCACCTCTTCCTCCACCTCCTCCACGGGGAAACACGTTTGCTAAAATATGTAAAGATTTTAAAGCTATGGGAGGAAAGGATTTTCATGGAACTGAGTCCTTCGTGGCAGCTAGAAATTGGCTGAAAGAAACCAAGGACTTATTCATCATCTTTGAGGTAGAAGATAGACAGAAAGTACAACTGACAGTATGGCTACTAAAGGGTGAGGCTTCCTACTGGTGGGAAGTCACTAATGCAGAAAGACCGGTGGAAACATGGGAGGACTTTAGGGCAAGGTTTGAGGCTAAATTTCTCTCGGAAGCTGAAAGGAGTCTTCAGTTGGAAAAATTCTTATTTCTTAAGCAAGGGAATATGACAGTCAAAGAGTATGTTAATCAATTCGATGAGCTGGCTAGGTTTGGGCTGGACCTAGTCAACACCCCGCACAAGAAGGCTCTCCACTTTGTCAAAGGGTTGAATGAGCCATTACACAGTTTGGCCATGACCCATATACCCATGGGAGCTACATACGAAAGGTTGGTGCAGATGGCATTGCTGAACGAGGAAGATAAGGACAAGAAGGAAACAGAGCCAGAAAACTCCCAAGGGAAGAAAGAGGTCAAGCCCAACGATTCTAAGAATAAGAAGGTAGACCCCAAGAAAGGAGGCAAGAACAACAACTCACGTGATAAAAGGAAATGCAATTACTGTGGTACGAAAGGGCACATAGCCAAGGATTGTAGAAAGAGGAAGAGAAATCAAGGTGAATGTTTTCATTGTGGGAAGACTGGACACATTAGCAAAGACTGCCCTGAGAAGCAGACCGGACCTTCTGGCGGTACATCGTTAACTTATTCTAGATGCTTTGTTTTATCCTATTCCTCTCCTCGATCCTATCTTGAGAACCATAGGTAGAATCTTTTTGGATGTAAACATGTAGTTGAAACATGTTATGGATGATGGTTGCAAGTGGTCGCAAGTGATTGCTAGTGGTTGCTCGTGGTTGCATATACACACACAATCTAGGTTTTAGATCGGCTCAGTCACTTCATATTGCATATGCATATATGTTTGCATTCGTATATGGTTGAACTCTAATATGTTGTCATATGGATGTTGCATTTGTATTGAATGATTGTGCACTCATGTAGAATCATGAATAGGAAAATTTGCATACATAATGGATTCATGGCACTTACATAATTCGCATTAAGGAGGTCAACTGAATCAGTAGACCGCCTGATTTTGCATTAGATAAGTACATGTACACACACACTTCGCATATGATCATGAAGCATTAGAAGTCTTTTAAGGACAATGGATGCTCGTGTTTGATGGATGAGTAGATGGATGATTGGATGTTAGGATATACATTCCTCCTAACTTGAAGATTTCGGGGACGAAATCCTTTTAAGTGGGGGAGAATGTAACACCCCGCGAATTCTATAACTGTGAAATTAACAAATTAAAGTATAATTAATTATAAATCAAAGAACTAAGGGAAACGGGATACGCCATTGCGTTCGTCTCGGAAAAATACGCGAAATAGAGTCCGAGTTTTCGAAAAACGGAGTCCGTATGAAGAAGATATGGCCTTCGGAAGTTTCTGAATTAAGTTTAAAATTCGAACAGAATAAAACAGTTTAAAATTAAAACCGGGCCCAATTGGCCAAGGCGGGAAAACTCCCGCCTAAGACACCCAGGTCGACTGGGCTGTCGACCTGGTCTAACCAGGTCGACAGGGCTGTCGACAGGGCTGTCGACAGGGCTGTCGACCTGGTCCAGAGCCAGGTCGAACCCAGTCCAACCTGGCTGGCCTATTCTATGTTGGTCGATTTTCTGTGGACTGCTTTGTCATTAGGGCTAGGTGGCAGGCTCTAATTGGTCTCTCTTGCGAATGAATGGCTACGATCAATCCAAGCAACATCAATGGTCCTAATCAGTTTATAACCTCTATAAAAACAACCCTAGACTAACCCTAATCTATTCATTCAAAAATAAGAACAAAGCCGCCATGTTGCTGAGGAACGACTAGGAGTAGCCACCAATTGGAGAGAGGATTAGGAGGCAAATTCTAAAGCATAAAGCAACCTAAACAAATCAAATCAACAAGGAATCGCATCTCCAAAACCCTAAATTGGAGAGTTTGCCATACAATTGTAAGTAGAGTATTATTTTGGTATGAACAAATAATTGTGTTGATTTGTATACTTGATTTGTGGCAATAAAGTAATTCATATTTGTGTGTTACTATCGATTTGGAATATTGTATACGTTTGGATATTCTCGAATTATGTTATTCAATTATGAAAAACTACATGCGGTAGTTTTATGCAAGTATACGTTTGGAATATTCGCAAATGATGTAATCCATGTTGAAACTACATGTATGTAGTTGATTAATTGAAATTCATGCAAGTTTGGGGTTTTGCTACTATGCCATCATAATGTGTATTTTCATACAAACATCGTTTTTGTGAAGTAATTGGAATGAGTTTGGGTTATCATAATTCATATGAAACTATGTTGAAATTTTGGTACCATGTATCAAGCCATGCTTTTGTACTAGAAAACCTATTTGCAAACTAATGAATATGATTAGGCTATGATTGATATTTTGCTTAATTGAAATCCATATTGTTAACAAGGATTATAGGATGACATATGTGGTACATAGCTAGGTTAGATTCAAAAACCCCTTTTTGCAAGACTAAAGTAAAAAATCATGATTTCATGTTAGAAATATTTATGCCATGTGAATAGATTTAAAATCATGATTAGTTTGAACTATACTTTTGTGTTAGTAACAAAAGTAAACACCTAGTAAGCTTATGAACATGATTTGCTTATGTTTGACATTATGCCTAAATAAAAATATAGGTTTATGTTGTAGTTAAGCCTATGTGTCAATAATGATATTCTTATCTCAACTACAAGTTACGTGCTTTGATTCATGTCACCTATGCTTTATGATAAAGTATATGTTACCACTATGCAAGTACACCAGTTTCTATTTTGCAATTCCAACGTTATGTTGCAAGTTCATGCGCTCACATTCCCCTTTTTGCGTATGTAATCACGCTTTAAGCCTCCCCTTCTTCTCATGGCTAAGTTGGGCTTAAAAGCCTAAGCCCAACATATATTATGATTAACGAACGTATTAAACGGGGGAAAATAACGTTGGGTTAAATTAATTAATAAATGAAAATATAAAGTAGAAGGGCCCAAATTCAAGTATGGGTTGGGCCCATGATTGGTGTAACCTTTACACCATTAACTTAATAATGGGCCGCAAATATTTACATGTAAGAAAATAAAGAAGAAAGACAAAATATGTAAATGTAGAACATACGATGTGTTTAACCCGAGGTTGGATTGAGTTGTGATGTAAACCTGCCCGGAACCGCCCGGCTGTCCAGTAGTCACAACAATACCTATCCAATGTGGGAGGTTAAACATGGAGCCCAATAAGGACCCGAGGTTAGACTGAGTTGTGGCGTAAGACTGCCCGGAACCAACCGGCAACAGGCAGCCACAACAATACCTGTCTAATGTGAGAGGTCAAGGCTTTAATAAGACAATTAAGGCTGAGTCAGGATTGTTAGTGAACTAAAGACTTAATCAAAATGGAACATGCTAAACTAAACGGACTGGTGGGGGTTAGGTTAGAAAACACTTAACCAACTTAGCATTTTGGCTAGAGATAGAAAACCTAATAACGGGGGACCCTTTTCAGCAGTAACCCTAGAAGGTGTATCAGGATACCCTGAAACTAGGCAGGGTGGGGCACGATTACTGGGCTGATTGTAAGAGGTCAAAATCGACGGCGGTGGTGTAGCAGTGTAGGTTCTAACGGGGTGCGGGCGTGCACACACTCCGGCGCAGAAAAATAAGGCACTGGACACCAGTAGCATACCTGTGCATTCTAGGATTGTGTCGGGCCGCCACCATGGGACTTGATACACCCCATGGTGGGACCAGCATAGGTAACTACAACATCGGGGGCCGTAAGACACATGTAACTATGCGAGTAGGAGCCGATCATCATAGAATGGATCACACCACCCTGATTATGGGGTGCCAGTTGGAAACTAGTTTATATGGGTTCAGAGATTAACATGGGGTACGATAGTATATTCGACCCTAGACAACTTAACCAAGTTTATAGTGCTTTCCCACTTCTTGTTTATACTTATCACACCCAGTTCTTTATTCATAGACAGAATAGTACTAGACTTACTCAGGCTTTATGTCTGACTCTACTTTTCTTTCGTCTTCTTTTCTTCCGTTTCCCCCCCCCCCAGGTCCACAGGGAGGGAACACAGCAGCTTGACCAGCCTTAACATCCAGCTTGAAGAAGAGAAATGTATTGCTTGGACCTTTTTCGTTTGAACTATGGCTTTGGACAATCCACTATGGGGCTTTTGCAGTTTATCTATGTTTTATTTATGCTTCTTTAAATAATGTAATCAAGACAGATTATGAAAGTGCTATGTTATGTTTTTGGAAAGGATGTAAGACAATCATGGTGATGTTGTTGTAACACGTATTTGCTTTTATGAAATAAAAGTTGTTGTTTTTCCGCTGTTCACAAATATGTGTTTTTATATCTGTCTTGTATATCTGTGACTTATACTTATAAACCTCCACTGAAATTAGGGCATTCCCTTTGTGAGTGACCCTAACGGAAGTGGGGTGTTTCAGATACAGCGGAAGACAACTATGCTCTGGACACAGCTTTAAGCTTCAATCCAGAATCCTGCTCGAGATAAACCGGTAGACAAACAACTCGACTGCCCGTGTGGAAAAGAGGGCACCCGAGTTTGCATAGGTGGAAACAAACAACGGGTCAGTCGTGGGACTGGTGTGAGAATTCTTAACTAATTAATCACTATTAATAGGACAAATCCAAAGACCACGCCGCTAACGCGGAACGGGTTTGCTCTAATGGATTGCCGTGCATAACTTAAAGTAAATCGTAAAACAACGCAATGCTTTTTAGAAAAATGAAATCACCATAAGACTCAGGTCCCATCACACAATGCAACGCACACCAGAGGATAGAGTTTTACCTTATGGTGATTAAACATGCTTGATACGTTAAAAACGAATTTGATATTATTATTAATGTGTATATGTTTTAAAAACAATTTCAATCATAATGTATCAATCCTAGGAAGCATAAGTACCCATATATTATGCCTCCGTACTAGTAATACAATCAAATCCGAATGGGGCGTATTGGATTTTGGTTTCCATTATGAGTCAAGGCTAGGGAGGAGCTCCTACCGATTCGAGACACTCTAGCTAATGTCTCAGGATTCCCCGCGGAGAACCCTTGGATAGCTACAGGGCCGGTCCGCAAATACAGCTTAGCGGATTAGTTATACCTGAACACACGTTTCCCGGTCCTATAGGACCTATCATCCGAGGCGCCTCATTCCATCATCCACATAAGTAAAATGTCAGGGCTGGTAGGTCACTGACACCACTCTAGCTAGAAAGAAACATGCTGCTCTCCCTGCGTTCCCTTCTCCCGTTTTAGACTCCGCCGGTGTGTGAGGCTCGCGAAGTCACGCTATACACAAAGCTATGCCCAAACAGACTATGCTTTGATCGTCCCACAAGGCCTGCTTTTCAACAAAGCCTTGATCATATGCATCTTAGCATGCCACATCATCACTCCATATCACACTACCAATCCTTTGCCGAAATATATGAACGGGTGTTAAGCAAGAGAATAAATTCTCCGCCACCAAACATCCATACATTCGACAGAAGATTAATATCATGATATATAATGGAGTACGATGTCAGACACACCATCCATTTAAAAGCTTATGCTCTGGGTCTGAGCGAAAGCCAAACCCGTACAAATCAACACTACGTCCGGGCAACTCCTACTATTACCTTATCATGGTAGCGAGCCATTCTAAGGCAACAGTCATCATCGTCCATTCGATGTGGAGATTTGACGGTCTTCAATCGCCGTCTTCCAGTCTTGGATTTTTAAACGTCGTTTAATTATTTGGAATGAGATACACTTGGGCTTTCCAAATAATCCTCGTATATATATACATATATATATTTAAAATCCTTCTTACACATTAACAATTATTTTTATTAAAGATTTATTCCTATTTTAATTATTTAAAATAATTAAATTTTTATACAACGACGCCTTAAGTCCATGGGCGACTATGGCGCTGCATTCAACCAATTTTGATTTTTACATTTACCAGAATCTAACCGTTGGATCTTAACGTAATATATATCATTGGAAAGATTTTTTCCAAAACGGTACTAACGGTTTCAGTTTCAAGAAAATCCGACGGTCGGATCTTCTTGTATAGTCGAATAAAAGTACGATTTCAAAACGCGAACTACCACGCCCTATTCGTTTAATTTTGATTATATATTTAATCATTGAATCGTAATAACGTCGTTTGACTAAAACAATACTCCACACAATTACCGATACTTACTAAATTTTAATTCATTTGAAAATGAAGATAATATTACCGAATCCTAAATTCATTCTTTCCTTACATTGAAAATGTAAATTTCATCCTTTTTATTTACATAAAAATGTAAGTTTAATTCCTATGCAAATTCCTATATTCTTTATTTACATGTAAAACAAATGTAAATTTTGATACATACAAAATCCTACTTTTAAATTACATATAAAAACGTAGATTTCAGCTTCAATGTACATTCTCATCTTAGTTACATTATAAAAATGTAACTTATATTTGCAGTGAATCCTATTTTAAATTTACATATCAAAATGTAAGTTTTATTTACAATGCAAACTCTACTTCTAATTTACATTATAAAAATATAATTTTTAATTATAATGCAAACTCTACATCTAATTCACATTGTAAAAATATGATTTTTAATTACAATGCAAACACTACATCTAATTCAAATTGTAACAATATGATTTGTAATTACAATGCAAACACTACATCTAATTCACATTGTAACAATATGATTTACATATAAAAATGTAAATTTTAATATATGATGGAATTCTCATATTAATTACAAAGAAAAATGTAATTTTTAATATACGACATAAATTCACTTTATAATTTACATATAAAAATGTAAAATTTAACATAAAGTGGCATTCACATGTTAATTACAAAGAAAAATGTAATTTTTACAATACGGTGTATATTCCTATATAATTTACATATAAAAAATGTAAATTTTATCATACGATGAAATTCCCCTTTTAATTACAAAGAAAAATGTAATTTTTAACATTCAACGTTGATTCACTTTATAATTTACCTATAAAAATGTAATTTTCGTCATGCAATGTAAATTTAAATTTTAATTACATAGAAAAAAAAATGTAATTTTCGTCATGCAATGTAAATTTACATTTTAATTATATAGAAAAATGTAATTTTCAACATGCGGTGCAAATTTATATATAAATTACATATAAAAATGTAACTTTTGTTCATGCGGTGTAAATTCATTCATAAACTACATAATAAAATGTTATTTAATTCATGCGATGCAGATTCATTCACAAATAACAAAATAAAATGTTATATAATTCATGCGATGAAAAATCATTCATAAATAACATATAAAAATATGTTTCATTTCATACAATGTAAAAACATTTTCTTTTTATGTACAATGCAACAATATCATCTTTTTATATTTATAATATATTAACTTTACTATTTTACGACGTAAAAATATGATCTTTTCTATTTTACAAAGTAAAAATATCAACTTTACTATTTTACAATGTAAAAATATTATCTTTTCTATTTTACAAAGTAAAAATATTACCTTTACTATTTTACAATGTAAAAATATTATCTTTTCTATTTACAAAGTAAAAATATTAACTTTACTATTTTACAAAGTAAAAATGTAATCTTTTCTATTTACAATGTAAAAATAACGTCTTTTTTATTTACATCGCCAAATTCTCAATATAAAATCCATTCTTTCTTTACAATGTAAAATTTACTCTTTAATTACAATGTAATGTCCATTCTTTTTATTACATAAAAATAAATAATGTAAATCTTCCTACGGTGAAATTCATATATATTAATATTAAAAATAATGTCAAATAATCCTACGGTTAAATTTCTTTTTAAAATTGACATTAAAAATGTTAATGACATCCTACGGTGTTATTCTTTTTAATATTAACATTAAAAATATTAATGACATCCTATGGTTAAATTTACTATTTAATTTACATTAAAAATAATGTAAATTTATACATGCGGTGAAAATACTTTATTTACATAATAAAAGGTAAATTTCATATCATCGCAAATTCTGATTTTAATTTTACATCCTACGGTTGAATTTCTATCATATTAACATTAAAAATGTTAATTTACATCATACGGTGAAATTTCTATCATATTAACATTAAAAATGTTAATTTACATCCTACGGTTGAATTTCTATCATATTAACATTAAAATGTTAATTTACACATACGATGTAATTACTTAATTATTACACTAAGAATAATGTAAATTTTCTCATACGAGGTAAATTTCTTATTTTAATTTTACATAATAAAATGTAAATTCCACCACAAGTCGCATTCTTATTTTATTTGCAGCAAATAAGAATGTAAATTTTCATCACATCGCATAACCACAACATCCAAACATAACAAGTCCAAATCCAATAACTAGCATCAAGGTAATTACAAGGTGATGTTTTAACTTGACATATGTAAAATCAACATGGCGTGATTAAATAAATAACACATAATTAATTTTAATTAATTATTAATTCAGATTTAAACCTGAAATTTCAGATTTAATCTCATGCAATTCAGATTTAACATCATACGGGGTGAATAGTTCAGATCCATGTTCTAAACCGCATGTCTTATTTGATCTACTATTAACAATCATGCAAATAATAATTAAATAAATTAAATTAAAAAAAATTCTCATAGTGGTCTGGTCTGAGAAGATGATACAGGTTCGATCTGATTCAGTGTTCGTATTCAAATAGATTTCCGATCTGGATCGATTCAAATACAAATTCATATGAAAAACCAAAATTCAGCTTTTAACAACTGACACAGCGACATTTAAAAGCGTCGCAAAATCTGAAATAAATTTACCTAAAGTGTTCAAAACTTTGAATTCAATTTTCTCTCTCTGTAGTTGATGATTTTGCGAACGGTTTGCGGGAGATTGAAGAGCTACGAGAGGGCTATCTTCACCGGGAGTTGGAGGAGGTGCAGCTCAATGTGGTGGGGTTGGCGCGGCTGCGTTCGGCGCGCCTTGGGGAGGGTGGTGGCGGAGATTTAGGGCACGGGGTGGTTTGAGATTGGTACCAAATCGAAGAGCGGAGAAAGATCTTTAAAAAGTTTAACTACGGGGAGGTCTAATTCTTCATGGATTGGGAGAGAAGGAGAAGAGAAGTTGTGAAGCCTATGGTTTCTTTTCACGGATGAATCACGATGGAGGAGGAGGAAGAAACCCGACTTTCAATATATAATAAAATAATAGGGTTTTTTAATTATTATTTAATTAGCCCGTTTAAGCCTGTTTTGGTCCGAACTCAGAATTAGGCCTGCTTACTGTCGTTCTTAGGGTTTTGACGTCTTCTGAGCGCAATGGGTTATGTCTCGGGCCCCAATTCTGATGTCTATAGCGTTTTTTTATTTAAAATCCTATTAAAAATTAATTAATTAATATTGACCGTACATGAAAATTCACCGGGGCCACAAATTAACTTCAAAAATTCCCGAAAAATATATTTAGCTATGTTTTGACGCTGCGGACCTAAAAAAATATATTTTGTTCAATTCTGAGCTCGTATGAATTTTTAATGAATTTTTAAAGTCAAAAATTGTCCGTTTACACTAAAAAAATCAATTATAATTATATATTAATTCTAAAAATTACCAAAAATTCATTTTTAGCTTTGTTTTGACGATACGAACCCAACAAAATTATTTTTGTCGAATTCTGAGACTGTTTGAAAAATGGCTATTTTTAAGGCGTTTAAATTTAACTAAAATAGTCAAAACACATTTTCTTTTCCCATGCTCATATATTAATTCTAATAATTCTAAAAATTTAAACCTAGCAATAATTTGACATTCCGGTTCCAACAAAAGTGGTTTCGTCGAAAACAGAGGTCGTTTGAAAAATGACTATTTTTAAGACCAATATATTTAATACTAAAAATACATTTTTAAACAAATAATTTCCGAAACTCGAAATATATAAGTGTTTACTATTTTTCAATGTAGAAACATCATTCTGAACTCAATGGAAGTGGTTTCGAGTCGAAATTCCTACATATGTGAAAAGTAGCCTTTCGGGCTATATATAATATATATATAAATTCTACCGCGACCTTTCTAAAAATTGAATTGGCCATAACTTTTGATTTCCGCTATGAAATTTCGATTTTTCAGATTCGTTGGAAATATATTTTTAAATATATTCTAATATTTTTGGTTTCACTAAAATCCGTTAAATTTTGCATCCTGTACGATCAGTCAAAGTTCAAGTTTGACTTTTCAAACTACCGCGCTATTTCTAACTCTTTTTATAATTAAAATTAAATTATTCCTTCTAACATCGATTTAAATCAAATTTGTGATCATTATTATTTAAAATAGATTATTTAAATATCAAAACTCATTAAAATTACTTAAAATAAATTTTTAAATTTACCCCAAAATTCAGGGTTATTATAGGGCCCATAACCCATTTCGGGATTAGGGTTATGGTGAGGCTGAAATGAGTTAGGGTTTCATTTCATTTCAGTTTTCTAGCCTCCATTTACCTCTTAGAAACCCTAAAAATGGCCTCCAACCTCTAAATCACTTCCAAATCACTCTCTAATCAAGGATTAAGCTTGGCAACATCAAATCAAGGGAGATCTTCACCAAATCAAGATTAGAGCTGCTGTTTAGCATAAGTATTCGTGCCAAATCAGAGATTTATTTCAGATTTAAGTCTTATTTGTGGCTAAGTTGAGTGATTTGCATAGTTCCTCACTAATTATGGCTAATTAAGGGTAATTAGTGTTAACTAGCGAATTTAAACATGATAAAATTCTGGAAAAATATTTATAAAATTCGAAATGATGTTATAGACCTCTGATATGAGTTTGGGTTAATTTGGTTAAGTTTTTCTAATCATATCATTAGTTTCATCTAAACATGTTTAAGGGAAAATATGGGGTTTTGGCTATGTTTGATCCATTTTAACCTATCATATTGTTGTTTTGGTGTTTGTGGTTGATTATACATGTGGCTATGACTGTATGGTATGCTTTGCGATTGATTAGAATAGTTGGAATGGTCGAAAACGCCGTCGAGTGGTGTAAACTGCTTGCTGGAAAAAGTGTAGAAAATTGACCGATCCGGATCGGAACGGCGATCCGAACCACCTCCCATGCGAGTTCAGAAGCTTCGACCGTTTATCGTATGAAGTAACAACGATCCGATCCGTAGCATTGTATGGCAACACGACTTGGAGACTCCGACCCGAACCGGTGTGCTATGAAGGAGACTGATCCGATCCAGCATCTTATGAGGACTTCCGATCCGATCCGAAGAAGCTTGCCAGGTAGTGTAGACCTCGATCCGATCCGGAGCAGAGGGGAAGGCTTGTGCCAGAGACCCGAACTGATCCGATTTCTTAGGGAGGAGTATTTCGATTCGAACCGAACTAATGATTAGGGGGAGATCCGAACTGATCCGGTGATGACCAATAACCCAAGATGCAAAGGTAGTCCAAATTGGAAGTTAGAGCTCAGGATCCAGTTGGGAACCAATGAGTTCACTTCGTGATTGGACTTTGCTGCGGGATGTGTGCTAAGGAGCTGTCGACATTCATAACTTCGATCCACCACTGAAATGAATAATGGGCTAGGTTATCAGTGCAGTAGTGTCACTATGACTCGAGGGGCAAAGTGATCGTAGCAGGACTACGTTATCAGTGCAGTAGAGTCATTATGACATGAGGGGCAAAGTGATCGTAGTAAGACTATGAGCCAGTGCAGTGGGGTCATTGTGACTCCATGGGGGCAGAGTGGACATAGTAAAGGATTAGTAAGGCTATGAGCCAGTGCAGTGGGGTCATTGCGACTCCATGGGGCAAAGTGGACATAGCGAAGGATTAGCGGCTATGAATCAGTGCAGTGAAGTCATTGTGACTTCATGGGGGCAAAGTGATCATAGAAAAGTATATTGGGTGATCGAAGTGGTGGATATCATATGCTTTACGCACTGAGTGAGAGATGTGAGGATGGTTGTTATGCTTGATTGTTTGCCATCACTATGACATGCACCCCCACTCCCGTTATCTTTACACCATTTGAAATGGCACTTTAGAGTGTTGTACAGTATGTAGTGCTAACTCTTTGGTTACAGGTCCAGGTTTAGATATGGTTTAGTATACCTGTTATTGTTCTGTTTAGATGCTTATCGCTCATACCAGACTTTTTGTCTGACCCAGAGTTTTATGTCTCTTCTTATTACTCTGGGTGCTCACACGAGCAGACTAGAGACAGGTTAGCTGGTGATGCGCGAGTAGCTGATTCGGAGGCGAGCAGGAGGCTTCCACGTATGATATATAGATATTCTCCTGTGTCGTTAGTGGTCGCTACTTGGGCATTATTAGTGTACCTCCCTTTTCTTGCTTTTGCTTTTTGAGACAGTTTGAAAAGTTGTAATAATGTTGGCTTTGGATTATAAGCTGTACTTGGATTTTCCGCTGCTATGTTAGTTTGTTTTCAGCTTATGCACTGTCTCACCTGTTTTATGTCAAGTATGTTGTTATTATATTTTGTTCCATGCGCTGTGAGACATTCTACAGGTTCCTTGTTAGTTCATTTCCTTCTTTCCTTTCCTTCTGACGACCGTCCCGCGCTAACTAGACATGTGTACAGCGCACTTTTGGAGTAAATGTCGGTTGGTGCGGGGCGGGCTGTCACAGAACACATCAGAAATAAATAGTAGATAATTAATACTGAAGCCTCCTGCTCCAAGCTCCTCCAATATATCTGTAAACACCTGAACTACTTGACTGCCCGTACAAATTTGGGCACCCAAGAGTTTAGGGTAAAACTAAACAAATTATGGGTCAATTATGAGACTGGTGTGAGTAAACTCCAACCGTTTGATTTAACTTTTAAAAATCCTTTTTAAAAGAAAGGATGATCGTAAGACCAATCCACACATAAACACAGATGGTTTTTACCTTTCGATAACCCAAAATATTCTTTGAAATCAATACTATTCTAATATTATTATAGTGTCTATATCAAATAAATAGTAATCTAGCAGAATGATTACATCTCATGCTCCACATACATAGTATACAATCAAAACCGCTTGGAGAATGGATTCCAACGTGCAAGGTATGCGACCACCTTCCGACAGTGTATCTCTAGAGAGGAATAAACCGGGTTCAACAAGAACATCTTGCCACCTTGGCTAAACATGACCGGCCACCCACTTCACTTGAGTGTTCTGAATGTATTGTCACCAGCGGTTAGGATCAGTAACTGTTACCGAAAGCGTACAGATGTGATCGAATAAAGAAGCAAATGGATTTTCTCTAGATCAGGTGATAATACACCCTAATTGGGAGCTACCCACTTAGCCATGCAACCTACCCGATTTTATACCGTTTCCCGGTTGTGAGGCATGAGGCCACGCTTGTCTTCTTGACATTCCACATCTTCATTTACTTTGAATGCCACATCATCATACCCTCCAAATCATTTATCAATTTCCCCAAAAATATCATGGGCATAAAGGTAAGAGAAATGAATTCCTCCACCTCCAACGTAGATATGTTTGAAGACATCAATGTAGATGATTTGTTAGGGTTACTCTGTCAGATATTCGTCTTTGAAAGTTATCCTAGGACTGGATAAATCGAAGGCACTATTTTGTTAATCCATCTTAGGAAATTTCTACCTAGGATTAACAAAACAACCCTTGCAGTTTACTCCGTCTTCAATTATCTTCAGCATAATTTGATTCGCAATGCTTATGCCTACACGGTGTGGTTTCGGATAATAATCCAATTAGTTCTCCCCGTATTAATAACGATGGTATTAAATTGACTAGTACTTCGATAATTGGTTATATAACCATCAAAGGAACAAACATTTGTCCAAATATCCTATTTCCAAAGGGAATACTATTAATTAACATCAAACAATCACTGAGCCCTTTTAAATTAATCTTTAATTAAATTTACTATTTCCCAGTTTCTTTTCAATATTTTTATCCAGATATTTCTCCAAGTCCGTTTAGCCTCTCACGATTCTTAGAAAAACATTTCCAGCTATCATAACTATTTATTTTATATATTCCAGAAAATATCACTTTTTATCATCGGAAAACATTTCCATATATTCACAAATCACTACTCTTCCACATTCATCAGTCCCTAACTATAAACTAATAAGAGAACATCTCCCTAAGTATCAACCCCGAAGGCTGAAACCAACATCAGATCAACACTCAGGAAGCTATTCAACTCGACTAATCTTTAGTTAGTTTCTAATTTTCTTAATTTCATTTCTTAACTTCTTATCAGCAAAATCATTTCAATATGCAAAATGTTTGGTTTAAAACCATCTTTTACTTTGAAACATGTATATGTTTCTCCTTCCAACCTCTCAAGATTTAATTTTAAAAATGTCCTTTATTTTTCTTACAAAATTCCATTTTACATTTATTCTCTTATTAAATTTCATGTATAACTGATAAGTCAATTTCTAGTTATCAAACTTTCTCAAATTTTTCTATCTATTTAAATTTTCGGAAAATATCGCCAGCGTATTCTTTGTACGACTCAATCGGTACAAATGCAAATCGCCTCTCTGGGGCCCTTTTCATTTAAAAAGTAAATCAAAAAGCCAAGCGGCTTGACAAATAGACTCATCAAATCTCATATTCAATTAAATACGTACCTCTTCGATGAGTATTCAATTTATTTCTCTTCATATGCTTCATTCCATACCTGTCTAATATATATATATCAAACCAAATTTATTCCAAATCCATTCAATATTTTCATTTACCTCACTCGATTTGCTAATTTATACTTTAATTGGTTCATTTGCTCATTTCACTTTTAATTGGAGTCAATCGTGTTTAAATACATTATTTATAACAAACCATGTTCAATTTCCACATTCGAATCCTAATGTTTAATTCACCAATCCAATTTATTTAATTAAAGTTAAATTTGATTCAACTCTATTAACTAATTACTCTCCCAATTAGTTAATTCTATTCAATGATTAAAAATCTGATTTTTGTCTTAAAAAATCACTCCATTTACTCCACTTGAATTCATATTTATTTTACATCTCAAGTCAGGATTTTTCTAATGGAAAATCGAATTTTATTCACCCAAAATCCTTTTATTTTATTAAAAATTCATTATGGTTTATAAACGATTATACTATTATTTTTCTGATAATTTGATTTTGACATAACTCAAAATCTATAAGACGAAATCTAGGTTTTTCTCTTCCATTAGAAAAATATTATTCAATAGATTAGGACATTCTTGTTTCAAAGAATTCCGACTTGAATTGAGTTATAAATATAATCAATTGAAGTTCAAAATGACAAATTTTGCACTACCACACTGCAGCGAGCTCGTTTTAATTAAATTTAAATATAAATGTTTAAACTTCATGCATTAATAAATTTCTATCCCATTCTTGTATATTTCTAAACCTAATTTAAAATTTTCTATTATCTCGAATCTTTGATTATGTCCTAACTCAATTACAAATTAATTCACAACTTAATCTTCTATATTAAATTCTAATTCATTTGGAAATAAATTATTTTATAAAATTGGATATAATCGAATTTCAATTAAAAATGTTTTGATTTTTTTTCAGTTCAATTTATATTCTGAATTCCAAAATAAAATCCATCATTCCCTTTTCGAAATGATTTCTAATTCTTTTTATTTAATTCATACCTGAATTTATACTTCCAGTACCCAATGATAATTTCTTCACTATATTTATAAACATCGTTTATAAATTAACCTCCTTGTTTTATAAAAACAAACTTCCATTTCAAAATCCATTTTAAATTCAATTCCCATGTAGAATATTTTATTATCATAATATATATATATATATATATATATATGACATAAGATCTATTTTCACATTTTAAATTTTAGTTACTGTTAAATACAAGTCCAATATCCTTGGAAATAATTTATTTCATTAAATTCGACATTGTCGAATCCAAATAGTAATTCTATATAGATTTATTCCAATTTAACTTACATTTTGAACATCATAATAAATTCAACGTTCCGATTTCGAAATGATTCCCAATCCCCCCCTTGAAATTCACATTTGAATTTACATTCCCCAAATTATTCAATGAAAATTATTCCATTTCATTTATAATCACCGTTCATAAAGTCACTACTTGTTTTTATTATTAAAAACCAGTAAACGTTTCATAGCCCATTCAAAATTCAAGTTCTATATTCAAAAAAAAATAAAAATTTCCTTTTTAAAAAAAAACTTAATTCCTTTTCATTTCATTAGAATATAATTTTATGGTATTTCAAATACCAATACCTAAGGACAGTAATATTTAAACATCCAAAACACCCAATTATCAATCACAAATTATGTAACACATCATATATTATACTATGTGGAAATTAGGTTAAAGAGCTTATTTGTTCACGATAATAAGTTTTAAGGCCAGCACTTCTGAAAAATTAGTTTTAAGGAAAATTATGCACGAAAAAATAAAAGTGGTTATCTTTTTAAGTGATACAGGAAAAAGATAAAAGCAGTTATCTTTATTTCTGTATAATATAAAAAGATAACCGCTTTTATCTTTTTCTTGCAGAATTGCCCTTAAAACTAATTTTTCAGAAGTGCTGTCCATAAAACTTATTACCCTAAACAAATAAGCACTTTAAGTGAAAATCCCCTTATAATATTATATGGAAATAAATAATAAATTAATTTGAGAAATCTAGTTGGATCCCTCCAACCTGTTATTCCTGCATCCGCAGATGTTAGACAACATAAATAATACCCATCTTGCTTCAAAATATGATATAACGGTATAAAAGGTCATCCACTATATATATTGTAGGGCGCATAGGGTCGTTCGCTAATGGTACTACAGGAAATCTCATATATACACATATATATTTGTATATATATGTATGTATGTATGTATATATATATATATATATAATAGCTACAACCACTAAACCTAAAATATAACTAATATTTACATATATAATTGCTATAATTCATCAACAATTATTCAATGCATCCAAACAGTTAACAAACAACCTGCAAAAATTATTTAAAATAAAAATTCATTTATAATAAAATTATAAACGAATCCAAAGAGTGAGTTACTCACCTTGATTTTATATCACCGAATACCCATTTAAATTTCCACATCGTCTCGGCTATGAATTTACTTGAGTTGTATGTCTTATACCTACGATTATTTATTTTTATTAATTGATTAAGCCATGATTAAATTAAAATCACTAATAACATAAACAAATAATTTTTTAAGTAATTTAAATTTCTGAAAACGTGTACCTTATTTGCTGGATAATTATGAAGCCAACTCAATCACTCACCGATCCTCTTTCTAGTCACTAGTCTTCCTGTCTGTAATGACCCGGATTTTTGATCCATTTATTTTAAATATTTAATATCATTTTAAATATTTGTTTGATAATATACTTGAATTTTTATATTTATGTTATCGGTTTAAATATCGATTTCGATTTAATATCGAATATGTTAATTATCATATTACGAAATATAATTTAAATCAAAGTCAAGAACTGAATCAAAACAATTCAGATGACCTGTATAAATTCTATTTGAATATAGACAATAATAAAAATAATTTATTATTAGCGAATTGATTAGTTGTGAATTTAAATTATATTATATTAATTTAATATGGTATATACGCTGAAATTAAATATCAAAATATATTCAATTCAGTTCAAAATAACGCAATGATATTGAAACATCAGTCCGTACGCTAAAACAGCGGTTCATGATTTAAATTAATGGACCGCGAGATATGTGATTGTGGATAGGTTCGAAATCAAATAAGAATCTATCTAAAAGAAATAAAAATATCTTTATTTCAAATTGTATTAATTAGTAATCAAATCAAAATAAATTACATGTACTTAGTCCTATACCTCCCCATATACAAATGCAGACCTAAGTTTCTAAAGCTGAAGTATTCTTCTTTATAAATTCACGCACTCCTCTTTTGATTTCTCGGCTGAAAATTCCAAACCAGAAAGCTTTGAAAACTTTAAATGGGCATTCCTTCATTCACAATATATTAGTAATAAAGCAAAGCCATGTTTTTTATTTCATTCCTCAAATCGAAATCATTTCGAAAGGGTGCAGCGGCAACTAGGGTTCATCCCGAGTCCTTATTTCATTCTGAAACAACTCGAAGGCAAGATTCGCAAGTAGAAGACAACGCGATAACGAGATGACCCTGATTTGAAGTCGTGAACGAGGATCCGAGGATTCGATTTTGATTTGTTGAGGGGTGCGACGCGAGGAGAGTTCGACGTTCGAAGTCAGGGTTCGATACTGTATATCGTGAGCTAATGATTCACGCGCGCGCTCGAGATTTGGTGGATCGATTTTGGAAAAAGGAGAAGCAGTTGAAGTCGAATCTAAAACTGACCTCAGGGTAACCGGGATTGCGAGTTGCGATTCATTTTATGGATTTCGAATGGGTCATCGCGAGCTTGACATTGTATCAGCATCGCGACCTGTTCAACAAGATGTCGAATTGAAGTTGGGGGTTGCGGTGAAAACTCAAGGTTGGTCTGAGTCTTGTTGTAGTGACCTCGACGTTGGTAGATGGTGCTAGAGAATGAATGAGATGCTGCGGATTCAAATGGGAGTTCAAATTAGTCTGATGATTAAACAAGATTGGAGTTCGACAGTGAAAAGTTTGAGGGATTCAGCTATGAGGTTTTAAGGGAGATTAAGGCTTTAGTAAGGTTAGTTTAATTTATTTAATTAAAGCTAGTAGTATTTAAATTAATTTTTTTTGATTTATATCCAAACTCATAAATAAATGGTTAGAATTTAATTAGTATAACGGTTAGAATTTAATTAGTATAACGGTTAGAATTAAATTAGTATATCGGTTAGAATTAAATTGGTATCTCAGTTAGAATTTAATTTTAGTAAGTATATTTTTAGTATAAAACCTTGTTAAGGAGATTCAGTAACTAATATATAAAATTCAGATTTTCTTAGGCGAAGATAAATCAAATAAAATTATTTGTGTGAAGTTCGAAGATTTGGAAATCAATGGAAAGGAATTGAAACCGATACAAGTGCAATTTAAAATCAGGTGAGTAATTCTCACTCAAGAATTTTATTTAAATTATTTTTATTGTTAAAAATAATTTGTTGACTGTTTGGTTGCATTTGAATATATTGTGGCTATTATTTAAATATATTAGTTATTTAGGATTGTTGTTTGTGGCTATTGTATATATATTGGTGGCTGGATAATTATCGCAGTACCATTAGCAGATGCCCGCAGTATCATTAGCGGATGACCCTATACGCCCTGCACTATGATAGTGGATCACCTTCTATACCACAATATCTTGCCATGAAGCAGGATGGGCATTATTTATGTTGGCTAACATCTGTGAATGCAGTAAAACAGGTTGGAGGGATCCAACTGGATTCCTCAAAAATATTATTATTTGTTTGTTCTCATATATATTATCATATATGATGTGTTAGAAAATCCGTGGTTGATAATTGGTATTTTTGAAATTTAAAGGGAAAATTCTATTTATCTAAAATAGAATTAGATTTAAATTGGACAATAAATATATTAACTTGTTTGAACACATAATACAAGTAGTGAATTTATAAACGTTGTTTATAAATTAATAATACGAGATTTAAAGTGAAATTATAAACGTTGTTTATAAATTAAACAGTGCAGAGAAATGAAATGAATTTATAAACAGTGTTTATAAATAAAGTGGAAAAATTATCATTGGATAATTTGAATATTTAAATTCAAACGTGAATTTAAAAATAGAAATGAGGAATCGTTTTAAAGAAGTAAACGATGAAGTTTATTCTAATGTTCAGAATATAAATTGAACTAAAATAAATCCGTAGGATTTATGGTTTGAATTCGATCAGTTTGAATTTATTTAAATAAATTTTTTAATAAAAATATTAGGATTATATTAAATAGAAGTTAAATTTAAATGTGAAAATAAACTCTATGTTATATATAGTTAAGTTAAAATAGATAAAATATTCCAAAATGAGATTTTAGTTTTAAATAGATTTCGAATTGGAACTTGTTTAAATATATAAAACAAGATAATTTATTAAATGGTGTTTATAGATATAATAAATTAATTATCAAGAGATAATATGAATTTAAAAATATAATTTGAAATCATTCGAAAGGGAACAATGGTTTTTATTCCGCAATTCGGAATATCAAAGGGATGGAGTTTCAAATAGAAATTTGTAAAGGGAACTTGTTTAAATATATGAAACAAGGAAGTTGAATTTATAAATAGTGTATAAGTTTGGTGAAATAAATTATCATTTGTATAATTTAAACCATTTAAATTCAAATAGGAATTTAAAAGTAAATTGGGAAGTGTTTTGAACAAAACGATTGATTATATTTCGGAATTCGGAATACAAGCTGAATTGAGAAAATTTCTATAGGTTTATAATTGAAATTCGATTATATAGAATTTTATAAATAATTTATTTATAAAAGGAATTGGAATTAAATATAGAAGATCGAAGTATAAATAAATATATTACCGAGTAAGGAAAAATCGACAATTATAGATAATCGAAAATATTATGTTGAATTAGGAAACTGATTTGATAAATATATTAAAAATATATCAGAATGGAGTTGAATTTATTATAAACAAAGTTTAAACGTTTATATATATAAATATAATTAAAATGAACTCACCGCAGCGCAGTAGTTCGTAATTTGGCGTTTCGAACTTCAATTAAGTATATAGAAATCAATTTAAGTCGGAATTCTTGAAATAAGAATCGTCAGGACTGGTTGAATAATAGTTTTCTAATGTAAGAGAAAAATCTGGATTTCGTCTGATTGATTTTGAGTTATGTCAAAAACTAATTTTCAGAAAAGCAGTGCCAAAATCGTTTAAAAACCGTAATGGTTTATATAAATAAATATAAAGATTTTAAGTAAATAAAATACGAAATTTCCATTGGAAAAATCCGGATTTGAGTTGTAAAATAAATATGAACTCAAGTTGTGTAAATAAAATGATTTTTGAAACAAGAATTAGATTTTAAATTATTGAATAGAATTAACTAATTAGAAGAAAAATTTGTTAATGAACCTTTGGGTTGAATTGGACAATGGATAAGTGAATGGGGTTTGTAATTCATACTTGAAATCGAATATGGAAATTGAATTGAAAATGGAATTTAGTTATTTTATAAGCAAGCCAATATTTTATTTGAACATGTTATGTTCAAACAAAAAGTTGAAATAGTCAAAATAACTAATTAGAAAATAAATTAGCGAATTGGGTTAAGTCGAGGGGATTGAGTTGAAACAAAATGGTTAGATATATGTTAAGCAGGATTGGAATGAAGTGTATGAGGATTATAATTTAAGTGCTCGACAAAAAGGTGCACGTTTAAATTCCATATGAGATTTTATGCGCGAATCGGCAAGCCTCTTGGCTTTTGGATTTTCTTTTTGAATGGAAAGGGCCTAGAGATGCGAGTTGAGGTTTGAACTATCGACCCATACAAAGGAGGTTATGGCGAAATTTTCTGGGAATTTAAGAAGTTAGAATATTTTTAAGAAATTTTGATAGTTAGAAATCAGTGTATCGATATATATAGAATTCGATAAGGAAACGAACTTGGAAATAGAATACTATAAACAAATAGAAAATCTATAATTAAACCGGGTAAAATTAGAAAGCGAAACGTATAAGGGTTTAAAAATGAATAATTGGTTTGTATGATGTTGATTATTTGAGATAAGTGGTCTTGTCTGTTTTGAAGTTAAAAATGTTATTCAGTCAAGGTCTGAGAGGTAGTTATACCCCAACTTGATTAATTTCATTTTTAACCGATAAGTAGCAAGATCCAGTGTCGAAGAGAAATGTTTGAATAAGAGTTAGTTGAATGCAATGTTTTGGGTTGTTATAACAATGTTTTACACAACATTCGTTTTAACCCAAGTAAGTGGAAATTTAGAAATATAATAAATAAATATTTCCTGAGTGTAGAAATGAACGGGCGTGAAAGAGATAAGTAATTGGAATGTTTTCCAGCTATAAATAGAAGATATTTTCTACGTATAGAAAATAAAAGGAGGCGATATATGGAAATGTTTCCAAATAGCGAAAAGGGCCAAGAGGATTATTGAAAATATTTGGCTAACAAATATTGATAAGGAAATGGAGTAGTGATTTAATTAATGAATGAAATATCAATTAAATGGCCCAGTGATTTGTTGATGCTTTGAATGAATGTTTGTTTTCTTCGATAGTTAAATAACCGACTATCGAAGTGTTTGCCAATATCGTTGTCAACATGGAGAGACTGGTTGGATTATTATCCGTGAACCACTCCGTATTGGCAGTAATGTTGCGAATCAGATTATATAAAGATAATCGAAGATGGAGTAAAGTGCAAGGGCTTTTTCTATTAATGAAAATTGTGCCTTCGGTTTCATTCAATCCCAGAACGAATGTATATGGACGAATGTCTGACAAAGTATTTCCAATGATCGAATATGTTGGTCTGTATAAATATATATGGAGTCAGAGGATTTATTCTCTTAGCATAATATCCAGAATATATTTGTACAATCAATTAGTGATTAACGAATCTGACAATGTGGCATTCAAAGTGATTGTGCTATCAATGAAAGATAAGTAATCGTAGCCTCAGGCCTCAACAACCGGGAATTAACAAAAATCGGGCAGGCAGCATGGCTATGTGGGTCGCTCCCATTAGGGTGTATTATCACCGATCAAGAGAAATTCATTTAATTCCTTATTCTATTCGATGCTGTCCCATTCGGGAAACGATTGCTGATCCCAACCGTTGGTGATACACATTCGATACACCCAAGCGAAATGAGTGGTCGGTCATGTGTGGGTCGGGTTGCAAGATGTTCATGTTGAACCCAGTGTATTCCCCTCTAGAGATACACTATCGGAAGGTGGTTCCATACCTTGTCATGTTGGAAATCCAATCTCCAATAAGCGCCCTACGGTTTTTGATTTTATAATATATATGGAGCATGAGATGCAAGCGTTCCGCTAGATTCTATTTATTTGATGTAGACATTATTATAATATCACTGGATTTGATATCAAAAATATTTTGAGTTATCGTAAGGTAAAAACAATCCGTGTTTATATGTGGATCGGTCTTACGATTATCATTTCTTTCGAAAGGATTTTTAAAGTTAAACAAATGATTGGAGTTTACTCACACCAGTCCCATGACTGACCCAAAGTTTATTTTGTTTTTGTTTTCCCTAAACTCTTGGGTGCCCAAATTTGTATGGGAAGTCAAGTAGTTGGGATTTTTCAGATTCACATGGAAGAGCTGGAAGCAGGAGGCTTCACCAGTTAGCTATAGACTATCATATTTCTGCTGTGTACTATGTTGTATCTGGAAACAGGTGTTTATAACTGTTCCAGGAATAATTATGTGCTCTGATAGTAGTATATATATACAGTTACTGATTTGTATTTCAAAAGTTATATGATTTATTATATTTTATTCATTCCGCTTTGAGATTTGTGTTCTTCATTTTTCTTCTATTCTAACTTTTCTTTCTTTCTATTCCTCATCCTCTAACTTCTTTACACTAATGATTCATATTTCTGTGTCATTTGGGTTGGACATGTGGTGTTATTAGTCAACTCGAAGGATACGGAAATTCGGGCCATTACACTATCAGACCAATGCTTGCCTCCCGATCAACCCAAAAGTCATTAAAGCATTACCTCAATACTACCTAACACATTGTACAGACATCCTTCTCCACTCGACAATCCACTATTGGTCACCTGCTTTCACCATCCTCAAGTTAACAGCCCCAAACTCTCCCTAACTTTCCTATAGCCGAACCGAACATCAACCTCCCCAAATTCACAGACTCATACTCCTCCAATCTGCTGCCCCTTTACAATCACTTTGAGTATACCCATCTCCAAAAATCACAGAACGTTCCCCAATCACCACACGTTTAACCGTCAATACATCAGAAAACCCCAACAAAGATCGACATCAGGTCGCATTCACTTCAACATCGACATCTTCTAGAAACTCGCGGTAGCGAGATATCGAGCACCAGGAAATATAGATCGAACCCAAAAATCAAGACCATCGAAAGAAATGCATACTCAGACGAGCTCAATGAATCAGTTGCTGTTTAATTCCATTAAGTATATAATTTTCTAGGAATTATTGAATTTTAAATGGAGGAGGCTTTCAATTTTTTCCAAACATCGATTTCGATCTTTGAAAAGGGGGAAATGTTTTGAAATGGGCGGCTCACGGTTCGGTTTACGAATGGTTTAGGTTTTTTGTATTCGATTAGGATGTGGGAATTTCATATTTCAAATTGGATATTTATTAGAAGAAAAAAAAAAGGAAGCACTCGACTTCGCTATTTTTTCTTGTAAAATAAAGGAAGATTTCATGGCTTTTACTTTCGAAGAGGAGCTGGTTCGAATCAAAAAGGGGAAGGCACTCTTTTCTGATGCATCCTATTTCGTTCATTGTTTTTTTCTTTGTTTCTGCGTAGAGATGAATATATACAAAGGAAGGAGTGGAGCAATAGGTCCGCATGAGGTATGAAATAGGATGAAACTTAGGTAAGTGAAAGTACACCCAAAATTAATACGACATGATTTGTATTTAATTTGATTTGATTTTAAATTAATATGATTTGAAATAAAGAGATTTTTATTTTATTTAAACATATTCTAATTTGATTTCGAGCTTATCCATTAAAAACATCTCAGGGTTCATAACTTGAAATCACGAACCCCTATTTTAACATAATGACCAACGTTTCAATGTTATAAAGCTATTCTGAACTCAACGGAATAAATTGAAAAATTATATTTAAATGTACATATAAAATAACCACATTAAATCAATATAATATAGTTTAAATTCAAAAATAATCAATTCCTTGATAATAAATTATTATTATTATTATCGTTTATGGTCAAATATAATTTATATTGATCATCCGCGTCGTTTTGATTCAGTTTTATCTTTGAATTCAATTATTAGATGTTTTCCTATTACGATAATTCAATATACTTGAAATTAAATCGTATTCGATTATTAAATCGATAAAATGCATATAAAAATCCATTTATATTATCAACTCAATATTTAAAACAATATTAAATGTTTAAAATTAATCATCTAAAAATCCGGGTTGTTACACTAATGATATTTGTTTGCCAAATAAATATTTCATAAATATTAATTAGTTTAATTAACAATCATTATTGCTTAATTAATTTGTGTGATTTATTCAGATTATTCATTATTACACTGGTATGACTCAAAAGTCTAAATTCAATATACGATCAATATCAAACAGTTAAAAAATTTATGCTCACATGTTATCTTAGCTAATGATGTGGCATTCTGTTACATTAATTCCCACCTTTTTCGTAAAATCTAAAATAACAATTATAAGAGGTATCCATGTGCAATAATTTTTTGCATTAATTATATCATGTTAGAGTTTACGAATTTGGTTTTAGCCAAAATTCCAACATCATCCATATTCAAGTTGATTTATCCAAATATAAAATCCTTATATTAGTAATGACATCCATGATTAACTATACAACTCAAATCAAAGGTTTTGACTTTGAGATGACTACATTTGGGCATGATAGCTACCTTATATAACTAAGTAGATGATTCCTTTGTTGAATTGTGTTTCACTTTCAATGCTTCAACCTAGACCTAATTATAGTTGTTCGATGAATGCATGTCGCAATTTTACTATAATAAAAGTAGAGTGTCTATATTGAAATTAACAATACTCTTATGTCAAGGAACCAAGTAATATTGTCACTTCAAAGTTCTCTATTTGAACTTTGTTAACTTTGTTATATTAACCAATAGAAAACTATCATGGGAGTCATTCCATAGTTACTCAACAACTATCAGTACATAACCCCTTGGTTCCCTTAATGGCTATTAGTACTGTGCTACCAAACATTTGGAAAGCTTTACATACTCTATCCTCAACTAACATATCGATGTAAAGTCTCAAACATCTTGACTAAGATATTTTACATAATATGTTATTTTAATGTGATAAAATTTTCCTAAGTACAACACACTATTATCACTCAAAATATCATTTTAGCATTTTGTATTTAGTATACTTTTGACAAATTGTTTAACTGATTATGTTATAATATAAAAAAATGTTTATTAATATCAAACACATTTATTATGAATAAGGTTAGTAATCATGTTAGACAATTCAACAAACTACATAATTGTCCTTAGGTTATATGTTACGATCAAGAATTTTATCGCTTTGATTTGCTAATATTTGATAAATTTTTGCTGTTCAATTAATGGATTTTAATATTCACATTAAACTCTTTTGATATATAAATAATGATGGTAAGATCATTTTTAGATTTTGTTTAAGAAAAAGTAATTTGGATAAAAACTGTAAACCAGACTAGAAAAATACTTTTTTAGCTTTTCATCAAGCACAAATTATTAAAATTGTCATGCACACTATTTAACATTTGAACTCACATTTTAAAAATAAGAAATAGTTATCATTAAAATATAATTAGCATACTAAATAAGATTAGAATGTGTTTAAAAGTTAAGTGAATGAAGTCATTTCTTCCGTACTTTAAGTGATAAACTACTTAGTAGTACATAAATTGGTGTGCACCCGTGTATGATATGATGGTAAATACTTTATCATATGGGTTGGTCGATGAGAGGAGATGTATTATGGTTGAATTTTGTAAGAGTATAAAGGTCTTTTGGCTAAAGGGTAATACATTTAATTTCCACTTTTTTCAACTTTACAAATGCATTCCCTTAGCCTCTCCTTTTCCATTTTTGCATTCCCTCTTTTCTTCATCTTATTTTCCTTTCTTCTTCACCAATTTTCCTTAAGGCAAAATTGTAACACCTCGAATTTTCTAAGAATATTAAAATTAACAAATTCAAGAACACTTAATTTTTAGAAGAAGAATTAAGTGAAATGGGTCGTACTATTACGTTCGTCTCAAAATTTTGGTCAAGATAGACATTTGGTTTGCATAAAACGGATACCTTATGAAGAAGTTATTAAGCCTTGAAGTTTGTATGCATATGAGAAAAATATATATATATATAGATATATATATAAAAATTAAACAAATAAATATGCGAAAAAGTTCAAAACATCGAATCGGGAGGGGGAATAACTGAACCGGCCCATTTTTGAGGTCGACCGGATCCGTACTGGGTCGACTAGGGGTTGATTCAGGGTGTTTGTATGACAGCCCGAGGGCTGATTCGCTCTAAGGCAGATATGGCATCTGATTGGTTCTGATGGACTCCTTGCTGAGTCATTAGGGCTGATGTGGCTATTCTATCTTATCTGAATGGCTTTGATTTGCTCTAGGTTAATCTGACGGTTCCTATTAAATTAAACTTCTATATAAGCAACCTAATACCTCAACCCTAAATCAAATTAAAAATCAAACCAAGAGCCGTCATGCTGCCATTGGACAACCTCAAGTAGCCGCTATTCAACTTGAAGCAAATTAAAAGAGACAAACCAAATCAAATCAAAATTAAACTAAAACAACGATTGTCTACATCAAAGGAGAGCATTTCAACTTCAGAACACAGATTCCAGAAATCAAGATTGTCTTTTGTAAGTGTAGTTATCTTTTAGATGTAAATAAATTTAAGACAAGATTGGTGTGGTTAAGTAATTGACGAAACACTTAACCAACTTAACATGTTAACTAGACAAGATTGATAGGGGTTAAGTCAAACCAAGGACACTTAACCAATTTACCATGTTGACTAGAAAAACCCTAGCAACGGAGACCCGTTTCAGTAGTAAACCACATGGATGTATCAAGGTACCCTGAACTAGGCAGGGTGGGGCATGATTACTGGACTGAATATAAGCGGTCCAAAGGGCAGCGGTTAGGTGCGTCAGTGTAGGTTCCGACGGAATACGGACGTGCACGGGCTCCGGAGTGGAAAAAGAAGGCACTGGGCACCAGGCGTACACTTGTGCATCTTTGAATCGTGTCAGGGTTGCCATTATTGGACTTGATACACCCTATACTGGAACCAACACAAGTACTTAAAAAGCACGTGGGGCCGTATGACACCGGGAATACATGAATGCGAGTAGGAGCCGATCAATACATGAATGGGATCACTTTATCATGAACATACATTGCTAGTTAAACAGCTCTTAGTGGGTGTAGAGAAGTAAAAGTGGGTGCGATAGCCAAATCTAGTTAAATTTTACTTTACCTCATTTTAGGACCACCCTATCCTTGTGGTATCATTCCAAGTTCAGTTTATTCATGTCATAGTCTTTTACTTGTTTACATGCTATTAAATAACTAGGCTTACTAGACTTATATCTGACCCATTTTCCTTTTGCTTCTTTTCTTCCGTTCCCCCCCTCCATGTCCGCAGGGAGAAAACACTTCTGCTTAGTCCAGGTTAGCCAAAGCTTGAAGACCGTAGATGTAAGGCTTGGACTTTCCTTTTTGAGCTATGGCTATGATCAAGCACTTATTGGGGATTTATGTCATTTTATTTTCAGTATTGCTTCTTTATGTTTTCAAGACAGATGAAAAGTTTTAATAGTTTGGAAGGTTGAAACAGTTGTTAAATTGTTGTGTTGAACAAGTATTTATGAAATAATATTGATCTTTTTCCACTGCATAAATTTTCTGTCTTGTAATTTATTAGTATCTTGTACCTTAAAACGCTCCACCGAAGTTAAGGCATTCCCTTTGAGAGTGACCTTAATAGAGGTGGGGTGTTACACTTGGTATCAGGGCTAAAGGTTACCAAATCGGATAAAATTTTTGAAACTATTTTTCAAAATGAAGTCATAAAGAAGCATTTTCAAGAAAAGTGTTAATTTAAAAAGGCATAATCCCCAAAGCCATATGCACTATCTTTCTATCCCTCATTTTGAATCTTTCCTTTTTGTTTTAGCATGTCTGGGGATCTTAACCGTCCAGAGGGTGTACCGATACCTGGCTGGTTCAGGAGATACCTAGAAGCTAGGGCCAATGACGCGAGCCCAGTGGACATTCCTCCTCCCCCAACTGCTGCTACTCCCCCTCCCTCTCTGAGAGGAAATGCTTTCTCAAAGATCTATAGATACTTCAGATCAATGGGTGGAAAAGACTTTAAGGGGAGTGAATCATTCGTGGAAGCCAGAAACTGGCTCAAGGAGACTGAGGACTTATTCGTTATCTTTGAAGTAGATGAGAGGCAGAAACTACAGTTGGTGGTGTGGTTGCTCAAAGACGAGGCCTCCTTCTGGTGGGAAGTCACTAATGCTGAAAGACCGATAGAGATGTGGGAGGACTTCAGGGTGAGATTTGAAATGAAGTTCCTCTCACAAGCTGAGAAGAGTCTACAAATGGAGAAGTTCCTATCACTTAAACAGGGCAGCTTGTCGGTCAAAGAGTACATCAATAAATTCAACCAGCTTGCTCGATTTGGACTGGAGTTAATAAGCACTCCACACAAGAAGGCTCTCCGCTTTGCCAAAGGACTGAATGAGCCACTGCAAGGTTTGTAAATGTCCAATATACCTATGGGAGCGACTTACGAGAGACTGGTGGATATGGCTCTATTGGAAGAGGAGAACAAAGATGGCATGAAGGAGGTGAAGAAGGAAGAGCCTCAAAACAAGAAAGGAGATGGATCTCAGAACAAGAAGACGGACCCTTAGAAAGGTGGGAAGGATAATAAATCCCGTAAGAAGATGAAGTGCAATTTCTATGGGATACCTGGACACTTGGCTAGGGACTATAGAAAGAAAAAGAGGAAATTGGGCACTTGACTCTAGTGCAGGGATACTGGGCACTTGTCTAAGGACTGCCCAAAAAGGCAAGGGCAGGGATAGAGGACTGGATCATCTTCTAGAGGGAAGGTTAAAGCTCTTGTTGCACCTCTGCAGGAACGAGGTAGACATATTTCTGTTGAGAGTCTAGTTTATTTGTTTGATAATCCTGTTCGTACTCTCTTTGATTCTGGCGCATCACACTCTTTTATATCTACTGCTTTAGTTGAGTCTCTACACCTAAACACCAATATAGTGGAGGATCCTTTGGTTGTTTCAAATCCAATTGGGGGCTTAGTTTATTAGTCAATGATTTGTTTGGATTCGGAAATCTCTATTTTAAGGTTGGGTTAAATGTAATACTTATGTTTTGGGCTCACAGGCTATGGGATGATTCTAGGCATGGACTGGTTATCCAGTAATGGTGCCGTCCTCGATTGTGAAAAGAGAGTGGTTAGACTCATGACTCGCCTCGGTAACACTCTCGAAATCTCTTGTAATCCCATAAATTCTGTTATGCTAAGTTATCTAGAATCTCTTGATGTGTCTGTTCAGAATTTGCAGTCTGTCAAAGTGGTCCATGAATACTCGGATGTGTTTGAAGAGATAAAGGGCTTACCTCCGAAGCGGGAGATAGACTTCCGCATATACCTCGTTGACAAGGCAAAACCCGTTGCTTTACCCATTAGACACATAGCTCCAAGGGAGAGAAAAGAACTCAGCAAGCAAGTTAAAGAGCTGCTTGAAAAGGGGTTCATAAGACGGAGTATTTCTGAATGGGCTGCTCCAGTAGTGTTCGCAACCAAAGCCGATGGTTCACTCCGCCTATGCGTGGATTATAGGGAGCTGAACAAGCTGACCAAGAAGAATAGGCACCCACTCCCAAGAATTGACGATCTGTTTGATCAGCTCGTAGGTGCATCCGTTTTCTCCCAAGTAGATTTGGCTACCGAGTTTCATCAGCTAAGAGTGGCTGAGGATAGCATTGACAAGACTGCATTTAGGACCTCGGATGGTTTCTTTGAGTGGCTTGTCATGCCTTTCGGCTTGACAAACGCACCTGCCTATTTCATGGACTTGATGAGCAGGGTGTTCCGGGAATTCCTCAATAAGTTTGTGGTGGTCTTCGTGGACGATATTTTGATCTTCTCGAAGAGAGAGGAAGAGCATGCTTAACACTTAAGGGAAGTCATGGATACTCTCCGTGCACATCAGTTGAAAGCCAAATTCTCCAAATGTCATTTCCAGAGAGAAGAAGTTAGATTCCTTGGACATGTGGTGTCCGAAGAGGGGTTAGCCGTGGACCCCGCAAAAGTGGTTGTTGTGCAAGATTGGAAGATTCCACAAAACGCAACTGAAGTCCGAGCTTTCTCGGGCGAGCAGGCTTTTACCGGAAGTTCATCAAAGACTTTGCGAAAATCTCAGCTCCACTTACAAGGTTGACGAAGAAGAACCTAGTTTTCACTTGGGATTTGGATTGCGATATTGCTTTCCAACGCTTGAAAAGGGCTCTAGCAACAGCCCCAGTTCTGACATTGCCTGATGGGAGCAAGATGTTTACCGTATACATGGATGCATGCAGTATAGGATAGGCACTGTCTTGATGCAAGAAGGGAAGGTAGTAACTTATGGTGGAAGGTAGTTGGAAGTACATGAGAAAAACTACCTAACCCACGACCTAGAATTGGCGGCCATCGTTTTCGCTCTTAAGTCTTGGCGCCATTATCTCCTAGGCGAGAAGTTTGAATTGTTTACTGACCATAAATCGTTGAAGTACCTTTTCTCGTAGAAAGATCTCAACTTGAGGTAGCAAAGATGAATGGAGTTTCTTGCCTTATATGATTTTGAGATTTCCTATACTCCTGATAAGGGTAATGTGGTAGCAGATGCTCTGAGTAGAAAGAAGCTGACCTTAAGCCATCTCTTTGTAGAAATGAACAGCTTGGAGTACATAGCCAACTTTGGCTTTAGACCCTCCTTTGAATTTGTACCTGGCTTGTTAGCAACACTGGAAGTGCGGCCTACACTTTTTGACTCAATAGGAACTGCACAACGTGAAGACCCTCAACTAGTAGATGTGATAGATAAGCTGATTAGGGGTGAGACTTCGAGTCACCTCAATAGATACTCCATCGATGATAAGGGATGATTGAGACAGGATGGAAGGCTATGCGTCCCACAAGTAAGAGATTTAGTGAAAAAGGTTCTAGAAGAAGCACACCATGCTGACCATACACCCAAGTGGAGACAAAATGTATAAAGACATCAAAAGAACTTTCTTTTGGAATGGCATGAAGAGGGACGTAGCTGAATTCGTTTCTAAGTGCATGATATGCCAGCAGGTCAAGGTGGAGAAGAAGAAGCCTGGTTGTTTGCTTCATCCTCTAGAGGTACCACAGTGGAAATGGGATAGCATTTCGATGGACTTTATTGATGGGTTGCCTAGGTCAAGAAGGGGCAATACTAGTATTTGGGTAATAGTGGACCGGCTCATAAAAAGCGCTCACTTTATACCTGTCAAAAGTAGATTGACTGCCTCATCTCTAGCATCTCTATATCTTAAAGAGATAGTTCGAATGCATGGGATACCTTCCATTATAGTAAGCGATCGAGACCCTATCTTTACATGCAAGTTCTGGAAGAGTTTGTAAGCACACAACAATGTTTAAGCACGGCCTACCATCCCCAAACCAATGGACAGACGGAGAGGGTGAACAGAGTCTTAGAAGACCTCTTGAGATTGTGTGTTCTTGGCTTTGGAGGGAAATGAGAAGATCATCTTTCTCTGGTGGAGTTCGCCTACAACACTAGCTACTAAGCTACAATAGGCATGGCACCCTTCGAAGCCTTATACGGGAGACTGTGTCGATCACCAACCTGTTGGTGGGAATCCACAGATAAGCTTATACTTGGGCCAGACGTGATTAGGGAAACCTCAGAAAAGGTGGACCTAATAAGAAGACAAATGAAGACTGCTCAAGATAGACATAAGTCCTATGCAGATAAAAGAAGGACCGGCCTTGAGTTTGAGGTTGGAGACAGAGTGTTCCTTAAAGTATCTCCTTTGAGGAATGTTGTTCGCTTTGGATCCAAAGGGATATTGGCACCTAGATTCATAGGACCATTTCCTATCATTGAAAGAGTTGGGATGATGACCTACAGATTAGAGCTACCCGAAAAGTTGGCTGGAGTTCACAATGTCTTTCATGTTTCTTACCTACGGAAGTGCTTACATGAGTCTGCAGAAGTGGTGGAACCAAAGATACTAGAAGGGGTAGAAATGGAACGAGAAGCAACAGTGAGAAGAATCCCAACTCGTATCTTGGGAATGGAAGTCAAAAAGCTATGCAACCGTGAAGTCAAGCTTGTTAAAGTACAATGGAGTGACAATGAAGAAGACGCGACTTAGGAGACCGAAAGCAAGATACACGCAACCTACCCTTATCTTTTTGAGGGTACATCTTTGATCGCTCCTTTATCATAAGTTTATTCATGCTTAGTTATCTTCTCGGTCCTATTTCTTGATCCTTAGTAGAAATCAATGGATGCAAACATGTATTTGAAACATGTTATGGTTGATGGTTGCAAAGTGGTTGCTAGTGATTGCCCGTGGATGCAAATGCACATACACATTAGGTTCTAGATCGGCTCAATCACTTTCATATTGCATTTGCATATGAACGCATGAAATTGTATGTGGATTGAAACTTGATGTGTTATCATATGGACGTTGTATTTTTATGAATGATTGTGCACTAATGTAGAATTATGAATAGGAAAATTTTCATACATAATGGACTCATGGCACTCTCATGATTCGCATTAAGGAGGTCAACTGGATCAGTAGACCGCCTGATTTTGCACTAGATAAGAGACATATACACACACTCTGCATATGTTCATATGGCATTAGAAGTCTTTTAAGGACAATGGATGCTTGTGGATGATGGATGAGTAGATGGATGATTGGATGTTAAGATGCATTCTTCTTAACTTGAAGATTTCGGGGACGAAATCCTTTAAGGAGTGGAGAATGTAACACCCCGAATTTTCTGAGAATACTAAAATTAACAAATTCAAGAACACTTAATTTTTAGAAGAAGAATTAAGTGAAATGGGTTGCGCTATTACGTTCATCTCAAATTCTGGTCAAGATAGACATTTGGTTTGCATAAAACGGATACCTTGTGAAGAAGTTATTAAGCCTTGAAGTTTGTATGCATATGAGAAATATATATATATATAGATATATATATATATAAATTAAATAAATAAATATGCAAAAAAGTTCAAAACAGCGAATCGGGAGGGGGAATAACCGAACCGGCCCATTTTTGAGGTCGACCCGAGCCCTACTGGGTCGAATAGGGGTTAATTCAGTGTGTTTAGCTGACAACCCGTGGGCCGATTCGCTCTAAGGCAGATGTGGCATCTGATTGGTTCTGATGGACCCCTTGCTGAGTCATTAGGGCTGATGAGGCTATTCTATCTTGTTTGAATGGCTTTGATTTGCTCTAGGTTAATCCGACGGTTCCTATTAAATCAAACTTCTGTATAAGCAACCTAATACCTCAACCCTAAATCATATTAAAAATCAAACCACGAGCCATCATGCTGCCGTTGGACATCCTCGAGTAGCCGCCGTTTAACTTGAAGCAAATTAAAAGAGACAAACCAAGTCAAATCAAAATTAAACTAAAACAACGATTGTCTACATCAAAGGCGAGCATTTCAACTTTAGAATACAGATTCCAGAATTCAAGATTGTCTTTTGTAAGTGTAGTTATCTTTTAGATGTAAATAAATTTAAGACGTGATTTGATATAAAGTGAAAAATAGAATTATACCATGTTGTATATTATTGACGATGATAATTCATGTTTGTTTCTTATGATGATTTTATCATGAATTGTCTTGGAATGTTGTGACTTATTGGACTTGGTGTTGGATCTATTAAAGATTGAGAATGAAACTATCAATATCATATGCAAGTTATATGTTTCATGTTAAGATCTACATATATATGTTTATATGATTAATGCAAGTTGTATGTTAGATCCAAGTCATGATCTAATTATACATATGTTCATATGCAAGTTACATGTTAGATCCAAAACTAGATCTATATTTATATGCATGTTTGTAAAGTGGACTTATGCAAGTTCACCTTGTTAGATATAGTTCACACCTATATGTTAATGTTAATATTATACATGCCTTGGGATTGGACATGTCATTATTATGTCATATGCTAGTTTATAATTGAGGTTATGTTCACACATGCCTAGATCTACATATTAACATGTTTTAGGCGTATGATTATCTAAGTCTAAATTATATGCAAATTCATGTGACATGTTAAATTATATGAATAAAGTTTTATGCAAAATTTACATGTTTGGTTGAATCTATATTATGCATGTTCCCTTCTTTACCTCTTGTTTCTAAATTGGGCTAATATGCGGGCCCAATTACTTTATGTGATTAATACGAACGAACAAACGGGGGTAACGTTGGGATAGTTATTAAATCAAAACATGTTAATAATGTAGGTGGGCCCAAAACCATGTAAATGGTTAAGGCCATGAATGGTATAATTTATACCATTAGTCTTGAACATAATTAAAATATGTGACATGAAACACTTGTAGAAAATTCACATATATAAAATGTAAAAGATGAATATGCCGAACCCGAGGTTTGACTTAGTTGTGGTGTAAACCTGCCCGGAACCGACCGGCACATCCAGTAACCACAACAATACCTGTCTAATGTGAGAGGTTAGTGCATCAAACCCAGAAAGATCCGAGGTTAGACTGAGTTGTGGTGTAAAACTGCTTGGAACCAACCGGCACATCCATTAACCACAAGAATACCTATCTATTGTGAGTGGTTGGTGCTTTAATTAATTAATTAATTAAAGCTCATGAACAATCAAGCTAGAAATGGTGAGGTTAAATAATTAAGGGAAAACATAACCAACTTAACATGTTAATAAGACAAGATTGGTGGGGTTAAGTAATTGAGGAAACACTTAAACCAACTTAACATGTTAACTAGACAAGATTGATAGGGGTTAAGTCAAACTAAGGACACTTAACCAATTTAGCATGTTGACTAGAAAAACCCTAGTAACGGGGACCCGTTTCAGCAGTAACCCACATGGATGTATCAAGGTACCCTGAACTAGGCAGGGTGGGGCACGATTACTGTACTGAATATAAGCGGTCAAAAGGGCGGCGGTTAGGTGCATCAGTGTAGGTTCTGATGGAGTACGGGCGTGCACAGGCTCCGGAGTGAAAAAAGTAGGCACTGGGCACCAGTCGTACACTTGTGCATCTTTGAATCGTGTCAGGGTTGCCATTATAGGACTTGATACACCCTATACTGGAACCAGCAAAAGTACTTAAAAATCACGTGGGGCCACATGACACCGGGAATACATGAATTCGAGTAGGAGCCGATCAATATATGAATGCGATCACTTTATCATGAATATACATTGCTAGTTAAACAGTTCTTAGTGGGTGTAGAGAAATAAAAGTGGGTGCAATAGCCAAATCTAGTTAAATCTTACTTTACCTCGTTTTAAGACTACCCTATCCTTGTGGTATCATTCTAAGTTCAGTTTATTCATGTCATGGTCTTTTACTTGTTTACATGCTATTAAATAACTAGGCTTACCAGAATTATGTTTGACCCATTTTCCTTTCGCTTCTTTTCTTCCTTCCCCCTAGGTCTGCAGGGAGGAAACACTTCTGCTTAGTCTAGGTTAGCCAAAGCTTGAAGACCGTAGATGTAAGGCTTGGACTTGCCTTTGGACTTGCCTTTTTGAGCTATGGCTATGGTCAAGAACTTATTGGGGATTTATGTCATTTTATTTTCAGTATTGCTTCATTATGTTTTCAAGACAGATGAAAAGTTGTAATAATTTGGAAGGTTGAAACAATTGTTGAATTGTTGTGTTGAACAAGTATTTATGAAATTATATTGATCTTTTTCTGCTGCATAAATTTTCTGTCTTGTAATTTATTAGTATCTTGTACCTTAAAACGCTTCACTGAAGTTAAGGCATTCCCTTTGAGAGTGACCTTAACGGAGGTGGGGTGTTATAAAAATCATGTCAAATTTACCAAAAATTCTTCTATAAGCACTTGCTACGATAATAGAACTCCTTGCTACCTCAAAGCGACAAATTTTTGCATACATTTCCTATTTGGACCCCATGACCATAAGCATTATAGTGGTTATGAGGCCATAAACATGAGCATGAGGAAGGGAGGAGAGAAGAATTGTGATAAACCACTAGGTATCCACATCCCCTTTCATTTAAGGAGTTGGATGATGGTCTAAGGAGTTGGCTATGGGTACATTTTGCGGAATTGGTCGACATAAAAAGATTATTCTAAAGAAAACCCAGAATTCATCTAGGGCCAATAAATATCTACATTACCTTTTAGTCTAACTAGTTGGCTGATACCCTAAGGAGTTGTCTAAGGGCACATTTATGTAGAATTGGTAAATGTAAAAAGATTGAGATTTAGGGTGCAAAAATTAGATTTTGTTTAATATAACCCGCCAGACCGCATTCCCTTTAAATCTAAGGAGTTTGCTGATGGTCTAAGGAGTTGGCCAGTTACGCTTATGCGGAGTAGCTGTTGTGAGAGGTCACTTTAGTTGTACATTAGGGTGTTTCTGTGGTTTGAGCGTGCAAATTTCTAATGGAGATTGCTACCATGCATGCGCTAGCAGACGTGCCTTATGTAAGGGCATAGGCAAAAATACCACTAAGGAGTTGTGGTAAACCACTAAGCAGCTATGGTTAAAGATAAGTAAAAGCAGATCAATGGGTAGAATTAGGAAGAGGCTAAATACCACTAAGGGAGTTAGCAAATTACTAAAGAGTTATGTTCAAAGATAAGTAAAATTAGTGTAATGTCCCGGAAATTTCGACAACTGAGATATGGAATTTGTTGAAATTTAATTATTAATTTTATAATGAGACGTGGATTAGAAAGTTAAAAATCGAATATATGGTTTTGTATATGAATTAAATTAAGAATGGTCGGTTACGAATCTAATACTTGTTGTTGAATATTAAAATTGAAATCAGTTGGATATTTGAATTTGAACGGTAACCCAATTGAAAATATAAATGGTCGAATTTTAAAATATAATCAGTAAGTAAATTAGAAATCTTATTTGTTGAAATATATCGGAAATTGGCTTCGATACGGTATATACGTATATATAAACAAATTGAAATCGAACGGAGTTGGCTGTGAACCAATGGAACAGATAAATAATTTAAAAATAAAATAACATCGTATACAGATGGATTCAGATTACGATCAAGTTAACTTTATTGGGTTCAGGATGCGAAGGCGAGAAAATACATATAATTTTTGTTACATTTGAAGATTGGGTTGATGGTACGAATTTAGAACGGTTCAGGGTATTCACGGTAGGGATAAATATAAAATCTAAACCAAATAATACCTTCCTTTGTAAAAAGTTGTGCATACCTAATTTTTATACATATCGCTACCTATAATCTAGGATGGAACTTCATCCTTATCTTCCCCATATTCCTTTCATTGAAAGCCTGTTTCCACCTTTTTATACTCCACCGCATTCTCATCCCCACGCAGAAAAAACATTTCTTTTCCTCTATATCAAATTTCACAAAAACCTAGTAATGGCCGACACCCTAAAGTAACGTCAGTCATCCTCCTAAAATTGGAAACAACTAGCTCGCCTAAGCTTCGCTGCCTCTATCTACATCAATGCAACCTCCGACAAATTCCTTTTCTTCGACTGTTTCCTTGCAAAAATCGAAGCCTTTGGCCCCAAAACAAGTGTGCGCCGCTCCACTAGGAATTGTAGTTGCCTCGTGTTTCACCATCACCATCGCCGGGAAGTTCACCGTCACTCCACGTCTTCGCTGGCCGCTGTCCTAAGGTGAGTGTTAACTCACGATGGATTTTTATTCAAGTCACTTAATTTCAATTTGAACAAAATACAATAGTTAGGGATGATGGTTGAAATTACTTGTTAAATTTGCTTTATGCACCTGTATTGCTGGTCTGGATACCTGTAATGACTCGGAAATTTGACGACCTTGGTTATCCGATCTACAACACATACTGAACATCCAAGGGTCGAAAATACCGGATGATTAATGAAAGAAATTAGTGGGTGAGAATAGATAAGATAGAAACTTAGAATAGAAGAAGAAGAAGAACACAACATCAGAGTAACACGAACCTCACAGCGGAACGAATAACATATAATATATATAACATAACTTGAAATATACATATGTACTTGAATATACATCATTATCAAAGTACAAAACTTACAACACAGCGGAAATAAACTATAGCTATATGATCCTGAAGCCTCCTGCTCCAGCTCTTCAGGTATATCTGTAAATCCCGACCACTTGACTGCCCATACAAAATTGGGCACCCAAGAGTTTAGGGAAAACAAAACAAAAAAAAACTCCGGGTTAGTCTTGGGACTGGTATGAGTAAAATAGTTCAAAACAGTTTGAACAATTAAATGATATCTCATAAGACCATGCCGTATAACGGAACGGGTTTTTCGTTTATGAGAATCCAAATTATCTTTATATCAAAACCCTTTTGATATTATAATAATGTATATCAACCATAATATAGTAATCATCTAGCAGAAACGCTTTCATCTCACGTTCTGCATATATAGTATACAATCAAAACCGCAAGCACGTATTGGGTACTGTATTTCCAACTATGTCAAGGTATGGAACTACCTTTCGCTAGTGTACCTCTAGAGGAAAATACACTAGGTTCAACAAGAACATCTTGCAACACGGCCACACATGACCGACCACTCATTTTGCTTGAGTGTATCGAATGTATATCACCAACGGTTGGGATCAGCAACCGTTTCCCGAATGGGATAGCATCGACAATAGATTTTTTTGAAGTAAATGAAACTCTAGATCAGGTGATTATACATCCTAATAGTTGCAACCTACATAGCCATGCTACCTGCCCGATTTCTGTCATTTACCGGTTGATGAGGCTTGAGGTTACGCCTTATCATCACATCAGATTCACTTCGAATGCCGCATTGTCAGATCCATCGAAAATCACTAATTGACATCTACAACAATACATTACGTGTTAGCTAAAGAAGTTTCCTTCTCCGCTTCCACTCTTGGCACGGTTGAAGAAATCAATGTATGTGACCTTTTCTGGAAATACTCGGTTAGACATTCATCCATACAAATTATCCAGGAACAGGACGAACCGAAGGTACTATTCAGTATATCCATCTTAGGCACTGTTATCTAAGATTTATACAACAACCCTTACACTTTACTCCGTCTTCAATTATCTTTGGCATATGTGATTCGCAACGCTTATGCCAATACAGAGTGGTTCTTTGGATAATAATCCAACCGGTCTCTCCATATTAACAATGATAAAATGGTCAAAACTTCGATAGTCAGTGATTTAACTATCAAATGAAACATGTCGGTGTACAAACAATGATCTTATTCCTAGATAGGAATTCGATCCAATCATCAACCACACACACACACACACACACACACACACACACACACATATATATATATATATATTCATATTTCCTTATTTTCTATATTTAGAAAATATACGTTATTAATGCTGGAAAACAATTCCATGGCTTATTACGCATCACTACCATTCCACAACTATTAGTCCCTAACCGTAAACTAGTAGGAGAACAATTCTCTAAATATAAACTCCGAAGGCCGAAACCAACATCAGATCGATACTCGGAAAACTATTCAACTTAACTAATCTCTAGTCAGTTTCTAATCTTGTTTACCTCTGTTTCTTTTAACTATGTTCGATTAACTTGATTCGATTAACTCTTCTATTTATTTTCTAAATAGAAAATCCTTTATTCCATTTATTTTTCTTAACATCTCTTTTATAACTTATTCAATTTCTAAGTCAATATCCCTTTATCATAACTTATTCATTTCCTAAATAAATAATCTGTTTAATATCCTATTTATTTATTCTAAATGTTTCCTTTAATAACCCTATTTATTTAACAAATAAATATGTCCTTTCCTTATTCTATTTATTTAACAAATAAATAAATCCATTATCTTATCCTATTTATTTAACAAATAAATATCTCACTTACTATCCCCTATTTATTTACTAAGTAAATAGTCCATTTTAAAACATCTTATTTATTTATCCTAAATAAATAATTCGCTTTATAAATATTCCAATTTATAAATATTTCTTATTTATAAATATTCCAATTTGTACATATTCTGTTTTCAATATCACTTTGAAAATCTCCTTTTCCCATTCCGATTTTTTATGGTACTTAACACATCATATCACGATGACCAATATCGTCCAAACACATATAATCAACCATAGATTATAAACTACATAATATATCACAATATATGAAAAACAATAAAATAACTATTGAAGAATCCAGTCGGATTCCTCCAACCTGTTTCCCTGCATCCACAGATGTTACACAGTATAATCAACATCACATTCAGTTCAATATAAAATATTCTGTTAACAGAATCAATATATAAATTCAACTAACTGACTTGCAGTTCAATCAAACATTCAACACACAGTCAATCAGCCAATATTTAACAGTTCTAAAAATACAACATGAAAATATATATTGTTCAGAGTTAGTGAGATTTACTCACTTTGGAAATTCATCCTTAAAGAACGATAAACTGTTTGTTTGATTTGAATCAAACAATTTATTTCACCGTAAATTCAAACGAGCTCAAATCCACTCCTAGCCAGTTCCATTGGGTAGTGTCCGTCCATACGATCCCAACGAATCTTGTTTCACTCCATTCTGATATCGTATCACGAAGTTATGTATTATACAAGTTAACGTACTAATTTAAAAGTAAAATGAACAAATTATTAATTTTAAATGGGCCATACTCCTTTCACTACCAGCCCATTTATCTCCCCCACGACCCAAATAAAGGTCCTTCTTCCTCGATGAAAAGGTGGCTACAGGAAAGCCATTGCCATGCTTTTGGACTCCAACCGCACCTCCATCACTTCACGAAATTCGAAGCCAACACCACCGAACCACTCCTTATCTCCATCACTCCATCCCCATGTCAACCAGAACTAGCTCGTCGCCCCTAATCCCATCGCGTCCTCCACCCTTTTCCGCTCGATGTACAGTGAAGGATCGACGATTTTAATTCCAGAAAAATCCCCAAAATTCAAAACTAGTGCTATTTGATCCTACGAACACAGCAGCACAACCCAAATCGCGAATGGATGCTTACTTTTCTCATTTTCACGAACCCTAGTCTCGCTGTCCTAATTCGAACTCCCTAATACTGGCGTCGAGTGCCATGAATTGCATATCAAAATGAAGAGTACTTCATAAGCAACTCGAAAATATATGTAGCTCGATTTATAGGAATTGATTTGATTTGTTCAAGATTTTTTTCTTTGTTTAACTTTTTGCTGTGTTGGTTTATACAGGTACTTATAGGCCTGATTTGTGGTAGGTTGGAATTGTGGTTGAAACAGGGTGAGGCGTGGCCTTCTTGTGATCAGAGAAAAGAGGGGAGATATTTTTGAATTGATTTTATATTTTATTTAAATGATTTTCTCCTTGTATCTGCCTTCTAAAAATCCCATCGATTACATATGATACCTAAAAATCACCAAACTGGACATACACCTTCAGTTCGACATTACGGTCCCAACGAAATTGGTTTCGTCGAATTTCGACTCCGTTTGCTCACACAGCGTATTTTTAACTGTTAAAATACTATTTGTTTTTCACATTAAAAATTGGTACGGCCACATACTGACTTTAAAAATCACGGAAATTGAAATCTAGCAATAATTTGATATTACGAATCCAACAAAATTGGTTTCGTAGAATTCTGAGGTCGTATGAAAAACTGGCTATTTTTAAAGCTTTGAATGATCCATTTTAAATATATAAATATATTTAAATATAATTAAATTAAATGTTTATAAATAAATATTATCGTATAAATTCACAGTGGAATACCATACCGCTCTAGAATATTCCTATATGAATTTCTAACTTGATATTTCAAATCTGGGTCAACCCGATATTCGATTTATATTGAAATTTCTTTTTAAAATATAAATAATTCGTTTATAAATTATGAAGGAATTCCATAATGACTTTTCTAAAATTTGATTTGGACATAAATCAAAATCTACATGACGAAATCCCGATTTTTCTCTTCCATTAGAAAAATATACTCCACCAGCTCCACACGTTTCTTGTTTCACAGAAATCCGATTTAAAACGGCTTCTGTATATCCAGTTGAAGTTCGAATCGCCAATTTACGAACTGCAGCGCCATTCCAAGCTCGATTTTAATTATAATATAATTATACGTTCAAACTTTCGTTCAAATTCTAAACTGAATTAAATATCATAGATGATCCAGTTCACACCATATCGCCATTTCAGCCAATTCTGTTTATTTCAGAATTAAATATATTATTTAATTTATTATGTTAATTAAATATTCACCATTATTTAATTCCACGACCATTAAATCCTTTTAATCACCTTTTAAATAATTAACTAAGTTAATTGTTATATCTCTGAAAATGCGGGTCATTACGTTCTTCCCCACTTAAAATAATTTCGTCCCCGAAATTGCTAAGGTAGAGGACGACCCTATCGACTGGTTAGAACATATTTGTTCACTTCTTAATTCCGGTTTTGAACTAAACCAAATTTAATTTCAATTAAATATTAATTAATTCTTATCAATGAAAATTTTAAAAAATCCTGAAAATTTTCTAACGCCATAACTTTTTCGAAAAATTTCGCCAGCACCTCCTTTGTACTGGTCAATATGTCAAACCACCACTCGCCTCTCTAGGCCATCTCCATCCCAAAAGAAAATCAAACAGCCAAGCAGCTTGCCAATTCGGCTCATCAAAATCTCAAATCCATATATAATATAAACTGGTACCTTTTTGTCGGGCATATCAACTCTATCCTTTCATCTGCTGCCAATTCAGCAGATACCAATGCCATCACAATCGAACTCCAATCAGTTCTTGTCCATACATCCAACCATTCGCTTATATCCAAGCCAAATTCCATTTCAAATTCAAGTATTATGCTTGATTTTAAACTCATAATCTCTTAATCTAGTTCCAATTCAAATTCAATTCAATTCAATTACCACTGAACTGGCTTTATCTTTTATTCAATTTTGCTTTCACAAATTTCTGTTAAATTTGTTTTTAATTCAAACAGTCTTTCCCGGGAGTTTTTAAAACAGTTTACCTTTAAAAAAAAAAATCAAAATTTCCTTTTTAAAATTCAACACAACTTGTCTTTCCCAAAACACATTCAAAACCGTATCTCTGGTTGTAATTCGTCATTTACAACTCGAAAATGAATACTGATGATGCAACTGTCATCATAAGAATCTATTTTCCAATGATCGAAGTGAGTTCAATACTATAAAACCAATCCTAAACATTTCCACTTTGAAATTCATTTCAAATTATAATTCACACTGCTTGTAAAACAATTTAAAATCTCCCAGGATCTTAAATATTCCATATTTTTAATCCAAATCCATTTACAAATACTTATCCTATTTTCCAGAATTTTAATTCAATTTCTGGTTTAAATTTCAGATTTAAATCATCTGATTTTACATATTTCACTTATATGAATTCTGGTTGGTTAATTACATAACCATTTAATTTATAATCTTACCCGATTATAATAACAACCAATATATCCAATACATTATAATTTTGATATATATATATATCTTCTCTATATCATGATATACCTTAAGTAACCTTATTTTAATTTACCCTCTTTTCAAAACATATTGTGTCGACCCATCGTATTCGAGTGTTTAGTAACTCCTACCGATATAGTGGATCAAACTGATCGACCAGAACTCATAAACAACTCAACCAATAAATCACCACAATATAAAACAATTTTTATATCAATAACAAATACGCTCACTCGTATATATACACTCAACTCAATCTAGGGTATTACTAACCCCATCTCTACTGAGTCACGCCACAGAGCCAAGGTATTAACTAAACCTTTGCTCTGATACCAACTGTAATGACCCGGAAATTTGACGACCTTGGTTATCCGTTCTACAGCACATACCGAACATCCAAGGGTTGAAAATACCGGATGATTAATGAAAGAAATTAGAGGGTGAGAGTAGATAAGATATAAACTTAGAATAGAAGAAGAAGAAGAACACAACATCAGAGTAACACGAACCTCACAGCGGAACGAATAACATATAATATATATAACATAACTTGAAATATACATCTGTACTTGAATATACATCATTATCAAAGTACAACACTTACAACACAGCAGAAATAAACTATAGCTATATGATCCTGAAGCCTCCTGCTCCAGCTCTTCAGGTATATATGTAAATCCCGTCTACTTGACTGCCCGTACAAAATTGGGCACCCAACAGTTTAGGGAAAACAAAACAAAATAAACTCTGGGTCAGTCATGAGACTGGTATGAGTAAATTAAAACAGTTTGAACAAGTAAATGATATCTCATAAGACCACGCCGTATAACGGAATGAGTTTTTCCCTTATGAGAATCCAAATTATCTTTATATCAAAACCCTTTTGATATTATAATAATGTCTATCAACCATAATATAATAATCAATCATAATATAATAATCATCTAGCGGAAATGCTTTCATCTCACGTTTGACATATATAGTATACAATCAAAACCGCAAGCACGTATTGGGTACAGGATTTCCAACTATGACAAGGTATGGAACCACCTTTCGCTAGTGTACCTCTAGAGGAGAATACACTGGGTTTAACAAGAACATCTTGCAACCCGGCCACACATGACCGACCACTCATTTTGCTTGAGTGTATCGAATGTATATCACCAACGGTTGGGATCAACAACCGATTCCCCAATGGGACAACATCGATAATATTTTTTTTTGAAGTAAATGAAACTCTAGATAAGGTGATTATACATCCTAATAGGTGCGACCTACATAGCCATACTACCTGCCCGATTTCTGTCATATACCGGTTGATGAGGCTTGAAGTTACGCCTTATCATCACATCAGATTCACTTCGAATGCCACATTGTCAGATCCATCGAAAATCACTAATTGACATCTACAACAGTCCATTACGTGTTAGCTAAAGAAGTTTCCTTCTCCGCTTCAACTCTTGGTACGGTTGAAGAAATCAATGTATGTGACCTTTTCTGGAAATACTATGTCAGATATTCATCCATACAAATTATCCAGGAACAGGATGAACCGAAGGTACTATTTAGTATATCCATCTTAGGCACTGTTATCTAAGATTTATACAACAGCTCTTGCACTTTACTCCGTCTTCAATTATCTTTGGCATATATGATTCGCAACGCTTATGCCAATACAGAGTGGTTCTTTGGATAATAATCCAACCGGTCTCTCCATATTAACAAGTTAAAATGTTCAAAACTTTGATAGTCTGTGATTTAACTATCAAATGAAACATGTAGGTGTACAAACAACGATATTATTCCTAGATAGGAATTCGATCCAATCATCAACCACATATATATATATATATATTCATATTTTCTTATTTTCTATATTTTGAAAATATACGTTATTAATGCTGGAAAACATTTCCATGGCTTATTATGCATCACTACCATTCCACAACTATTAATCCCTAACCGTAATCTAGTAGGAGAACAATTCTCTAAATATAAACCCCGAAGGCCGAAACCAACATCAGATCGATACTCAGAAAACTATTCAACTTAACTAATCTCTAGTCAGTTTCTAATCTTGTTTAACTCTATTTCTTTTAACTATGTTCGATTAACTTGATTCAATTAACTCTTCTAATTATTTTCTAAATAGAAAATCCTGTATTCCATTTATTTTGCTTAACATCTCTTTTATAACTTATTCAATTTCTAAGTCAATATCCCTTTATCATAACTTATTCATTTCCTAAATAAATAATTCGTTTAATATCCTATTTATTTATTCTAAATGTTTCCTTTAATAACCCTATTTATTTAACAAATAAATATGTCCTTTCCTTATTCTATTTATTTAACAAATAAATAAATCTGTTATCTTATCCTATTTATTTAACAAATAAATATCTCACTTATTATCTCCTATTTATTTACTAAGTAAATAGTCCATTTTATAACATCTTATTTATTTATCCTAAATAAATAATTCACTTTATAATTATTCCAATTTATAAATATTTCTTATTTATAAATATTTCAATTTACACATATTCTGTTTTCAATATCACTTTGAAAATCTCCTTTTCCCACTCCGATATTTTATGGTACTTAACACATCATATCACGATGACCAATATCGTCCAAACACATATAATCAACCAAAGATTATAAACTACATCATATATCACAATATATGAAAAACAATAAAATAACTGTTGAGGAATCCAGTCTGATTCCTCCAACCTGTTTACCTGCATCCACAGATGTTACACAGTATAACCAACATCACTTTCAGTTCAATATGAAATATTCTGTTAATAGAATCAATATATAAATTCAACTAACTAACTAGTAGTTCAATCAAACAGTTAACACATAGTCAATCAACCAATATTTAACAGTTCTAAAAATACAACATTAAAATATAAACTGTTCAGAGTTAGTGAGATTTACTCACTTTGGCAGTTCATCGTTAAAGAATGATAAACTGTTTGTTTGATTTGAATCAAACAATTTATTTTGCCATAAATTCAAATGAGCTCAAATCCACTCCCAGTCAGTTCCATTGGGTAGTGTCCGTCCATACGATCCCAATGGATCTTGTTTCACTCCATTCTGTTATCGTATCACGAAGTTATCTATTATACAAGCTAACGTACTAATTTAAAACTAAAATGAACAAATTATTAATTTTAAATGGGCCATACCCCTTTCACTACCAGCCCATTTATCTCCCCCACGGCCCAAATAAAGGTCTTTCTTCCTCGATGAAAACGTGGCTACAAGAAAGCCATTGCCGTTCTTTTGGACTTCAACTGCACCTCCATCACTTCACGAAATTCGAAGCCAACACCATCAAACCACTCCTTATCTCCATCACTCCATCCCCATGTCAACCAAAACTAGCTCGTCGCCTCCAATCCCATCGCGTCCTCCACCCTTTTCTGCTCGATGTACAGTGAGGGGTCGATGATTTTAATTCCAGAAAAATCCCCAAAATTCAAAACTAGTGCTATTTGATCCTACGAACACAGCAGCACAACCCAAATCGCGAATGGATGCTTACTTTTCTCATTTTCATGAACCCTAGTCTCGCTGTCCTAATTCGAACTCCCTAATACTGGCGTCGAGTGCCATGAATTGCATATCAATATGAAGAGTACTTCATAAGCAACTCGAAAATATATGTAGCTCGATTTATAGGAATTGATTTGATTTGTTCAAGATTTTTTTCTTTGTTTAACTTTTTGCTGTGTTGGTTTATACGGGTACTTATAGGCCTGATTTGTGGTAGGTTGGAATTGTGGTTGAAACAGGGTGAGGCGTGGCCTGCTTGTGATCAGAGAAAAGAGGGGAGATATTTTTGAATTGATTTTATATTTTATTTAAATGATTTTCTCCTTGTATCTGCCTTTTAAAAATCCCAGTGATTATATATGATACCTAAAAATCACCAAACTGGACATACACCTTCAGTTCGACATTACGGTCCCAATGAAACTGGTTTCGTCGAATTCCGACTGAGTTTTCTCCCATAGCGTATTTTTAACCGTCAAAATACTGTTTGTTTTTCACATTAAAAATCGGTACGACCACATACTGACTTCAAAAATTACGAAAATTGAAATCTAGCAATAATTTGATATTACGAATCCAACAAAATTGGTTTCGTCGAATTCTGAGGTTGTATGAAAAACTGGCTATTTTTAACGCTCTGAATGACCCATTTTAAATATATAAATATAATTAAATTAAATATTTATAAATAAATATTATCGTATATATTCACAGTGGAATACCATATAGCTCTAGAATATTCCTACATGAATTTCTAACTTGATATTTCAAATCTGGGTCAACACGATATTCGATTTGTATTGAAATTTCTTTTTAAAATATAAATAATTCCTTTATAAATTATAAAGGAATTCCACAGCGACTTTTCTAAAATTTGATTTGGACATAAATCCAAATCTACACGAGAAATCCCGATTTTTCTCTTCCATTAGAGAAATATACTCCACCAGCTCCACACGGTTCTTGTTTCACAGAAATCCGATTTAAAATGGCTTCTGTATATCCAGTTGAAGTTTGAATCGCCAATTTACGAACTGCAGTGCCATTTCAAGTCGATTTTAGTTATAATATAATTATACAAATTGTCGTTCAAATAATATATTCGTTATTCTAATTCAATTCTAAACTGAATTAAATATCACAAATGATCCAGTTCACACAATATCGCCATTTCAGCCAATTCTGTTTATTTCAGAATTAAATATATTATTTAATTTATTATTTTAATTAAATATTCACCATTATTTAATTCCACGACCATTAAATCCTTTTAATCACCTTTTAAATATTTAAATAAGTTAATTATTATATCTCTGAAAATGCGGGTCATTACAATACCTCGGTCTGATTTGTCGTGATTCTTGCGTGATTGTTTGCACTGATTTGATATAGTGAATTCCTGTTCATTCTTGGAAAAATTTAAAATAAATGTTGATTTGTTTAAGTTGATTTCAAGAACAAAGGACTGATTTTTCATCTTCTTAAAAACAGACTGTTAAAAGGGTATTAACACTGTTAATATATTGATTTCCCAATTCAAGGGAAACACTTGAACAGACTGTTAGAAAAATTATTAACGTGTATATGCGAGTTGTTTGAGATGATGTTTGGAAAAAACAGAATTGCGTTTGTTCATTCAAAATCTTGTGGAACCTGGAAGTCCCTGCTTGCTTATGAAATAAAAACGTTTCAAAATATGTGGCCTTTGGAACCAAATCTATGATTTGTCACATTTACGCACCTATGTGCACTCCTCTTGCATACTCTTCTTACCTTATTACTGATCATGTATAATACACTGATCTCTATAACCTGCAACAAGGTGATTGTTGAAACACTTTTGAACCTTGGACCTGCCATAAATTCATTACTTTTCCCTTTTATCAGGTACATGCATGCTTTCATTCTGTCCATATTTACACCGATAAAACAACTACATACACCTTTATATCTTGTTAACTTTGTTGACTCACACACTTGATACATGTTGTCCCTGCTAAATGAGGCATGCATATTTATATCTTGTTAGCTTTAGCAACTCACTCACATGATACTGAATTTATAAGATGATACGACATTATTTTGTGAAAAACTTATATAACATGATACTACATTTATAAGATGATACTGCCTATTTTTGCAAATTCTGAAACATTCACACATATGGAACTTTTGAAAAATTTCGTTTACAAATTTGCCTCGTTACTTCACCAAATAATTGAACTATTATGAGACTAAACATACATGGGCTGCTTAGTTGCTATCCTTGCATTTTTCATTTCATTCAAAGTTGTTGTGTTTTCAAGAGTGATACTGTCAAAAGTTGCATTATGACTCATTTTCACCTTCCATGCTTACCTGTATTTACCATCGAACTAATTTGATCATCATGCTAATGTATTTGCAATTGCCGAATTCCCTTTGTGACTTATGTCGGTTGTCTGCTTCGGAACAATGCTTGCAACTTCTGTATTCCTTACTATATTCAAATGAGACCAGATGTTATATTTAAAACTAATACTACTAGGAAAAAAACCTGATGCTACGTAAAAAAATTAGTTGATGCTACTTTTGTTTGGCAGAAGAGCTGATGCTTTAATTAAAAACTAATACTACTTTTGTATTGTTAAAGAATTGATACCACATTTGAAACTTGGTGGCTATGAAGCTGTATGCGTACATAATGCAATCCATATTTGTTTTGTCCCTGATACTACTTTTGGCTTATTATCTGTGGTTGCAGGATGCTGAGGCAGTACACATATGTACCTGTACATGTGTGTACGTGCAGGCTTCCATAACCATTTGTCCCTGAAATAAAACTGACATATTATACATGGTATTGAGCATATACTATACCTGTATACTGGACAATTTGCATATGATATATTCGATGTTAAGTTTAACTATTTTATTTCATTTTCTATTGAAATTATTTTACTCGAACAAATGATTAATCTTGACTCGAGTGTTTTATGTTTTGCATGGAACGCTCGGGTCAGACCCAAGCATTTCAGATTTAAAGATCATATCTTGGATTCGAAGATTGGTAAAGCTGAGGGTTCCAAGAGACGATGCACTTTGAAGATTTAAATAGTAAAGATTTTTTTATTTAACTGTTTTAAATTCCGTTGTATGCAGAAAAGTCTTATATTCAAAAAAAAAAATCTGATTATAAATAAAAGTCTTATTCCGCTGTTCAATACTGTGTTATTATTTGTTATGTATTTTGTTGTGTTGATTCTGTCTTTAAACTCTGCAAGCTAAATAGCTATCCGTCGGTTTGGACATTTTAAGTTAGTTTAATTACCAACTTGAAGCGGTCAAAAAAGGCGAGATGTTACAAGAGATATCAGATCTTTGGTTTGTTCAAAGCCAAGCTTATGGAGTTTTAAAACGGATCTTGAAAATAAAATGGTTTTGAAAAATAAATTTTTTGAAACATAAATTATTTTAGAAATATCGAATATTTTGAAACTAGTGTTTTGAAACTAATACAACAGAAATAAAAATTTATTTTGAGATTTGAAAATTCTGTTTGGAATCGCCAGTCTTCGAAAATCTTCGAATCCAGGTTTGCAAGAACTAATCTAAGGTAAGGCCCTTTTAGATTTGAAATTAGAATCCATCACCAAATGATATCAAAGGGAGATAACTGTAATAGAATTGATGATTTAATTTCATTAACCGTGTATTGTAGTAACCAAAGATAGTTGAAATTTATTTGAAATAAGAATCTAGATGGGAATTTGAATGGAAAGAGAAATCTGAAATCATTTCAAAGACGAAACGATAAATTTTACTTTGACATTCGGAATGTGAAGTTAATGAAAATATAATCGAAAAGGTTATAATTAGAATGCGATGGTGTCAAGATGTATCAATAAAATTTTATTTAGAATTTGAGTTGAGGAGACGTGATAGAAGGTTGAATCTGAAAGAAATAAGCATGAGATATTTTCCCTTCTTCTCGTTTTTCTTCTATTTTCTCTCGGTTCCTCTTGACATTGAGTATTGTCTTTTGCTATATGAGTTTCCATGCTAATTTTGTCTTGTTTTTTTCCGGAACCGATTAGAGATGGTCTGAGTCTTGGTTTTCGACCGAGAACTTATACTGTGGTGTATATATATATATATAATAAAATTAAAAATAAGTTAGACTTGTACAAAATCTCTTAAACATTTTTTCACCCAAATTATTAGTGTAATTATTTATTGAATAATGATCAAGCTAAATGACAAAACAAGATAGTCCGTAAATTTCAAAACCTGACATTGTTTACTCTAATGGCAATGTTGAACCTGCATATTGGGGGAATGTTTCCTTATGAAAGGAAAGCTAACAAACACAGTATTTGTTGCATAATGTTCTTTACACAAAACTAATTGAAAGAAATGCACGTTTAAATTGTATAGTCAAGTAAGTTGGAACATACATGTTAAATTAAAGCAAAATTTGGGAGACAGTTGTTTTCATTGCATTGCTTTTAAGTTTATGAAGTTGAGGCTTAAACCTTAGTTGAATATTACTTTAATGGAATTTTCAAATTTACAAGGACTGTAATGTGGAACTATGAACAACATTTCATTTTCAATATTTTTATTCATGAAAATATACTTAAATGTTTCTCAGCTCATATAGTATGAAAAAAAACCATAGGTAGAGGCAAGTCTGACTTAAGATCAATTAGTTCAAAAACTTTCCTTTCAGTTATCTGATGCTAATGTGTAGGTAGACCAAACACAAATAAAATCTTTTTATAAGCAATTGTTTCTCATCCATGCAAACCTGAGTTGTTTATAAGGAAATTCTTTATCATTTTCAAACCACCTACTATATTGTTTTTCTGAAACTGTATATGTCCATTTCATTGTTTGATTTTTCTTGGGTACATGATATGTCATGAAATTTTGCTGATTTCTCCCTCTCTTTTGAAATAAAGCTAGAGTATATTTAACTACATTATGTAGCACTGTCGAGGGAAGATAACCAAATAGTGAACTGACCTTTTTTTTATGTAAACATATGCATTATGCCTTTCATATACATGTTTAATTTGATCCATCCAGTTGCAGCAAGGATTGACTTTAAGTCATTGAATTCATAGTGCAAAACCAAAATATTTAACAAGTAAATTACTTTCTAAGTTTCTATATGGCATATTAAATAGCTTCTGTTCCCATAGATTGTTGTTTGCTACAGTGCGAATTTATTGGTACCCATGCTTTGACCTTGATGCCTACTGTAGGCTGGGCTCATTTGTTATGCATATCCTTTAGAATGAGATAAAATACTTAAATCAGTACTGTTTGGGTTTTCTGTACCCATTATGCAAATGCATACCTCAAAATTGAATAACCCTATCCTATTTATACGTGCATAAATTTTCATGGCCATATTATCTTTTATTCTCATGTGTTCATCACCTTTGGTTGTCTGGTCCTACCTATATTTGATTACACATCAGTTTAAGTAGAATATGGTCATGCATCGAAAATGTAAATAGTTATTTAATATTTTTTCAACCATGTAATTATAATCTATGAACGTAACCACAGCCAAAAAAGAAGATCATCCCATTTGTTCAGTCTATATGCCGCATATTTAAAACCGGTTCACCCGCACATCTAATTTCTTAATAGAAGAAATTATCATACCTGGCCTAACCTATAAATAATCTGCCGACCCATTCATTTCAAATCCAGTACCAACTCAGTTCTGATTCCTAGAAGAATTAATCAATAGTGTTTTGGCTTTAATTTGTAGACGAAAAAAAATCAAAATGATGACTAACGACGAGGTTGAAGACGATGAAGATAGACCCGATTGTTCTAGCAAGATTTGATTGAAATCAAGGATGAGATCGATGATTTTTAATTTCAGAATTTTTTTATTATTAAGAACTTGGCAAGATAAATTATAGTTGGTTCTAAATCAATAATCGAATATATAAATTCAACGGCGAAGTATAACTTGTAAATAAATTAACAAGAAGTGAATTGTAGACGAGGGCTATAAACAAAGCGAAATGTGAATGAAGATGGTGAAGAGATTTGAATCGATATTTAAATAAATTCAAAATTATTTTGATGTGATAAGTTCAGATTTCGAAAAAGGAATAATATTTACTTTTAGAAGTAAATAACGTATAAATTTGGAATAAAGTCAACCAATATGTTGTGGTTATTCTGAATTCAGAATATAAATCAAATGAGATATTTCCGAAGTTCGGAATATATTATCGGATAAGAGATTATTCGGAAATGAGTTATTTATGGAGAGACAATTATGTCGAATCTCAGGAAAGTACCATTTACTTTCTGTTTTTAATTAAAATTTAATATAATATTGATAAATTATTCATATTAAGGAATAAAGCATAATTTAAAGTTACATATTTTCGAAAGCATAAATTATTGTTATAATCTGCGATTTTCGTAGGAGTAAATTCTTAACTCGAGTTCAGAAGTTACGACAATTGAATTAATGTTTTGTCGGTGTTCGAAGTTTTGAATTTTAGCTGTTTCGAAGTTAACAATGATGTTCAGTTAAGGTCTGAGAGGTAATTATACCCCAACTTGATTGACCTCATTATTGACCAAGAAATTGTTAAGGTTCGGTAGTAAGAAATTAAGTGAAGAAAGTAATGAGTGTCAACAGTTAAGTGGGAATAATGATGTTTTATTTAACATCTATTTTTAACCAAATAATGAATTGGGAAATTTTTCCCCTGGAAATTAAGGTATATTTTCTGTAGAAAGGACAGATTTGTGAATGTATGGAAATGTTTTTCAACAGTAATAAAAGATTTTCTGGAATAATAAAAATAAATGTGATAATTGGAAGTTTTTTTTTTCAAAGACCATGATGAGCTAACGAGTTTTGATAAATCCGAACGACGAGAACTAAAGGACAACAGAACGTAAGAGAAATGGATTAGTAAATTGAAATCGAGAAGTTGCGTAAGCAATGAAATTAAGAAAATTAGAAACAGACTAGAGATTAGTCAAGTTGGATGGCTTTCTAAGTGTTGATCTGATGTTGGTTTCGGCCTTCGGGGTTGATACTTAGGAAGTTGTTCGCTTGCTAATTGATGGCTAAAGGGTGTGAATATTAAGGAGTAGAAATGCATGAATGAGGATTTTGTTATAAAAATTTTGAAATTTTGAGAGCATTAAAATATGAATTAAGCGACGAAGGTAATAATTGGGAATGTGGAAGAGAATTTGTTTTATAACCAAAAGATTTATACATTAAAGTTTGAAAGGCTATCAAATAGATGAATTGATTAAGAGACCAAAACTACAATTTTGAAATATGAATGGAAATTTGACGATATCAGATTTTAGATATTGGGTATAGAAGTTTCGATAATTGGAAATGTGATTTGGAAAGAAAATCGTAAGTATGATTTATAAGAAGTATGAGATAAAGTACTATATGTATATAGTATAATACATTTTCAAAACCAAGATAAGGAAAGTACCTTCCTTCTGTATGAATTTCGAGCTTAGTTGAGATATGCTGCTGGTGGCAGTAGGTTGTACGGACATAAAACTCATGAGTTGCCATTGAGCATGAATGCTAGCGTAATTCGCAGGGCTGTAGATAGCCTACGGCGGTCGGATGTTTCCTGAGGGAATCAGGCATAACCATTATGATCGCTGCGATTTAGAGTCACTAGAATTCCACCGTATTGCGAAATTCATAGGGCTGTAGATAGCCTACGATGGACGGATGTTTCTTGGGGGAACCAAGTGTAACCATTGTGTCTACTACGATCTATAGTCGTGATAAGGGCGTAATCCACAGAGCTGCGAAAGCTTACGAGCATGGATGTTTCCTGAGGGAATCAGGCGTAACCATTGTGTACCTACGGTCCACATGGCATATCTACAAGTGAAAGAGATGTAACCACTATAGTTACTAAAGGAAGAATGGAGCCATGCGATGTTTGAAATACCTTAGTGATGTGGAGCCACTTGTTTGATGCAGCACTTTGTCTTCGTGACTTGATTCGTCTTCGTGACATGAATTGTCCTTATGACTTGATTTATCCCTGTGTCTTGATTTATTTGACCCTGAGATAGCAGTCAACACTCATTGACCTCAGTTTTCTTTTGATTCTGAAATATCTTCCGTTGATCTGTCCATGACGAAACTCGCAGGGAAGTGAATTCCTATGGATACAGATGTTTTCTGGGGGATCCAAACGAAACCATTGTGTATCTGCGATTCAGGACAATCAACCTATCAATATCACATTAGTACTTTCCGTATTTGTTTCTAATTTTAGAAATATTTTCATTGGGAGTTGAAACAAGGATATTTAGTACTTGGAGATTTTAGTCGTACGTCTGGCCAACGTATTTCTAATATCTGTGAGAACGACAATAGACTTGTCAAACTTCGAGTTATCAAGAATTTTTTTAAATAAATTAAAATATATCTAGCCTAATAAGTTACGAAAGATAATTTCGGAGTATTTTTCATGTCAATCATTTGAAATAATAATACAAACATTTTTGCCAGGCTTTTGCATAAAAGTTGTAAAAGACTTCGAATTCTGGAAATTTTCATGTCGACAATTTGTGACTTGAAGAAGAGAGGTCATTTATACTCTTCAATGAGCGTCTAGGAATGTTAAATGGATTAAACAAATGAGATTGGGTTGAATTGGGTGGTAATGAATAGTTAAATGATGGATAAGTAAATATTGACAGATGGGATTATAAAAGAATGATTTGAGATGCGTAAATCTAAGGTGTGCAGAATTTAGAATTTGGGAAATGGTGTCAATAAGAAATTTGATTTTCTGGGATAATTGGATATAATGGATAAACCAAGAGGATCAGTGACTTAAATATCGATATTTAAATTACTTGTGGACAAATACCCACAAATATGGAAATTTGAAGTATACATCGGTATCACTCTAACAATCTCTCCTTTTCGAGGACGAATTTTTTTAAAGGGGGGAGATTGTAGTGTCCTGGAAATTTCGACAACTGAGATATGGAATTAGTTGAAATTTAATTATTAATTTTATATTGAGACTTGGATTAGAAAGTTAAAATTGAATATATGGTTTTATACATGAATTAAATTAAGAATGGTCGTTTACGAATCAAATATTTGTTGTTGAATATTTGAATTGAATTCAATCGGATATTTGAATTTGAACGGTAACCCAATTGAAAATATAAATGGTTGAATTTAAAAATAACTAATTAGAAATCTTATTTGTTGAAATATATCGGAAATTGGCTTCGATATAGTATATTCGTATATATAAACAAATTGAAATCGAACGGAGTTGGTTGTGGACCAATGGAACAGATAAATAATTTAAAAATAAAATAACATCATATACAGACGGATTCGGATTATGACCATATTAACTTTATTGGGTTCAAGATGCGAAGGCGATAAAATACATATATTTTTTGTTACATTTGAAGATTGGGTTGGTGGTACGAATTTAGAACGGTTCAGGGTATTCGCGGTAGGGATAAATATAAAATCTAAACCAGATAATTCCTTCCTTAATAAAAAGTTGCGCCGAACTAATTTTACACACGTCTCTACCTATAGTCTAGGATGGAACTTCATCCTTATCTTCCCCATGTTCCTTCCCCTGAAAGCTTGTTTCCACCTTTTTATACTCCACCGCATTCTCATCCCTACGCAGAAAAAACCTTTCTTTTGCTCTAAATCAAATTTTACAAAAACCTAGTGATGGCCGACACCTTAAAGTAAAGTCAGTCATCCTCCTAAAATCGGAAACAACAAGCTCGCCTAAGCTTCGCTGCCTTTATCTACATCAACGCTGCCTCCGACAAATTCCTTTGCTTCGCTTGTTTCCTTGCAAAAATCGAAGCCGTTGGCCCTAAAATAAGTGTGCACCGTTCCTCTAGGAATTGTAGCCGCCTCGTGTTTCACCATCACCATCGCCGGGAAGTTCATCATCACTCCACGTCTTTGCTAGCCACTATCCTAATGTGAATGTTAACTCATGACGGATTTTTGTTCAAGTCACTTAATTTCAGTTTGAACTAAATAAAATAGTTAAGGTTGACAATTGAAATTACTTGTTAAATTTGCTTAAGCACCCGTATTGCTGGCCTGGATACCTCGGTCTGATTTGTCATGATTCTTGCATGATTGTTTGCACTGATTTGATATAGTGAATTCCTGTTCATTCTTGGAAAAATTCAAAATAAATGCCGAGTTGTTTAAGTTGATTTCAAGAACAAAGGAATGATTTTTTTCTTAAAAACAGACTGTTAAAAGGGTATTAACACTGTTAATATACTGATTCCCCAATTCAGGGAAACACTTGAACAGACTGTTAAAAAAAGTATTAACGTGTATATGCGAGTTGTTTGAGCTGATGTCTGGAAACAATATAATTGCGTTTGTTCATTCTAAATCTGGTGGAACCTGGAAGTCCCTGGTTGCTTAAGAAATAAAAACATTTCAAAATGTGTGGCCTTTGGAACCAAATATCTGATTTGTCATATTTACGCACCTGTGTGCACTCCTCTTGCATACGCTTCTAGCCTTATTACTGATCATGTATAATACATTAATATCTATGACCTGCAACAAGGTGATTGTTGAAATACTTTTGAATCTTGGACCTTCCATATATTCGATACTTTCCCCTTTTGTCAAGTACAACACGCTTTCATTCTATCCATATTTACATCGATAAAACTACTACATACACCTTTATATCTTGTTAGCTTTGGCGACTCACTCACTTGATGCATGCTGTCCCTGCTAAATAAGGCATGCATATTTATATCTTGCTAGCTTTAGCAACTCAGTCACATGATACTGCATTTATAAGATGATACGGCATTATTTTGTGGAAAACTTATATAATATGATACTACATTTATAAGATGATACTGCCTATTTTTGCAAATTCTGAAACCTGCACACATATTTAACTTTTGACAAATTTAGTTTACAAATTTGCCTCATTAGTTCACCAAATAACTGAACTATTATGAGACCAAACATACATGGGTTGCTCAGTTGCTATCCTTGCATGTTTTGATTTCATTCAAAGTTCTTGTGTTTTCAAGAGTGATACTATCAAAAGTTGCACTGTGACTCATTTTCACCTTCCATGCTTACCTGTATTTACCATCGAACTAATCTAATCATCATGCTAATGTACTTGCAATTGCTGAATTTCCTTTGTGACTTATGTCGGTTGTCTGCTTCGGAACAATGCTTGCAACTTCTGTATTCCTTACTATATTCAAATGAGACCAGATGCTATATTTAATACTAATACTGCTAGGAAAAAAACCCTGATGCTATGTAAAAAAAAATTAGTTGATGCTACTTTTGATTGGCTGAAGAGCTGATGCTATAATTAAAAACTAATACTACTTTTGGCTTGTTAAATAATTGATACCACATTTGAAACTTGGTGGCTTTGAAGTTGTACGCGTACATAATGCAATCCATATTCGTTTTGAAAATACATGTCATATAGGCATTTGCACATCTTACTGTGTATTGCCCACCCCATATTGCCGAGATCTTAGTCCTCTACTAATGCATGCCACTGTGTATTTAAGGTAGCCCACTCCATTATGTGTTCGAATTGTAAACTACACTGGTGGCACTCTTATCCGTCACCCATGCTGTTGGATTTCCTTATGTCACCTTGCTGTGACAATGTAATCCATGTTAGACTGATGTAGGGTACTTTTCTTCCCTTCCATTCTTGAGTCCCACTGAAATGTCATGTTGCAAATGGCATGCTTTACTGTTCAGTTATACTGTCTGCCTTACTGCTCTACCTTGCTGCCTTGTCTTGCTGTATGTTGAGCACACCTTATGAACTGTATTGCGCTTATTATTTGTGGTTGCGGTATGCTGAGGCAGTACACATATGTACCTGTACATGTGTGTACGTGCAGGCTTCCATAACCATTTGTCCCTGAAATAAAACTGACATATTATACATGATATTGAGCATATACTACACCTGTATACTGGGCAATTTGCATATGATATATTCGATGTTAAGTTTAACTATTTTATTTCAGTTTCTATTGAAATTATTTTACTCAAACAAATGATTAATCCTGACTCAAGCGTTTTATGTTTTGCATGGAACGTTCGGGTCAGACTCGAGCATTTCAGATTTAAAGATCACATCTTGGATTCGAAGATTGGCAAAGCTGGAGGTTCCAAAAGATGATGCACTCTGAAGATTTAAACAGTAAATATATTTTTTATTTAACTGTTTTTAATTCCGCTGTATACATAAAAGTTTTGTATTAAAAAAATCTGATTATAAATATAAGTCTTATTCTGCTGTTTAATACCGTGTTATTATTTATTCTGTATTTTGTTGTGTTGATTCTATCTTTGAATCCTGTAAGTTAAGTAGCAGCCCGTCGGTTTGGACGTTTTAAGTATGTTTAATCACCAATTTGAAGCGGTCAAAAAAGACGGGATGTTATAATTAGGAAACTAATTCTAAAAATAACTTAATGGAAAATAAACATAGATCGGATAATTTATTTACCCACATTTATAGTTGAGCACTTACACAAAATTTTTATCAAGTCCAATTCCTTTTCTCTATCTAATATGCTAGCAATTGACTCACTCACCAGACTTAAAAGTCTGACCCTCTCGTTTTTCTCCATTTTCTCCTTTCGGTTCACAGGTTTGACTTGGACATCTTAGATTTCTTCTTGGAGAATCTTTGGACTTCTTCTTTTTCTGATGTATTTCTTTTTCTTCTTTTTATTTCATGTTGGTTGGATTTTACCTATATTTCATGGTGATAATATTGTACTTTTACTCTGATACTGGTTAGATCCAGGGATATGTATTTTTTATTTGATGATTTGAGATGTGTAATGACGATTTGACAGTATTTTCTAATATGAAATAATTTATATTTTAAATCTCCTATATTTTCCTCTATGTTTATTTTATATTTTTACATCTCTTATCCCCCTCGCCTCGGTGAATTATATTCAGTTTTACCAACAACTCCCTTTAAACCTTGGTATTTCCTATTTTGGAAATGCTAAGGGGTATGAGGTGTTACATAACTCACTTCGATAGTTGGAAAATAATTTCAATGATGATCGCAGCATCATCAATATTTATTTTTCTGTTTTAAGAAGCGGATTGGTATTATAGAAATTTGTTATAAAGTTATTTAGGTAAAATGGTGTAACATCCCGGAATTTCTAAACCAATTTAAATTTTCTATTTTAGCAATTTTAATGGATTTTGAATATTTAAAATGATTTATTTTAAATACTAACGACTAAAAATTTATTTAAATCGAAGTTAAGATGTATAAATTTATTTTAATTATAAATAGAGTTTGAAATGGCATGGTAGTTTGAAAATTCGATTTGTAATTTCAAATGAATGTACAGAATTCAAAATAAATCGGATTTCAGTAAAACCAGAAACATTTGAATCTATTTAATTATATCTTTGTAACAAATGTGAAAATTTAGAGTTCATAATAAAAATTGTTAGTTATGTCCAGTTTAAAATTTACAATAGTAGCTATGGAATTTCTTTATATTTTTAATAATATATAAAGACCTTAAAAATAGCCATTTTACAAATGACCTCCGTTTTCGATGAAACCACTTTTGTTGGATTCAGAATGTCAATTTATTGTTCGGTTTCAAATTTCATAATTTTTGAAATTAATATGTAAGCGTAGTAAATTTGAACGTGGTTTGTTATTTTAGTCTGAATTTAATCGACCCGAAAAAGGCCATTTTTCAAACGGTCTCCAAATTCAACAAAATTAGTTTTTTAAGGACCGTATCGTCAAAACATAGCTAGATATAATTTTTCTGTAATTTTTGGAGGTAGTATATGTCCCCGGAAAATTAAAATGTACGATTAAATTCAATATATATTGATTTATATTTTAATTTTGAGAAAAACTGATTGGAACAGTCGAATTGGCTTACGAAACATATTCTATTGTGTCCGGAATGGGGGTATTTAGTTAGAAGCGATAGTCGTTGGGTTTGATTTGGAGTTCAGACAGAAAATTAACCTATTAGAGAACTAAAATATTAATTTATATTAATATATATATATATATATATATATATATATATCGTTTATAACCCTAATCCCCATAACTCAGAAATTTCTACCGCTTCACAAAAATGGACACACCATATCTTCCTGATTTCTTCTCCATTTATCTTCCAATGCACACACCGATTCGAACGACTTTCAGCTGCAAAAATGTTCGGCATCGTGTGAACTATCTTCCCAACAGTAGTGATCAAAAATTGTTAACCGACATGGCCGATTTTACCTCGCAAACCGCTGTAGTTTTGGTTCAATTTCTAGCGCTTGGATGGTGGTGAGCCGGTTATGATTGCTGGCGGTGAGGGAGCAGGTGGAAGTGCACGTGGTGGAGGTAGTTAATCAATCTTCGATGTCCTCGTTTCTCACGCGGGATGGCAGAATTGGTGTGATGGAGTGGGTTCAACGATTTCCTGTTCGAACAGAAGAATATAACGGGGTTAAAACGTTAAACAAGGATTAAAGGTTAATAATTGTAATTAAGATTTTAATTATATAATTAATTAGTTTATGCAATCAACTTTTAAATGGTCATAACTTTTTCATACGGAATTGGAATCGTGCAATGTTAGAATCGTTGGAATTAAAACGACGAATACTACTGTAACGACCCGTGTTTTTCGACCATTTGAATATGAATATTTAAATTAGTTTTAAATATTATGTTGGGAATATTAATGAAATTTAATATTGAATTCATTTATTAAAAACGAAGTTGAACGTTGTAATTTATATATAATATAAATCGAGCCTGAAATGGCGCTGCAGTTCGCAATATAGAGTTTTGAACTTCAACTGAGAATACAGAATTCGATTTAAGTCGGATTTCTGTAAAACAAGACGCGTTGGGACCGTATTGACGATAATTTTCATATGAAAGAGAAAAATCTAGATTTCGTGTTATAGTTTGATAGTTATGGCCAAATCAAATTTTGAAATAGTCGCTATGGAAAATCGTTATTAAATTATAGGCCTTTAAAATGGCCGTTTTGCAAACGGACTCAGATTTCGACGAAATCAGTTTCATTAGAACCGTATCGCTAAATTATTGTACGGTGGTGAATTGTGTGGAAAACCGATATCGTATGTGACCACGGTAGCCGTAAACGCCCGTTCAATTTCTATAGCGCGTATTTAAATAAATAAAGGGGTATTTGGGCGTAACTTGAGCAGACGATCGAATTAGGCCACGAAACCAGTTCCGTTGAGTTTGTATCGTCGATTAGAGTCAGAATAAGTATATAGTTTGTTATTTTTAGAGACCGGGAAATTTGGTGTTAAAAGGGGTATTGCGGTTTGGGGTAAAAACAGCCTATCGGGCAAACAGTCTCAGAATGCGACGAAACTAGTGCCGTTGGGTTCGTATCAAAAAGTTATTTTAGGATTTCAAGGTTTCAAGTTGATTTGATATATTTGGTGATCGTAAAAAAATTAAACGCGTGTTCATTTCTGGTTTTATAAAGGAAAAATTTTCATACGACCTCGGATTTCGACGAAACTTGTCCCATTGGGTCCGGAATACCTTTTTACACCAAGATTAGCCTTTTTATCAGTAAACAGGAATTGTTCGTAGTAGGTTTAACTAATTACTTCACGCTGAAGTTTTGAACAATAATACAATAGTTTTGTGTACCCTATGATTTAAACAAACTTGCAGCCAACCAAAGCAAACGTGCCAACTACCTATCTACTTCCTATTCTTGCCTTGTCAACCTTTCACATGACAACACCACACGTACAGCTATCTTTAATTAATGAATGCACATGCGTTCTAAAAATTTTCATACTCTAAGCGTATGAGACCTAGTGGCTACTACACCTAAAACTTGGCACCCACGTCTCAATTTCCACTATAAATACAATGCCTGTATTTTATTCCTGGAAAACGAATGAAACCTCCTTAACAAACCAACGGCTGTTATCTCACAACTTTCAACCCCCTTAATCTCGTAATCCGATCATCAATATTAGAAAACCCCAACACTGAACCTAATGAGCTCAACGTGCTCTACTATCTGGACGGCAGTGGTGGAGACCTGGGTGACAATTTGATCGGAATCTGACCACAAAGGAGGGGCGCTCGAGGACTATTTGTGGAAGGAAGATGAAGCTGGTTCAATCGAGGTTCAGGTCGATGGAAAGAGGAGGGAGTGGCGCAAGTCGGGGTCAGCCCAGATGATATTTCGGTGATTGAAATGAGGTTCGGTGGTGGGAATCCTAAGTGGTGGCGGTTTGTTAATGTCGAGCAGGGTTCTGTTCAATTACAAAGGCACGATGCCTGGAAGAAGATTCAAGTCTAAGGCCATATATTTCAATCCACACGTGATGGGTAATCAGCCTAGTTTTATACCAAATGAGTTTAACTTAGATAATATCTAATTAAAAGTTAGTTGATGAACTCAAGTTGTAAACAATGCAGAAAATCAAAGAAGGAACTATGCTGAAGAATAAACAAAGCCTGGTAGTATAATTAAAAGGAATTAGTTTAAGAGTAATATTTAATTAAGTTAATTTTTTAGTTATGTTAAATTTAACCTTAAACATTTATTTATTTATTTTGTGAAGCAGGAGCAGTATATGGGAAATAAGGGAATACAACGAAAAGTGAATGGAGTATAATCGGCTCTAACATTAATTAAAGTAATTTAAATGGATAAAATTTTATTTAAAGGAATAATTATTTTAGTTATAAATCGTGTACTAAATCATCGATAACTTTTGATTGTATTATCAGAATTGGACGATTCAAGGAACGTTGACCTCGTCTCAACATTGTGGAATAGAAATGGACGAGATTGGAATCAACCGTGACTTCCAGTTTCCAGTAAATTGAACACTTGTTTAATTTAACTGAACCGTATTGTTTCAACAGCGGATCAACTCAAGGTGAGTTAAACTCACTCAGTTACCCTTTTTATATTTTATATAAATTGGGTATTTTTATTTTGTGTGCTTTGCTTGCTAATGGTTGACTGCTTTGCTAGTTATCTATTTAACTGTGGATTTAAACGATGGAATTAAACTGTGTTTAATTTCAGTGAAATACCAAATCGTTATTTTAACGATTGGTTCCAATAAAGGTAACTCACCTTGGTTGGTCATGTTTATCTATAAACGTGTTTAAATGGTTGCATTGTTTGAATTGCTTATGGTTGATGTTAAATGGTCGTTATTTAATTTATCAGTTAAACAAAACTGAACCGTCTGATTTGAGATAACCATTTGAATACAGGGAAGGACAGGTTGGAGGGATCCAACCGGATTCCTCAAATGTATTATTTATTTTCATATGATCATATATGAACTGATCTGTTTGTGTGATTGATTTGATGGTTGATTATTGACTGGATATTCAACATCTGTTTGGTTTAAACCAATGGGCGATATTGGTTAAGTGTTTGGCAGAGTATGGCCTTTAAAGCCAATCGAGTTATAGATATTGATTCACCGACAGGTGAATCGATAGAGTTGAGGTTATAAAATTTATTTTATAACCAGAGTTAGATTTGAATTATATTATTTGAATAAAAGTTATTTAAGAGAAATAAATAAATATTTTATTTGTTTAAGACTTTGATTTGTTATGAAGTTATTTTGCAAAGCAAATGCTGATGTTAATCAGATTTACCAGTTGAAGAATAAGAAATGAATTAAATGGTAAAACCTTGGAAAATTGTTTTGTAAAGAAAACAAATAATTAGAATCTATCTAAATTAATTATATTTTTAATTAATTTAAAGCGAGGATTGTTGAAATCGGTTAATGAGATAATCAAGTTTTTGAGTTAATTAAATCGACCGTTTGGAATTAGAATTGTTTATCAAGTTAATGTGTTTTGACTAAAATAGTTAAATGAATATTGTTTGAATTTAAATAAGGATTTAAAAGGGATTTAATATTTAATTTAGTTAATAAAGGGATTAACTACTAAAATAGTTAATGTTTGAAATAAGTTATTATTTTAATTAATGATGAATTTAGGAATATATTTTTAAATGGGAATTCATTTAAAAAGTTACCGAATGTGAGATGCAAGCCAATTGAATGGTGAAAGGAAATAAACGTACTCAATTATATGAATTAAGTGAAAGGAGATTACGATAAAAGGGTTTATTATAAACCAGAGGTTTTAAGTGAGATTAAAGTGTAAAGCGTTAACTTTACATTAACGTTACGTGAGAGTGAAATCAAGTAAAAATGGGACAAGGGAAATAAGATCTCCAAAGTGGATAAGGGTTGAAAATAATTGAAAGGGGATCGATAGAAAGTGAAATTTGGGGATAAAGAAATGGGTCATAAGATTGTATAACTAAACCCAATTTATAAATGGGATTTGTTTTGAGACTGGGGTGGAATTTTGGTGTTGGATTACAACTGATATTTATCTGAAGATTTGAACGTTGTTGATCAAGGTCTGAGAGGTAATTAAAATACCCCAACTTGAACAACATCAGGATTATCTGAAGATAGTATTAGTTGATAATCATAAGAGACGTTAGTGGATATGTTTTGAAATCTAAACAGCGATTTTAGCGCTGTTGTTATAGTATATGTTTTTGTAAATCTAATATAGCGATTGTAACGCTTTTGCTATAGTAAATGGATTGTAAACCTAAACAGCGATTATAGCGCTGTTGTTTGTAAATCTAAATAGTAATTATAACGCTATTGTTATAACATATGTGCTATAAATTTCTTTGTTAAAACTAATGGATTTCCGAATTTAAAGGATGATTTGAAGGAAGATTTTAAATGGGAAATTGAATATAGTTATTCGAGTTAGAATTAGCCAAACAAAATTATTCGGCTAAGTTGCCATTTCGTACGACTGCTAGCGTAATTCGCAGGGCTGCAGATAGCCTACGGCGGTCGGATGTTTCCTGAGGGAACCAGGCGTAACCATTGTGATCGCTGCGATCTAGAGTCGAGCGAATAGAGTAAGTCGAATGTTAGTTAATTGAAATTAGAGTTATTCAAATATCATATTTTTGAATATTAAAAGAATTGGAAGTTTCAATTTAACAAAAAGGAAATTAGATTGTCAAAGGCCAAATGATGCTAAATAATGAATCAGTGAACTCATTGGAGTGTCATGTTTGAAACACTGTATATTTTGATAGTTAAAACACCGACTATCAAATCTGACCAATACGATTGTTGGTATGGAAAGACCGGGATCGAATTTATATTCGAAAACCATTCTGACCAACAAATACGTGAAGATATCAGGAGATGATCGAGATGGAGCATTGAAGACCGTGGATTTTCATAAACGGAAGAACCACTAATATTCTCTGCCTGGCAAGTAGAGATAAGCTGTGATTCTGTCGTGGTTGGAATCAACGGGTTGCAAGGACTACTCGCTACTGATCCATGGGGTGATTCCTATATGGATGCGGTAGGAGAGTGCCTTCGGTTCATCCTGTTCCTGGATGACGTATATGGACGAATGTCTGACAGAGTATTTCCAAAGGATCACGTACGTTGATTTCTTCAAACGTTCTATGGTTGTTGGCGGAGAATTGCCGCTCTCTTAGCTTCCAGCTAGAGTATTTTTGTGGATATCAATTAGTGATATCTGATGGATTTGACAATGTGGCATTCAAAGTGAATGGTGACCAGATGATCAGAAGTTAGTTCTGGCCTCAAGCCTCATCAACCCGGAAATGACAAAAATCGGGCAGGCGGCATGGCTATGTGGGTCGCTCCCATTAGGGTGTATAATCACATATCTAGAGGAAGTCCTATTTGTTTTTAAATCTATGTTTCGATGCTGTCCCTTGTCGTGAGACGGTTGCTGATCCCAACCGTCGGTGATATACATTCGATACTCTCAAGCGAAATGAGAGGTCGGTCATGTGAGGGCCGGGTTGCAAGAAGTTCGTGTTGAACCCAGTGTATTCGTCTCTAGAGATACACGTGCGGAAGGTGGACCCATACCTTGTCAAGTTGGAATCCAATCTCCAATAAGCGCCTGCAGGTTTTGATTGTATACTATATATATGTGGAGCGTGAGATGCAAGCGTTCCACTAGATTTCTATTTACTTGTGTTTAGACATTATTATAATATCAGACAAGATATTGGTTTCAAAAATGTTTTGGGTTATCGTAAGGTAAAAACCGTCCGTATTTATGTGTGGATTTGGTCTTACGATTATCCTTTTCTTTTGAAAAGATTTTGAACTTTAAAATCATGATTGGATGGTTCACCCTTATTACTGTGCGAGTTTATCTCACTCTGGTTCACCAGACTGACCCGGTGTTTTGTAAATGCTCGGGTTATACCGGGTTGTACAGGTTCAGGTTATCGACTGCTATGAAGAGACGAGCTGGAAGGGTCCAGACGTATGATATTACTACTATTCCGATGTGTGTTGTATATGGGAACAGGCAATTATAACTGTCCCATGGCATGATGTACTCAGATACTGTAAGTATTTTAAAGTTTTCAATAAAGATTTATTTCTGTATTATATTTTGTTCCGCTGTGATGTGAGACTCTGTGTTGTGTGGTGTTTCTTCTTCTTCTTCTATTCTAATATTTCTTTCTTTCTTATCTCACCCTCTAATTTCTTTCTATTAATGATCTGGAATGTTCGATGTCTGAATGGTCAACATGATAGTTTGATGTTGATTTTCGGAGTCGAAAATCCCGGTTCGTTACAACTACAACATGGAACTGACTAGAACAGAAACGGAGCTAGTAGGGATTTTTGATTGGATTGAACGGACAGTTTAACTCAGTTAAAATCAATTCAGAAATAAAGAGTGGCAAAGTGGAAACAAAAGTGAGAATTCTCTCACTTAAATTTTGTACATTTATTTAATTTATAACTGTAAATATATAGAAATTACTAGTATAGATTTTTATATGTTTTATGGAGTTTAACACTCAAATTCGTGCAAATCACATAAATTGAAAGTGATGTATGGATATTACCGACACTTGGATTTCATACTCCGCGAATGGCCACTTATGGCGCCGTTAGTGTCATTGGGTAGTTCTGTATTTATTTGTTTGGATGATTTGATGATTTGTGATGTGATTGTATTGTTTAACATATTAATAATAACATTATCATTAATGTGGTAGTTGAAATTAAATTATAAATATCCATTTATAATTTAAACAGTAAAATTTGTTTAGTTAGAAAAATAATTCAAACTGAATTAGAATTGTTTAAATTTACTAACCAATGATTTATTTAAATAGATTGTTGTTGTTTGAAAACCCCACACAGGTATTGGGATGATATTGGACATACACTAATCCCGATATTTATTTGTATGTCAATCGATAGGTCAACAGGCTGTGATGAGCGTTATTTATTTATTTTAATGCATATACAGTTGTAAAATGCACTCTGGATGATGTTTGATTGTTAAATGATTATTTATCATTATTGTTGAATACATGCGATGTATGAAATCCATATAACTGAAATTATATGTTAATTGATTTTGTCACATTCTGATTCAGAAATAACGAATATTTTAAAATAACGAATATTTTAAAATAATATTCAATGAATAATCAATATACGATTTTGATGTCCAATTGTGGATGGACACGAAAATATATAAAAATATATGAAGCCAGGCTAAGTATAGAAACGCCATTTTAACCCGAACGGGTTTATCGATCGATTATATTCGTTTTATAATGAATACGAAAAAGAATTGACTTCAAAATATGATATTTTGAAAATATTATCATTTTAATATTATAATGATATGGAATATTCAATTTTGATTTGAAAATTGAAATAAAGTGGAAATCGTTTTAAAATGAATTTTAAACTAATTTATAAAGAAATATTCAATTTTGATTTGAAAGTTGAAATGAAGTGGAAATCCTTTTAAAATGAATTTAAACGAATTTATAAAGAAATATTCAATTTTGATTTGAAAATCGAAATGAAGTTGAAATCGTTTTGAAATGAATTTATAAAATACTTTTTAAAATGAAATCAACGATATATGTATATTATATATAGTATCATGAATAGAACGCGCTGCGCAACGACCGTTCGCGAATTTCAACCATTAACTTCAAATTGATGTAACGGGGGATTTGACCGTCATATTCTCCTAAAACCGGAACCGTTAGGTTCGTATCGAAAAGAGCTTTCCAACGAATGTAAGAGATTTGAAATATAACAGTTAGATTTGGACACATGTCCAAATCAATTTCAGAAAAGGTCGCTATGGATGTAGTCTGTTGGCCGTTATTGGAAACCGATGGTAAAGGCCCAAATAAATTATTAAAAATATGGGAAAATTATGTAAATTCATAATAACTGATTTAGAAAGATTTTGGGTGAAAAAATCCATATTTAAAAAGATAATAGATATTTTTATTTGAATGAACTAGTTATTAACTATAATAATAATAATAATCCAATGTTTTTAAATAAATAAACTGGAAAGGGTTTGGATATAACCAAAATTTTCCAACGTATGAAATGGAATGGATTTGACTAGAAATAATCTTCGGAATATTTCGATATTGGATTCCGTTATTATACGGATATTGTTTGGGAATTTAGAAGATACAGATATTGTTACTCTTAATATGATATTCGTGGGTTTCAGAATTTGATATTGAATATAAGCCGATATAATTTCTATTCCGAGTCTTGTGTTTAATAGCAAATTGAATTTTGGATTTGTCGTGAATAGTGTCTTTAATAACACTGTTCTTAAACCCAGTTGAGAAAAGAATAAATCTCTTAAATAAGATTTAGAGAAGTTTACCAATTAATTAATATTTAATTGGAATTGAATTGAAATTGGATTTTGGGTTTATCGTGAATGGTGTTTTAAACAACATTTGTTCTTTAACCCAATTAACAGTGAAGAGATGATTTGGAATTTATAAATCTTTTGTTAAGATTTAATGGAAATTTTCCAAAGTAAAGTTTTCCAATTAAATATATTTAATTGGAATTGAATGGAATTCGATTTGGTAATAATCGAGATGAGTTTCTGTGAAGGAAAACCGTTACTATATATGGAATTTAAAAGGATTTGCCGTTGTTCCATTTATATTATTAGTCTGATACGGAAATTTATATCAATTTTATATATTGATCTGTTTTCCGTGAAGATTCCATTTTGATGAAATATAATTTTAGGGCTTATCGTGTATTGTGTTTAAATGACATTGGTTCTTTGACCCTGAAAAAGGCAAGATTAATTTCTTAAAGATTGAATAATCATTAAGTAATTATTTTTGAAGATTAAAACAAAGAAGGTGTTTTAATGAATCTTTAATTTGATTGGGAAGAGAATGAGGTAATTAAATTTATCTAATTCGAGAAATGATCGATAATGGAGTACCAAAAGTTTTACTCCCGGCGATAGTTAAATCTTTAATTAGATTTGAACGTGAAATGGTAATTAAATTTACCGATAACGCAGTGGGGGTTAGATATGGAGTACTACCTGTTTTGCTCCATGGGATGAATAGGTTGGGATTGGAAAAATAAAATAAGTTGTTACTTCAGTAAGGCTCGATAATCCCAATTAGTTAATAAAATCTTTTGAAAACGATATCAAAAGGAAGATTAAAGAGAAAATTTTAATGAATTTATCTTTCATAAAATTAAGGGGAACCTTTCCTTAAAAATGTGAATATTTGAATAAATAAATATTATGAATTGAGATGAGGCATATGATGTATTTTTATAACACTTGATTATTGATTATAAAATATGCGAGTTATTCGGAAAGACCGGGTTTAAACCATTCTGAATAATTAATGCGACGACTAAAAGTCGACGATAAAGAAGGTGGTTGATGACCAGAGATCTTAACATCGTTTGGATGATTACTGATTTCTTGATTTGGCTATACACCCAAGACAAAGTAGTAAGTGGTGATCATCCAGATGTACTTGGAGATCGACCGTATATGCGAGGACCTCTCTCCTGTATTGGACATATGGGACGAGGAATAAGATGCCTCCGGTTTCGTTCAGACCCAGATTGGACTTGTAAATGGATGTGTGTCTGACATTGTATTTCATTTTGTATTGATTGATTTCTATTAAATATATATCTGTTTGGCGGCGAAGAATTTATTCTCTTGGTTAACACCCTTCTCTGAGACGTACGAGCATAGAGGTTATATATTGGTAGACATCAGTTGCATGGCGTGGATTGTCAATGTGGCATGCTAAGATGCAAATGATCAAAGCTTTTGTTGAAAAGAAGAGTCTTGTGGTTGATGATCAAAGCACGGCTTTAATTAGCATAGCCTTGTGTATAGTGTTAATTCGCGAGCCTCACACCTCGGTATGTGTTAAAAACAAGATAAGGGACGCAGTGAGTGCACGACGTTTCTTTCTAGCTAGAAGTGGTGTTATGGTATGAAGGCTAGACATTTTTACTTATGTGGATGATGGATTGCTAAGCGCCTCAGATATTTAGTCACTTCGCGGCTCATAGATAGGTTTGATAGGACCAGAAAATGTGTGCTCAGGAATAACTAATCCACTAAAGTATGTGTGGACCAGCACTGCAGGATCCAAGGGTTTCCCGTAGGTGTGATCCAGGGTCATCTTGCTATAGGTGATCCGAATCAGTAAGGAGATCATCCCTTGTCTTGAATCATGATGGAAATCCAATTTTCAATACGTGACTTTTCGGTTTTAGTTGAAAACCTATAAGGCGACATAGTGGGATGGGGCGCTCATGCCGTCAATGATTGATACATTTTTGTTTGAAGTTGTTTTGACGCTATACACTTATTGTAATATCAAATGATTTATTTTAAAACGTACTAAGCATGTTTGGCTATTATAAGGAAAAACTCTATCCTCCGGCTTGCAATGTAATGTGTGATGGGGACCTGAGTCTTAGAATAGCCTCATTTTTCAATAAAGCATAGCATTGTTTATTTTAAACTGAGATTCATGTGGAGTAAACCCATTCCGTATTGTACGGCGTGGTCCCATGATTTCTCAATTTTTAAAGTAAATTTTAATAATTTTTTTTAGTTCTCACACCAGTCCCATGAATGACTTGGAGTTTATTGTTTCTACCTAGACTTTGGGTGCCCATATTTTCCATACAGTCAGCTAGTAGTTTTGGTTTTTGCAGTTACTTATTTTTAACAGGATCCTGGGGTTATAGCCGGAGCAATATCCAGAAAGCTTTGTATCCATGTTTTTCTTGCAGTTGTGTTGTAGATGTATTTTTCGTTATACATTGTAGTTATACATTTTATTCCCACTTCTTTGTAATTTAAATCTCTGATATTTTCCAATGTATATTATTTATTTATACTCTGATATCTTGTGCTTTGATGTAAATGTTCTATTGTTTATGTCTGATGCATCGTGTTCTCAATTCAATCCCGGCTTTCCCATAAGGGGGAGTTTGGGACGTTTCAAACGATCTTGATTTCAGAGTCCAAAAAGTTCGACTCATCATATATAAGAAGATATATACATGTTATTTTTTCAAACTGATTTGAAATAAAAAAAAAACTATGTTCACCTCTTAAGTTCTCTATTGAGTTATTATTTAGACTCAAGTAACCTATGCATTACAGTAGTTTGATATATTGTTTGGAAATTTTCACCTTCTGAAACGAAATGGAACGTTCAACAATTTTATACAATAGAAAACTTCTAAACTAGTTAAGAAATCAAGCTAAATGTCTTTGTGAAAATATAAGAAATAAGTTTTTGTATCTTATATATTTAAGAAGTTAGTAAGCCATACAATTTTAAATTGTTGAACATCCAGGTTGATCTAATATTCATATATATGCTCTTATTATATAGAGGAATGTTACATGAATATGAACTAAAGTTGTGAAGCGTTGATATATACAAATGTGTTATATAAGATGTTTGCAAATTCAAGTAACCATTTTATGAAATGGTTCATGAGTAATTTTAGATTTAAAGGAAGTTACTATAAACAAAAATGAACTTCACATAGAATGAAAAATAAATGGTATGGTTAGGAAACCAATGGAATAATTATGTAACTTGTACATTCATTATTTTATTTGCATAGCTGTTCTGGATTCAAATTCGAGTACACGATTTTGATGTGATTTACACCTACTCGAGCTATGATTTTTCAGTCAATTCCTAATGATGAACACTCAGTTCAGATTTTTGCTAGGTTTTTTAATTTTTTTCTACTAAAATATATTGATATGCAAGGAGAATAGAGGTTTCTAATTAAGGAACAAGATCGGATTCAGCACTAGCATGGTCGAGTTAGCGAAACTAGTTCGAAAATGAAATTTATGCGATCAATTGACTGGTTAGGTTTGTTACTGCATAGCAGTTGAGAAAATATTAAACAACTACCTTTTGTAGGTTTGTTACATGAATCAATGTGTATGTAACGATAGAGCTTATTCCAACCAATATATCCTTCTGGTCTACGCATGCTTAAATGTTCACATCCGCTCACCTATAACGGTTCATTCAAACAAATTACTGACAAATAGGCTACATGTCATGCGTAAGTAGATGTTGGTATTTAAAAAATGCTATAGCAATGTACAATATTATTTTATTTAAAGGTCTATCCTGAAATGAAATTTAATTATAAATTATACGTTCAAACTATGTTTATAATAAATAAATTTCTTATAAATATCGTTTTATAATTCGAATATAATATTTAAAACAAATTTAAATATTCAAAATTAAATGGATCAAAATTCTGAGTCGTAACATTCCTTCCCCCTTAAATAATTTCGTCCTTGAAATTGCTAAGCAGTAAAAATGCTATAACTCTAACTCCTTATAACTTACTTATTTAAATCTTATATTCCGTACCTTCATAACCCAGTTCTTAGTCAACCTTCGAATTCTCATACCAATACTCAAAAATTCATAATCCTTTCCAAATAATCTATCCACCATTTTTGGACAATCCATCATCACATTCTTGCCTTCAATCCATATGCTCTTTTGCATAATCACACCCATTCCAATCAATTTTAAATCCATTTATCAATTTCACTATTCCACTTGAAATTTTATTAACCAATTCTGGTTTTCTAATTTCAATTACAATTAACAACTCGATTTTAAATTATCAAAAATTTCTTAAAAAATTTCTAACTCTTTAAATTTTTGAAAAAGTTCGCCAGCATCTCCTTTGCACGGCTCAATCGATTCAACCACAACTCGCCTTTCAAGGCCTTCTCCAATTCAAAAGAAATTCAAAGAGCAAAGCTGCTTGTCCCATAGGGTCATAAAACCATTAGATCCAAGTAATATTGTAAACATGTACCTTTCTGTTGGGCATAATTCTATCTTTTGCATTTTCTTCTATTCATTATCTGCTCAGCATACATATATCCATTTCCAGTTGGTTTCAAATCAATCCAACTTCTAGTTTTTAACACTCCAATCAACTTCTGATTAGTTCGCTTCCATTCTATCAATTCAAATCTGATTTCTATTTAAGTCAAACCACTTATTATACTTGAGTCCAAATTTATTATAATTCAATTTCAATTAGCAACATCCAATATATATTCAACTTGCTTAATCATAAGTCAAATTCAAATTAATGTTTTGAATCTCAACATTTTTCTTTATTTAATTTCAATTGGAATTATTTCTAACTCAATCCAATTTTATTTAACTTAACTTATGTTAAATTTCAATTCATTTGATACATTTTTACCATTTCAATCTATTAAACTTATACCAGTTAAACTTAAATTTCAGTTCAAATTTTCGGGTTTTATTTTAAATTAGTTTGAAATCATATATATTTATATACATATATTTGTAATCAACTCAATCCAAAACAGTTGAATTTCTAAAACATCTTGTCCTTTTCAAACAAATTTTTCATTCCTAAATTACTATGGTAGCAATCCGTCACTCAGAAACTTGAAAATGAATATCGATAATGTCGCAACCCATTATCAGAATTATTTTCACGTCACTGAAGTGATTTCAGTTCTTAATCCCTTTAAAAATCCATTTAAACCATTCTTATTCAAAAATACTTTAAAGTAATGTTATATTAGTTAATATTTCAGAAAATACTTTCCAAATGCCCGGAATTTAAATTCCAATTCTAGTTTGAACTCAATCTTGGTTTATCTAATTTGTATACATTATCCCCATACAAATTATATAATCATTTCAATATTTCATAATTCCATTTGATTGTAATAACAATCAACACATTCATATATAATAATACAAAAATTATTCCTTTTATATCAAAATAACTTTTGGGCAAAATATTTCACTTACCCATTTTAAAAAAATAATGTATCGAATTGCTTTGTTCGAGAGTTTAGAAACACCGATCGATACAATTGTACATCCTGTATCGACCATAATCTATAAACCACTCAACAAACCAGCCAACGTAATATAAAACAATATTATATCTAATCTACAAATACGCATTCATATATATTGTAACGTTCCGTATTTTTACAGTATAATAATTAATTTATTTAATTATTTAAATAGTGATTTAGAGATTTAAATGGCCGTTTAATTAAATAATATTGAATATTTAATTAATATAAATAGTAGGATAATATATTAAATTTCGAAACAGTCGGAAATAACATAATTCACAATATTATGTGAATTGGGCAGTATAGAATATATAATTCAGTTTAGAATTTGAATTATATTAATGAATTTATTACTTAAACGAAGTTCGAACGTATAAATTATATTATAATTATAGTTGAGCTCGAAATGGCGTGGCAGTTCGTTATTTGGCGATTCGAACTTTAAACGAATATATAGAATCTGTTTTAAGTCAGATTTTTGCGAAACAAGAAACGTTCGAAGCTGGTGAAGTATATTTTTATAATAGAAGAGAAAAATCGGGATTTCGTTGTGTAGATCTTGATGTATGTTCAAATCAAATTTTCGAAAAGTCGCTATGGAATTCCTTTATAATTTATAATGATTTATTTATATAAAAAAGGATTTTCAATATAAACTGAATATCGATATAATCCGAGATTTTGAAATATCGATGTATAAATCCAAATGTGTATTTTGTAGCTGTATGATATTATATGTGAATATATACGATAATATTAATTTATTAATATTTAATTTGATTATTTTTAAATATATTAATATTTAAACGGTTTATTTAGAGCATTAAAAATAGCCGTTTTTGCAAACGAACTCCATTGTTGATGAAAGTAATTTTGTTGGATTCGTAATATTAAATTATTGTTAGATTTCAATTTTCATGATTTTTGGAGTCCATATGTGGTCGTGCAGGATTTTAATGTGAAAAACAGTCGATTTTTTGACAGTTCAAAATACGCTATGTGAGCAAACAAAGTCGGAATTTGACGAAACAAGTTTCATTCGGTCCGTCATGTCAAACTCTGGTTGCATGTCAATTTCTATGATTTTTAGATATTGTATGTGATCATGCGGATTTTTAAAAGACAAATAAATGAGATATTGGCAAAAATAAAATATAAAATAATAAAAAAATATAAGCTATCCTATATATACCACTTACTATCCAAACCCTAAACACTTTCCATTCTCTAGTCAAAACTCAAGCCGCCACCGAAAACAAAATTCAACAGTAAAAACCAAGGTTTGAAAAATTCAAAACAAATCCAAATCAAATATATAATTCCTTAGATAAATATATTTGGATTTGGCATTGAACAAGCTTCGATCTGGTATAGCTTTTACTAATTTTCATGCCAATTATTTTCTCTCAAAAATGCACAGTGTTGGGTTTTTGATTTTAGGGTTCGAAAAATCGGATGATACAGGAATCAATTCATGTTATGGTTAGTATATTGGGATTTAGCGTAGAAAATCGAAGAGTTTGTATTTTTTGGATGATTCGGTGACAAAGTCTGTTGCTGTCTTATGTACAGTGCGAAAAATGGGCAAACGACGGGTTTTAATGGAGACAACCGAGATTGGTGATGTTTATATGAGGAGAAGGAGATTTTGATGAGAAGTGGTGTAGTGTTTTCTGTTTTGAATTTCGTTGAGAGATGGAGGAGTGGTGGATCGGTGAAGGTTGGAGGAAACGACCACGGGAGGATTGGGTTTGCTCTGTTCAATGTTGGAGAAGACAAGGTGAAATGGGTCGGGCTTTGTACGGGTGTTGGGCTGAAGGTTAGTGAAGGTTTGCCCATTTTAAATTTAAATCCAAGTTTTAAACTATTTAAAATGTATACTAACTTCAAATTGTCATAACTTATTCATACATGAACAAAATTCAGCGAAACTAGTCACGTTGGGATCGTAGGGACTGACACTACAAAATGGAACTGGTCTTGAGTGATTTGGAGCTCATCTCAATTTACGGAGAAATAAAACGCCAGAACGGGGCAATTGTATGGTTATCGTTATTTAACGATAATCAACTAAGGTGAGTAAAACTCACTAACTCTATTTAAATTATATTTTTATAAATATAACCTAGTACTAATAAATGATGATTAATTTCTGTGTGATGATTGTTTGGTTGAACTGTTATTTGATTGGTTGAAATTACAGTTAACGATATACACACATATCGTTAAAAAATCATTTATTTTGTTCATCAGAATATGTTATATTGAATTGGAATTGATATGAAGTATACTGTGTAACATCAGTGGATGCAGGGAAACAGGTCGGAGGGATCCAACTGGATTCCTCAACATTTATTTTACTGTTTGCATATATTGCGATATATGATGTGGTATATAATCTGTTATTGTTTTTGTGTGTTGGATGATGATTGATCCTTTGATTTGGTATTTCAATACCATAAGTGATACTGGAATGTCGAAAGGAAATTTTCAAAGTGTATATTGAAAAGGGAATATTTATAAAATCAAAGGATTTTATAAAAGGAAATATTTATAAAATCGAGTAATTTTATAAAAGAAATATTTATTTAGAAAATAAATAGAGTTATAAAATGAATATTTATTTAGTAAATTAATGGAATCATAAAGGATTATTTATTGGGAAAATAAGTAGAATCATACAAAGGAATTTCAAAGTGGATATTGAATTTCAGGATTTTATAAAATCAATGGATTTTATAAAAATAATTCTTTGTAAAACATTAATAAATAGAAGTGAAATAGAAATATTTGTAAAACATTTACAAATAGAATTGAAAGGGAAATATTTGTTAAATATTTACAAATAGAATTGAAAGAGAAAATATTTGTAAAACATTTACAATAGAATTGAAAAGGAAATATTGGAGAATAAATAGGATAATTAGAAAAGTAAATATTTGGGAAATAATTAGTGTATTACAAAAGGAAGTATTTTATAAAATGAATAGAATTTTATAAAAGAGAATAAGTGGAAAAGATTTATTTAAAGTATAAATAAATGGAAATATGTTTTTAACATATAAATTGAGAAGATTAATTTATAAACGATGTTTAAATTAATGAAAATATTTATCATTGGATAATTTGAATATATAAATCTGAATTTATATAAAGATGTAGAAATCGGTTTTAACACCGATAGGTTAACAGAATTTGAATTCAACATTTATAAAAGGTAATTTAAATGAGATTTTATCTGTTAGAAGTTAAAAGGAGGATTTGTAGAAATAATTATACGAATAAAAGTATAGATAGAATTTGGAAATGGAATATTATTTTTAAATACGAAATCAAACTGAATTGGTATATATATAAGAAATATTTTTCTCATTCGATGTGAATAATGGATTAAAATAAATATTTTATAAATTTAAGATTTATACAGGAAACTGGGTTTGGAATAGGAACATAAATTAGAGTTAATCGGATATCATTTATTCGAATTAGGGTTAATCGATTTAGAATAAATCAAATTAGTTAATGAATATTAATTATTCGTAGAGATATTATAGAATATAGTTTATTCGAAGAAAGAGAGATTATTGAATATAGTTTATTCAAAGAAGGTGAGATTGGCGAATATAGTTTATTCGAAGAAAAAGAGATTATCGAATATAGTTTATTCGAAGAAGGAGAGATTATCGAATAAAGTTTATTCAAAGAAAGAGAGATTATCGAATATAGTTTATTCTAAGAAGGAGAGATCATCGAATGTAGTTTATTCGAAGAAAGAGAGATTAGCAAATGTAGTTTATTCAAGAGAGAGTTATTGAATAGAGTTTATTCAAGAAAGAATTATACTTTGGGATTCGACTATGTAGAGTGTAGGAAATTATTATTTATTTTCTGGTTTTTAAATCAAGATTTATTAAATCCTTTGTTTATTTATTCAAATTAAGAAATAAAAGTTATATTTAAGTTATTATATATATATATATATATATATCGAAAGTATGGGATTATAACACTATTATTATAATCAAATGAACTCTATAAAGGAAGTGGATTCGTAAATAGAATCTGAGAGTTACATAAGGAAGTTTGTTGAAGATTTAAAGGGTGAACTTTGTCTATTTCGAGGTTAGAAATGTTGTTCGGTTAAGGTCTGAGAGGTAGTTATACCCAACTTGATTGACTCCATTTTTAACTAAGGAATGGTTAAAGTTCGATAGTGAAGGTTAGTTAATTGAATTTAGTTAATAAGTGTTAATGGTTCGAGTTAGAGTAGCGCTGTTTTATTTAAACATATGCTTAAATCCAAATAAAGGAGTCTGGAAATGTTTTCCAAATAAGAATCAGAAAGGATTTCGAATATAGGAAAAAAGAAATGGAGCAAATATGGAAATGTTTTCCAATGATTAATAGCGTATATTTTCTAATATAGAAAATAAGGATATACGAATATATGGGAATGGGAAATCGAGAAATGAATAAATAAATGATAAATTAATTAAAAAAAAGGGATTAGTGTTGACTGATGATTTGCTTGATAAGATTTCCATTTAGAAATACTACCGTTATTTTCACACTTGTTTTCCTTTGATAGTTAAATCACTGACTATCAAAGATTTTTGACCATTTCCGTTGTCATTACGTAGAGACCGGGACCAGATATATTATCTGAAAACAACTCCGTATGGCATTAGCGTTGCGAATCCAATCTAATGAAGATAATTGAAGACAGAGTTGTGCAAGGGTTGTTCTGGCGATCCTAGGTAGAAATTGCCTAAGATGGACTTACAGAATAGTGCTTTCGGTTTGTCCAGACCCAGGACAACGTGTATGGACGAATGTCTGACAGAGTATATCTAATGGATCGGTAGGTTGATCGCTTGAAACATATCCACGTTTAGTAGAGGAGTGAAACACCCCACCTCCGTTAAGGTCACTCACAAAGGGAATGCCTTAACTTCGGTGGAGCATTTAGGTGTAAAAGATGTAGATAAATTACAAGACAGCCAAATAAAGCAGCGGAAAATAAAGTCATTTCATTAACAATGTGGTTCAGTCAAGCTTTTACAATAGTTGTCTCAATCATACTTTAAAAGTAATACATAGAACTTCTGTCTTGAAAAAAAAAACTTCCAAATGTAAAAGAAGCTAAAAATAACAATGATATTCCCCAATAAACCAGCCATAGCAGTGGAAGAGAGAATCAAAAGCAATACATCGACTATCTTCGAGCTTGGAAAGAAAACTGAGCTAAGGGGTAACATTTCCTCCCTATAAACCTGGGGGGGGGGGGGGGACGGAAGAAAAGAGGCAAAACAAAACTAGGTCAGACATAAGTCTAGTAAGTCCAGTGAATTTCAGCGTATAAACAGGCAAAAGCATCATGACATGAAAAAACTGAATATAAGACCACACCGTGAGAACAAGGATAACAAGATAGCATACTATTAGTATAGATATGATAAGGCAAAATAAACTGAATGTGCATCTACTCTTTCTCTGCTTCGCTACTACCTTGTTATTCTTATTTTTATATCTCTGCACCACCTAACTAGTGTCCCAACTAGTAATCTATATAAAATGATCATATTGTAATGTGATCCCAATCCCCGCAATTGTGGTAGCCATCAGGTGTTCATCTATCATGAGGATTCCAACTCAATCTGCCTAATTGCCATGAACATGTTAGATGTACCCTTACTACCCTATCGATCGGCTCCTTACTCTTATTAATTTTTCCTTGTGTCTGTTTCAATCAGCCCTCTCTTGCGTATAGAAACCTTGTGCTGGTCCCACCATAAGGTGTATCAATCCTTATGATAGTGACCCGACACGATTCAAGATGCACAGTGTATAACTACTGGTACCCAGTACCTGCTTTTTCCCCACTCTGGAGTACGTGCACGCCCGTAAACCGTCGGATCCTACACTGACGTACCCCCTGCTGTTGTTTTGACCGCTTATAATCAGCCCAGTAATCATGCCCTACCCTGCCTAGTTTCAGGGTACCATGATACATCTATGTGGGTTACTGCTCAAATGGGTCCCCGTTACTAGGGTTTCTTATTGGTTAAGTCTGTGGGCCTATATATACAAATATTACCCACCTAAACAAGATGTACTTAACCCTCCCACCGATTTTAGCATGTTTACTTAACGGTTAAGTTTATGGGCCGTTATGTACTAATATTACCCACCTACACGAGATGTACTTAACCCTCTCATCGATTCAAGCATGTTTATTTAACAGTTAAGTTTGTGGGCCTATATTTACTAGTATTACCCACCAACCCGATATGTACTTAACCCTCCTGCACATTATGTCGTATTGGTTAAGTGTTGTCCATTAACTTAACCCACCCATTCATCATGTCATGTTGGTTAAGTGTTCCTATTAACTTAAACCTCCTCACTTATCAGATTGGTTAAGTGTTTCCTATTAACTTAACCCTGCTCGTTCATTAAGTTACATTGGTCAAGTGTTCCTTGTTAACTTAACCCCACGTGTTCATCATGTCCTCAATCAATTCAAGTTAACATAACCCACCTACTTGTCATGTTACTTTGGTTAATTGTTGCCTTCTTGTGTTGACTTAACCCTACCTCAAATCAAGTTATATTGGTCAAGTGTTGCCCTCTTGTTTTAACTTAAACTTACCACAAATCAAGTTATATTGGTTAAGTGTTTCTTATTACTTAACTCTACCCATTCATCATGTTATACTGGTTAAGTGTTTTCTATTAACTTAACCCTAGTCATTCATCTTGTTACATTGGTTAAGTGTCTCTCATTAACTTTACCCTACCAATCTTTTCTTAGCTTTAATTCATTCGTTAAAGCACCTACCACTCATATTAGATATGTATTGTTGCGGTTGCTGGATGTGCCGGTTGGTTCCGGGCGGTCTTACACCACAACTCAATCTCACCTTAGGTTTTTCTTGGGCATGATGCGCTAACCTATGACATTAGATAGGTGTTGTTGTGGTTACTGGATGTGCCGGGCGGTTCTGGGCAGTTTTACACCACAACACAATCTAACCTTGGGTTAGGCACATTCGTCTTTTCACTAATTTACACATTTACATATTATATGTAAATTATTCACAATTGTTGTCAATTTCAGATTATGCCACAATTTCCATAAATGTCCAAGTCAAGATTTATATGCTATTTATCCCAACCTAGTCATATTCCAATTTTCAAGTTATGCCCAACAAAGTTAATTGCAGGTTATGGCCCCCCAAAATTCAAGTTCAAATTATTACTCAAAATAGGCTACACTTAATCTTCCCAAGTTTGTACTAATAGTCATGCCCCAATACCCCAATATACATAATGCATTGGCTTCTCAACCAATGGTTATGCCCAATCTAGATTAATATTCCAATTTACAATTTGCGCCAAATCTAGATTTAATATTTAAATTTACCCCAAGTCCGCAATAAAGACAATTATGCCCCAAATCATAAGTTACAAAATTATGTTCCATCATTACCAAATTGACTATTCCCTAATACCCCCGTATTCCAATCACACGTATAATAATTTTCAGTCTAGATTCGAGGTTAATCTAGATTCATAAGATAAAGGGGATAAAAGAGGAACATAAATGAGAGTAGGCATAAAATAGGCGTTAAAATGGTAGATTTGTCAAATATAATATTTTGGACCTAAGAGGATTACAGATCTGTTAGAGTTGGGGTATAACAAAGATAAATCTGAAACAAACTGACAGAAATAACCTCATAGACATATAGATCTGATATAACTAACATCATGAACCTAAAAAAAAGATTATATATATCAGATGTCCAACAAAGATAGGCATGATTGAATAATAATTTCCTAGGCATGTAAATCATTGATTCAATAGAAAGATAGGAATTAATCTAAAGGATGTCTTATCATCAAACATGGACTTAGATCCATTCCATTACATGCCAAAATCACTAGGTGTTTAAATCGCAAAATAACTTGAACTTACATACTTATAGTTCAATTTACGCCCCCAAATCCCAAGTCATATGTCCTATACTTTATGCCTCAAATCTCAAGTCATATGTCCAATATACTTTATGTTTTAAATACAACATGTGTTATGCCCTCAAATCAGTTATGCCCAATTATAAATAATTTAATACTTTCCCCAATTTTAGCACTGGCCGTGTCCAAATCATATATTATGTCCAATTTTTATCCACGTACATTCATCTCTTATGAGATTTGGCTCTGTCTCACAGTAGCCTGGCTATAAAAATAAAAATCGAAGAAGGAAAGGAGAGACAAAGGATGGACATAATAATATCAAATGAGATAGATCCAATGGATATAGAAAGACAAATAGAAATAGACATAATCTCAGATTCAGATTTATTACAATGTCATAATCACAATTTAAATTTTATTTCTGAAAGTAACGTGAACTTACAAACAAAAGAACGGTCTTGTTTTATGGGATCTGTATTCTGAAACTGAATAGCTCTCCCTTGAAGTAGACTATCGATTCTCTAATTTAGATTTGATTCTTAGAAAATAGTTGTTGAAGTCATTGAATTGGCCTTTGAATCTCTACTTGAATTCTAACTTGATTCTACGAAGAACTTGAGCGGCATACCCCGTCTCTGATTTATTTTGATATGAATTAGGGTAAAGTATAGGCGTAATGGAGTTGTGTAGAGAAAACTGTAGCCTTAGGGGTGTTTATATAGCATAGGGATCAACGAATCTGGTCAGAACGGGCGTCCAAATGCAGAAAACGAACCAGGCCTCGGATCTGGAAATATGGGGAGGTCGACCCCTAGGTCGACCCCCTGGTCGACCTATGAGCCCAGGTCGACCCCCATGTCGGCCCCCTGGTTGACCTAGTCTCTGGGCGGGAAATTTCCAACCCATCCTTCTTTGGAGTTTCTGAATTTCGAAACTTAAATTTGAATTTTGGGCTGGTTTTATTATTTAAATTCTTGAATCTTCTAAAGGTCATAACTCCTTTATAGGAGTCTGATTTACGCAAATTCGGACTCTATCTTAAGCAGAGTTCTGAGACGAACGCAATGGCGTAACCCGTTTCCCTTAATTCTTCTTCTAAAATTTAAGTATACTTTAATTTGTTAGTTTGAAATTCACAGAAAATACGAGGTGTTACATTCTCCCCTCCTTAAAGGATTTCGTCCCCAAAATCTCTAAGTTAGGAAGAATGCATATCCTAACATCCAGTATCCATCTACACAACTACTCAATCGCTGGCGTCTATTGCCCTTAAAAAGATTTCTAATTCTTTCATGATCATATGCATTATGTGTGTACATGTCCTTATCTAATGCAAAATCAGGCGGTCTACTGATTCTGTTGACCTCCTCAATGCGAATTATGTCAGCGCCATGAGTCCATCATGTATGCAATTATTCCTAATCGTACTTTATAAGTTCTACATGAGTGCACAATCATTCATACAATTGCAACATCCATATGGTAACACATCAAGTTTCAGTTCATATATATAAAAATTCACTCATGCATATGCAATATGAAAGTGACTGAGCCGATTTAGTGCCTAATGTGTGTATATGCATCCACGAGCAACCACTTGCAACCACCAATCATAACATGTTTCAAACACACGTTTACATCCATTGGCTTCTACCTAAGGATAAGGAATAGGATCGAGGAGATATACTTAAAAAGGTAGATACAAGCATGCATAAACTTAAGGAAAGAGAGATCAAGGATATACCCTCAAGAAAAAGGGTATGATGCACGTGTCTTATTTTCAGTCTCCCACATCGCGTCTTCTTGAGCTTCACTCCATTGTACCTTAACTAATTTAACTTCACAGTTGCGAAGCTTCTTGACCTCCATTTCCAAAACTCACTAGTAAAGATAGGACCTCGATCACTTACTATGCTAGAGGGTATCCAATGTAGTCGAACTATCTTTCCAAGATAAACAGGTGTTAACCATGATACCAAGTGTATATACTAAGATGATTAGAGGTCTCTCCTCTACTTAGCTTATCCATCATGTCAAAAATATGAGGGTCTAAAGCTAAAGGTTGTTATGTACTTTTTACCTCTCTTAAGGCCAGTCTTACTTAGGGCACCCGCCACAACCATTTATTTCTCATGCAAACCATCATAGTCGAACTAGACATCCCTCAAGTACAAGCCCCAAAGGCCGAAACCAATATCAGACAAGCAACCAAGGAATACCTCCTTCGAATTTGGACGATTTATGTGAGATGATACTAGCAAAACAACCAAATAATTGAGCACTTAACCGACTATGGCTATCCTCGCCAATCTTGCTCCAAAACTATCGTTGATCGCACAACTGGCTTTGCACTGTCAATTAGATATATGTGGAAGTCTATCTCGAGTTTTAGGGTAAAATCCCTAACCTAATCAAAAACATCTGCGTACTCATGGACTACTTTAAAGGATCACAAATCATCGATTGATGCATCAAGTGATTCTAGGTAGCTAAGCCTAAATGATCCCCTCAGGATCGCACGAAATCTCGAGGGTATTCCCGAGGCAAGTAAAAAGTCTAACTACCCTCGTTTCACAATTACTAGCTAACCAATCCATGCCTAGAATCAAACCATAGCCCATGAAACCAGAAACATAAGAATTACACTTAAACTCGATCCTTAACATAGATATTCTCAAATCCTTACAAACCAAAGATAAATGAGCCGAACCACCAACCGAATTTGAGAAAATAATGGGATCTTCTATTATACTAGTACTAAGGTGCAAAGACTCAACTACGGAAGCAGATATAAGCGAATGTGAAGCACTGAAATAAAAAAGAGTACTAACAGGATGATGAAAAAGAAAAACTAAACTTTACTATCTTTCTCTCAGGTACGCTGGCGATGAAAGCATGCACTTGCCTTCCTGAAAATCCTGTCCTTGTCCTTGTCCTTTGGGAAATCCTTGATAAGATGCCCTGCCTCACCATGCTAAAAACAACCACTTGTCTTTTACGTCCTATTATTAAATGACCCGCTATACCGCATAAAAGATGCTTCATCTTGTTGCGGGATCTATTATTTCCTCTGCCCTTCTTATATTCCAATCCCTTGTTCGTGATTCTTCCCCTTTGGCCTCTTTCTCTTTACTTCCTTTGTGAACCTGTTGACAAGTCATTCGAACATTGCCTCCATCACACGGGAAACCCTACAAAGCTTGGAAGAGAATTAGCCGTACGTGAAACTACTACGACTATGGATGGAGGTTGGGCACTTCTTCGCCCTTTGACAGGTGTCGTAGTCTCATCGAGCCTATGGAACCATGTCGCGATGAGGTTACCTCCCAGAAAGCCAGGAGCCTCGGAGACTCAGGAAAGAAGGAAACAAGGATTCAAACAGAGGATCTAAAGATAGTGCATATGGCTTTGGGGAACATGCCTTTAAAACAAAACTTTTCTTCTGAAAATGCTTCTTTTAAAACCGTTTTGAAAATAATTTTTCAAATCTTTTATCTGATCCGGTAACCTTCAGCTCTGATACCAAGTGAAACACCCCACCTCCGTTAAGGTCACTTGCAAAGGGAATGCCTTAACTTCGGTGGAGCACTTAGGTAAAAGATGCAGATAAATTACAAGGCAGACAAATAAATCAGCGGAAAATAAAGTCATTTTATTAACAATGTGGTTTAGTCAAGCTTTTACAATAGTTGTGTCAATCATACTTTAAAAGTAATACATAGAACTTCTGTCTTAAAAAAAATTCCAAAAATAAAAGAAGCATAAAAATAACAATCATATTCCCCAATGAACCCGCCATAGCAGTGGAAGAGGGAATCCAAAGTAATATATCGACTATCTTCTAGCTTAGAAAGAAAACCGAGCTACGTGGAAACATTTCCTCCCTGTGAACCTGGGGGGGAAATGGAAGAAAAGAGGCGAAACAAAACTAGGTCATACATAAGTCTAGTAAATCCAGTGACTTTCAGCATATAAGCAGGCAAAAGCATCATGACATGAATAAACTGAATATAAGACCATACCGTGAGAATAAGGATAACAAGATAGCATACGATTAGTATAGATATGATAAGGCAAGACAAACTGAATGCGCTTCTACTCTTTCTCTACTTCGCTACTACCTTGTTATTCTGATTTTTATTTCTCTGCACCACCTAACTAGTGTCCCAACTAGTAATCTATATAAAATGATCATATTGTAATGTGATCCCAATCCCTGCAATTGTGGTAGCCTTCAGGTGTACATCTATCGTGAGGACTCCACCTCAATCTGCCTAATTTCCAAGAACATGTTAGATGTACCCTTACTACCCTATCGATTGAATCCTTACTTATATTAATTTTTCCTTGTGTCTGTGTCAGTCAGCCCTCTCTTACATGTAGATACCCGGTGCTGGTCCCACCACAAGGTGTATCAATCCTTATGATAGTGACTTGACACGATTCCAGATGCACAGTGTATAACTACTGGTACCCAGTGCCTGCTTTTTCCCACTCCGGAGTACGTGCATGCCCGTAAACCATAGGAACCTACACTGACGTACCACTACCACTGTTTTGATCGCTTATAATCAGTCCAGTAATCGTGCCCCACCCTGCCTAGTTTCAGGGTACCATGATACATCTATGTGGGTTACGGCTGAAATGGGTCCCCATTACTAGGGTTTTTTATTGGTTAAGTCTGTGGGCCTATATTTACAAATATTACCGACCTACACGAGGTGTACTTAACCCTCCTACCAATTTTAGCATGTTTACTTAACAGTTAAGTTTGTGGGCCTATACATACTAATATTACCCACCTACACGAGATGTACTTAACCCTCTCATCGATTCAAGTATGTTTTGTTTAACGGTTAAATTTGTGGGCCTACCTTTACTAATATTACCCACCAACCCGATATGTACTTAACCTCTTGCACATTATGTCGTATTGGTTAAGTGTTGTCCATTCATGTTAACTTAACCCACCCATTCATCATGTCATGTTGGTTAAGTGTTCCTATTTACTTAACCCTCCTCACTTATCAGATTGGTTAAGTGTTTCCTATTAACTTAACCCTGCTCGTTCAGCAATTTACATTGGTCAAGTGCTCCTTGTTAAATTAACCCCATATGTTCATCATATCATCAATCAATTCAAGTTAACATAACCCACCTACTTGTCATGTTACTTTGGTTAAGTGTTTCCTTCTTGTGTTGACTTAACCCTACCACAAATCAAGTTATATTGGTCAAGTGTTGCCCTCTTGTTTTAAATTAACCTTACCACAAATCAAGTTATATTGGTTAAGTGTTTCTTATTATTTAACCCTAGCCATTCATCTTGCTATACTGGTTAAGTGTTTCCTATTAACTTAACCCTAGTCATTCATCTTGTTATATTGGTTAAGTGTTTCTCATTAACTTAACCCTACCATTCTTGTCTTAGCTTTAATTCATTCACTAAAGCATCAACCACTCACATTAGATATGTATTGTTGCGGTTGCTGGAGGTGCCGGTCGGTTCCGGGCAGTCTGACACCACAACTCAATCTAATCTCAGGTTTTTCTTGGGCATGATGCACAAACCTCTCACATTAGATAGGTGTTGTTGTGGTTACTGGATGTGCTGAGCAGTTGTGGGCAGTTTTACACCACAACTCAATCTAACCTCGGGTTAGGCGAATGTCTTTTCACTAATTTACACATTTACAGATTATATGTAAATTATTCACAATTGTTATCTATTTCAGATTATGCCACATTTTCCATAAATGTCCAAGTCTAGATTTATATGCTAATTATCCCAACCTAGTCATATTCCAATTTTCAAGTTATGCCCAACAAAGCTAATTGCAAGTTATGGCCCCCAAAATTCAATTTCGAATTATTGCTCAAAATAGGCTACACCTAATCTTCCCAAGTTTGTACTAATAGTCATGCCCCAATACCCCAATATACATTATGCTGTAGGGTCTCATCTAATGGTTATGCCCAATCTAGATTAATATTCCAATTTACAGTTTGCGCCAAATCTAGATTTAATATTTCAATTTACCCCAAGTCAGCAACAAAGACAATTATGCCCCAAATCATAAGTTACAAAATTATGTTCCATCATTACCAAATTGACTATTCCCCAATACCCCTGCATTCCAATCACACGTATAATAATTTTCAGTCTAGATTCGAGGTTAATCTAGATTCATAAGATAAAGGGGACGAAAGAGGAACATAAACGAGAGTAGGCATAAAATAGGCATTAAAATGGTAGATTTGTCAAATATAATATTTTGGACCTAAGTGGATTACAGATCTGTTAGAGTTGGGGTATAACAAAGACAGATCTGAAATAAACTGACAGAAATAACCTCATAGACATATAGACCTGATATAAATAACATCATGAACCTAAAAAAAAAGATTATATATATATCAGATGTCCAACGAAGATAGGCATGATTGAATAATAACTTCCTAGGCATGTAAATCATTGATTCAATAGAAAGATAAGGATTTGTCTTATCATCAAACACGGACTTAGATCCATTTCATTACATGCCAAAATCACTATTACGTGTTTAAATTTGAAAATAACTTGAAGTTACATATTTACAGTTCAATTTACGCCCCAAATCCGAAGTCATATGTCTAATACTTTATGCCTCAAATTTCAAGTCATATGTCCAATATACTTTATGTTTTAAATACAACATGCTCTATGCCCTCAAATCAGTCATGCCCAAATAATTTAATACTTTTCCCAATTTTAGTGCTGGCCATGTCCAAATCATATATTATGTCCAATTTTTATCCAACGTACATTCATCTCTGATGTGATTTGGCTCAGGATCGCAGTAGCCTAGATATAAAAATAGAAAGCGAAGAAGGAAAGGAGAGACAAAGGATAGACATAATAATATCAAATGAGATAGATCCAATGGATATAGAAAGACAAATAGAAATTGGCATAATCTCAGATTCAGATTTATTATAATGTCCTAATCACAATTTAAATTTTATTTCTGAAAGTAACGTGAGCTTACAAACAAAAGAACGGTCTTGTTTTCTAGGATCTATATTCTGAAACTGAATAGCTCTTCCTTGAAGTAGACCATCGATTCTCTAATTTAGATTTGATTCTTAGAAAATAGTTGTTGAAGTCGTTGAATTAACTTTTGAATCTCTACTTGAATTCTAACTTGATTATACGAAGAACTTGAGCGGCATAACCTCATCTTTGATTTATTTTGATATGAATTAGGGTAGAGTATAGGCGTAATGGATTTGTGTAGAGAAAATTGTAGCCTTAGGGGTGTATATATAGCATAGGGGTCAACGAATCTGGTCAGAACGGGCGTCCAAATGCAGAAAAACGAACCAGGCCTCGGATCTGGAAATAGAGGTTGACCCACAGATCGTCCCCCTGGTCGACCTATAAACCCAGGTTGACCCACAGATCGTCCCCCTGGTCGACCTGGTCTCTTGGCGGGAAATTTCCCGCCCAGCCTGCTTCGGGGTTTTTGAATTTCGAAACTTAATTTGAATTTCATGCTGGTTTTATTATTTAAATTCTTGAATCTTCTGAAGGTCATAACTCCTTCATACGGAGTCCGATTTATGCAAACTCAGACTCTATCTCAAGAAGAATTCCGAGACAAACGCAATGGCATACCCCATTTCCCTTAATTTTTCTTCTAAAAATTAATATACTTTAATTTGTTAGTTTGACATTCATAGAAAGTACAATGTGTTACACGGAGGAGTTCGTTTCTCTTAGCTTTATACCTGTGATATTTTTAGGGAAATCAATTTTTGATTTGGCGGGTATGACAATGTGGAATTCAAAGTAAATGGAGGTGTGATCTGTCAAAAGATACGTTATGACCTTAAGCCTCATCAACCGGGAAATGACAAAAATCGGACAAGCATCATGGCTTAGTGGGTCGCCCCCATTATGGTATATTGTCCCCATCTAGAGAATATTCATATTTGTTACTTCTTTTCGCTTCTGTATCTTCCAGGAATGGTTATGTTGCTAGCAACCGTAGGTGACAATATATTCGATACACTCAAGAGAAATGACTGGTCAGTCATTTGTGGGCTGGATTGCAAGACGTTCTTGTTGAACCCAGTGTATTCCTCTCTAGAGATACACTATTGGCAGGTGATCCCATACCTTGTCATAGTCGGAATCTAATTTCCAATAAGTGCCTGCGGCAGGTGAGATGCAAGCATTTTGCTAGATTGTTAATTATTTGTGATTAAACATTATTATAATACCAAAAAAGTATTGATTTTGAAAATGTTTAGGTTATCGTAAGGTAAAAACCATCAGTATTTATGTGTGGATCGGTCTTACGATTATCTTTTCGTCAAAGGATTTTGAAAAGTTAAACCGAATGGTTGGAGTTTACTCACACCAGTCCCATGACTGACCCAGAGTTTATTTTGTTTTGTTTTTCCCTAAACTCTTGGGTGCCCAAATTTGTACGGACAGTCAAGTAGTCGGGATTTACAGATACACTAGCTATTATTTATTTCCGCTGTGATGTAAGTGTTGTACTATAATATACAAATACAGATTTGTGTTTCAATGTTATTTTGTATACTATATTTTATTCGTTCCGCTGTGAGAGTCATGTCACTCTGATGTGTTGTATGTTCTTCTTCTTCTACTGTTCTAATTTTCTATCTTATCTACTCTCACCCTCTAACTTTTTTTTATTAACTATTCGATATTTTCGATGTCTGAATAGTCGACATTGGTATCTGTGTCGATTTTCAAAGTCAAAATCCCTGGGTCATTACAGTGGTATCAGAGCTTAAGGTTAAGCAATTACCTTGGCTCTTTGGCGTGACTCGGTAGAAATGAGGTTAGTAATACCCTAGATTGAGTTGAGTGTATATATACAAGTGGACGCATTTGTAGATTTTATAAAAATTGTTTTAAATTGTGGAGATTTATTGGTTGAGCTGTTTATAAGTTCTGATCGATTAGTTTGATCCACTGTATCGATAGGAGTTTCTAAATGCCCAAATGCGATGAACCAACACGATATGTTTTGAAAGAAGGGTAAATGAAATAATTTTACCCAAATTGTATTTTGATATAAAAGATCGATATTGAAATGATTATAATATATTGGATATATTGGGTGTTGTTATAATTGAATAAGGTTATAATTGAAATGGTTTTGTAAATAACCAATCAGAATTCATATAAGTGTAGTATATGGAGTCAGATGAATTAAATCTGGATTAAAGTCAGAATTGGGATTAAAATTCCTAAAATTTCAAAAGAGTGTTCGTAAATGGATTAGAGTTAAGTATATGGAAATTTTAAAATCCTGAGAGATTTTAAATTTGTTTACCAAACATTTTGAATGATATTTTGAAATAATTTCAAAAAAGAAATGATTAAGAAATGGTTTTGAAAAGGTATATAGTATTGAACTCACTTTGATAGTTGGGAAATAACTCTGATGATGCTGGCCACATCATCAGTGCTCATTTTCGAGTGTGTATGTGACGGATTACTACCAAAAAGATGATTTCTGAATTATTTTGAGAAAATCAAGTTGCTTTGAATTCCAGAAAAAAGGATATTCGATTTCTAATAAGCTAAGTTGTTTAAAACTCCCAGGTAGAGATTGTTTGAATTAAAACAAATTAAAAAGAAATTTCTGAAAACAAATTAAAAATGAGTTAAAGCCAGTTAAGTGGAAACTGTATTGAAATGGAGTAATGTCAAGTTGAATTGGAATTTGGTATATAATTTGACTCAGTTAAGTAAATGGTTTGATTTTTGAAATAAAAAAAAAATCAGAATTGTGACTGTGGGATGAAGATAACTGATTAGGGGAATTAACTAGTTAATGAAATATGTGGATGGAACTTAACAAGGTTAAGTAAGTTGAATTGATGAGTCAGGAGTTTGGAGTCCAGAATGGAACTTTGGTTTGAAATGGAAATTGGCTTGGTTACGTGAATGATTTGGGTTTGAGGATACAAACTGATTGGAGTTTGATTGGAATGATATTGGTATATGCAGAATTGGTGACAGATGGAAATGATATAATGATATGCCCGAAAAAGGTACATGTTTACTTCTATTTGAGTTTGGTGATTTATGAGCCTGTTTGGCAAGACTCTTGGCTATTTGATTTTCTTTTGGGTTGGAGAAGGCCTAGAGAGGCGTGTTGTAGTTGTACCGATTGAGCTGTACAAAGGAGGTGCTGGCGAAATTTTTCGAAAATTTCGGGTATTAGAAAATTTTCAGGATGTTTGAAAATATTCGTTAATAGAAGTGGATTAATATTTTAATTGAAATAAATTAATTCAGTTGAAACTGAAACTAAAGAAATAAACGAATAATTTTTAGTCCAGTTACTAGGGTTGGTTTTCTACCTTAGCAATTTCGAGGACAAAATTATTTTAAAGGTGGAAGAATGTAACGTCCCGTATTTTTACGGTATAATAATTAATTTATTTAATTATTTAAATAGTGATTTATAAATTTAAATGGTCGTTTAATTAAATAATATTGAATATTTAATTAATATAAATAATAGGATAATATATTTAATTCCAAAATAGTCGGAAATAACAGAATTCACAATATTGCGTGAATTGGACAATATAGAATATATATTTCAGTTTAGAATTTGAATTATACTAACGAATTTATTATTTAAATGAAATTTAAATGTATAAATTATATTACAATTATAATCGAGCTCGAAATGGCGCGGCAGTTCGTAATTTGGCGATTCGAACTATTAACGATTATACAAAATCCGTTTTAAGTCGGATTTCTATGAAACAAGAAACATTCGGAGCTGGTGAAGTATATTTTTCTAATGGAAGAGAAAAATCGGGATATCGTTATGTTGATCTTGATGTATGTCCAAATCAAATTTTCGAAAAGTCGCCATGGAATTCCTTCATAATTTATAACGATTTATTTATATAAAAAAGGATTTTCAATATAAACTGAATATCGATATAATCCGAGATTTTGAAATATCGATGTATAAATCCAAATGTGTATATTTTGGAGCTATATGATATTATATGTGAATATATACGATAATATTAGTTTATTAATATGTAATTTGATTATTTTTAAATATATTAATATTTAAACGGTCTATTTAGAGCATTAAAAATAGCCATTTTTGCAAATGAACTCCATTTTCGACGAAACTAATTTTGTTGGATCCGAAATACTAAATTATTGTTAGGTTTCAATTTTTGTGATTTTTGGAGTCCGTATGTGGTCGTGTTGGATTTTAATGTGAAAATAGTCGATATTTTGACAGTTGAAAATACGCTGCGTGAGCAAACAGAGTCGGAATTCGACGAAACAAGTTTTATTGGGTCCGTAATGTCAACTCTAGCTGCATGTCAATTTCCATGGTTTTTGGATATTGTATGTGATCATGAGGATTTTTAGAAGAAAAATACATGTGATATTAGCCAAAAATATATATATAAAAAAATATATATAAGCTATACCACTTACTATCCTAACACTAAACACTTTCAATTCATTAGTCAAAACTCAAGCCGCCACCGAAAACAAATTTCAATAGTAAAAACCAAGGTTTGAAAAATTTAAAACAAATCCAAATCAAATCTATAAATCCTTAGATAAATATATTTGGATTCAGCATTGAACAAGCTTCGATCTGGTATAGCTTTTACTAATTTTCGTGCCAATTATTTTCGCTCAAAAATGCACAACGTTGGGTTTTTGATTCTAGGGTTCGAAAAATCGGATGATACAAGCATCAATTCATGTTATGGTTAGTATATTGGGATTCAACATAGAAAATCGAAGAGTTTGTATTTTTTGGATGATTCGGTGATAAAGTCGGTCGCTGTCTTATGTACAACGTGCAAAATGGGAAAACGACGGGTTTTAATGGAGGCAACTGAGATTGGTGGTGTTTATATAAGGAGAAGGAGATTTTGATGAGAAGTGGTGTGGTGCTTTCTGTTTTGATTTTCGTTGAGAGATGGAGGAGTGGTGGATCGGTGAAGGTTGGAGGAAACGACCATGGGAGGATTGGGTTTGCTATGTTCAACGTTGGGGAAGACAAGGTGAAATGGGTCGGGCTTTGTACGGGTGTTGGGCTGATGGTTAGAGAAGGTTGGCACATTTAAATTTAAATCCAAGTTTTAAACTATTTAAAATGTATACTAACTTCAAATTGTCATAACTTATTCATATAAAAACGAAATTCAGTGAAACTGGTCACGTTGGGATCGTAGGGACGGACACTACAAAATGGAACTGGTTTGGAGTGATTTGGAGCTCATCTCAATTTATGAAGAAATAAAACGTCAGAATGGAACAATTGAACGGTTATCATTATTTAATGATAATCAACCATGGTGAGTAAAACTCACTAACTCTGTTTAAATTATATTTTTATAACGGTAATCTAGTACTGATAAATGATGATTAATTTCTGTGTGATGATTGTTTGGTTGAATTGTTGCTTGATTGGTTGAAATTACAGTTAACGATATATACACATATCATTAAACAAAAATTTATTCTGTTCATTAGAATATGTTATATTGAATTGGAATTGATATGAATTATACTTTGTAACATCTGTGGATGCAGGGAAACAGGTCAGAGGGATCCAACTAGATTCCTCAACATTTATTTTATTTTTTGCATATAATGTGATATATGATGTACGTATTTTGTACGTTGTTTGCAACATCTTTTCTAAATAAAATATTACTATGTCTCCATGTGATTGAAATGTGTTATTTTTCCTCTTTTAAAATAGTTTGGACAAAATAAATAATAATTGCAGTAAATAACCTTTTATAGGATTTGGGTTCTTATAATAAAATTAAACACAAAATGGGTTTTTTTGTCCGTCTGTTCAGACTAGAACAAATTAATAAAAGATAATAATAAATATGAATTAGTAACTACGTTAACTTCGCATTAAAATTATAAGTATATATTAATTTTATATGTCCAAATCTATGTAAATGACACTATTATGTTAAATACATGTTTATATGTTAATATGTTTTTGAATTTGAATTGTTTCCATTTTATAGGAATAAATGTATGGTAATAATTCTTGTAATGAATGGGAACTAAACATCTGTGACCGTTGTACCAATCAATATGGAATTTGCTACTGTAATAAAGAGGTCATGAATAGAGCAATAAGTATTGTGACCATATTTATGTGGGGATATGCATTGATTAGGATAAACTTGCCTAAATGGTTATAATTAAATTTGTATTTAGGAATAGAGATTATAACTCCAACCAAGGAAATAAATAAATCATATATATATGTATGTATGTATGTACATGTATTAAAATAAGAATTTAACAGAATTAAGATCATAATAATATTTAGGATTTACAATAATTGGATTAGAATTTAAATGAGACTAATATAAATGGCATTTAATAGGATAATGAATGCCTTAGGAAAAATATGACCGTTAGTGTCATAAGTGGCATATTGTTTAGATAATAAAAATAAATGAAAATAAAAAGTAGGAATTGATTTGCACAGTAAATACTAAATCCAATAAGAAATTAATAACTGAACATCCTGGGGTAGGAAGTTAAAGGTTTTCCTTATTTTACTTTAGATAATCTAGAATTAGTATAATTAAGAATAAGGATTGGACTTAGTAGGTTAATGGTGCGAGGTCGGTGCCTTATTCGATGGAAGTTTGCACTTTCCAATAGTTGAATATATGTACAACTGATGTGAGATATCATTAACCATAGGAACCCGTGACGATAGTATATTTGGTATTGAAGATTTTTTTTTCCTAAAATGAGGTTTATTTTAAGTGAGAGTAATTAATTGGTTATAGGAAGTCCTGAGCCTAGGCATAAGCCAACTAGATCTAAATTTAGGGTTTTAGAAATAAAATAGTGAATCTGTCCTGATAGCCTATGGTTGTAGAGCTGAGCTCCTGCATAGGCTATGCTTGTCGTTATTTACATATTTGTTTCTAAAAACCTATTATCGTTGATTCATGTTTGTGACAGAAACATGTATTAGATCTGGTTAATCTTTTGGCTATTGATGATTATGAATCTGATCTATGTCATTATCCCCTAATTGCTTTCACTTAGTGTTAAAACTCTCTTTTATTTAATTTCTGCTATTTTCTTTGTTTTCCACCAATCAAAAGTTAGGGATAACTTGATTGGATTTATTAATAAAATAATTTGGTCCCAGAGTTCGACACCCTCTACAACAATCCTTGTTGTTTAGGAAAGCCGAACGGATTTTACAGTTGTTTACAACTGCATAATTTGTTCGCAAACAAATTTTGGCGGCCGCCTAGGGCCTCAAGCTAGGAAGAGGCCTCACATATAATTTTATAATAACTTGTTTTCAAAGGGGATATTGGATGATTGGAAATGTCTTTTAGCCTTCATGCTGAGGTCGCAAGTTCGAATCCTGAGGAAGTAGTTGTTTTGTTCACTTTTTTTCTCTTTTCCAGTTTTTTCTTGTTGGGCCTCTAATTTTCAGTTTTGCCTTGGGCCTCTGATTGATCAGAGACGACCCTGGTTGTAGGACACTCCTCTCGCCCAAAAGAGGAAACCTTATAAAGGAAATAATTTATAATCATAAGCTTGCTTTAGGATAGAGGTATTAAATAGTTAGATCCACCCTGGAAAGTGTATTAAGTGACTGCATAGCTCACCTTGCTATAAACAAGAAGTATTAAATGGCTATTGGATACGAGCTTAACAATCCCTGCGTTGGTTTGCATCCTATAAGTAGTAAGTGACTGGGGTGAGGGTCCTCCTTGGGATTATGTAATAATTGACCGCCACGGAGGTACATAGGTCTGCTAATCCCGTAGAAAGTTGAAGGGATTATCTAATAAGGGCAGCAAGATAGCACGGGTGTCCACTAGGGGAAGGTCATAAATAACGAGACACCATCTACCTATCATATAGGTAATAAGTGACCCCTTACTATCTCTCACCTTATGCGGGCCATGGGTATATGCGTGAATGACAAAAGCCTTAAAATTAGTAGGACTTAGTAGCTAGTGTCCTCTACATTATATTAGTGTAGAACAAACAGCCAATTAAAGTATTGAGTGATCGATGAGTCTGCCTTGGGTCTAAAGTGATCGAAAGGATCCAACCTTATCTTATATAGATAGTGAGGCTTAAGTGGATATAAAGAAACAACTAACCTTCTTGTGGATTAGTGAGTAATTGGGATCCCGCCTCTTAATCTTTGGTAATCAGTTGAAAGGTGGTTTAAAGGCTATATACTTATGCGTGAATGTTCCATCTCAGTATTGCGATATCGTTGTGTTTGGGAAACTACCTCGGGTATGGTAGTTAGTCATCGTGCGTAGATCTTTAAAAGGTTAATTTAGAATTACTGGCCTTGTTAGACATATGCTTTGGTTTTGACCGAACGGGATACATTTATGTACTATAGACACTATTATACATTTTCTACTCACCAGCGTTTGTTGTTCTGACACCTTCCTCATAATAACTATCAGGTTTATCTCTGGGAAGATGGGTATTAGTTATCTTATTTTATTTCCGTTTTGACTTAATTTTATTTTACTCTGATTATGCTCATGCTCATTATTTACAGGTACCAAATATATACTCTCCATGCTTGTATGGGTTTGAGTTTCGATTTTTGTCGAAATTCGGGCTTTGAAAAGGGTGGGGTGTTACATCCATGGTCTTGAAAAATGCCTGTTATAATTGCCAAAAGCTAGGCCATTTAACTGAGGTTTTCCCACTAACCAAAAAGGAAGAGTAGTGTCAGGTTTTTGTGGTCAAGGATGTATCAACCCATCACTTTAAACATTGAAACTTTGCTCAGAATGAAAAATAGTTTTTGGGGGTAATAATAGAATCAATCTTAGAAAACATGCACAGAAATAAAATACAACTCAAAAACTTGCAGTAGAAATGATTTAATGTGTAAATTGTTCATGAATTTACAGTTTACTTTAACTTAATTACAATAGAAATAACATAAGTTAACAACTTTCTAACTAAATTGAAATGATAAATAACTAGAATTAAATGGAGTCTTCAACTAAGTCTTTGTCCCCATATGAAGCAATCTATAATTGTGATATTTAAGGGAAAACTCGAGTATTATGCAAAAAAATCTTCGGATCAGAACTAACATCCTCATGTTAATCAATAAATCAAGGTGAATAATAATTCAAGAGAAATTATGAGTTTTTCTATCTCCTAAGGATCTGCTAAACTGTTTACATATAATAGTAAACACTGTACTAGATAATGTCTATCAATAAAATAAAAATAACGTTAAAGCTTTATATCGATCCAGCTTAACACATTTAATTTGAAAACAAATTCGTATTGGGGTCGTATAAAGATAAATATGAGAAGGCACGTGAGGTAATGCAAAAGGTAGGATTCTATCAATTTACCCTTTCTAGCTAGTTGTAACCCATCTATGGCCAGCTGCGTCCAATATCACCAATCAAATCAAGGTTCACTAACCGAATCATAAGTCAAGTTAGTAACACGATGAGGTGTGTCTGCTAAAGGTAGCTAATCTCATTGGCCAGACATAGTATCTTGATTTTATCATTTTAATTATGACGCAAGTGTAAGGGCTATCCATCATCATTCTCTTACTTCATTACAGTAAAAGTTCGCCAAACCAACCACTTCATTATGGATCATCTTCCACGTACATAGTTGTTAAAGTGGTTCCAGTATTGACAAAGAGTATGTAAATATCCAACCCTGATCTCTTTAATAACCAATAATCATTTTAAACACCGTGGTCATTTTTTCTTAAATAAACATCACATTCCAAATCATAAATCGATTTGGTTCAAATTTTGATTTTCATCACCATATCTCAAAATAATTAGATATTGGATTTTAAATTCCAATTCCATAATTTCATATTGAAAACCAATTCGTTATCAAAAGTTCAATTTCAATTTAGATTCCATGTCGTTGTTATCACTCCGAATGAGATCTTATATTCAAACAAATTAGGCTCCACAACTTGGGTCGGAAATAAACCTCACTACAAAAAACTAGGTAATTTTCCAACTCAGGCTTCCCTATGCCATGCCTACATGGCGTAAAGGGAAAAATTGAAAATATGTGGAAGGCATAGTGATCACGTAGGGAATTCCTTTTTATCTTTTTATGCAGTCCACACCTAAACGTAATACCCACCCGTTTATTTCTCATTCCAGTAAAAGAAATTAACCTAAATCACCACCTCGTTTCACATTAAAAAAACTAAATCGTCGCTGCTAGGTGCCTCAACCGCCCCGCCACATCCCTGCCTTCTCCATCTCTCCCTTTATTTTCCTTACCATGTCTCCATCAGTAGTCCACGGCACCGCAGAATTTCTTACTGTTAGATCAAAATTTGGACCTAACACCCAAATTGTTCTGATTTGTAAAGGATTATAACTGGAGAATGAAGAAAAAGCAGAAAACACACAGAATTTATAGTGGTTCGGTGTTAACGAGCCTACGTCCACTTTATATGTTATCGATTATACTTTGAATGCTAGTACAACCAATGGTTTCTCTCCAACTCACTTTTACAATTGTGATTTCTCTCAGTAATCTCGTAATAAGATTGATAAGAAAGGGTGGTATGACAGTAATGGTGGAATCAGTGCTCAATACTGCCAAAAGTTCCTGAAAAATGCCAAGCTCTGGGCTATTTATAGCTGATTTTGTCAGGCGGATCGCGGTCACACGTGGCACAGATCCCGAGAACATCGGATCGTATCGCAGCTTGATGAAGAATTAGTTAAATTAGCTGTTGTGGACAGGTGTCGCGATCCCCTTAAATATCGGATCGAGCAAGGAGGAGGAATTGGTCAGAGTGGCAGTTGGGGACTCGTATCGCTGGATCCGTGCATCTCGGATCGCCGAAGACTAGCTCGTGCTTGAACAGGTCAGAGGCTTCGCTATGCGTCGGGGAATCGGATCGGTCCGTGCAGGGTAGTGGTGTAAGTACGGATCGAGTCGTGTAGAGGTAGTCGGATCGCTGATGCTATGGGGGCGATCCGATGGGGGGCGATCCGAGAGGGGCGACCCTCTGGTGCGATCCGATCCTTCATGGACTTAAGGAGCGTAGTTTCATACTTTCTTCTTGTGAGTGAACCTTGGTGGCTTGGTCAAAAAGCTAGCCAACATTTTTCCCCCTCGAAGCATGTTTTATCGATGATGGAACATGCTTCGAAACTATAGAGATATTTTTTCATAAAGAGATGCAAATCAATGGTAGCGTCTATTCGAAAGGCCATATCATTTACGAAAAGTTGTCCCTTTGCTCGCTATAAATATCGGATAAATCTTTAATAGTTTCCCTGTTTATTTGACAATTCTTTTCTGGGATCTTTTAGAGTCTTCATCATCGAATCTACCAGGTACATTTTTGAATTTTCTGTGATCATTTCTGAATTTTCATTCCTGTCGGTCATTTATCGATTTGGATCGCATGTGCAAGTCACGGTCCGTGTGGCAAGTCGTCCGCCTCGTCCTTTGGTGAGCATTTGGGCCTTTTCACGGAATGAGACGGGCTTCTCTTCGAGACGTGGTGGGCTTTTGGTTCGTGGCCCGTCTATTTTCATGGATCGAATAAGACAAAAAGGGGGAGACTAACGGTCGCCCCTTAGCCTATATAAATCGGACCCATCCCCTCCCCTTCCTTCTTCATTTTGCTGCAAATTTTCTGAAACAAAACCCTAGCCTTTCTAACTTCCTAATCTCCTAACTATTTTCGTCATAAGGTAATCAAGTCAGTGGTGTACTTTTACACCCCTATTTCTTTTCTTCTTCTTTTTTTTTTCGAGTTTTTGTGGTTTTGAGGAGAAAATGGAGCGGAATCTCATGGTTTTCGGGTTTTGGAGGCGGTGAAGTCACCATGGCTAATGGGTTTCTATGCTCAAGAGAAGGCGGAGGAAGGAGAAGAAAGGAAAGGGTTGGCCAGTTTGGTTCGTGAGCGAGGCCCGAGTTCGAAGCGATGGTGAGGCGAGGGGAGAGGGAACGAAACTGGAATGTTGATTTGGCTAGTGGGTCGAATCGCGGAAATGGCAAGGCTACAGTTCGTGGGGAACTAGGCACGAGGATCAGGTCGTGGAGATACTGGAGCTTCGGGTCATGGAGAATGGGAGGCGATACGGATCGCCAAGATACCATCGCGATCCGTTTGGATGAATTGGCGCGCTTCACGATTCGAAGCCTTTCTATGAACTTGTACCTTTCCGCGTACCGAGTCCTTTACCACGATCTGACCATACGTCGCGATCCGAACCTGCCCTGCGATCCGACTGACTAACAATCTGATGCACACGCTGACTGCATAATATGATGCAATTCTAACAAATCGATGGACAGTTAGGTTAGAGCCTTTGAGACGAACATTCCGGATTGAACAAATGTATAATCTACCAATCGAACAACGACCAATGTCCCAATGATTTTGTTGACCTTTGTACTTTTCTTTAATGCATGCACAAGCACATGCTGGCACTTGCACACACAGGAGAGATGGGTAGTTTTAATCTTATTTCTCATGTTTACTCGCCTAAACAGTAATGTCGGATAACAATTCCTCTTCAAGATCTGACACGGAGACGGTTCCCGAGGTGCATGAGCATCTCAACCCCGAGATTCTTCCATCTAATCCAGAGGGTGCGGATTCTGGATCCGAATATGAGGCAGAAACAGAATCAAATCCGTCTGAAAGTACCACGCTTGGTGAAGAATCAGAGGTAGATGGCCGAGCTCCTGACGAAGTCCTCGGTACCATAGAAATAGAGAAATTCACAGACTCTCTAGCTTCCAAGATTGACGACATAAAGCTTAAGAGAATTTGCTTGAGACATGGGATTCCCTGGGAAGATGTGAGGACACCTGGTAGCGAAGATAGACCTCACTTAGCTCCGGAAGGATATATGACAGTCAGCCGACTTATGTGTTGGGTAGGAGCTATTCCTCCTTTTCCTCCAATCGTCATTGAGACCTTAAAACGACTGGGTATTGCTCTGATGCAGCCTCATCCTAATGCCTATGCGGCTCTATACACTCTATATATCGCATACGCGGAAATCCTGCATACCGAGCTCACATTTAAAGATTTAAAATTCTTTTATCTTTTCAAGCATCGCTCCTCGGCAACCCCAAATTTCTCTTTCTTCGAATTGGTAGCGAATAGGAAGGTTCTGTATGACGGATACAGCAATATAGGGGATCCCAAGGCTGATTGGTTCTATATAAAGAGACAGGCTGGGTGCTCAAGAAGATGTCTTAAATCAAGTAAACTTTAATCTTTTGACTGAATAACTCGCTTAAGAAATCGAAGCATTAACATGCCCCCCTTTTTTTAAGCAGATCACGTCTTTCCCAAGACGGAAGGCTTGATATACAATAATCGACTGTCTCTTCTTCTACAAAGCAGATCCGATTTTCTAAGGATCAAGAAGTGTATTACCGACGAGAATCTTCACAAGCATCGCCTTCTGGATATAAGGCTTGGACTTGGTGTAGGCGGCAAACCCTACAAATACGTGCCCCCAACGGAGGGAGAAGGAACATCACGGGCAACTGAAACAATAAAATTCCGTAAGAGTCCTTCCCCGATAATCATCCAGGACGACGAGGACCTAAACATATATAGAGGAGATGAGGCCCGTGGTGACAAGTCTAAGGAAATCCCAGTTTCTCCAGGGGGTTTCCCCTCAAGGGCTTCTCTTCCGATCGAACCTGCTGCTCCCGACGATTTAACAGAAGTACGACTATTTAAAGAGCTGAGCAAAATTCCTTTGCCTGATGATGTATACACAGAGGGGGACTTTGAAGGGGAGCCATCATTCCCTACTTCTGAAGAAACCACTGTTCCAGTTAGAGGACAAGAAACTACTCAGATGAGCCTGACTTCAGGCCTGGGTCTGTTAGGGGGAATTATATGGGACGTACAAATCACACGCACTGCCTGACCCCACACTTTTATATCAACAATATTCAATGTTTTAATATGCTCTTTTTTCTTTTGCAGGAAAGATGTCTCGCAGGCGGTCCTATTCTTATCGCTCTCTTCGTGAAGGCACACCCAGTCTTCATCCGAATCCTTAGCGTTCTCGCAGTTTTTCTTACAAGCCTACCTCTTCGCAATCCCGGTCTCCACCAAAATGTTGTTTTGGAGTATGATGTTTGGAAACATTTTATACAACAACTAAAATGTTGTTTTGGAGTATGATGTTTTTAAACTAGTTGTAAACTAATAATTGCTAGTAGAAGTTTCTGAATAGCTGTTTTAAACTTGATGAAAACGATTTCTGATTAAAAATTGTAAATTGGTATCAAATGCATTAAGTTAGCTAGCTGACTATTTTTCTTGCAAAGAATTTCCAAATATCCTTGAAGTACTAGAATAAACATGGAGAAACTAAAATGATAATGTGCTACTGCAATTGATGCATGAACAAATATCCTTGAATTATACAGGTCCAAGAAGCAACATTAACATTGCAGTCGCAATAGCAATTGATGGTGGTCTTATCACCCCTGTTCACCAAGAAGAAGATAATGTACTTCATCAATGACTTGACTATTTGTCTGCATTTGTCATGTAGTCGCGTGAAATAATTCTTTCAGCTATAGCATGATTCTTATTTATCATCACAAAAATGGAAAGAATTGGTAAGAAAGGTGCGTTCTAAGTAGCTTTCACCAAATGAGTATAATTTAGGTCAGCTTGTCTCATATCTTTTAACCCTCTTTTGGTGAAAGACGCAGTGGGCCAAATCGAAGCCCAAACACGCAACCAATTGAGTTAGAAATATCGCATTCCAGGAAGCCCCGCAGAAGCTCGGCCCGAGGTAGCCGCATATCGGGCCAATCAAGTCGATATCTCACCCCGAAAGACTCGCTCTCCCAGTCAACCGAGAGAGCCACTCTCGCACAGGGCGTATCGACCGAGTATTTTAGATCTACATGAAATATCGAGTTGAGCTGTTCAAATATTTAGCCGGACTCTCAAGGAAGAAAAGCGGTCAACCATATCCGGAGAAAGCTCTACTTTTGATATACCTCACCGTGGATGCCACATCGGCCACAACTTCCGAGGATACTATTTATGAATAGTGGAATCAGTCTTCAGCCGCTATTCTAACCAAGTGATGGACTCCACATGTCCGAGCTTTTCCGGAAAGGCCGGGCCACGTCACAACAGCCCAAGCTGCTATCCCCGCCTATAAATACCACAAAGCTTAAAAAGGAAAGGAGGACATAGAGAGACTTCTCTGACCTTTCTTTTTTCGGCGCATACTTCTTCTTCCCAGAAAAACATTATCTGGAAGAGAAAATAGCCGCCTTCTCTCTTTTCTCCAAATATAAAATGTATTGTATTGTAATCAAAAGCAAGAGTAATATATATAAAGTGGACGTAGGCACCGTCTTTGCCGAACCACTATAAAAATTCTGTGTATTTTACTCGTTTCCTTTTACTTTTTCTGCATTTCATATTCAGTATTCGTGTGTTCTACACACGATTCAGGGTTGATTGTCACTAGTAACCAACTTTTGACGTCAACACTTTGGCGCACCAGGAAGGGGGGATTTGCCTTAATCTATGGCGAATAAATGAAAGAAAGATACAATATCCTCTGGTCCCGCAAACACTGATGCAGCCGATACTAATGCTACAGAAGCCAGTCGCGAATTTTCCTCTCACGAAGATATGTCTTGATTTCTTACCCGGGACGACATGGATACAATCATGGTCGAGTTCAGAGACCAGATGACATCTCAGGATAAACTCCTCGAACAATAGCAGTAGTTGATGGATCACCTTCTCAGTCGAATAGAAACATGATTGAACGCTTCAACATCAATTCCTCCACCGGCCGAGACTGGGGCAACAATTGATCTCTAGTCTGCAAAAAATCAGACCACTGATCAGGCTACACCTTTATTTCATCCTGGTTTGGTCCCACCAACCGATCGATCCCAGCTGGGAGTATCGCTTCCTGCAACCAGCGTAGCTATAGCAGCAGAACCTCAGGAGGCTCGCGATTAAGATCTAGATCGGTCGAACACTTTGCCTCCACTCTTGGGAATAGCTCGACCTATCGAACCAGTCTAGCAACCTCCGGGTCTATCAGAATTAACGCCATTCCCATTATAACCCGGAATCTTACCACAGACCAGTCTAACCACTCTTCACCTTCAACGAAGAGCCGGTGCGGCCTTCCTTTTGAACCAGGGAAGCCACCCCACTATCCCGGTCCTCACAGCGGCAAAAGAAAACGCTACCATAGACCCTATGAACCTCGCTCCCACTAGGGGTACCTCTGAGCTTCGAACATCACATGCTATGCTGGATCAGCCTAGGCCCTCTGTTACAGGTACAGCTCGACCCACTACTCATCAGGTTCCAGAGGGGCCATTATCCCCAGAACCACCTACCAGAGCTCACCTTCCCTCACACCTTCACTCAACTCACGGAAGACGGGCCCAGCCAACAACCGCCCTTCCGAGCATGCTTTTGGCAGAACCTCGCACTGAAGCTTCCCCGGATACTGAGCTAAATTCATAGCAATGACTCCTCAGAGATGGAAGCCAGCTTGCAAGCATCATCCGACGCTTTACTCGGGGCACTTCCTCGCAGCAAGACATAGATAATGTCAATCGCAGCACTTTCACTAGGGAAATCAGAAACTCCTGAAACCCTCCGAACTTCAAGTTCCCAGCTATCGAGCTATACAACGGTCGCACTAATCCAACCATCCACCTCATGCGATACATGTGACATATGGAAGTACTCGGCGCATCGACCAATGTCATGGATAAGTGCTTCTCTCTATTTCTCACTGATATAGCCGGAATGTTGTTTTGACAGCCGACAACGGAGTCGATCAGCAGCTGGAACACTCTGGTCACCCGCTTCATTGAGAAATTCAGAGTACATATCTCTCAACCGAAGAGCGTTATGTTCTTATCCACCATCAAGCAGCGATCAGGAGAAACGCTCAGATCCTTGCTTGAATAGTAGCGTCAGTCGATCGGCCCGAGCCATCGATGGTACTTATGTCCTCCATTGCAGGAGTTCAGAACCGATCAAAATTCTCAATTTCTTGAACCAAAGATCCCCCTAAGGATATAGCTGACTTATATTCCTAGGCCGAGCGATTCCTCCGACAAGAAGACGCCGACCTTGAGGTCCTAGCCTCCAAACAAAAAGGTCCATTCAACAGCAACGGCCAGAATAAAGGAAGAGGAAAAGCCCTGAAAAAGTGCGAGCATAATTTGCGATCTCAGATCGAAAGTAAGTATGACCAGTACACCAAACTCAATTCCTCACTGCTTGATATCTACCTTGACATATGAAGGTACCTGCCCACTCCAAGACCACCTCGATGAGAACCAACCCAGATGGAGCTCAATTCCGGAAAACATTGCATGTTCCACAACGTAGCTGGACATAGCACTGATGAATTACGCCGTCTGCGCGATCTCATTGAGGATCGAGTCAGAAAAGGGGAGCTTCCCGAATATGTCAAGAGTCGTGCCCCAGCCTTGCAGCCACGGCCTTCTGCCCATGCTCCTCAGTCAATCCATGAGCTCATAGAAACGGAAGGGACCCTGAGACTAGCACTCGCGGCATTATCATTAATTAGGTTTTTCTGATGTATACATGTATAGGACACCTTGATGTACACATGTATAGGGTTAGGATTTAGCTCCTAGGCATGCTCTGTAATCGATCGATGTCCTCTTAGAATTTCCTTTCTCTGTAATAATTCTTTAGTTACTATGAATGCTCATTTAAAATTATGGATAATGTTCGGGAAACTCTAAAGCCGAGCATGGATAATGCTCTGCCCCCTTCTTTTAATGTGGTCAGCGCGAAAGCCTACCGCTATATCTTAATACCTACTCCCCTATCCGAGTGTGGTATACTTCTTTAAGACGAGTATGGATGATAGTCATCCCTTCTTTCTCTACACCACGAGCTTCTGCCGCTCGCTGGATACACTAATCTAACATGAGTCTAGCACGGAAAACACTTGCCCTAAGCCGAGTATGGTTAATACTCGCCCTCTCTAAGCCGAGTATGGTTAATACTCGCCCCGTCTAAGCCGAGTACAGTTAATACTCGCCCCCTCTAAGCCGAGTATGGTTAATACTCACCACTAAGCCGAGTGTGGTTAATACTCGCCACCTCTCAAAGCCAAGTGAAATAAAATTCACAACCCATTAGCCTTCTCTAAGCCGAGAACGGTCTACTTTTGTCTTTGCAGGAACTAACTCTCATGAAGGCGATCATCATCTCGGCCTTAATACGGTTTCCGATAGTTGTCAGTTTTCCGGACTTAATATGACCCAGTTCGGTCTTCGGTTTTCTGGCCTTAATACAACATTGGAACCGTTGGATTTCTGGCCTTAATATGGTCCGACGCGACCGTAGCTACTCGAGCAATTGTGCTTCGATTCATATTTCAGAACACACCTCCCTCTATCGAAGAAGATGCATTTTGAGGGGCAAAGTGTTAACCTTCTTTTTGGTAAAAGACGCAGCGGGCCAAATCGAAGCCCAAACACGCAACCAATCGAGTTAGACAAACCGCATTTCTGGAAGCCGCGTAGAAGCTCGGCCCAAGGTAGCCGCATATCGGGCCAATCAAGTCTATATCTCACCCTGGAAGACTCGCTCTCCCAGTAAACCAAGAGAACCACTCTCGCACAGGGCGTATCGACCGAGTATTTCAGATCTACATGAAATATCCAGCTGGGCTATTCAAATACTTGGTCTGACTCTCAAGGAAGAAAAAGCGGTCAACCATATCCGGATATATCTCTACTTTAGATATACCTCACCGTGGATGCCACGTCGGCCACAACTTCTGAGGATACTATTTATGAATAGTGAAATCAATCTTCAGCCGCTATTCTAACCAAGTAATAGACTCCACGTGTCCGAGCTTTTCTGGAAAGGTCGGGCCATGTCACAACAACCTAAGCTGCTATCCTCGCCTATAAATACCTCAAAGCTTAAAGAGGAAAGGAGGACATAGGGAGACTTCTCTGACCTTTCTTTTTTCAGCTCATACTTCTTCTTCTTCCCAGAAAAACATTATTAGGAAGAGAAAATAGCCGCCTTCTCTCTTTTCTCTAAATAGAAAAAGAATTGTACTTGTAATCAAAAGCAAAAGTAATATATATAAAGTGGACATAGGCACCGCCTTTGCCGAACCACTGTATAACTCGGTGGAATCAAACTACAAAACATTTTTGAATCATCTTTCTATGGAAAGTTATATGGGATACTTAAAAGGAGGGATGTTGAACTATGGGATCAACGCATGGACTGATCAAAATTTTCAAGGCCTAAATCAACAAAGAGATCCACGTAATAGTAAGTGTAGCATATGCTATTTACATATATTAGTGCAACTTTATGATTATACATAATATTATGTTCTATCCCATTTTAAGTCATGTGGCCAATAGTTACAGTAGTGAAACTGCTTTTGGGTTCTTTATATCACATACCCTATATAACATGTATAAGGATGGATGTATGTTATTTTGACACTATTTGTTCTTACTTATACACAAGTACATGTAATCAAAATGTCTTTTAACCACCTTGACACCCATGTTTATGTAGTGACCCGAAATTCTGGTCCAATTTGAGCTGAACAAATAACGCAAGTCCAACCCAATTTGCACTGAAATCCAGAAAACTATTAGAAAGAAATTAGAGGGTGAGGAAAGATAAGATAGAAACTTAGAATAGAAGAAGAAGAACACAACATCAGAGTAACACGACCCTCACAGCGGAACGAATAACACATAATATATATCATAACTTTGAAATATAAATTTGTACTTGAATATACATATCATTTCCAAAGTACAACACTTACAACACAGCAGAAATAAATAATAGCTATAAGATCCTAAAGCCGCCTGCTCCATGCTCTCCAAGTATATTTGTAAAATCCTAACAACCTGACTGCTCGTATAAAATTGGGCACCCAAGAGTTTAGGGAAAACAAAGCAAAATAAACTCCGGGTCAGTCATGGGACTGGTATGAGTAAAACAGTTTAAAACAATTTGAACAAGTAAACGATATCTCACAAGACCACGCCGTATAACGGAACGGGTTTCTCCCTTATGGGAATCCAAATTAATCTTTATATCAAAATGCATTGATATTATAATAGTGTCTATCAACCACAATATAATAATCATCTAGCAGAAACGCTTTCATCTCACGTTCTACATATATAGTATACAATCAAAAACCGCAAGCACGTATTGGGTAATGGATTTCCAACTATGACAAGGTATGGAACCACCTTTCGCTAGTGTACCTCTAGAGAGGAATACACTGGGTTCAACAAGAACATCTTGTAACCCAGCCACACATGACCGACCACTCATTTCGCTTGAGTGTATCGAATGTACATCACCAACCGTTGGGATCAGCAACTGTTTCCTGAATGGGACAACATCAACAATAGATTTTTAGAAGTAAATGAAACTCTAGATCAGGTGATTATACACCCTAATAGGTGCGACCTACATATCCATGCTGCCTGCCCGACTTTTGTCATTTACGGATGTGAGGCTAGAAGCTACGCTTATCTTTTCACATGCCACATCATCATTCACTTAGAATGTCACATCGTCATACAAGCCAAATCACAAATTGATTTATCCAAAAATAACATGCGTATACAGCTAAGAGAAACGAATTCCTCCGCCACCAAACGTGAATATGTTTGAAGAGATCAACTTACGCGATCTATTGGATATACTATGTAAGACCTTCTTCCATACCGGTTATCCTGGGACGGGACAAACTGAAGGCACTATTCAGTACACCCATCTTAGGCACTGTTATCTAAGACTTATACAATAGCCCTTGCACTTTACTCCGCCTTCAATTTTCTTTGGCATATATCATTCGCAACGCTTATGCCAATACAGAGTGGTTCTTTGGATAATAATCCAACCGGTCTCTCCATATTAACAACGTTAAAATGGTCGAAAACTTTGATAGTCTGTGATTTAACTATTAAAGAAAAATACGTGTGCAAACAACGATATTATTTCCAAATGGAAATTATATCAATCAATCGTCAACCATATATATATATATATATATATATATATATATATATATATATATATATATATATATATATATATATATGTATATTCCTCATTTTCTATGTTCAGAAAATATACGTTATTAACACTAGAAAACATTTCCATGGCTTAACTACGTATCACTATTCTTCCACAACTATCAGTTCCTGACTATAAACTAGTATGAAAACAATTCCATAAGTATTAATCCCGAAGGCCGAAACCAACATCAGATAGACACTTAGAAAACCATTCAATTTACTAATCTCTTGTCAGTTTCTAGTTTTGCTTAACTTTATTTGATTTACTCTATTTGGAATAACTAATATTCGATAAACTCTATTTCGAATAACTATATATTCAATGAACTCTAATCGATTAATTTTAACTCTATTAATTCAATTATATAATCCATTAAGTATCTAACACTTAAATCTTATTTAAAGTTCCCTTTTATAACTCTATTTATTTCATAAATAAATAATTCCTTTTATAACCTTTATTTGTAAATGTTTTACAAATATTTCTCTTCCTATATTTGTCTATTTATTTTTCTAAATAAATAATCCTCTTATACTTCTATTTATTTTCTAAATAATTATTCCATTTTATTCTATTTATTTATCAAATAAATATTCCTTTTATAAAACTCTATTCATTTTATAAATATTTCCTTTTATCTTTATCCTATTTATTTTTCTAACAAATATTCCTTATGATATTCTATTTTTCTTATAAATAATTACCCGCCTTTATAAACTCCTATTTATTTTCTAAACAAATGTTCTCCTTTATAAAATCCTATGATTTTATAAATACTTTATTTTCAAAGTATATCCTTTTATAAAATCGATTGATTTTATAAAGTTCCTTTATTTCAATATACATTATTCCTTTTTACATCCTAGGGTCTCTTATGATATTTAAAATAGCAAACCACAATGGACGATATCATTTAAACATACATAATCAAACAGATTATATATCACTTCAAATATTACAATATATGAACAGAACAATATCATAAATATTGAGGAGTCCAGTTGGACCCCTCCAACCTGATTCCCTGCATCACAGATGTTAAACAACGCAAATAACATGAATATAAGATATTCTGATAAACAAAATCAATATTCGATTAACGATTTATATATATGTATCATTATCCATATTTTCAACCAATACATATACAAATCAACCAAACAATTAACACACAACAATTAGTCATCATTTATCAGTTCTAAATATACGTTATAAAAATAGAACTGTTCAGAGTTGGTGAGTTTTACTCACTTTGGCAGTTCATCGTTAAAGAAAGATAAACCATTTGTTTGATTTGAATCAAAAAATTTATTTTGCCATAAATTCAAACGAGCACCAATCCACTCCCAGTCAGTTCCGTTGTGTTGCTCCCTTCCATATGATCCTGTCGGATCTTGTTTTGTTGAATTCGGACAATGTATGAAATAGTTATTCAGGTTCGAAGTTGTATCATATTTTATAAAAACAAAATAAAATAACTAAATGGGCCTCACCCTCTCTTAACCGCTACCCTTCGACTAAACTCGCACTGTTACCCCTTTCTTCCTTGTCCTCGTGTCTGAAATCCATCAACACAAACACAGCCATTACCGCCACCCTCTACAATCCTTTCTCCATCAATACCCCCTTATTTTTCAAACGGATTTCACCATCATCCTCCTCATCAAAAACCGCTCCACCCCATAACAAATTCCCCTCACTCGCTCCCCTCAACCGCCACGTGACTTCTAGCTTCAACGGAGGACATCGACACATTTTTCCACCGCTTCAACCCAAACTCCACCGCGAGGTGCAGTTTTCATCCCTGAACCAAAAAATGACATCCACATTACGAATTGATGCTCATATACTCCACCAATTCGATCCCTAGCGTCGCTGCTATATACGTCGAACCCACAAATGGACATCGAACCCAACGAAAACTGCAAGAATCCGAAGCTCTTACCAAATGGAGATCACCAAAATTAGTTTTAGGATTTAAGGATTTTGTTTTGATTTGTTCTTGATTTTCTATTCCTCACATTGGAACAAAATGGGTGATTTTATAAGCTGCGTTGGTGGTTGTTGCCGTTTGTGGCTGAGAAAGAAGGCCGCGTGGCCTTGTTTTGGTCCACAAAAAAAATCTTAGGATATATTTTATTTATTTATTTTATTGATTTTCTATTCGTCTTGCCTTCTAAAAAACTGTGTGATCACACACGATACCCAAAAATAACCAAACTGGACATACAGCTAGAGTTCGTCATTTCGGTCCTAACGAAACTGGTTTCGTCGAATTCCGACTCCGTTTGCTCACACAACGTATTTTTAACCATTAAAATATCAACTGTTTTTCACTCTAAAAATCCGTACGACCACATAGTGACTCTAAAAATCACGGAACATGGAATCTAACAATAATTTAATATTGCGGATCCAACGAAATTGGTTTCGTCGAATTCTGAGGTCGTTTGCAAAACTGGCTATTTTTAAAGCTCTGAATGACCCATTTAAATATATAAATATATTGAAATATAATTAAATTAAATATAAATAAATTTATATTATCGTATATATTCACAGTGGAATACCATAGAGCTCCACAATATTCCAATTTGAATTTCTAACTCGATATCTAAATCCTGATTAAATCGATATTCTATTTATAATGAAATTCCTTTTTAAAATATAATTAAATTATAAAGGAATTCCACAGTGACTTTTCTAAAATTTTATTCGGACATAAATCAAAATCCACACAATGAAATTCCGAGTTTTCTCTTCCACTAGAAAGATATACTTCACCAACTCTTAGCATTTCTTGTTTCATAGAAATCCGATTTAAAACGGACCCTGTACATTCAGTTGTAGTTCAAATCGCCAAATAGCGAACTGCCACGCTATTTCGAGCTCGATTATATTTAATATAATTAATACGTTCAACTATCGTTTCTATAATATATTCATTATTCAAATTAAATTCTAAACTGAATTATATATTTTGAATTGCCCCATTCGCACCATATCGCCATTTCAGCCCATTCTGATTATTCCAGAATTTAATATATTATTTAAATATATTTTTAATTAAATATTCACTCTTATTTAATTCATCGACCATTATATTCTCTAAATCTTTATTTAGATAATTAAATAAATTAAATATTTTATCGTTGAAAATGCGGGTTATTACATTCTTCCCCACTTAAAATAATTTCATCCTCGAAATTGCTAAGGTAGAAAACAAGCCTATTGCCTGGTTAGAACTATATTGTTCACTTCTCAACTTCAGTCTCCCCTGACTAATTTAATTTCAATTAAATTTTATTTTAATTCTATTAATGAATATTTTCAAAAATCCTGAAAAATTTCTATCACCTTAACTTTTCGAAATTTTTTGGCAGCACCTCCTTTGTACTGGTCAATAGCTCAAACTCCAACTCGCCTCTCTGGGCCTTCTCCAACCCAAAAGAAAATCAAACAGCCAAGGGGCTTGCCAAATCGGCTCATAAATCACCAAACTCATATGAAATATAAACTGGTACCTTTTTGTCAGGCGTATCAACTCTATCACTTCCATATGCTATCAACTCAGCATATACCAATGTTATCCCAATCGAATTCTGCAATCACTTTTATCTCTAACACACCCATTCGCTTTTATGCACGCCAAATATCATTTCAAACTCAAGTTTTGTTCTTGATTCCAAACTCTTAACTCGATTATGCAATCACATTTTAAATCCTTACGACAGCAATCCAACTTACTCGATATCATTATATCCTAATTCAATCTCCACTTAACTGGTTTCTGTTCAATTCCAGTTTGCTTTTACAAATTTCTATTTAAATTTGTTTTTAATTCAAATGGTCAAATATGGGTTTTTTAAAAAGCTTTGCTTTTCTAAATCCAAATATTCCTCTTTGGATTTCAAACAACTTGTTTCTCTCAAAACAATTCAAAAGCAAAATCTTTTCGGTAGTAATCCATTACTTACAACTCGAAAAGGAACATTGATGATGCAGCTATCATCATCAGAATCTATTTCCCAGCGATCGAAGTGAGTTCAATACTATAAAACCATTTCTAAACATTTCCACTTTGAAATTCATTTCAAAATATAATTCACACTGCTTGTAAAACAATTTAAAATCTCCCAGGATCTTAAGTTTTCCTTATTTTTAATCCAAATCCATTTACAAACACTTATCCAATTTTCCAGAATTTTAATTCAATTTTTGGTTTAAATTTCAGATTTAATTTGCTTCGTAACACTTAACGAATTCTACTTGGTTATATATATATAACCATTTTACTTTTATAATCTTACTCGATTATAATTACAACCAATATATCCAATATATTATAACCATTCCAATATAAATCCTTTATATCAAAATATATAATTTGGGTAAAATTATTTTGTTTTACCCTCTTTCCAAAACATACCATGACAGTTCATCGTATTCGAGTGTTTAGAAATCCCTATCGATACAGTGGACCAAACTGATCCACCCGAATCCATAAACAACTCAACCAAAAAATCTCCACAATATAAAACAAATTTTATATTGAATAACAAATACGCTCTTGTATATATACACTCAAACTCAATCTAGGGTTTTGCTAACCCCATCTCTAATGAGTCAAGCCAAAGAGCTAAGGTAATTCACTTGACCTTTGCTCTGATAATAATTGTAGTGACCCGAAATTTAGGTCCGATTTGAGCTGACCAAATAACGCAAGTCCAAGCCAATTTGCACTGAAATCCAGAAAACTATTAGAAAGAAATTAGAGGGTGAGGAAAGATAAGATAGAAACTTAGAATAGAAGAAGAAGAACACAACATCAGTGTAACGAACAGGGTTTTTCGGCCCCAAAAATCGACATAAATACCTTTACCATTACTCATGCCGATCTTTCAAACACCGAAAACACTGGACGTTATTAGAAAGAATTTAGAGGGTAAGATAAGAAAGAAAGAAATATTAGAATAGAAGAAGAAGAAAAATCAACACAACACAAAATCAGAGTCTCACATCGCAGCGGAACAAAATATAATACAGAAATAAAACTTTATTGAGATCTTTTAAAATACTTACAATATCAGAGTACAGCACACATCTGGACAGTTATGATAACTTGTCCTCATATACAATACACAGCGGAATACACATCATATAATATCATACGTCAGGATCTTCCAGCTCATCTCTTCACAGCATTCAATAACCTGAACCTGTACACCCCGTGCTAACCCGAGCATTTACAAAATACCGGGTCAGTCTGGTGAACTAGAGTGAGTAAAACTCGCACAGTGTTAAGGGTAATCATCCAACATGATTTTAAAGTTCAAAAATATTTCCAAAAGAAAAAAGATAATCGTAAGACCAAATCCACACATAAACACGGATGGTTTATACCTTACGATAACCCAAACCATTTTTGAAATCAATATCCTTTCTGATATTATAATAATGTCTAAATACAAGTAAATAACAATCTAGTGGAATACTTGCATCTCACGTTCCACATATAGTATACAATCAAAACCGCGGGCGCTTATTGGAGATTGGATTCCGACTTTGACAAGGTATGGGACCACCTGCCGATAGTGTATCTCTAGAGGCGAATACACTGGGTTCAACAAGAACGTCTTGCAACCCGGCCCTCATATGACCGACCAATCATTTCGCTTGAGTGTATCGAATGTATCACCAACGGTTGGGCTCAAACCACCGTTTCCCGAATAGGGACAGCATCGATATGGATTAAAGAAGCAAATAGGAATTTCTCTAGATAGGTGATTATACACCCTAATGGGAGCGACCCACATAGCCATGCTACCTGACTGATTTCTGTTATTTCCAGGTTGTGAGGCTTGAGGTCAAAATTTCCTTTTTTTTTGAAATATCAGGTCACCATTCAATATGAATGCCACATCGTCAGATCCGCCAGATATCACTTAATTGACATCCACAAAAATACTCCAGTTATTTGGCTAGAGAAGACAATTTCTCTGCCACCAACTATGGTACGTTTGCAGAAGTCATCCAGGAACAGGATGAACCGAAGGTACTCTCCTACTACATCCAATATAGGAATCACCCAATGGATCAGTAGCGAGAAGTCCTTCCAACCTATAGATTTCAACCACGACAGAACCACAATTTATCTCTGGGAGCTAACCAGAGATTATTAGCGGTTCTTCCGTTTAATGAAGATCCACAATCTTCAATGCTCCATCTCGACCTTCTTCTGGTATCTTCACGTATTTGTTGGTCAGAATGGTTTTCGAATATATATTCGATCCCGTTCTTTCCGTACCAACAATCGCATTGGACAAATTTGATAGTCGGTGATTTGACTATCAAAATAAACAGTGTTTTAATCATGACAATCCAATGGGTTCACTGGTTCAGTATTCAACACCACTTGGCCTTTCGCTTCTTATTTAACATAGATTATAGTTTAAACAATTTCATTTTAACACTTAGGAGAATCTTATATCATATTTCGTTTTTCGACTTATTTCTCAAAAACAACGTCATGGCTTGTCTTTTATCCACCACTTGAAAGCAAAATCAATTGTTTATTCTTAGAGAATAAAACTCACTTATTATTTCCCTCTAATACGAACATATCATTATAATTCGTCCAATCCCCTTTCTATTTCCCTTTTTCCTTGGAACCCTCATTTTTTTATATATATATTTTCCAACTCTTAATTACACTAATAAATTAATACTAACTCCTTACATTATTATCTCTGAAATGAAAATAATAAATTAATACTAACTCCTTCAACCATTACCAACTCATATCCTCCTCAGATAATTCCGAAGTCGTTCAAGTTGGTGTATTATGATTACCTCTCAGACCTTGATCACCAACGTTCATATCTTCAGATAGATACAAGTTGTAATCCAAAACCCCATACTTCATTCTAAATCCATTCAAATTCCATTTGACTATTTAATTCAAGATACGGTTTAATAAACCTTCATACCTTTTGGAAATTCTCTTTCTCAGATATAATCATTATTCCTTAATTCTATAATTAAATGATTCCTTATAAAACACCACTTTTTAACCTTTACCCTTCTAAAATAGTTTCATTTCTACATTTGGATTTGCTTACAAAATCCCACTTCATTTACCAATTTAGTTTCACGAATTCCCTTTCAAATCCTTTCGGCCATTTCCCGCTTAGAATTTCTTATTTCAATTCCCCACCTTTCCTTGACCACATTATTAAGTAACGTTAATTTGGAATTAACGATATAATGCCTCATCATTTATAAACCTTGTTAAAATCCATTCTAGTTTAGTCTATACCCTTTCAGTGCATAATCCCTTTTTACTTGATTCAAATATTGAATCAATCTAATTTAAGCTATCATGGTCACTTCAATTCCTTTTATAACATTGTTATACAAATTCAGTTTTTAAAATATAAAAGCTGTTCATAGACTTCTTTCACCTATCAATTTGATTTCATTTCAACCTCGATTATTTATTTGGTTAAAACTAATTTCCCAAATTTCTATTAATCAGGATAATAATTTACTTTAATCATTAACTGCTAAAAAAGTAGTTAATTCCTTTATTTATAGAAATAAATAGTAAATCCCTTTTTAAAACTTCAATAAATCTAAACAAATATTCTTTAAAACAATTTTATTAGATTAATCCAAGTAAACTGAAATAATGATAATTCTGTTAAAATGGTCAAATTAGTCAACTCTAAACACGGTTATCTTGTTAATCGATTCCAAATTGTCTTTCCTTTTAAATTAATCAATAATATCATTAATTTAACTAAGTTCCCTTTAATTGTTCCTTAACAAAACAATTTTCCAAATTAACTGTTAGATAAATTCCTATTCACAAGTTTATTGATCTGATTAACATCAGAATTTACTTTATAAAATCAATTTATAAATAATTATAAATTTGAATAATAAATATTTATTTCCTTTAAACAAACTTTTATTCTAAATAATATATTTCAAAAGCAACATACAATTATAAAATAAATTTTATAACTTTGGTTATATCGATCTACCTAGCGGTAAATCAATATAAACAAACAATTTACTCTTTGGCCATTACTGTCGATTACCCAACCAATATCACCCATTGGTTAAAACAAAATATAGGTTGACTTATCAGTCAATGATCACAATTTAAGTAAACCATCCCATCATGATATTTCATATATGGTTTTATGGAATTAAATAATATATTTGAGGAATCCGATCGGATCCCTCCAACCTGTCCTTCCCTGTATTCCAATGGTTATCACAAATCAGATCATTCAATCACTTAACTAATAATAATACAAAACAACCATTTATTCCAACCACAAGCAATTCAAGCAATTCAACCAATTAAACACGTTTATTTTATAAACGTGACCAACAAGGTAAGTTACCCTGATTGGGACCAATCGTTAGAATAAAGATTTGGTAATTCACTGAAATTAAACGACGGTTTAATTTCATCATATAAATCAACAAATAATATATAACTAGCAAATAGTCAACCATTAGCAACCAGAGCACACAATATAAAAACCCAAATTATATAAAATATAAATGGGAAAAATTGAGTGAGTTTAACTCACCTTGAGTTGTCGTTGAAATGGTTGGTTTTAATTAAATTAAACAGGCGTTTAATTTAATCAAAAATCCCGGTTGATTTCAATCTTATCTGGTTCTGTTCCATGGCATCGTACTCGTCAAGACAATTCCAATGGTGTATGATTTGTCTGATTCTGTTAAGATATGCACCAGTTATACTATTATTAGTTTATGATTTAATTAAAATAAAGTAATCCCCTATAGAAAAAATATTAGTTGGTCAATTACATCTGGTTTGGATCTTAACAACCGACCCTTTTGAATTTAATACTGCTGCAGCTCGTTTAACAAAGCCTGCATTATTTTAATTGAAACTATCAACTTTATAAACAAGTGATTGAATTTAACTCAATTCCAATTAGATATAAGTTTTTTAGGCCCAACTGATATACCCTGTGTTCTTTGTTTCCAACTTTGTTCACTGCTCCGTTCAAAAAGCTGTATAAGTTATCATAAAAATTTATACGTTTAGGTATAAACTAATTCTCTTAATAACCGCATTTATACCCTAATTATGCTTTAGTTAGGTAATTATTTAATTAGATTTAGGCTGGCTGTCTTCAGAACCATACTGCACTACTACCATCATCACGCCGTTCCGTCTTTCACCCGTGGTACCTAAGTTTATTTAAAAATTAGTAAAATGATTATAATTAAACTAACTAGTACTAATAATTAATTCTAATTACGATTGATTTAGGTAAAAAGATGGCTGACTTCCTTTTCTTGTTCAGTTGTTCCTGTATATTGCTTCGATTGAAAAACAAAGCCCACGCCTACCACGAGAATCCATATTTCAATTAACACTTTGAATTAATTACGTTATCTCCCTAATTAATTATAATTAACTAGTCAAAATACACTCTAATTATAACGGTTTGATTTAGGAAAAGGCGGCCTGATCTGTTCATCCCTTATGCACGCTGCTCTCCTTAGTCATCCTGTTGAAATGCTCCAACGAAGAACAACACTTCTCACCACTCACGGTTCCGCCGCCTCCGACGATCGAGATCAGATCTGAGCCCGCCCAACGTCACGTCCAAGCCTCCCCTGGCAGCGCCCTGAGCCCCGTCTGTTTCAGCTTATTCCGCTGCCAGCAAAATGGCTTCGAATACCGCCCCTTCAAATCACCGATCCGGCCACCCCCGTCCCTCAAACTTGATCACCATCGATTAAGGTCTCGAGCTCGATACCCTCTATGCTTTTGCAGTTGAAGATGTCTGAAAATAATGAACTGATAATGAGTTTTATTGGGAGAAAGGAGGTGAGCTCTCAACCATTGATTTTTTATAAGAGGCGGCGCAAATGAAATTTGACCACGGGAATGCAGACTTAGGGTTCATCAGTTTATATAGGATAGGGTTTAGTTTAAAATATTATTATTCGATACTTCGTCGCGAAGTAACAAGTGAAACTAACCACAATCGACTTCAGTGTTCTGATAAAAAAGCTAATCTTGGTGTAAAAAGGTATTCCGGACCCAATGGGACAAGTTTCGTTGAAATCAGAGGTCGTATGAAAAATTTTCCTTTATAAAACCAGAAATAAACACGCGTTTAATTTTTTCACGATCACCAGATAAATCAAATCAACTTGAAACCTTGCAATCCTATAATAATTCTCCAATATGAACCCAAAGGCACCAGTTTTGTCGCATTCTGAGACTGTTCCCCAGTAGGCTATTTTTACGCGCACCGCAATGTCTTTTTTAACGCCAAATTTGTCGGTCTCTAAAAATAACAAACTATATAACTATCCTAATTCTATTCGACGATACGAGCTCAACAGGAGTGGTTTCGTGGCCTAATTCGATCGTCTGTTCAAGTTACACTCGAATATCCCTTTATTATATTAATTATGCGCTATATAAATTGAACAAGCGTTTTTGGCTACCGTGGCCACATACGACATCGATTTGCCACACCATTTAACACTTATAATAATTTAACGATACAGTTCCAATGAAACTGATTCCATCGAAAACAGAGACCGTTCGCAAAATGGTCATTTTAAAGGCCGATATTTAAATAACGATTTTTCAGAGCGACTATTTTAAAATTTGATTTATCCATAACTTACAAACAGTAACACGAAATCTGGATTTTTCTCTTTCATATGAAAATTATAATCGATACGGTTCCAACGTTTCTTATTTCATAGAAATCCGACTTATATCGGATCATGTATATTCAATTAAAGTTCAAAATTCCATATTACGAACTGCACGCCATTTTCAAGCTCGATTTATATTTTATATAAATTATAGCATTCAAACTTCGTTTTAAATAACAATTAAATATTAAAATCCATTAATATTCCAAATAAAATATTTAAAACTAATTTAAATATTTGGATTCAAATGGTCGAAAAACACGGGTCGTTACATTCTTCCCTCTTAAAATAATTTCATCCTCGAAATTGCTAAGGTAAGAAAGATGCTACAAATCCCATTAAATTCCAAATCCAATTTATTTTAAATCAAAAACCAATTCAACACCGTATATAAATATTTTCAAAAATATCGAAAAATTTCTAACATCTTAAATTCCCGGGAAAATTCGGCAAAGTCTCCCCTGCACGGAGTGACATCTGCGATATCGCAGGAACAAATAATATATATCCATCGACCAACAGTCGGAAAACAAAAATCAAATCCCCAAAATTCCATATTTTCACGTAGGCGTACTTTTTTCGAGTGCTATTGGGCATATTTGATCAGCGTATGTGTGATTTACTCAATCAATATCAAACTGTTTAGCCATCTGACACCTGCACTTAACTTAGTTCATATATAAGCAGCAGATATATGAAATTCTGAGATAATATTTCACTGATCAACTGGTATAACTACACCAATTGCAAAGTCAAACACACAACATCAATTCATTACCAAATACATGGTTAAATCGTAAATTCAAATTCGTACTCAGTTTATTTCAGTTTAATTAAACTAGAATTTATTCTTTAATTTATAATTTATCTAGCTCCATTAAATTCTTGATTATTTCATTTCAAACAAACTATCATCCACTATTAAACAATTCACAATCAACCATCAGTACACAATCAATTCAACCAAATCAATTGAATTTTAATTCAGTATTAACATTTTACTTTGGTTTCACATATTTGATTATTATTTATTAATCAAATTTCCAATCTATTTAATTTCAATATCACTCTTAATTTAATTTCACTTAATAAGGTTAAATTTCAATTCAATTTTTCAATTCGATTTAAATTCCATCCAAATCGGTCAAACACACTAATAACTCAATTATTTGATAAAATTATTCCTTTTTGTACAAAACATAATTTAGGTAAAATTATTTCATCTACCCTCTTCTCAAAACAATACTGTATCCATGGTCAGTTTTATGCTTCTCAACACTTGAACTGATCAACAAACACAATACAAAACATTTGTATATAAAATTAACAAATACGCTCTCATATATATACACTCAATCTCGATCTAGGGTATTACTAACCCAATCTCTATCGAGTTAGACCACAGAGCCAAAGTTATTACTAAACCAATAGCTCTGACACCACTGTAACGAACAGGTTTTTTCGGCCCCGAAAATCGACATAAATACCTTTACCGTAACTCATGCCAATCTTTCATACACCGAAAACACTGGACGTTATTAGAAAGAATTTAGAGGGTGAGATAAGAAAGAAATATTAGAATAGAAGAAGAAGAAGAATCAACACAACACAAAATCAGAGTCTCACATCGCAACGGAACAAAATATAATATAGAAATAAAACTTTATTGAGAGCTTTTAAAAATACTTGCAATATCAGAGTACAGCACACAACTCGACAGTTATGATAACTTGTCCTCATATACAATACACAGCGGAATACACATCATATAATATCATACATCTGGACTCTTCCAGCTCGTCTCTTCACAGCATTTAATAACCTGAACCTGTACACCCCGGGCTAACCCGAGCATTTACAAAATACCGGGTTAGTCTGGTGAACCAGAGTGAGTAAAACTCGCACAGTGTTAACGGTAATCATCCAACATGATTTTAAATTTCAAAAATCTTTCCAAAAGAAAAAGATAATCGTAAGACCAAATCCTCACATAAACACGGACGGTTTTGTACCTTACAATAACCCAAACCATTTTTGAAATCAATATCCTTTCTGTTATTATAATAATGTCTAAATACAAGTAAATAGAAATCTAGTGGAACGCTTGCATCTCACGCTCCACATATATAGTATACAATCAAAACCGCAGACTCTTATTGGAGATTGGATTCCGACCTTGATAAGGTATGGGACCAGCTGCCGATAGTGTATCTCTAGAGGCGAATATACTGGGTTCAACAAGAACGTCTTGCAACCTGGCCCTCACATGACTGACCACTCATTTCGCTTGAGTGTATCGAATGTATATCACCAACGGTTGGGCTCAAACCACCGTTTCCCGAATAGGGACAACATCGATATAGATTAAAGAAGCAAATATGAATTTCTCTAGATAGGTGATTATACACCCTAATGGGAGCGACCCACATAGCCATGCTGCCTGCCCGATTTCTGTCATTTCCCGGCTGTGAGGCTTGAGGTTAAAATTTCCTTTTTTTGAAATATTATGTCGCCATTCACTTTGAATGCCACATCGTTAGATCCGCCAGATATCACTTAATTGACATCCACAAAAATACTCCAGTTATTTGGCTAGATAAGACTATTTCTCCGCCACCAACTATGGTACGTTAGCAGAAATCAACGTACGTAATTCCTTTGGAAATACTTTGTCAGACATCCGTCTATACAAGTCTGCCAGGAACAGGATGAACCGAAGGTACTCTCCTACTACATCCAATATAAGAATCACCCCATGGATCAGTAGCGAGAAGTCCTTTCAACCTATAGATTTCAACCACGACAGAACCACAGTTTATCTCTGGGAGCTAACAAGAGATTATTAGCGGTTCTTCCATTTAATAAAGATCCACGGCCTTCAATGCTCCATCTCGACCATCTTCTGGTATCCTCACGTATTTGTTGGTCGGAATGGTTTTTGAATATATATTCGATCCCGGTCTTTTCGTACCAACAATCACATTGGACAGATTTGATAGTCGGTGATTTAATTATCAAAATAAACAGTGTTTTAGTCATGACAATCCAATGGATTCACTAGTTCAGTATTCAACACCACATGGCCTTTTAAATAAGACAAATATAAATTCAAACACTTAAATATTTTGATATTATAAATATAGCTTATCGCTTCTTATTTAACATAGATTATACTTTAAACAATTTCATTTTAACACTTAGGAGAATCTTATATCATATTTCATTTTTCGACTTATTTCTCGAAAACAACATCACGGCTTATCTTTTATCCACCACTTGAAAGAAAAATCAACTGTTTATTCTTAGAGAACAAAACTCACTTATTATTTCCTTCCTAATACGAACATATCATTATAATTCGTCCAATCCCCTTTCTATTTCCCTTTTTCCTTAGAACCCTCATTTTTTTCCAACTCTTAATTACACATTACATTATTATCTATGAAATGGAAATAATAAATTAATACTAACTCCTTCAACCATTACCAACTCATATCCTGCTCAGATAATTCCGAAGTCGTTCAAGTTGGGGTATTTTGATTACCTCTCAGACCTTGATCAACAATGTTCATATCTTCAGATAGATACAAGTTGTAATCCAAAACCCCATACTTCATTCTAAATCCATTCAAATTCTATTTGACTATTTAATTCAAGAATACGGTTTAATAAACCTTCATACCTTTTTGAAATTCTCTTTCTCAGATATAATCATTATTCCTTAATTCTATAATTAAATGATTCCTTATAAAACACCACTTTTTAACCATTACCCTTTTAAAACAATTTCATTTCTGCATTCGGATTTGCTTACAAAATCCCACTTCTTTTACCAATTTTGTTTCACGAATTCCCTTTAAAATCCTTTCAGCCATTTCCCGCATTGAATTTCTTACTTCAAATCCCCACCTTTCCTTGACCACATTATTAAGTAACGTTAATTTGGAATTAATGATATAATGCCTCATCGTTTATAAACCTTGTTAAAATCCATTCTGGTTTAGTCTAAACCCTTTCTGTTCACAATTCCCTTTTTACTTGATTCAAATATTGAATCAATCTAATTTAAGCTATCATGGTCACTTCATTTCCTTTTATAACATTGTTATACAAATTTGGTTTTTAAAATATAAAAGTCATTCATAGACTTCTTTCACCTTTCAATTTGATTTCATTTCAACCTCGATTATTTTTTCGGTTAAAACTAATTTCCCAAATCACTATTAATCAGGATAATAATTTACTTTAATCATTAACTGCTGTAAAAGTAGTTAATTCCTTTATTTATTGAAATAAATAGTAAATCTGTAATAACCCGGAAAATCCGAGCCAGTTTAAAAATTGTATTTTGGCAATTTTAGCGAATTTTGAATATTTAAAATGAATTATTTTAAATAATATCGACGAGAAATTTATTTGAATATAATTCAAACGTATATATTTATATGCGTCGTCGTTAGAATATAAATATTTATATATAATTATAAATAGAATTGAAAATGGCGTGGTAGTTCGATAATTCGGTTTCAAACTTCAATTGAATGTACCGGGTGCAAAACAATCCGGATTTTAGTGAAACCAAAAACATTAGGAACTAATTGATAATATCTTTCCAACGAATCCGCATTTTCATAGCGGGAATCAAAAGATATGGCCAATTGAAAATTCTGAATAGTCGCTATGGAATTCAGGCCCTTAAAATGGACATTTTGCAAACGACCTCGGATTTCGACGAAACCACTTTTGTTGGGTCCGTGATGTCAAATTATTGCTAGATTCCAAATTTCATAATTTTCCGAATCAATATGTGAGCGTGGCAAAGGAAAACGTGTTTGACCAGTTTTAGTTGATTTTAATCGACTGGAAATTGGCCATTTTTCAAACGATCTCAGAATTCGACGAAACTAGTTTTGTTAGGACCGTATCGTCAATACGAAGCTAGAAAATATTTTTCTGGAATTTTTAGAGTTCGTATGTGACCCCGGTAAATTGAAATGCATGTTCAAATTCAATATATAGAGTTATATGTTGATTTTAACGGAAACTGATTATAACAATCGAATCAGCCTGCGATACATATCCCATTATGTTCGGAATGGGGGTAATTAGCTATGGACGACAGGCGGTGGACCTCGTTTCGAGGTCGAAATAAAATAATTAAATAAATTAAAAATAAACTTTCTTTCCCCTCTCCTTTATCTTTCTTTGCCCCCCCGGTTCAAAATAATTTTTCAGAAAAAAAAAAAGCAGAGAGGAGCATCGCCCCTCCTCTTAAACCGCCGCCACCTCGAAGCGACACCCCCCCTCCTCGTCAGATCGAAGACCCCCCCCCCCCCCCCCCAGGCGCTAGAGGCGGCGCGATACCCCCCAATCGATCGACGCGCCACCTCCGAAGACCCCCCCTTTTTTCCTGCCTCGCGCCGACCCTCCCCCCCCCCGAAACCCTCTGCCTCGACCACAGCAACACCCCCCCTCCAACAGTGAACGCTGCTCTTCCCCCTTCTATTTCTATGTAAGTCTTTATTTTATTTTTCTATTTTCAGTTACCATTTTATTTGATTTTAAAACTGATATTTATTTGATTTGAAAACTGAAATCTATTTGATTTTAAATTTGATTTTTTTTTAAAAAAAAGAGGGGGTTTTTAATTAGCTAAAGATACGATTTTTAATTGTTTAAAAAAATAATTTTTATCGTATGTAAAGATAGAAAATATAATTTTCATATTAAATAGATAATAAAAATATAATCTTTCATATTGTAGATAGATTAAAAATATGATTTTTATATTTTTAACTTTAAAAATATGATTTTTATATTTTTAAAGTATTAAAAATATAATCTTTACTATATAGAAGTGGTAGAAATATGATTTTTGTTTATGTAGAGAATTAAAAATATCATCTTTGTATATGTGGCGAAATAAAAATCTGATTTTTATTATATATACGTTGAAATAAAGAGGTGATTTTTATAGTGATGAAATCTTTACATTTGAAAAGGCGAAATCTTTTTATATAGTGGCGAAGTAAAAATTCGATTTTTCTATATTGAATAGCGTAGTAAAAATTCGATTTTTACATATGTAGAGAATACGGGCAACGAAGGTGATAAAAAGGCGAGAACGATGAAGATTCCTATCAATGAAGAGTCGTGGTATTGGATAGCTATAAGTGAGAACTTCTCACCTTTCAATTTCTTTTTCTAGTTATATATATATATATATATATATATATATATATATATATGGATGCAGACGGTGTTTAGTAGCACCCGACACCCGTCATCCACAGACCATGGATGGCTTGCTTGTTAAATTGTTTGGTTGTGTGGTTGGTTAGTTTATTTGGTTTGGATTGAATTGTTTGGTGAAATGAATGGATATGATTGATGTGTGAATGGCGTGGGCCTTCACTAGACCGGGGATAAGGCTAGGCCTTGTCCCGTCTCTAGTATCGTGCCGTTATGCCGCCGAAATTTTCTAAAATAAGTTAGAAAAAGAAAAATATCATTTTATTTAAAGAATGAACTGAATAGAAATTCATGTGTTGAAATAAAATGTTTTATCGTTAAAAATATAATTTTTAACGTGAATAGGAATATAGTGAATGTGAATAAATAAATATTCATTTACAAACCGGACGGTTTGTTTATGTACACCTATTTGAAGGACATTGATTGGGATGATAAATTTTATACATTACCCAATTGCACGAATAAAAACCTGTGTTTGTTGATTTGAAACCCCACACAGGTGTTGGGATGAAATTTGAAGTTCACTCATCCTGATTGATTAAATATGTCGATCGATTGATTGACAGGCTGTTATAAGCGTCAGATATCTATATTTGATGCTTATACAGTGTAGTGCACTTTGGTTGATTATTTTTCAATGCTATTATATACGTGTGATGTGTGAAAATCCATATAATTAACTTTATATGGTAGTTGATTGGGCCTCATTCCAATCGGGAAAATAAAGAATATTATAAAATAAAGGTTCATGTGTTGATAGTACTCATCCGTTGAGATTAGTCATGTGTTGAACGAAATATTTTAATAATAAAATATACATCTTTATCATATTCAAAATTAGAACTACTTCACGGTGGAGTCTAATTGAAAATCAAACGATAGATACCCTAATTTTATAAAATATTTTAAATAACAAAAATAGCCACATGGGGACAGTACTCATTCGTTGAGATTAGTCGTGTGTGGAGAAAAAAGAAATATTTAAAATAGAATATTTAAAAATAGAAATATATGAAGCCGTGTTGATTAGATTGACGCCATTTTGACGTGAACGATATTTATATCGATTTTATTCATTTTGAAATGAATATTGAAAAGTGATTTCAAAATCGAATATTTTGAAATGAAGTCTGAATTAAATTGAATATAAAACGAATTTGATATGAATTGAATAGAAAACGAATTTGATATGTATTGAATAGAAAACGAATTTGATTTGAATTGAATAGAAAACAAATTTGATATGAATATTGAAAAGTGATTTCAAAATCGAATATTTTCAAATGAAGTCTGAATTAAATTGAATATAAAACGAATTTGATATGAATTGAATAGAAAACGAATTTAATTTGAATTGAATAGAAATGAATTTTAAAAAGGATTTATAATAGAAAATTCAATTTTGATTTGAATTTGAAATAAAGATTGAAATTGTTTTTGAAACGAATTAAAAATTATTTATAAAATTCGTTTTAAATAGAAATCAACGAAATATATATTATATATATTATATATATTACATATATAATATAATGGCCTGAATAGAACGCGCCGCGTCGCGGCAGTTCGCGAATTTCGACCATTGACTTCGAATGGATATTACGGGAGGTCCGACCGTCGGATTCTCCTAAAACTGGAACCGTTGGGTTCGTATCGAAAAGAGCTTTCTAACGAATATTTGAAATTTAAAATCTAACGGTTGGATTTGGAGTTACATCCAAATCAAATTTGGAAAAGGTCGCTGTAAGTGCAGTTCGATGGCCGTTGATGGAAATCGACTGTACGGGCCTTGATAAAATTATTAAAAATAGTAATAATTTGTGTAAAATCATAAGAAATGATTTGGGAAAAATTGGGGTGAAAAACTCTGTATTTGAAAAGATAAAAATAGATTTTTATCGAAATGAACTAGTTTTGAACTGAAATTAAAAACCATTTATTTTTAAATAAATAAATTGGATTTGGTTTAAATAGAATTGATTCATGGGTTTATCGTGAACTATGTTTTAAATAACACTAGTTCTTTAACCCGATGATAAATAGAATGTGATTTGGGTGTCGTGAACTGTGTTTTAAATGACATTAGTTCTTTAACCCAGTAAAAGGATTTTTAATGAATCTGCAATTAGATTGAAATGTGAATCTATAATCTAAATTATCAAATTTAGAAAGTGAGCAAGAATGGAGTATCACCAGTTTTGCTCCAAAGCGATAGTTAAATCTTTAATTAGATTTGAACGTGAAATGGTAATTAGTTTTACCGATAACACCGTGGTGTTAGATATGGAGTACTACCAGTTTTGCTTCATGCGATGAATAGGTTGTGATTGGGAGATAAAATAAATAATTACTTCGGTGTGGTTCGCTAATCTCGACTAGTTTAGAAAACCATAATTTGGTTTGAAATGACATCCAAAGGAAGATTAAAGGATAAATTTTAAAGAATTTATCTTGGATAAAATTATTGGGAACTTTTCCCTGAGAATATGAATTGGAATGAGGCGTATGTTGTGTTTGTGTAACATTTGTTTTTAATATACGCGGGTTGTTCGGAAAGGTCGGGTTTACACCCATTCTAAATAACCGATTCGACGATAATTCGAAGATGAAGACGGTGGTCGAAGACCGGAAGTCTTCACATCATTTGGGTGATTACTGATGATCTTGATTGGGCTGTACAACCAAGATGAGGGAATCAGTTGGTTGTCGTCCAGACGTACTTGGAGATCGATGGATATGCGAGGAAAGTGCCTCCGGTTTCGTTCAGACCTAGAACGAATTTGTAAATGGATTGTGTGTCTGACATTGGATTTTATTCTGTGTTGATTGATTTCTGTTAAATATATATCTATTTGGTGGCGGAGAATTTATTCTCTTGCTTAACGCCCTTCTCTGAGACGTACGAGCTTAGAGGTTATATATCGATAGATATCAATCGCATGGCATGAATTGCCTGTGTGGCACGCTGAGTTGCATGGATCAAGGCTTCTGTTGAAAAGAAAAGTCTTGTGGTTGATGATCAAAGCACGGCCTACGTGGCGTAGCTTTGTGTATAGCGTGGATTTGCGAGCCTCACACCTCGGTATGAGTCAAAAACGGGATAAGGACCCAAGGAGTGCATGACGTTTCTTTCTAGCTATGGTGGTGTCAGTGACTTACCAGCCCTGATATTTATATACTTTTCACCTATGTGGTTGTTGGAATGCGAGGCGCCTCAATTATAGGTCTGTAAGGACCAGGAAACATGTGTTCAGGAATAACTAATCCTCTAACGTAAGTGAGGACCGACCTTGGAGGATCCAGGATTTCCCAGAGTGTGTAGTCCTGAGACATTTGCTAGAGTGTCTCGAACGCGGAGAGGAGCTTGCCCCTTGCCTCGAATCATGACGGAAATCCAATTTCCAATACGTGTATTGCGGTTTTATTTGTAGAGCCTAGTATGGCGACATGATAGATGGTACCCATGCCGCCTAGGATTGATATTTATGATTGAAATTGTTTTGACACTATACACTTATTATAGTATCAAATGATTTGTTTTAAACGTACCAAGCATGTTTGTCTATTATAAGGGAAAACCCTATCCTCCGGCTTGCGTTGCATTGTGTGATGGGACCTGGGTCTTATAACAGCTTCATTTTTCGAAAAAGCATTGCGTTGTTTATTCTATGCACTGGTATTCTTGGGAGGAAACCCGTTCCGTGTTATACGGCGTGGTCCCTTGAATTACTCTCTTTTAAAGTAAAGTTTTAAATAACTGTTTTAGTTCTCACACCAGTCACATGACTGACCTGGAGTTTATTGTTTTAACCTAAACTCTGGGTTCCCCTATTTTCCGCACGGGCAGCTAGTAGTTTTGGTTTTGCAGATTTATATCCACAGGATCCTGGTTTACAGCTGGAATGATATCCAGAAAGCTCTGTATCCGTATATCACCTTCAGTTGTGCTTTGTATTATTTTTCCGCTGCTATGTAATTATTGTAATCTCTGATGTTTATCGAATGTAATTTATTCATTTATACTCTGTATATTCTTGTATCTGATGGAATTGTTGTAATAGCAATGAAATGTTCTTCTATTTGTGTCATGATTTGTCTTGTCCTCACAGTAATTCATTCTTTCTCATCTCTTCGGAGACCGGGGAAGTTCGGGTCGCTTCAAAATCCCTTTTTAAAACTTCAATAAATGTAAACAAATATTCTTTTAAACAATTTTATTATATTAATCCAAATAAACTGAAATAATGATAATTCCAGTTAAAAATGGTCAATTCAGTCAACTCTAAACACGGTTATCTCGTTAATCGATTCCAAATTGTCTTTCCTTTTAAATTAATCAATAATATCATTACTTTAACTAAGTTCCCTTTAATTGTTCCTTAACAAAACAATTTTCCAAATTAACTATTAGATAAATTCCTATTCACAAGTTTATTAATCTGATTAACATCATAATTTACTTTATAAAATCAATTTATAAATAGTTATAAATTTGAATAATAAATATTTATTTCCTCTAAACAAACTTTTATTATAAATAATATATTTCAAAATCTCTATAGAGTTATAAAATAAATTTTATAACTTTGGTTCTATCGATCTACCTGGCGGTAAATCAATATAAACAAACAATTTACTCTTAGGCCATTACTGTCGATTACCCAACCAATATCACCCATTGGTTAAACAAAACACAGGTTGACTTATCAGTCAATGATCACAATTTAAGTCAACCATCCCATCATGACAGTTCATATATGGTTTTATGGAATTAAATAATATATTTGAGGAATCCGGTCGGATCCCTCCAACCTGTCCTTCCCTATATTCCAATGGTTATCACAAATCAGATCATTCAATCACTTAACTGATAATAATACAAAATAACCGTTTATTCCAACCACAAGCAATTCAAGCAATTCAACCAATTAAACACGTTTATTTTATAAACGTGACCAACAAGGTAAGTTACCCTGATTGGGACCAATCGTTAGAATAAAGATTTGGTATTTCACTGAAATTAAACAACGGTTTAATTTCATCATATAAATCAACAAATAATATATAACTAGCAAATAGTCAACCATTAGCAACCAGAGCACACACTATAAAAACCCAATTTATATAAAATATAAATGGGAAAAACTGAATGAGTTTAACTCACCTTGAGTTGTCGTTGAAACGGTTGGTTTTAATTAAATTAAACAAGCGTTTTATTTAATCAAAAATCCCGGTTGATTTCAATCTTGTCCAGTTCTATTCCATGGCATCATACTCGTCAAGACGATTCCAACGGTGTATGATTTGTCTGATTCTATTAAGATATGCACCAGTTATACAATAATTAGTTTATGATTTAATTAAAATAAAGTAATCCCCTATAAAAAAAATATTAGTTGGTCAATTACATCTGGTTTGGATCTTAACAGCCGACCCTTTTGAATTTAATACTGTTGTAGCTCGTTCAACAAAGCCTGCATGCTTTTAATTAAAACGGTCAACTATATAAACATATGATTGAATTTAACTCAATTCCAATTAGTTATAAGTTTTTTAGGCCCAACTGATTTACCCTGTGTTCTTTGTTTCCAACTTTGTTCACTGCTCCGTTCAAAAAGCTGTATAAGTTATCATAAAAATTTATACAGTTAGGTATAAACTAATTCTCTTAATAACCGCATTTATACCCTAATTATGCTTTAGTTAGGTAATTACTCAATTAGATTTAGGCCGGCTGTCTTCAGAACCATCCTGCACTTCTACCATCATCAGTCGTTCTCTTTTTCACCCCTGGTACCTAAGTTTATTTAAAAATTAGTAAAATGATTATAATTAAACTAATTAGTACTAATAATTAACTCTAATTATGATTGATTTACGTCAAAAGACGGCTGACTTCCTTTTCTTGTTCAGTTGTTCCTGTATATTGCTTCGATTGAAAAACAAAGCCCACGCCTGCCACGAGAATCCATATTTCAGTTAACACTTTGAATTAATTACGTTAACTCCCTAATTAATTATAATTAACTGGTCAAAATACCCTCTAATTATAACGGTTTGATTCAGGAAAAGGCGGCCTGATCTGTACATTCCTTCTGCACATTGCGCTCCTTAGTCATCCTGTTGAAATACTCCAACGAAGAACAACACTTCTCACCACTCATGGTTTCGCCGCCTCCGACGATCTAGATCAGATCTGAGCCCGCCCAACGTCGCATCCAAGCCTCCCCGGCAGCGCCTTGATCCCCATCTGTTTCATCTTATTCCGCTCCCAGCAAAATGGCTTCGAATACCGCCCCTTCAAACCACCGATCTGGCCACCCCCGTCCCTCAAACTCGATTACCACCGATCAAGGTCCTGAGCTCGATACTCTCTATGCTTTTGCAGTTGAAGATGTTTGACCATAATGAACTGATAACGAGTTTTATTGGGAGAAAGGAGGTGATCTCTCAACCATTGATTTTGTATGAGAGGCGGCGCAAATGAAATTTGACCATGGGAATGCAGACTTAGGGTTCACCAGTTTATATAGGATAGGGTTTAGCTTAAAATATTATTATTCGATACTTCGTCGCGAAGTAACAAGTGAAACTAACCACAATCGACTTCAGTTTTCTGATAAAAAAGCTAATCTTGGTGTAAAAAGTTATTCCGGACCCAATGGGACAAGTTTCGTCGAAATCCGAGGTCGTATGAAAAAATTTCCTTTGGAAAACCAGAAATAAACACGCGTTTAATTTTTTCATGATCAGCAGATAAATCAAATCAACTTGAAACCTTGCAATCCTATAATAATTCTCCAATACGAACCCAACGGCACCAGTTTCGTCGCATTCTGAGACTGTTCCCCAGGTAGGCTATTTTTACGCGCACCGCAATGCCCTTTTTAACGCCAAATTTGTCGGTCTCTAAAAATAACAAACCATATACCTATCCTGACTCTAATCTACGATACGTACTCAACGGGACTGGTTTCGCGGCCTAATTCGATCATCTGTTCAAGTTACACTCGAATATCCCTTTATTATATTAATTACGCACTATATAAATTGAACGGGCGTTTGTGGCTACCGTGGCCACATACGACATCGGTTTGCCAAGCCATTTAACACCGTACAATAATTTAACGATACGGTTCCAATGAAACTGATTCCATCGAAAACAGAGACCTTTTGCAAAATGGTCATTTTAAAGGCCGATATTTAAATAACGATTTTTCACAGTGACTATTTTATAATTTGATTTAGCCAAACTTACAAACAATAACACGAAATCTGGATTATTCTCTTTCATACGAAAATCATAATCGATACGGTTCCAACTTTCTTGTATCACAGAAATCCGACTTATATCGGATCATGTATATTCAATTAAAGTTCAAAACCCCATATTACGAACTGCACGCCATTTTCAAGCTCAATTTATAATATATATAAACTATAGCGTTCAAACTTCGTTTTAAATAATGATTAAATATTAAAATCCATTAATATTCCAAATAAAATATTTAAAACCAATTTAAATATTCGGATTCAAATGGTCGAAAAACACGGGTCGTTATAATCAGAGTAACACGACCCTCACAGCGGAATGAATAACATATAATATATATCATAACTTTGAAATATAAATCTGTACTTGTATATACATATCATTTCCAAAGTACAACACAGCAGAAATAAATAATAGCTATATGATCCTGAAGCCGCCTGCTCCAAGTTCTCCAAGTATATCTATAAAATCCTGACTACTTGACTTCCCGTATAAAATTAGGCACCCAAGAGTTTAGGGAAAACAAAACAAAATAAACTCCGGGTCAGTCATGGCACTTGTATAAGTAGAACAGTTAAAAACAATTTGAACAAGTAAATGATATCTCATAAGACCACGCCGTATAACGGAACGGGTTTTTCCCTTATGAGAATCCAAATTAATCTTTATATCAAAACTCACTGATATTATAATAGTGTCTATCAACCACAGTATAATAATCATCTAGCAGAAACGCTTTCATCTCATGTTCTACATATATAGTATACAATCAAAACCGCAAGCACGTGTTGGATAATGGATTTCCAACTATGACAAGGTATGGAACCACCTTTCGCTAGTGTACCTCTAGAGAGGAATATAATGGATTCAACAAGAACATCTTATAACCCAGCCACACATGACCGACCACTCATTTTGTTTGAGTGTATCGAATGTATATCACCAATGGTTGGGATTAGCAACCCTTTCCCGAATAGGACAACAACAACAATAGATTTTTAGAAGTAAATGAAACTCTAGATCAGGCGATTATGCTCCCTAACAGGTGCGACCTACATAGCCATGCTGCCTGCCCGACTTTTGTTATTTACCGGATGTGAGGCTAGAAGCTACACTTATATTTTCACATACCACATCTTCATTCACTTAGAATGTCACATCGTCATATCCGCCAAATCACAAATTGATTTATCCAAAAATAACACGGGTATACAGCTAAGAGAAACGAATTCTCTGCCACCAAACGTGAATACGTTTGAAGAGATCAACTTACGTGATCTATTGGATATACTCTGTCAGACCTTCTTCCATACCAGTTGTCCTAGGACTGGACAAACCGAAGGCACTATTTAGTACATCCATCTTAGGCACTGTTATCTAATACTTATACAATAGCCCTTGCACTTTACTCCGTCTTCAATTTTCTTTGGCATATATGATTCGCAACGCTTATGCCAATATAGAGTGGTTCTTTAGAAAATAATCCAACCGGTCTCTCCATATTAACAACATTAAAATGGTCGAAAACTTTGATAGTCTGTGATTTAACTATCAAAGAAAAATACGTGTACAAATAACGATATTATTTCCAAATGGAAATTATATCGATCAATCATCAACCATATATATATTCCTCATTTTCTATGTTTAGAAAATATACGTTATTAACACTGGAAAACATTTCCATGGCTTAATTACGTATCACTATTCTTCCACAACTATCAGTCCCTGACTATAAACTAGTATGAGAACAATTCCCTAAGTATTAATCCCGAAGGCCGAAACCAACACCTGATATACACTTAGAAAACCATTCAATTTACTAATCTCTAGTCAGTTTCTAATTTTGCTTAACTTTATTTGATTTACTCTATTTGGAATAACTAATATTCGATAAACTCTATTTCGAATAACTTTATATTCAATTAACTCTAATCGATTAATTCTAACTTGATTATTTCCTTTATATAATCCGTTTAGTATCTTACACTTAAATCTTATTTAAAGTTCCCTTTTATAACTCTATTTATTTCGTAAATAAATAATTCCCTTTATAACCTTTATTTGTAAATGTTTTACAAATATTTCTCTTCCTATATTTGTCTATTTATTTTTCTAAATAAATAATCCTCTTATACTTCTATTTATTTTCTAAATAAATATTCCATTTTATTCTATTTATTTATCAAATAAATATTCCTTTCATAAAACTCTATTCGTTTTATAAATATTTCCTTTTATCTTTTTCCAGTTTATTTTCCCAACAAATATTCCTTGTGATATTCTATTTGTCTTATAAATAAATACCCTCCTTTATAAACTCCTATTTATTTTCTAAATAAATGTTCTCCTTTATAAAATCAAATGATTTTATAAATACTTTATTTTCAAAATATATCCTTTTATAAAATCGACTGATTTTATAAAGTTCCTATATTTCAATATACATTGAAATATTCCTTTTTACATTCCAGGGTCTCTTATGATATTTAAAATAGCAAACCACAATGATCGATATCATTTAAACACACATAATCAAATAGATTATATATCACATCATATATTACAATATATGAACAGAACAGTATCATAAATATTGAGAAGTCCATTTGGACCCGTCCAACCTATTTCCCTGCATCACAGATGTTAAACAACGCAACTGAAACGAGTATAAAATATTATGATAAACAGAATTAATATTCGATTAACGATTTATATATATGTATCGTTATCTATATTTTCAACCAATACATACACAATTCAACCAAACAGTTAACACACAGCAATCAGTCATCATTTATCAGTTTTAAATATACGTTATAAAAATAGAACTGTTCAGAGTTGGTGAGTTTTACTCACTTTAGCAGTTCATCGTTAAAGAACGATAAACTGTTTGTTAGATTTGAATCAAACAATTTATTTTGCCATAAATTGAAACGAGTACCAATCCGCTCCTAGTCAGTTCCGTTGTGTTGCTCCCGTCCATACGATCCTGTCGGATCTTGTTTTGCCGAATTCGGACAACGTATGAAATAGTTATTCAAGTTCGAATTTGTACCATATTTTATAAAAACAAAATAAAATAACTAAATGGGCCTCACCCACTCTTAACCGGCCCACTACCCTTCGACTAAACCCGCACCGTTACCCCTTTCTTCCCTGTCCTCTTGTCCGAACTCCATCAACACAAACACAACCATTACTGCCACCCTCTACAATCCTTTCTCCATCAATACGCCCTTATTTTTCAAACGGATTTCACCATCATCCTCCTCATCAAAAACTGCTCCACCCCATACCAAAATCCCCTCACTCGCTTCCCTCAACCGCCACGCGACTTCGAGCTTCAACGGAGGACATCGACACATTTTTCCACCGCTTCAACCCAACCTCCACCGCGAGGTGCGGTTTTCATCCCTGAACCCAAAAATGACTTCCACTGTACGCATTGATGCTCGTATACTCCACCAATTCGATCCCTAGCGTCGCAGCTATATACGTCGAACCCAAAAATGGACATCAAACCCAACGAAAACTGCAAGAATCCGAAGCTCTTACCAAACGGAGATCACCAAAATTAGTTTTAGGATTTAAGGATTTTGTTTTGATTTGTTCTTGATTTTCTATTCCTCACGTTGGAACAAAATGGGTGATTTTATAAGCTGCGTTGGTGGTTGTTGCCGTTTGTGGCTGAGAAAGAAGGTCACGTGGCCTTTTTTGGTCCATAAAAAAAATCTTAGGATATATTTTATTTATTTATTTTATTGATTTTCTATTAGTCTTGCCCTCTAAAAATCCGTGTGATCACACACGGTACCCAAAAATCACCAAACTAGACACACTGCTAGAGTTCGTGATTACGGTCCCAACGAAACTGGTTTCATCGAATTCCGACTCTGTTTGCTCACACAGCGTATTTTTAACCATCAAAATATCGACTGTTTTTCACTCTAAAAATCCGTACGGCCACACAGTGACTCTAAAAATCACGGAACTTGGAATCTAACAATAATTTAATATTGCTGTTCCAACAAAATTGGTTTCGTCGAATTCTGATGTCGTTTGCAAAACTGGCTATTTTTAAAGCTCTGAATGACCCATTTAAATATATAAATATATTTAAATACAATTAAATTAAATATAAATAAATTTATATTATCGTATATATTCACAGTGGAATACCATAGAGCTCCACAATATTCCTATATGAATTTCTAACTCGTTATCTAAATCCTGATTAAATCGATATTCTATTTATAATAAAATTCCTTTTTAAAATATAATTAAATTATAAAGGAATTCCACAGTGACTTTTCTAAAATTTTATTTGGACATAAATCAAAATCCACACAATGAAATCCCGATTTTTCTCTTCCACTAGAAAGATATACTTCACCAGCTCCTAACGTTTCTTGTTTGACAGAAATCCGATTTAAAACGGACCCTGTACATTCAGTTGAAGTTCAAATCGCCAAATAGCGAACTGCCGTGCCATTTCGAGCTCGATTATATTTAATATAATTAATACGTTCAACTGTCATTTATATAATATATTCATTGTTCAAATTAAATTCTAAACTGAATTTTATATTTTGAATTGCCCCATTCGCACTATATCGCCATTTCAGTCCATTCTGATTATTCCAGAATTTAATATATAATTTAAATATTCTTTTAATTAAATATTCACTCTTATTTAATTCAACGACTCTCTAAATTTTTATTTAAATAATTAAATAAATTAAATATTTTATCGCTGAAAATGCGGGTCATTACAGTTTACTTGTAATATTATTTCATATTAGCGGTCTACATTCCATGTAACAATTTACCTCTTATATTTTATTTACGATTTTTGTTAAAGTTCAGCATCAATATACAAATCATTTTTGTTTGGCAGACGCCAATGATCAAGGTCCTCCTTGACCACCATGGGAACTTGATGAAAATGATGATAATGGTAGTAGTAGTAGTAGTAATAGTCAAGTCGCTTACCTTCCACATCAAAAAATGAATTATATGCAGAATGAGATTAGTTTTGTGCAAGAGTTTATACGAGGGTTGAGCTGGGAACAAGAATTGGAGATATGGCATACTTTATGAGTTATCCTTATTTAGACAGTGGGTTTGATGGTCTATTTGTATAAGGTACATTATATTATGTTTGAATTTAATGAAATAACCATGTTTGAGTTATGTAACAACTATATTTTATTGTTTATTGGACATGATTTGTTTTAAATACATTTGTAGCAAGTTTATGGTAATTCAACCATGATATTCATTCTATATCAATGTTTTTATTGATATTGTTATGATTTTGCATGTATTTGGTTTTATTAATTTTTATTATGATATGATAGATGAAGATATAAAAGAACCATCTTGAATTTTGGTGTATGGTGATGGCGTTGGGAATGCATATGGAATGGGAAAGGAAAATCAAATTTTTGGCGTAGGGAATGTGTAAGGAATGTGGCATAAGGAAGGCGTATAAAACTTGGAATAGAGATGCAGACGTAGGGAATGTGTAGGCATGCATGTATAGGGAACCTGTAGGGAATTTTCTACGACAGGCTATTTTCCAACTACTTTTTTGGCGTAGGGAAATTTGATTCCCTATGCATTCCCTATGCCAAATTGGCATATGGAATTCAGATTTCTTTTTGCAGTGCCTTCTATTCAAATAAATAGTTAAGATCAAAATATAATAGTTTACTAAAGATACATATATAGGATACTATGAAATAAAATTGTATAAGGAAAATAGTTTAATATAAAATGATACCAATTTTAAGAATAATATCAATATTATATTTTGGAATAAATAGTTTATTTCTTTCCAAACCATTTGAAACCAATATCGAGTTTCAAAATCCATTTTAAGCCGTTACCAAATTCCAATTTGACTTTTTTCCAATCGTTTCTATTTATCATTTAAAATGAAACCGAACCCATATTTTTCGATTCAAAAATCAGCGTAAATTTAATGGATCAAATTTAATTACCAGTTTAAACATGTTTCATTAAATATGTTTCAACCTATTTCATATTTCAAATCTAATTCCATAACACGTAAACCACAAATTTACCTAATTTCATTGTATTGGTTTAAATCTTAACTCTTAGATTTAACACTTTAAATAATCTAGTTTCGATTAATAAAACCAATTTAATCTTATATTCACTTTATGATTTCAAATCTCACAAAATAAGTCAAAACTTAATCTGGCGATTTCATTTAACCATTTAAAATGTAACACTTGTCAAAAAAAATGACAAAACATTGAAAATGGCAGACGCCTCTTCAACGCTTCAAAAACCTAGATCTGTTGATCTTACGCTATCGCCACCTCTTCAGTTCTTATCCTCCGCATCACTTTGCTCCTCCCTTATGGATAAGAAAAAGAACTCTATGCCGCAGACCTCATCTTCTATGACGACGAGATCTGGTAGTCGAGCACAACCCCATAAATCCTCATCTGAATCTAAAAATTAAGTTACTCCTGATGCTGATGGTGCTCCTCCTCGATCTTTATTCACGCTTCCTGCTTCCTATACCTTGAATGTCATAATTGACGACATTGCCACATCTCGATATGCTGCTTCACCGCAGTCTCTGCAAATGGGTAAGTCCCTTTATCACCTTAGATTAAGCATGCTCCCTCTTGGCCATTGCCCGGTGAGAGCACTCGTACTACGGTAGGAGATTTTTTTTTTTGAACATATTAACTTGGTTATGGACTTGGATAATGTATTAAGTTCGGTAGTAAATTGACGTCCCCTTTGAGTCAGTCTACAGATTCTAGAATTGCAACTTTGGAATCCCACGAGGACCGAGTTGATCGTGAGATGTTTGTGAGTGCTGGATTCGGTGGCCTTCGCCCAACTAACTTTGTTCCTTGTGATGACAAATAATGCCCACCACATGCTCGACAGAACTCGTCAAACAAACAAACTAATATTTCAACTACCCAAATACCTGCACATCAAATGAACCAAAACTCCACAACAAATTTTCCTTCGAGCCATCTTCCCTCAAACACTGCAGATCCATTTTTCACTGCAACAACAATCAACGCAACCCCAAATGCTTCTAAGAAATGTTTGACATTATATGATTCGTTTCCTCATATCGCGGGGGAATACACGCTGATAGACTTTGACATTCTTCAGGCTGAGCATGGTTCCATCCCTCCTCAGGAAATTCATGTTAAGGAAGCATATTTCTGGAATGATCATCTTGTAGGTTTTTTCTTGGATTCTAAACCACTCGCTGTAGAAATGCATACATCATGCCGTAATTCATGGATGATCCATGCCTCAATGAAAATGACTTATGTTGATGGCCTATATTATTTCAAGTTCTTATCAGTTAATTAGAGTATTCGTGTACTAGAAGCCACGTTTTCTGTCATTGATGGGAGACTGTTCATTGTGATTACTTTGAGTGTGTGACTACTTGGAGTGTGTCGATAGGTAGAGTCCGTGAACAGGTCCTTTTGATTCCCGTCCGTAGTTCACCTATATTCCCTCAGTGCTACAACCACTTCTTGGACTTAATTGGCTCGCATGTCACATACGTAAACTCCAATGATTTGATGCAAACATTATAGCAAGAAGGAACTTAGTATATGCTATAGCACTGATTGAGATTACTCCTGATAAACCATTGCCTAAACAGATCAAAGTTAACATAGACAACCGTGTGCATTATGTGGATGTCAAGTATAGGTGGCAGCTACATACTTGCACAACTTGTAAATTTTTTGGTCACTGCACTGGTACCTATCAACATGAAGCAAATTTACCACCCCTAGTTAAGATTCCCCTTCTTAAGCCTCCATCTCATGTTTGGGTCCCTATAGGTAGGATGGTGGCTCAAGTGGAGGTTGAGGTAGAACATGTGGGGGATGTGCCTCCAACTACTATCTTGCCTGATATTCCTCCTGATCCTGAAATCTATTGGGCTGAGATTGAAAATGCCTGGGTTCACTCCCCTTATGGAATGCATTGCGATACAAATGACGTTTCTTTTTATTTATTGGAGATGAAGAGCATAGTCGTCTCTTCTACAGGCCAAATGGAAAGAAATTGATTTTGTGGGATGATGATGCTATTTGTGAAAACAACACCGTGATTATGGCTGATACATCTTGGGACCGGAACCAGTTACTCTTCAATGTTAATGATTATCCTTCCGTTTCTGGTCCTATCAGCGTAATATGACACCCTACACTGGCACCTTTTGTGATAATAACTCAATGGTTGAGTAGAGTAGCTCACTAGTGTTTAGTCTTTGTTCTTTGTCAATGTTGTTATTTGAGCTATTTTGTAGTATCGATAGTGACTCAACACTTCAACCCAGATTTGTTACTCTATGCATGCGTAGAGTAATGGTTTCTTTTCTCCTTAATAAAAGGTGTTTCTGGTCACCATAAAACCAGTCGGCCTTGCCAAAAAAAATAAAATGTACACTTATAGTTGTACCGTTTCAAATTTCAAGTCAAATTGGAATTATAAATTTTCAAATTTCCATATATAAGTTTTCATTTGCATGATACATTTCAAAATAGAATTCTATTCAAAATTTGGTTCCATTCGACAAAATACGTTAAATTCAGTTTATAATGTAGATTCCATAATGTTGGATTTAACTTAAGATAAAATCTTAAATTCGGAATTATTTTAGAATTACCCCTTTAAAGTCTCAATCTAAATTATGATAAATTCCAATCTCAGAATTCATGTTAAGTTATACGTTAATAAATTTTAAATTATATTTTAGTTATGAACAAACTTACAAAATCTTGTACAATTAGAAATCAATGTTACTGGATCAAATTCACAATTATTTATCATATTAAAAACCTCTGTTAACGTCATTAGATTTAAATATTCGATTTCCTAGTTTAAATCAATTATATATCTAAATTTCTAAAATTGAGTTTTACTAAACAAATCCATTCAAGATCATTTGTCAATAAGATACCATGTGTTCATAAATCCTAATTTATTAGCCAATCGAATCGAGTAATAAAATATATTTTTTTAGGCAATTTCAATTAAGAATATAAAACATTCATTTATTAAATATTAAACAAATATCAATTTATAAAACGATTCATTTTGACCAATAATGCCTATAATTTAATTTTCTATCTAGGCCAAGTGGGATATTTATAATTTAAATACCGATATAAATCATTTCAACCCATTAAAGTGTCACAAGTGAATATATCAAAATTTGTCCAACATTAAGAGGGAATTAATATAACAATTATAATGATCAATTATAGCATATATGATGCGTATACATTGTGTAAACGTTTGCAGATACAATCAAACAAATTCCATTAGGAACCAAACAATTCACGTACCAATTAAATAAAATATAAACACGACAATTTAATTTATTGATTTTGCATAAAAACGTTTATTAAATGTGAGTACAAAAACACTCACCATGACACTATGAACAAACTTGATTAAAAAGACCCCAATTGCATGCACAAAATAGACCTGATACATACACGATTGCTCGACGAATGGAGATAGTAGGGACTATTCGCAAAAAACAAAAACAACGATTAACATGGTGCATGTAACAGGCCTAGAAACCACTTCATATCAAAGCACCTCACAACTCTATACCCATTACTTCTTTTATGCATGCATGTTACTTACCATATTCTCGCATCCCCTTCCATATGGATAAAAAACCAACACGCAAGTCCTATGCTACTAGGCCCAACAAGCCTATGATTTAATGGCAATGAGGTGGTGGAAAATGAACCTTTGGATTTCGGAACAAACAATGCTCACATCTACATTGCCTACTGCCAGTTTGAGGTAGAAGTCCAGGGAAACGGGTTATCTTCATGTGATCGGTTTTGGTGTTGGATCTCTCAAGTTGGTCGGGATGCTCTGGTAAGGCAGAGATTTTGGGAGTGGCAGAGTGGTTCCGGTGTGGTGAAGCAATGACTGTGGGTTGTGAGCAATTCAGGCATGTTGTGAGAAGCAGGTGTACGCGTCTTTATGGCAGAGGGAGGAGTAGGGCGAGGAGGTAAGTGACGAGTTTGTTGTGGGTACGGGCGGAGCAACAGGCTTCAGTTTTTTTCTAATGGAATGTTTTTCTTTGAGAAGAAAGAAGGGAGAAGTAAAAGGATCTTGTAATGTTATTCCAGAAATGATAGAAAATGTAGTTGATAGTTCGAATTGTACATAAGGGTGTGTACTTATACACGTAACACACATTTGCCACACAGGCTAATATAATAACAGTCGCATGGGCTTTAGACAATTAATGAAAAGAAAATTATTGGGCTAATCCCACTGTAATGATGTTTTATGTAATATAGCTTCAGAATGTTGTCGGCTTTATTTCACCCCCTGGAAATGATCTAAGGTTTCCTCTTCAACTTCTAATGTCCGCTACTATCAACAATCCTCAAATCGGCTCTAAATCTATGAATTTTTTTTTGCTGATATAGCTTTCGTCAGAATGTCTGCTCATTGAAATAGCGTAGGAACATGTCGAATATCTAGTTTCCCATTCTCTATCTCCTCGCACGAGAGTGTTGAACAGGGTTGGAAGATAAAGATAAAGTACTCAGATTGTCACACCAGATAACGGGTTTCCTATCTATGGTGACTCCGATTTCTCTAAGAAAATAGCCAATCCACATCAATTCAGCCGTTGTACTTGCAACGGCCCTATATTCTTCTTTTGTGCTCGAACGAGAGACAATTGGTTGTTTTCTGCAACACTAGGAAATCAAATTAGATCCCAAGTAAATACAGTAGCTCATCGTGGATCTCCTGTCATCATGATCTGAATCCCAATCTGCATCACCTTAAGCATTTATATTCAAATTTCTATTGGCACTTAGTAATAATCCATAATCAAGTGTTCCTTATAAGTATCTTAGTATATGTTTGACTACCTTCCAGTGTTCTGATAGTGGATTATGCATATATTGAGACACTTTATTTACGCTAACACTAATGTCTGGTCGAGTAATTGTTATGTATTGAAGCGCACCCACGATACTCCTATATAGTCTGACATTTTCAATGGTTTCTCCCTTGAATTTAGATAACTGCAAACTACTTGTCATAGGAGTAAGTAATGGTTTTTCCTTGTCCATATTGGCTCGACTTAGTATCTATAATATATACTTCTTTGAGACAGTAACGTTTCAATACTGACTCTTTGTTGAACTTGTATACCCAGAAAGTAGTTTATTGTGCCCATGTCCTTGATAGAGAAAGTTCTATCCAAAAAATTTATCATGTCATCAATTTCATATTTATTATTCCCAGTAATGAGAATATCATCAACATAGACCAGTATATATATATATATATATATATATATATATATATAGTTGTGGCTTCTTTAATCCTCACATAAAGTGAACAGTCTGATTTTGTCATAGAGAAACCCAATTTGGTGAATGTAGCTTTCAGTTTTTCATACCAAACCCTTGATGCTTGTTTTAATCCATAAATTGCTTTGTGTAATTTGCACACAACCCTTTATTTTCTTCACTAATGTACCCTCTTATCTACTGCATATAAACCTCTTCCTTTAATTCACCATTTAAGACAGATTTATTCACATCTAATTGCCTGATTATCCACTGAGTAGTCAATGCTATGGACATTATGATCCTGATGGTTCTAGGCTTGACCACTAGTGAAAAAGTTTTGTTGAAATCCAATCCAGACTGTTATGCGTAACCCTTAGCTACCAGCCATGCCTTATGCTTTGACACACTACCATCAGATTTTTCTTTAGCTTATAAGTCCATCTTCATCCAATAATGTTTTTGTGCTCTGGATCTTTTATTAATGTCCATGTCTGATTTTTAACTAAAGCTTTTTATTCTAAATCCATGGCCTTTTTCCAATTAACATTTAATACAACCTCTTCAAAATTAACTGGTTCTCTGTTATTGATGCTTGTAATAAAGGCCTTAGGTTTAAAAATGCCATATTTTCTTCTTATCATCATATGATGCCTGTTTGCAGTAGTAAACTGATTTTCATCCTAATTGTTGTTAAATGAATCTGATCTGTTGCTTTCATGGCATTGAACTTGCTGATCATTATTGGCTGGTCCATTGTTGTCTTGCTAGTCATCATAAGATTGTTGTTCCATGTTGTCATTAATGTCTGAACTGTATCCAGATGTTGTACTTGGTATGCTTTTAGCTTCACTTTGTTCATCAACATGTTGATCATAGTTTGTGTCTCTAGACCAGTCAGTTAGTGCCATAGATGGCTGCATGGTATTGGTAGTCTTGATAATTTTGTTAGTAGTTTTCATGCTTTTTTCTGCAAATGGGAAAATATTTTCATTTAAAGCAACATGTCTTGAAATGTATAATCTACCATTGTTGTCCAAACATTTGTAACCTTTGTGGTTAGAAGGATACCCCAAAAAGGTACATGGAGCTGATATGTAATTCAACATATGTTTGTTACAGGGTCTAAGGTAAGGAAAGCACAAACAACCAAAAATTTTCAATATGTTGTAGTCTGGTTTAGATTTAAATAACATCACATGTGGACACTTTAGTCTTAAAACTTTGTTTGGCATTAAATTAATTAAATATACTGATGTTTTGAATGCTTCTATCCAAAACTTGAGTGGCACTGACGCTTGTGACATCAGTGTTAACCCCGTATTCACAATTTGCCTGTGATTTCTCTCAACTAGTCTGTTTTGTTCAGATGTATGTAGGAAGGTGATTCTACGAGTGATGCCTCTATCATTGAAATATTTCTTTAGAGGCATAAACTCACCTCCCCCATCTGTTTGAACAACTTTAACTTTATAATTAAACTGTTTTTCAATGGATTTTATGAAATAAACAATTGTATTATGAGTTTAAGACTTGGATTTAAGGAAGAAAATCCAAGTATATCTACTATAGGCATTTACAAAAGAAAGATAGTACTTCTAGCCTTGATCAGTTTTAAATGGAGATGGCCCCTAAAGATCTGCTGCAATTAGCTCAAAAGGAGTACCATATACAGTTTCAGAGTTAAAGAATGGCAACTTATGACATTTGCCAATTTGACAGTAAGTACAAGAAAAGAATTAGGTATATTTGCAGAACATGTATTATTTTCAATCAAAAAATGTCTAACATTTTTGATAATAGTGTATCCTAATTTTCTATGCCAATTAGTAAAAATATCATCATTGATGCCAAAATTATTTTTATTACAATCAGTATCAATTTGAACATTAAGGCAATAATTTCCATTATTACAATCCTCTCTGGTATTGAATTTGCTGAATTTGTATAGGCCATTTTCCATGTTGCCCTGTAATTGTATTTTATTGCTAATCAGGTCCTTGACTAGACATAATTTGGGGTGAAACTCAAAGTATATGTTATTGTCATTGGCAAATTATGACACACTTATTAAGTTCTTCTTAATATTAGGAACCCTCAATAAATTGTTAAGATATAGATGCCTCTTAGCATTAATGTACCCTTTACCAATGTGTGATATACTTATTGTTTCCCCATTACCTACTTGAATAGATTTTTTACATGAATAGCTCCTGCTACCCAGATTTAGATTCTGCAAACTATTTGTTACATGATTTGTAGCGCCAGATTCTGGATACCAATCTTTAACATTTAATTCATCTGTTCTGGCATATTCTGCATTGTTTGTTTGACTTCTATTGTTGTTAGTATTACCACTCTATTGATTTTATTGTGTCATGTTCACATTTTCATGTTTTGATTGCTTTGAATCAATCTTGCAACATTGAATTCAAAATTGAACCTAAAATAGCACCCACTAGCAACATGACCAAATTTGTCACATATTTGGCATCTGACTCTACTATTATTGTTCCATATGCCACCCCTTCCTCTTCCTCTTTGGGTTTAATTTCCTCTCTCGACATTGTTTTGATTGCTTTGATGTGAGTTTTGGGCAGAATTGTTTCTTTGCTGACCTTTGTTTTTAGCCATATTAGTATAGTTGATTGAATAGTCTGGTTGGTTGGCTCTTCTTTGTTCAAATCTTCCCTCATGTGCTAACAATGCAGAGTGAACATACTGAATATCTAGGATGGTTCTTTGGGAAGCAATAAATGTAACTATAGATTCATATTCATCGTCTAAACCTCTAGTAATGTAAAGTACATGCTCACTTTCAAAAATTTTATGCCCAGTAGTAGCTAGTTTATCACACAGAATCTTGCTATTTGTTAAATATTCACTCATACTCATTCCATCTTTCTTGATGGTTTGAAGTTGACTCCTATAGTGCATTATTCTAGATGCAGATTGAGAATTAAAGATATGTTCTATAGTAGACCATATTTCAAAATATGTATTAGCACCAATAATTTGTGATAACAAGTTTGCACCTATGGAAGAAATAAGCCAAGATGCAAGAAGACAATCCTGTTTTTGATATAAAATATAATCTTTATTGCTAACAAGGTTTCCATCTTTATCTTGTATCATGATAGGTGGAATTCTAACAGTACCTTTGATGAAATCTTGTAAACCATATCCTTTTAGGGCTGTTTCAACATGGTATTTCCACAACATGTAATTATCATCATCTAATGGAATGCTAATCACATGACTTTTAGGTTTGATCAAGGTTGTAACGGATGGTGAGGCCCTAAGAGCATCAACCTTGGATGTTACTGAAGTTGCAGTATCATTATTTCCTACCATTGCAAATTGGAATTTAGCAGAAAAGAAATATCTAGAAATAATATGCTTGGACAACAGAAATTCAATAATTGAATTCTGAAACTAGCTACTATCGATTTCGGCAATAATTTGTGATGATCTTGATCAAATGATAATCAAGAAAGCTTTAAGAAACAAAATTGGGGCCTTCTTGTTATGTTGGGGACAAAAAAAGGATAACAACAGATCAGAAAATATACTACCCTGAGATCGGAAGGCTTACTTTGGTGATGAAAATGGATCTAGGATGGCAGTTTGCTGCAAAGCTCTCTCGCAACCGGATCCTCTAAGAAGTAATCAACATCCTCTTCTAATCGAAAGCTATAGATGAAGAAATCTGATTTTTGAAATGTGGAATATCGCTGTTTGGCTTTAGTAGCTCTGATACCATAAAAGGAACTTGTAGTGTTATTTCAGAAATGATAGAAAATGTAATTGATAGTTTGAATTTACAAAGGGATGTGTATTTTCACACGTAACACACATTAACCACACAGGCTAATATAATCATAGCCTTATGGGCTTTAGACAACTAATGAAAAGAAAAGAAAATGGGCAAAGCCCACTGTAATGATGTATTATATAATATCACTTCATAATGTTGTCTTCTTTATTTAGGAGGAGAAGAAAACGTGAGCAGGTAAATGGAGCTATTCCCATTTTTTGGGGATGTACACATATAAAGAAGGGGAAACAAAGTGGCAGTCGAACAATGCATTTCTTTTGCTATAATTCTTAGATCTTATTTACTATCTAAACCTCTGAACATGTAAACGTATATGATAAATACTCATTTTGAACTGAAATAATAGTATACTCCTAAATTATTTTCATTAGAAAGTGCAGTTCGATTACAACTGCACAAATTTTCTTTTTTATAGTTTATTTTGAAAAAGCAAACACTGTCAGTAAAAACTGAAAACACTGCTTTAAACAAATCGAGTGTCCAAGCACAAGAAATAGAATAACGTTGTGTCCATCTTGTCGACGTGAACGCGATAGCACACTAACATTTAATCATTTAATGTTCGAGTGAAAATTCACTAAGAGCATCAACCTTGGATGTTACTAAAGTTGCGGTATCATTATTTCCTACCATTGCAAATTGGAATTTAGCAGAAAAGAAATATCTAGAAATAGTATGCTTGGACGGAAAAAATTCAATAAATGAATTCTGAAACTAGCTACTATCGATTTCGGCAATAATTTGTGATGACCTTGATCAAATGATAATCAAGAAAGCTTTAAGAAACCAAATTGGGGCTTTCTTGATATGTTAGGGACAAAAAAAGGACAACAACAGATCAGAAAATATAATACGCTGAGATCGGAAGGCTTACTTCAGTGATGAAAATGGATCTAGGATGGTATTTGCTGCAAAGCTCTCTCGCAACCGGATCCTCTAAAAAGTAATCAACATCCTCTTCTAATCGTAAGCTATAGATGAAGAAATCTGTTTTTTGAAATGTGGAATATCACCGTTTGGCTTTAGTAGCTCTGATACCATAAAAGGAACTTGTAATGTTATTTCAGAAATGATAGAAAATGTAATTGATAGTTTGAATTGTACAAAGGGATGTGTATTTACACACGTAACACACATTAGCCAAACCGGCTAATATAATCATAGCCGCATGAGCTTTAGACAATTAATGAAAAGAAAAGAAATTGGGCAAAGCCCACTGTAATGATGTATTATATAATATCACTTCATAATGTTGTCTTCTTCGTTTAGGAGGAGAAGAAAACGTGAGCAGGTAAATGGAGCTATTCCCATTTTTTGGGGATGTACACGTATAAAGAAGTGGAAACAAAGTGGCAGTCGAACAATGCATTTCTTTTGCCATAATTCTTAGATCTCATTTAATATCTAAACCTCTGAACATGTAAATGTATATGCTAAATAATCATTTTGAACTGAAATAATAGTATACTCCTAAATTATTTTCATTAGAACGTGCAGTTCGATTACAACTGCAGAAAATTTCTTTTTTATAGTTTATTTCGAAATAGCAAACACTGTCAGTACGAACTGAAAACACTGCTCTAAACAAATCGAGTGTCCAAGCACAAGAAACAGAATAACATTGTGTCCATCTTGTCGACTCGAACGCGATAGCATACTAACATTTAATCATTTAACGTTCGAGTGAAAATTCGCTATTAACACTATATTGGTCGTCGTTATCGTAAATCGATCTAAATGAAACTGCCAAAATCGAAACTTGACAAAACAAAGTTCAATATTTGTGTTATAAAAATTTCTAAATCAATTATATATGAAAATATTCCTATTTTAAAAGTTCAGTATTTCAACTTTTTGTTATTATAGATTTCACGTCAAATTTCAAAATGAATAAATTCTGATTTAAGTGATCGTTTTAGTTCCTTATGTTCAATTTGAACATACACATTTCATATATATATGTGTGTGTGTGTGTGTGTGTGTGTGTGTGTGTGCGTGTGTGTATGGAAATTTGAATCAATAAATTACTTATATAACACCCCATCTCCGTTAAGGTCACTCACAAAGGGAATGCCTTAACTTTGGTGGAGCGTTTTAGGTAAAAGATGCAGATAAATTACAAGACAGACAAATAAAGCAGCGGAAAATAAAGTCAATATAAACAAGGTGGTTCAGTCAAGCTTTTACAACAATTGTCTCAATCATACTTAAAAACAATACATAGAACTTCTGTCTTGATTCAAAAACTTCCAAGTATAAAAGAAGTATAAATATATAACAATGATGTTCCCCAATAAAGCATGAACTAGCCATAGCAGTGGAAGAGAGAGTCCAAAGCAATACATCGACTATCTTCAATCTTGGAAAGAAAACTGAGCAAAGTGGTAACATTTCCTCCCTGTGAACCGGGAGGGGGGGATGGAAGAAAAGAGGCGAAACAAACTAGGTCAGACATAAATCTGGTAAGTGCAGTAACTTTCAGCATGTAAATTGGCAAAAGCATCATGACATGAATAAGTTGAATATAAGACAATACCGTGAGAACAAGGATAACAAGATAACATATGATTAGCACAAGATATGACAAGGCAAGATAAACTAAATGCGCTTCTACTCTTTCTCTGCTTCGCTACTACCTTGTTATTCTGATTTCTATATCTCTGCACCGCCTAACTAGTATCCCAACAAATAATCTGTGTAAAATGATAATATTATAACGTGTTCCCAATCCCCGCAATTATGGTAGCCTTCAGGTGTACATGTAGTATGAGAATCTTACCTCAATCAGCCCAATTGCCATGAAGACGTTAGATGTACCCTTACTACCTTATCGATCGGCTCCTTACTTGTGTTAATTTTCCGTGTATCTGTGTCAATTAGCCATCTCTTGCGAGTAGATACCCTGTGCTGGTCCCACCGTAAGGTGTATCAATCCTTATGATAGCAATCCGACACGATTCAAGAAGCATAGTGTATAACTATTGGTACCCAGTGCCTGCTTTTTCCCACTCTGGAGTATGTGCACGCTCGTAAACCGTCGGAACCTACACTGACGCACCCCTTTCCATTATTTTTGATCCCTTATAATCAACCCAGTAATCGTGCCCCACCCTGCCTAGTTTCAGGGTACCTTGATACATCTATGTGGGTTACTACTGAAATGGGTCTCCGTTACTAGGGTTTCTTACTGGTTAAGTTTGTGGGCCTATATTTTCTAATATTATCCGCCAACCCGATCTGTACTTAACCCTCCCACTGATTCAAACAAGTTTACTTAGTGGTTAAATTTGTGGGCCTATATTTACTAATATTACCCACCAACTCAATATGTATTTAACCCTCCCATACATTATGTTATATTGGTTAAGTGCTGACCATTCATGTTGACTTAACCCTCCTACTCATCATGTCATGTTGGTTAAGTGTTTCTTATTAACTTAACCCCGTCCATTCATCAAGTTATATTGGTTAAGTATTTCCCATTTACTTAACCCTATTCGTTCATCAAGTTATATTGGTTAAGTGTTTCTTATTAACTTAACCCCACGCGTTCATCATGCTATATTGGTTAAGTGTCATCAATCAATTCAAGTTAACTTAACCCTCCCACTTGTTTTACACTGGTTAAGTGTTGCCTTCTTGTGTTAACTTAACCCTTCCACGCATCCTGCTATATTGGTTAAGTGTTGCTCTCTTATTTTTTTTAAACCTACCCATTCATCATGTCATATTGGTTAAGTGTTTCTTATTAACTTAACCCTTCTCATTCATCATGTCATATTGGTTAAGTGTTTCTTATTAACTTAACCCTACTCATTCATCATGTCATATTGGTTAAGTGTTTCTTATTAACTTAATCCTACTCATTCATCATGTTGTACTGGTTAACCTAACCTTGCTTACTTGTTCAATTAACATGGTATAATGGTTAAGTGTTCTAAATTTACTTAATCGCACTTTCTTGCCTACTTAACATGTTATAACGGTTAAGTGTTTCCTTAGTTAGCTTAACCCTACCATTCTTAACATGTCTTGTTCATTAGCATTAACTGATTTATTAATGCACCAACCTCTCACATTAGATCTATGTTGTTGCGGTTACTAGATGTGCCGGGCGGTTTCGGGCAGTTTTACACCACAACTCAATCTAACCTCGGGTTTTTCTCGGGCATGATGCACTAACCTCTCACATCAGATAGGTGTTATTGCGGTTACTGGATGTGCTGGGCGGTTCCGGGCAGTTCTACATCACAAGTCAATCTAACCTTGGGTTAGGCGTGTTTATCATAGCCAATTGGTTTATTTACATATTATTCCAACTTTAGGCTAGTTATGCCAATTTATTCATCTACATCGTAGGCTTTCCAATTACAGTATTCACTTTCAACAAATTTCTACATATTAGTCAGTTTAACAAATTAAACATCGATTAAAGTTCCATTAACACATCTCACCTAACCGTAAATTAAGCCTATAAACTTACATGCCCAAAACCATGGTCATAATTTCACAATACAACACATGCCCTATGGTTTAGTCATTTTGCACTGTACAAAATATTCTCCAAAAACCCCTTATCATGATTCATAGTATAAACTATGCCCAATTGTAGCCTTTAATTACAGTGCATACCAATTACCCAAAATCCCAAATTAGGCGTGTTCACAGTTAACAGTTATCCCTATCTTACTATAGGTTTTCATGACTAAGCCATTTATGCAATAATCTCCTTCTACCAAGTCATAAACTGTCATATATGTATATATGCCCCAAACTTTAGGTCTTAAACCATAACATGTACTATGCCTTACATGTTTCCAGTTCAATTTTACGCCCCAAACCCCAAGTCATATGTCCAATATACTTTATGCCTAAATTTTCAAGTCAAATGTTCGATACCCTTTATGTTTTAAAATACTACATATGTTATGTCCATCAAATCAGTTACAAATCAGTTATGCCCAATTATACATAATTTAATACTTTTCCCAATTTTAGCGCCGGTCATGTCCAAATCATATATTATACCCAATTTTATTTCCAACGTACGTTCATCTCTTATGTGATTTGGCTCAGGCTCGTAGTAACCTGGCTATAAAAAAGGGAAGAAGGAAAGTAGAGACAAAGAATGGACATGATAATATCAAATGAGATAGATCCAATGGATATAGAAAGACAGATAGAAATAGGCATAATCTCAGATTCAGATTTATTACAATGTTAGAATCACAATTGAATTTACTTATGAAAGTAACATGAACTTAAAAATTACAGATCGGTCTTGAATTCTGGGATCAGATTTCTGAATTTGAAAAGCAGTCCCTTCACGCAGACTAACGATTCTCTAGATTAGATTTGATTTGTAGCTTCTAACTTGCTTTCTAGTTTGCTTCCTAGTTGAAGAAGAAATGGTGGCTAGGTTAGGTCGACCATGGACAACATGGTGGCTCCTTGGAATGAAATTGTGTGATTTAGGGTTGAGGATTAGGGTTGCTTTTATAGAGGTTTAGACTTATGTGAACCGTTAGATCAACCCAAGAGCAATCACAACCATACAAACAAGATAGAGCTATCAAGAAATTGTCACCTCTGTTCGAGCGACTCAGGAATAACTCACAAGTCGTCATTGTTTGGATCTGGGCGAGGGGGTCGGCCCCTATAGGGGGGTTTGACACCCCAGTCGACACTCCTCTTGGGGGGTCGACACCTATGGTCGACCCCCCACCGGGGGGGGGGAGTCGACCCCTATGGATGGGATTTTTCCTGGCCAGCTGATTTCGAAATTTGAACAGCTTTTTCGATTTAATTATTATTTATATTTAATTTTTTATTTAACATGAAATCTTCTGATCTCCATAACTTCTTCATACGGAGTCCGATTTATGCAAGCTCGGACTCTATCTCAAGCAGAATTTCGAGACGAACGCAATGGCGTAACCCGTTTCCCTTAATTCTTAATTTTAAAATTAAGTGTTCTTTAATTTGTTATTTTTTAATATTCACAGAAAATATGGGGTGTTACATTCTCCCTTCCTTTAAAGGATTTCATACCCGAAATCTCCAAGTCAAGGAGAATGCATCCTAACATCCAACATCCATCTATTCAACCATTCAATCAAAGGCGTCCATTGTCCTTAAAAGGGTTTCTAATGCTTTTCATGAACATATGCATAGTGTGTGTATATCTACTGCAAAATCAGGCGGTCCACTGATTCAGATGACCCCCTTAATGCGAATTATGTCAGTGCCATGAGTCCATCATGTATGCAATTATTCCTAATCATACTTTATAATTTCTACATGAGTGCACAATCATTCATACAAATGCAACATCCATATGATAACACATCAAGTTCCAATCCATAAAAATTCACTCATGCATATGCAATATGAAAGTGACTGAGCCGATCTAATGCCTAATATGTGTATATGCATCCACGAGCAACCACTAGCAAACACTTACATCCATTTGCATCCACCAAACATAACATGTCTCAAACACATATTTACATCCATTAGCTTCTACCTAAGGATCGAGGATAAGATCGAGAGGATATACTTAAAACATAAAGACTAGCAAATAAACTTTACAGAAAAAGAGAGATCAAGGATATACCCTCAAAAAGGATATGATGCGTATATCCAGTCTTCAGTTCTTCTAAGTCGCATCTTCTTGAGCTTCAATCCATATTGCTCTAACTATCTTAACTTCACGATTTGCATAGCTTCTTAATTTCTATTTCCAGAATATGCATTGGAACTCATTTCACTATCGCCTCTCGTTTCACCTCTTCTTCTTCCAGTATGTTTGGCACTACAACTTTTGCTATGTCATGCTAACATTCCCAGAACCATCTCTTGAAAATAAACAGATGCTAACCACGTTACCAATTGTATATACTAAGATGATTAGATTCTTCTTTGTCAATCTAGTAAGTGGGGCTAATACCTTCGCAAAGTCCTTAATGAACTTCCTATATTAGTCAGCTAGTCCAAGAAAGCTTCTTACTATTATTGCATTCCTTGGGACCTTCCAGTCTTGCATCGCAATTACTTTTGTGGTATCTGCTGCTATCCCTTCTTTGGGCGCCACATGTCCAAGAAACCTTACTTCTTTTCTCCAAAAATGACATTTTTGGAGGACTTCGTCTTAAGTTGATGCGCTTGGAGGGTATCCGAGACATCCCTTAGATGCAAAGCATGTTCTTCCTCATTCCAAAATATCATCTATGCACAAGCGAAGTGAACCATCTGCATTTGTAACGAAAACGACCGGAGCACCCCTTTTAGAATTACTTCGCCTTATGAACCCTTTTTCAAGTAACTCTTTTGCTTGCTTACTGAGCCCTTCCTTTCCCTTGGAGTCACATGTCGTATAGATAATGCAACTGGCTTTGCATTGTCAACTAGATATATGCGGAAGTCTATCTCCCGTTTTAGAGGATAAATCCCTAACTAAATCAAAAACATCTGCATACTCATGGACTACTCCAACGGATCGCAAATCGTCGATAGATGCATCAAGTGATTCTAGGTAGCTAAGATAAACTGATCCCTTAGGATCGCACGAAATATCGAGGGTATTCCCGAGGCAAGTAGAAAGTCTAACTACCCTCCTTTCACAATTACTAGCTAACCAATTCATGCCTAGAATCAACCCATAGCCCATGAAACTAAAAACATAAGCATTATACTCAAACTCAATATTTAACATAGCTATTCTCAAATCCTTACAAACCAAAGACAAATGAGCCGAACCACCAACTGGATTTGAGACAATAATGGGATCCTCTACTATACAAGCTCTAGAGTGTAGAGACTCAACTATGGAAGCAGATATAAACGAATGTGAAGCGCTAAAATCAAAAGAGTACAAACAGGATATCAAAAAGAAAACTAAACTTTTTCAGATGAAGCTTTACTGCCTCTCTCTTAGGCACGCTGGCAGTGAGAGTATGCACTTGCCCTTCGGAAAAATCATGTTCTTTGTTCTTGCCCTTGTCCTTAATTGTATGACCCGTTATACCATAATAACGACACTTCCGCTTGTCTTAGATTTTCCTATTCTTCCTTCCCTTCTTGTCCTGTGATTTTTCTACTTACACCTCTTTCTTTTTTTACCTTCTTTGTGAACCAAGTCTTTGCTTCTTAGCCAGACTCCCTTATTCTCGTCTTTGCCATCCTTGTGTAACTTGTTGACAAGTCTCTTGAAAGCTGCCTCCATCGCACGGAAAACCCTACAAAGCATGAAAGAAAATTAGCCGCATGTGAAACTATAGCGGCTATAGATGGAAGTTTGGCACTTCTTCGCCCTTTAACAGGTGTCCTAGTCTCATCAAGCCTATGGAACCATGTCGCGATGAGGTTACCTCCCAGAAAGCCAGGAGCCCCGAAGACTAAGGAAAGAAAGAAACAAGGATTCAAACAGAGGATCAAAAGACAGTGCATATGGCTTTGGGGAATATGCCTTTAAAACAAAACTTTTCTTTTGAAAATGGTTCTTTTAAAACCATTTTGAAAATAACTTTTCAAATCTTTTATCTGATCCGGTAACCTTCAGCCCTGATACCAAGTGAAACACTCCACCTCCTTTAAGGTCACTTACAAAGGGAATGCCCTAAAATTTGGTGGATCGTTTTAGGTAAAAGATGCAAGTAAATTACAGGACAGACAAATAAAGCAGCGGAAAATAAAGTCATTTTATAAACAAGGTGGTTCAGTCAAGCTTTTACAACAATTGTCTCAATCATACTTAAAAACAATACATAAAACTTCTGTCTTGATTCAGAAACTTCCAAGTATAAAAGAAGCATAAAAATATAACAATGATATTCCCCAATAAAGCATGGGCCAGCCATAGCAGTGGAAGAGAAAGTCCAAAGCAATACATCTACTATCTTCGAGCTTGGAAAGAAAACTGAGCTAAGTGGTAACATTTCCTCCCTCTGAACTTGGCAGGAGGGAACGGAAGAAAAGAGGCGAAACAAACTAGGTCAGACATAAGTCTGGTAAGTCCAGTGACTTTCAGTATGTAAATAAGCAAAAGCATCATGACATGAATAAACTGAAATAAGACAATACCGTGTGAACAAGGATAATAAGATAACATATGATTAGCACAAGATATAACTAGGCAAGATAAACTAAATGCGCTTCTACTCTTTCTCTGCTTCGCTACTACCTTGTTATTCTGATTTCTATATCTCTGCACTGCCTAACTAGTGTCCCAACAAGTAATCTGTGTAAAATGATAATATTACAACGTGGTCCCAATCCCCGCAATTATGGTAGCCTTCAGGTGTACATCTAGTATAAGGATCTTACCTCAATCAACCCAATTGCCATGAAGATGTTAGATGTACCCTTACTACCATATCGATCGACTCCTTACTCGTGTTAGTTTTCCTAGTATCGGTGTCAATCGACCCTCTCTTACGTGTAGATACCCTGTGCTGGTCCCACCATAAGGTGTATCAATCCTTATGATAGCAACCCGACACGATTCAAGATGCACAGTGTATAACTACTAGTACCCAGTGCCTGCTTTTTCCCACTTCGGAGTATGTGCACGTTCGTAAACCGTTGGAACCTTCACTGACGTACTCCCTACCGTTATTTTTGACCGCTTATAATCAGCCCAGTAATCGTGCCCCAACCTGCCTAGTTTCAGGGTACCTTGATACATCTATGTGGGTTACTACTGAAATGGGTCTCCATTACTAGGGTTTCTTATATGTTAAGTTTGTCGGCCTATATTTTCTAATATTACCACCAACCCGATCTGTACATAATGTAACGGCGTGATTTTCGATGACTTGAAAACCGTATCATTATTGAAAGAATTTAGAAGATGAGATAGAAAAGATAGAACTTATAGAATAGAAGAGTAAGAAGTTATTAGAATCTCACAGCGGAATTTCACAAATACTTATATATTACATCACAAGGTCTGATACATCAGAGTACATAATACATCATCATCATGGTTCAACATCATAATTATACAGTACCATATTACAATACCATAGATACTCAAACTGGGTAACTAAAACATATATGCTACTAGGGTTTTGATCTTGTTCCGCATCATGTTCCACTTGCCTTACCTGAATCTACTTGTCTACTCATAATAAATATTATGAGTACCCAACAGTTTAGGAAACACAAAAATAAACTCTGGGTCAGTCAGGGGACTGGTGTGAGGAAACATAGTTAAAATTATAAACAGGGAAATAAGTGTCAAGGTTCTCATGTTGGTCCATGTTTTTACTTTAGAAGCATTAGGTCAAACCATAACTAACATATGGGAGATGACCAGGTAATTTATATCACGTTCACGTATACAGTATAAAATCTTAAAAGTCGCAGAGCGCGTATTGGAGTTTGGATTCCAACAGACAGGGTATGGGAGCACCCATCGATCAGTGTACTCTAGAGAGGATACACTGGGGTTTAACAAGAACGTCTTCTAAACCGACCACACATGACCGTCCACTCATTTAGCTTGAGTGTGACGAATATATTATCACTCCTATAGTTGAGCTCGATTTACCGTTTCCGAATGCTACAGCAGCGAAAGAGATTTAAGAAAGTTAAATATGGAAATCCTCTAGATGGTGATAATATACCCTGCTTGGGTATGACCCAACTAGCCATGCTGCCTAGCCCAACTTTTTGCTACTTCCGGGTTGTGAAGTTTAGAGGTCACGTCTTTCTTCTGACGGATATATTTCTTTTGATTCTTTGAATGCCACATCGTCCTATCCGTCAGAAATACCCATTCGATTACCCAAATATGTCACGGGTAATAAAGCTAAGAGAAACGAATTTCTCTGCCACCAACATAATATACTTACGTAAATTCGATGTGTAAAATCTGACTGACATATGTTGTTAGACACTCGTCCATTCGGGTTTGTTCTGGGAATGAACAGACCAAAAATACTATTTTAAAATAATGCTTGCATCTCTTTGACTTCAGCATTCTGACATGCGTCGTATACTTCGAATCGAAGTGGAATTGTTTATTCCGGACTCTTCGAACGATGTACAAAAATCTTTTTACAGTCGATAAATGTTTATCGGTTTAAATCAGGAGTATTACTTCGTTATAGATTAATCATCATTCTACAAACAGTGTTTGCTTATCTGGTTTACCTCAAAATAGTTACATTATTCTTTAAAAATAATCAGTTGAAGTGTAAGTAGTTTACACAGTGTTTTGTTCATCACTTGGAAATGCCCGTGCTTCGCACACTGTATATTCTTTCTTTGTCATTTTTGCTTAGGCGATGTTTCAAACTTTTCCCTTTCCTTTTTATTCCTTTTCTTTATGATTATTTAATTTATAAATAATCTAAATAATAAATTTAAATTATGTATTGACATATTATTTAACTTCAAACTGGTCGAACTCTTACAGTCGAACCTGTCGGTTTGATCTACTTTTGTTACTTTCCACTTGCCTTCTTCTTAATTAAATAAAACTCTTCTTTTTATTTAATTAATTAATTTATTTATTTTTATTTTTATTTATCATTTAAATTTAAACCTATTTTTAAATTTAAAATCATCGTTTAACCGAAGTACCAAGGTACCGGTTTGCAAATCAAAATACCGGCTTTGGCACTGCCAAAGTACTGGATTTTGCACTGCCAAAGTACCAGGCTTTGGAACTGCCAAAGTATCAGGCTTTGGCACTGCCAAAGTCACTGGACTTGGCAAATACCAAAGTACCATGCTTTGGCACTGCCAAAGTCACTGGACTTGGCAAATGCCAAAGTACCATGCCTTGGCAAGTGCCAAGGCACTGGTCTTGGCAAATGCCAAGTAAAATACTTGGTACTTTAGCTTTCACCATATCAGTGCACGGTGGTGCTTGTGCACACCACCTCGACTCGACGAGGAGCCACCGCACCCATCCTAATAAGTCGTGCTCCACCTCCAGTCCATCTTCCACCCGTCCGATCACCTTTTCGCCATTGCTACAGTGATTTGACTGCCGATCTCCCTCACGTCAGAAAATGACATCGGGAAAACCGCCTCGTGCTTCTACCTCAGGCCATATCCCGCTGTCCCCTTCCGACCATGACACCGCACCCCTTCGACGCCGCCATTCCCCCATGTCTGATCCCCCAACGCCTCGCCATCGATGAACAATTCCAACAAAAACAAACGAACCCATCAACACGAGAAAAACCCTATTTCTCCCTTGATCTCGAAATTTACACATTAGAAAAATTAAATTGTATTTTTCCCCGATGCTCCATTCCCCGATGAAGCTCTCCTCCCATCCGCCTGACCTCTGGTGGCTCGAATGATTGGAATTTGACAAAAATCCCAATCCCATTCATGTCTGAAATTCTCGTGATCCACTAACTTAAAAATCATGATTTTCATTTTAAAAATCATCGTTTTGATCTGCGATTACGTGTATATGATTCGAACCAGTTTTTATAACATTTGAAAATCCACTTTGAAATTTCATTACAGAGAGTTTAACTGTGTTTCCCTGCTTATCACATATACTTTAAAACGTGATTTCCTTTGATCTGATTTGCAACTGTGTGATAAGTTTGTACTAAATTCATACACTTTTATCAAATCAAAGATGTGGATTATTATTTTCTAATTACTACATGGATTCAATTGTACCTCCTCTGTGGTTTCAAAACACAGTACAGGTGCTAACAAAACTAAATCGTTTAACAAACTTACACAATCATTCTAACATGTTTCTACATGGATCTTAGTCCATGTATATAAGAGTGTTTGATCATCAGGTTTTAACAATAACAATGATCAGATCAAAACTTGGCAGAGAAAACTATCAACAAAAACTGTTTTACAGTATTATCTAAACCAGAAATTTTAAAGGTGTTTCACTCACCATAAATCTATCCAAGATTCCAGAAAATGTCTTCAGATTTTAGTATGAAGTTTTCAGTTTTTGTTTGTGAGAAAAAAGTGTGAGATCTTTGATGTATTTATAGTGGTTTTCATGCTTTAAACAAATGATTTCTGCACATGTGTTCACAGTAAAAATCCTTTAGCCTCAACCCTCATTCTTTAGTCCCTGCGGCCATATTTTGAGGGAGAACATGCATTGAAACTTTGTTTTATTAAGGGTTCTAGCCAATGAGAGGGTACTAGGTGCTATCTTCTAGAAGCTTTCACCTTAATTTCATTAAATGCTAGGATCCCTCTTGGATTTTAATGTATTTAACAAATGGGTTCTCCTTGTCTCTTCTTTGCTGGATATTTCTTTGCACACGCAAAACTGAAATGTAGAGGCTTTTAGGGAATGGTTTTCCAATCCTAGTTTACTATTTCAAGTATCATTCATTAATTGTTTTTGTCCTCATGTGGCTTTGAATTTTGTCTTATGTACTACAATATCTATGTTGATAAACAGAAACAAATGTTTTTATGTGTCATTTGTTTTATGTATTCATGTTTAGCCGCATTGTCTTCTTTGTCATCTACATGTTTTGTTGATTTATTATAAGGTCCTTCTCTATTTCTTAAGTGAACAAAAATACCTTTTCTTATATACCATTCATGTTGTATGGATTTTGTTTTAAATCCTTGCTTTGTTAATATAACAAACTATGAAGTATTATATTTCCTCATATGTATATTCTCTTATGAATTTCTATTTAAATATTTTATACTTGTTTTATATTTTCAAATCTAAGATGTAATTATAATATCATTACATACATATGCTTATACATATATATTTGTTTCAAGAATCTCTTGAGTTTTGAATTTAAATACAAATCTCATTTTAATTCCTTATTAAAATGATTTTTAAAATGGTCAAAAAAGTCGGGACATTACAGTCCACCCCCCTTACAAGAATTTCATCCCCGAAATTAAAAGTAAGGCAAATAGAAAGAATTTTCCCCAAAAGATGATGCTTCATATTTCTGCTACTTAGTACATTATAATTATACATTAGTTCGCACTCGTACTAGTCATACATACATACTACAATACTAGGCTATACTTGACTAAATCAAGTTATGGGCTACACATACATAGTCTAAACACAACACTCCTCCCTACTCCTCCAGGTCACTATCAATCACAATCCACTCGTCATCTATGATGTTTACAACTTCCACCACTTCATCCTCATCATCTGATGGCTCTGCAACCTCCATAATTCCCTAGTTAGCTGGCTCCTCTTCCTCGTCGTCAGAAATCTTTATAACCTCCACCGGTGGAATCATGTACACCTGAATCGAGGGATAACCATAGTCCCCAAAAATCTCTACCCATCCTCCCACTGCATAATACTCAAAGAGTGCCTGCTCCAATCTCATCCATATCGCTAAAACAGGGTTGACAAACTCCTCTGGTTGTCCTCCCATGTCAGCGATCGGTGTCTCGGGTACAACTTCCTCTTCCTACTCATATTCTTCCTCATCATCACCATCGACATCTATACCCTCCGCCTCATCCTCATTCCGGTCACTATCGTCATCACCATCATTCTCTCCAAAACCGGTCTCGATCATCAGTAAGTCATCTTCCTCTGAGGGAACCTGGCTATCTTCTTCCTGCTCCATGGGTTCTTTTCTACCGACATTTGACTCCTCCGATGTCCTGTGGATACGCTCATCTTCACTCGGTGTCCTCTCTCTAATGTCTTCAGAATCTCCTACCCATGCTCTCTTGGCTAGCAATCTCTCAGTCTGGTGTGGGGTGAGTCTTTTCCTAGCTGTGGTCTTCATTAGCGGTGTCATCTAATCTGTAGAAAAATCCAGGTATAATTTCCTGGTATGTTTCTCTGTCTCCCACGTGCAATCTTTCGGGTTATCGCTCCACTGAATCTTTAGCAGACATACTGCTTTGTTACGAAGTTGGTTTTCTTCTTTATCAATAATACAAAATGGTCGTCGAATCGCTGTCAAATCTGGTTCAATTTCTATTTCATGCTGAACAGATGGTTCCAGAATTAAAGATGGATCATGCAAACATTTCCTCAAATGAGACACATGGAATACGTTGTGAATCCCTGCCATATGTTCTGGCAACTCCACTCTATTAGCTAGAAAACCAATTCTCTCCAGAACTCGGAAAGGTCCAACATATCGCAGAGTTAACTTTCCGGCTTTTCCAAATCTCACCACTCCTCTCAACGGTGAAATCTTCACAAATACCAGATCTCCTATCTCAAATACAAGATCTCTTCATCTTTGATCAGCATTACTTTTCTGTCGATCATGGGCTTCTTTCATCCTTAACTTTACCAACTCCACCTTTCCTGTTTCTTCTCGGATCATGTCCGGTCCAAGTACTAATTTGTCTCCGAATTCAATCCAACATGCTGGTGCTTTACAAGGTCTTCCATACAGTGCTTCGTAGGGTGCCATCTGTATACTTGCCTGGTAACTATTGTTATAAGAAAATTCCACTAGGTATAGATGATCCTCCCATGATCCTCCCATGATCCTCCAAAATCTAGAGTACACGCTCTTAAAAATCCTCTAATATCCGGTTTACTCTCTCAGTCCGACCGTCCGTTTGAGGATAGTAAGCTGTATTGAGCTTCAATCTCGTTCCCAAAGTCCTTTGCAATGCTCCTCAAAAGTTACTAGTAAAGATGGGATCTCAATCGCTTACAATGCTTGCTGGAACTCCATGTAACCGTACAATTTCTCTCATGAAAACTTCGGCTAAAGACACGGCAGTACGTGTCAGTTTTACGGGAATAAAATGCACACTTTTTGTCAGCCGATCGACAATTACCCAAATTCCTTCAAATCCACTTCTTTTCCGAGGCAATCCATCGATATCATTTCCCACTTCCAGTTGGGTATTTCTAATGATCGTAACAGTCCAGTAGTCTTTTGATGATCTCCCTTGACTTGATGACAACACAAACATTCATTCACGAAAGTTGTAATATCCTTCATCATTCCTGGCCACCAAAATACTCTTTTCATATCGTTATTCATTTTATGAATTTTCGGATGGATGCTCAAACTCGATGCATGACATTGTTTCAAAACTCCTTGCCTCAATCCATCCACATCCGGAACATGTAACACCCCGCCTCCGCTAGGGTCACTCGCAAGGGAATGCACTAGCTTTAGAGGGGCATTATTGGTAAACATGCACAGAAATATCACAAGACAGAACATATATAAATAGCGGAAGTAAAATCAAACTTTCATAACATGAATAAATAAGGTCTAAAGCCTTTTACATCAGAGTACATCAAAACCTGTCTTGCAATAATAAAGAAGCATAAAAACCTTTTTCATAAATTATTCCCCAAGTAAAAACAGTAAAGTAGCCATAGCCAAGAGAAGTCCAAGCCATCCATGATGACCTTCAGGCAGAAGAAGTCCGAACTAAACAGCATTGTTTCCTCCCTGTAACCTGGGGGGGGGGGGAAACGGAAGAAAAGAGGCGAAACAAAACGGGTCAGTCAAAAAGACCGAGTAAGTCCTATCTACTTCCAGTATAAAACAGGTAAAGGTAACATGACATGCATAAACTGAAAGTAAACATAAGGATAACTACCAGATAGATAAACCAGGGTAGCCGGTTGACTACTGCGGCAAGGTAAACTAAGGTATCCTGATATACTACGGTGTTACGATCAGTCAAGGTATCACATCGTCAGATTTCTATCGAGTACATTATCCCAAGGTATCTACCCCGTCTAACATCCCACGGTATCTATTATGTATATTCTTCCTAGTTCTAACATGTATATTTGCTCTGCACCTCTCGTACTAGTATCCCTACCCGCGTTATGTGTTAACCATGAATGTCCCGTGCTCAAAGTCGTGTAATGGTCCATGTCGACCTAATATCGCATATATAGGTTACTCAAATCACATGCTTCTTTCTACGTATATAAGTTCAGTCCTTTGCCGTATCTCGTACGGGCTTCCTCATGTCGTATTATCCTCGAAATCATTTGGACTGTCACCCTTGTTCTAGCTAGGCTCTTCCATATGAATCATCGATTGAACTATTAGGACTTATGCCACCTAGCACCACTAGGGATTACGCTTACCTATTGCACGCTTTCGTATTTCGGTTTGGGTTAAACCACCTAGGCCACTAGGGATTACGCTAACCCTCAACCGCGCCCTTTTTCCCACGCATTCATCGTGAATCGTTTTTCTATAACTGTATGCACATGTATCACATCGTGCCATCCGAGTCCTGTCACAGGGCAAAACAAGAAGTACAGGACTCGGTCGGGAGCTTTAGATTTATCTGCCGATGCAGATACTAAGGTCTGCTTTTCTACACGTGGCTATGGTCCCACGAGACCCCTCCCTCAACTAGTGAAAGGCAACACAAGAGAAAATCTTGCATGAGAACTACACTCCGGTCAGCCCACATCCTACGACCTACCTCACCCATAATTAGATAGCAAATTATGGTCTGTTGGGTGTCCCCTGCCTTTCCGTACGTACACGCTTGACTCAAGATGGTAGATGATCGACGAACTTGCTATCTCGGGCACCTGATGTATTCTCCGACTCACTGCTATCCACCCCAGTCTTTAGGTCGCTCGCATAGCAACCAAGGCATATTCTTGGTTCTTCTACCGCAGACCTCAACCTCTCGTGAGCCTAGTATAATGACCTGGCAGCTCACAGAGGGATCCCAAGAATATCCTCACGTTCCCCGAAGCCGCTGCTTCGTTACCCAGTTCGCTGGAGCCTTTATCTAAATCAGATAGCCTGCTCCTTCACGCATACTTAAACGTTGACCTACCATATCGGGTTACTCATCTATCTAAGAAGTGGTCCAGATTTCCTTGACTAAGAATTATTACTTAGTTTCCCTTAACTAAGGTTTACCACTTAGCCTTATTTCCATTACCCTTGTTAACTATGGTTATTTACCTAATCCTCCGAATTAGGGTTTATCTAATGGGTTAAGTGTCACTTAAGTTCGTAACTTCGCCCGTCCACAAATCATGTCAAAATTGGCTAAGTATCCAAGTCCAAGACTTAACCCTACAGACCATGTGTCAAGTTGGTCAAGTATATCAAGCAATCCATGACTTAACCTCGTCTAATTATCAATTTAGATTGGTTAAATATATATTAATTTGACCCTATCAAATTACCGAGTCAAATCGGTCCAGCGTATTCAAAACGACTCGTGACTTAGCCTTATCATGTTTTCACGTTAGATTGGTTAAGTATAGGTTAACTTAACCTCATCAAATTAACGAGTTAGATTGGTTAAGTATAGGTCACTTAACCTCATCAAATCATCGTGTTAAATTAGTTAAGTGTTTAACTTAACCCCATTAAATTACCACGTTAAGTTGGTTAAGTATTGGTTACTTAACCTCATTGAATTATCAATTTAAATTGGTTAAGTGTTGAGCTTAACCCCGTCGAATTACCGTGTTTAGATTAGTTAAGTGTGGATTACTTAACCCCATCTAATTACCGTGGTTAGGTTAGTTAAGTCTTAATTACTTAACCTCATCTAATTACCTAGTCGGATTAGTTAAGTGTAAATTACTTAACCTCATCTCCTAATCATCTTGCGTGGTTAAGTGTCATTAAGGAAGTCAAGCCCGGTCCCACTTAACCTACCCATTTGTATCATATCGGTTAAGTGTCATTAGTCAAATTTGCTTAACCCTATCATGTGGCATTAATTTAATTAATGCACTCTTAACCTCTCACATTAGACCTTGTTGTGGTTACTAGTTAAGCCGGGCGGGTCCGGGTAGATTTACACCACAACCTAGTCTAACCTCGGGTCTTAAGCGCGACATGACCAACTTCTCACATTGGATCCTATTGTTTGCAACTACTAGTTAGGCCGGTCGGTTCCGGGTAGTTTTACGTTGCAAACTCAACCCAACCTCGAGTTGGCCACACTCATATTATCTAAGTTCATCATGGTTCCAAAACATGTTACAAGTTTTCAAGCATTTGGGTAGACCTAACTTAATAGGTAAATTCCCAAAGGGTAGACCTAACTTAATAGGTAAATTCCCAAGCTCATGTTTTTATGCATACTTACATGTCCTCTTCCATGTTATCTTTCAAGTCATATTTTTCAAGTATAAACACATGTCATATTCAAGTTAAGATTTTGCGACATGTTCATGTTTATCTAACTACCCAAAAATCGTGTTTTCCCAACGCAAGCAAAGCGAGTCAACATAGCAAGGATACTATGTCACATATTGGTCTCAAAACATGCATGATGCCAAAAAGGGCTTGGCTTCCACATGCATAACATCATAAAAGGGATTGGCCATAACCGTGCATAGTGTCATAGGGTAATTTGGCCACAAGCATGCATAGTGTCATAAGGTAATTTGGCCACAAACATGCATAGTGTCATAAGTTAATTTGGCCACAAACTTGCATGCTACCATAAGGGGTTTGGGTTCATAAACATGCATAAGCCCCAAAATCTTGTCTTAGCCAATGTTTCACACATAAAGTGTTTCCTAAAGGTTCATGCTAGCATTTCATGCATAAAGATCCAAACTTGCAAGTTAAACTAGATTATGCATAGCATGAGAGGCATAATTAAGTCACTCACATGACCTAAAATCATAAACATGAACACAAGAGGCAAGGTAAGGTTCATATAGGTTCGCATAATCATGTTTAGCCTCATTTTATCCCATGTCAACATTAAAAATACCGTTTTGATCCAAAAGTAGCTAGAACTTACATAGGCAAGGCTTAGGAAAGGGATCATGCATCATTTTGACGAAGAAAGGTGGCTCCTTTGATGAAGATCCGTCATGAAACTCGCATAGCAACGTTGATTTGGCCTTGATTTGGTGTAGCAAGCTTGCACCTTTTGATTTGAACTTGATTTGGATGCATAGGCTCTAGGGATTTGAGATGGAGGCCATGACCAAAATTGATTTTGGCAGCATTTAGTTACAAGGATTGATTTTTAGGGATTTAGGTTAGGTTTAGGGCCTTTTTATAGAGATTAGGATAGTTTTAGGCCCTTAGATTAACCCTAGGATAGATTAGGACCATCAGATCTCGGAAGCTTCTAGACCCAGCCCAAGAACAAGACTAGGTGAGACAAACAGGTGCGCCAGGCTATATGCCCCGGCCACCCCCTGTCGACAGGCAAGTCGACAGGGCTGTCGACTTGGTCTGGGCCCAAGTCGACAGGCCTGTCAACAGTCCTGTCGACATGGCCTAGGCGGGAAACTCCCCGCCTAGCCCCAGATCTGATTACCAAAATCTGTTTCCGAAATTCAAATTTCCAGAAATCTTCTTTGGGCCTTTAACGGGTCATACGGACTCCGATTCTCGAAAACTCAGACTCTATTTCGCGTATTTTTCCGAGACGAACGTAATGGCATAGCCCGTTTTACTTGGTTCAGAATTTAAAATTAAATTCTGCTTTGATTCTCGTTTTAACATGTTATTAAAATATGGGTTGTTACATTCTCCCCACCTTTTAGGATTTCGTCCCCGAAATCTCCAAGTTTGGAAGAACATATCCTACCATTCATCATCCATCTACTCAAAACATCATCCACAAGCAACCATTGTCCTTAGATGATTTCTAATGTTGTATGTATATATGCAAAACGTGTGTGTACATGTTCCTTAGCTAATGCTAATGATTAGGCCTGAAAAATCTTTTGAATGCAAAAATATGTTTAGTGCCATGAATCCAACATGTATGCAAATAGTCCTAGTCATATATATATACACTATATGCGTGCACAAACATTCGTCCATATGCAACGTACACATGGTAACTCATTCAATTTCATCCATAAACAAATATAAATACTCGTGTATATGCAAAGTAAAATGTGATCGCGTCAATCTAATATCTAACGTGTATTCACGCATCCACGAGCAACCACTTGCAATCATTTGCAACCATATCAACCATAACATGTTTCAAATACATGTTTACAACCACAGGGTTCTACCTAAGATTCCCTAAAACAGGGTCGAGAAGATAAACAAAACAAACTCCGTACGGGGTTTGTAACAGAGACAGGACCGAGAGGATGTCCATAAAAGATAGCCTACAAGCAAGCTCAACAGAAAACAGGGATCGAGGATATATTCCCACAAGAGATATCATGCACGTATTTAGTCTTCAGTCTCCTGAATCACATTACCTTCAGCTTAGTTCCATCGTGCCTTGACCGCCCCTTTTACTCCACGATTTCGCAGCTTCTTATTTCCTGTTTCCATAACACGAGTTGGAACTCATTTCCTCGTCGCCTCTCGTTCCAATTGCACTTATTCCTTCCCTAGTATACTTGGCTCAACCATATCTACGTACTCAAGCCAGCTCTCCAAAATTCACTAGTGAATTCTGGATCTCGTTTTCCGATGCCAATCCAAATTGCCAAGAGTCCTTACTAGGGTGATTCCCATAACTCATGAATAATCGAAACGAACCATCCGCCTTAGCGGCGAATTCTATACAAACGGACTACCAACAACTGCATCCTGGGATTCTAGGTAACTAGCCATGACAGAACCCAAAAGGTTACACGAGACTTCGAGGGTATCACCAAGATGAGTCAAGAATCTAACTACCCTCTTTCCAAAACCGAGAATGGCACCCCTTATTGGATAACCACTTCATCCCTAGAATCCATCCATAGCTTATAAACATAAGCATTATTTCCAAGCTCAATACTTGGCCTAGACATTCTCAAATCCAAACAAGTCATAAATAAATGGACCGATCTTCCAATAGGACTTGAGACAAAAACGGGATCCTCTATTATACTAGTACTAAGGTGCAGAGACTCAACTGTCGAAGCGGACTTAAAAAGATGCGGTGATCAAAACAAAGTCCCGACGGGATGATAGAGAAGAAAAACTAAACCTTTAACAAGATCGTTACCCTCCTTCTGAGGTACCCTAGAAATGAGAGCACACTATTGCCCTCCGAATGATCTTGTCCCTGTTCCATGATACTTAACTATCCGTCCTGTTTCACCATGCCAAAGGTACTCTCTCGTCATGGGTTTCATTGTTCATCTTTCTCCCTCCTTTTTGGACTCAGCTATACCAACATGTTGCTTATCCCTGAGCTCGTATCCTTTATCCTTGTTCTTACTATCCTTTCATAACTCTGCAACGGTCTCTCGAGAACCACCTCCATCGTACGGGAAACACTTACGCAGCTAGAAAGACTAGTCGCAGTCAAAACCACTGTGACTACAGATGGAGGAAAGAAAGGAAAAGAGATTCAATCAAGGAAACAAGGATAATGCTAATGGCCTTTGGGGAATAGCCTTTTCTTTTTAAAAGAAAACTTTCTTGAAAAATGCTTCTTTGTAAACGGTTTTTCAAATAATTTTTAGAAGGTTTTTAAAAACTTTTGCCCAGTCTGGTAACCTTCTGCTCTGATACCAAATGTAACACCCCGCCTCCGCTAGGGTCACTCGCAAGGGAATGCACTAGCTTTAGAGGGGCATTATTGGTAAACATGCACAGAAATATCACAAGACAGAACATATATAAATAGCGGAAGTAAAATCAAACTTTCATAACATGAATAAATAAGGTCTAAAGCCTTTTACATCAGAGTACATCAAAACCTGTCTTGCAATAATAAAGAAGCATAAAAACCTTTTTCATAAATTATTCCCCAAGTAAAAACAGTAAAGTAGCCATAGCCAAGAGAAGTCCAAGCCATCCATGATGACCTTCAGGCAGAAGAAGTCCGAACTAAACAGCATTGTTTCCTCCCTGTAACCTGGGGGGGGGGGAAACGGAAGAAAAGAGGCGAAACAAAACGGGTCAGTCAAAAAGACTGAGTATGTCCTATCTACTTCCAGTATAAAACAGGTAAAGGTAACATGACATGCATAAACTGAAAGTAAACATAAGGATAACTACCAGATAGATAAACCAGGGTAGCCGGTTGACTACTGCGGCAAGGTAAACTAAGGTATCCTGATATACTACGGTGTTACGATCAGTCAAGGTATCACATCGTCAGATTTCTATCGAGTACATTATCCCAAGGTATCTACCCTGTCTAACATCCCACAGTATCTATTATGTATATTCTTCCTAGTTCTAACATGTATATTTGCTCTGCACCTCTCGTACTAGTATCCCTACCCGCGTTATGTGTTAACCATGAATGTCCCGTGCTCAAAGTCGTGTAATGGTCCATGTCGACCTAATATCGCATATATAGGTTACTCAAATCACATGCTTCTTTCTACGTATATAAGTTCAGTCCTTTGCCGTATCTCGTACGGGCTTCCTCAAGTCGTATTATCCTCGAAATCATTTGGACTGTCACCCTTGTTCTAGCTAGGCTCTTCCATATGAATCATCGATTGAACTATTAGGACTTACGCCACCTAGCACCACTAGGGATTACGCTTACCTATTGCACGCTTTCGTATTTCGGTTTGGGTTAAACCACCTAGGCCACTAGGGATTACGCTAACCCTCAACCGCGCCCTTTTTCCCACGCATTCATCGTGAATCGTTTTTCTATAACTGTATGCACATGTATCACATCGTGCCATCCGAGTCCTGTCACAGGGCAAAACAAGAAGTACAGGACTCGGTCGGGAGCTTTAGATTTATCTGCCAATGTAGATACTAAGGTCTGCTTTTCTACACGTGGCTATGGTCCCACGAGACCCCTCCCTCAACTAGTGAAAGGCAACACAAGAGAAAATCTTGCATGAGAACTACACTCCGGTCAGCCCACATCCTACGACCTACCTCACCCATAATTAGATAGCAAATTATGGTCTGTTGGGTGTCCCCTGCCTTTCCGTACGTACACGCTTGACTCAAGATGGTAGATGATCGACGAACTTGCTATCTCGGGCACCTGATGTATTCGCCGACTCACTGCTATCCACCCTAGTCTTTAGGTCGCTCGCATAGCAACCAAGGCATATTCTTGGTTCTTCTACCGCAGACCTCAACCTCTCGTGAGCCTAGTATAATGACCTAGCAGCTCACAGAGGGATCCCAAGAATATCCTCACGTTCCCCGAAGCCGCTGCTTCGTTACCCAGTTCGCTAGAGCCTTTATCTAAATCAGATAGCCTGCTCCTTCACGCATACTTAAACGTTGACCTACCATATCGGGTTACTCATCTATCTAAGAAGTGGTCCAGATTTCCTTGACTAAGAATTATTACTTAGTTTCCCTTAACTAAGGTTTACCACTTAGCCTTATTTCCATTACCCTTGTTAACTATGGTTATTTACCTAATCCTCCGAATTAGGGTTTATCTAATGGGTTAAGTGTCACTTAAGTTCATAACTTCGCCCGTCCACAAATCATGTCAAAATTGGCTAAGTATCCAAGTCCAAGACTTAACCCTACAGACCATGTGTCAAGTTGGTCAAGTATATCAAGCAATCCATGACTTAACCTCGTCTAATTATCAATTTAGATTGGTTAAATATATATTAATTTGACCCTATCAAATTACCGAGTCAAATCGGTCAAGCGTATTCAAAACGACTCGTGACTTAGCCTTATCATGTTTTCACGTTAGATTGGTTAAGTATAGGTTAACTTAACCTCATCAAATTAACGAGTTAGATTGGTTAAGTATAGGTCACTTAACCTCATCAAATCATCATGTTAAATTAGTTAAGTGTTTAACTTAACCCCATTAAATTACCACGTTAAGTTGGTTAAGTATTGGTTACTTAACCTCATTGAATTATCAATTTAAATTGGTTAAGTGTTGAGCTTAACCCCGTCGAATTACCGTGTTTAGATTAGTTAAGTGTGGATTACTTAACCCCATCTAATTACCGTGGTTAGGTTAGTTAAGTCTTAATTACTTAACCTCATCTAATTACCTAGTCGGATTAGTTAAGTGTAAATTACTTAACCTCATCTCCTAATCATCTTGCGTGGTTAAGTGTCATTAAGGAAGTCAAGCCCGGTCCCACTTAACCTACCCATTTGTATCATATCGGTTAAGTGTCATTAGTCAAATTTGCTTAACCCTATCATGTGGCATTAATTTAATTAATGCACTCTTAACCTCTCACATTAGACCTTGTTGTGGTTACTAGTTAAGCCGGGCGGGTCCGGGTAGATTTACACCACAACCTAGTCTAACCTCGGGTCTTAAGCGCGACATGACCAACTTCTCACATTGGATCCTATTGTTTGCAACTACTAGTTAGGCCGGTCGGTTCCGGGTAGTTTTACGTTGCAAACTCAACCCAACCTCGAGTTGGCCACACTCATATTATCTAAGTTCATCATGGTTCCAAAACATGTTACAAGTTTTCAAGCATTTGGGTAGACCTAACTTAATAGGTAAATTCCCAAAGGGTAGACCTAACTTAATAGGTAAATTCCCAAGCTCATGTTTTTATGCATACTTACATGTCCTCTTCCATGTTATCTTTCAAGTCATATTTTTCAAGTATTAACACATGTCATATTCAAGTTAAGATTTTGCGACATGTTCATGTTTATCTAACTACCCAAAAATCGTGTTTTCCCAACGCAAGCAAAGCGAGTCAACATAGCAAGGATACTATGTCACATATTGGTCTCAAAACATGCATGATGCCAAAAAGGGCTTGGCTTCCACATGCATAACATCATAAAAGGGATTGGCCATAACCATGCATAGTGTCATAGGGTAATTTGGCCACAAGCATGCATAGTGTCATAAGGTAATTTGGCCACAAACATGCATAGTGTCATAAGGTAATTTGGCCACAAACTTGCATGCTACCATAAGGGGTTTGGGTTCATAAACATGCATAAGCCCCAAAATCTTGTCTTAGCCAATGTTTCACACATAAAGTGTTTCCTAAAGGTTCATGCTAGCATTTCATGCATAAAGATCCAAACTTGCAAGTTAAACTAGATTATGCATAGCATGAGAGGCATAATTAAGTCACTCACATGACCTAAAATCATAAACATGAACACAAGAGGCAAGGTAAGGTTCATATAGGTTCGCATAATCATGTTTAGCCTCATTTTATCCCATGTCAACATTAAAAATACCGTTTTGATCCAAAAGTAGCTAGAACTTACATAGGCAAGGCTTAGGAAAGGGATCATGCATCATTTTGACGAAGAAAGGTGGCTCCTTTGATGAAGATCCGTCATGAAACTCGCATAGCAACGTTGATTTGGCCTTGATTTGGTGTAGCAAGCTTGCACCTTTTGATTTGAACTTGATTTGGATGCATAGGCTCAAGGGATTTGAGATGGAGGCCATGACCAAAATTGATTTTGGCAGCATTTAGTTACAAGGTTTGATTTTTAGGGATTTAGGTTAGGTTTAGGGCCTTTTTATAGAGATTAGGATAGTTTTAGGCCCTTAGATTAACCCTAGGATAGATTAGGACCATCAGATCTCGGAAGTTTCCAGACCCAGCCCAAGAACAAGACTAGGTGAGACAAACAGGTGCGCCAGGCTATATGCCCCGGCCACCCCCCGTCGACAGGCAAGTCGACTTGGTCTGGGCCCAAGTCGACAGGCCTGTCGACAGTCCTGTCGACATGGCCTAGGCGGGAAACTCCCCGCCTAGCCCCAGATCTGATTACCAAAATCTGTTTCCGAAATTCAAATTTCCAGAAATCTTCTTTGGGCCTTTAACGGGTCATACGGACTCCGATTCTCGAAAACTCAGACTCTATTTCGCGTATTTTTCCGAGACGAACGTAATGGCATAGCCCGTTTTACTTGGTTCAGAATTTAAAATTAAATTCTGCTTTGATTCTCGTTTTAACATGTTATTAAAATACGGGTTGTTACAGAACACATAATCTGTTGTTAATTCTTAACACTCCTCGGTTATCCAACTCGAAATCAAACTCCTTTCCATCCGTGACTCCTTGAATGATCTTCTCCAATTTGGCATCTCTTCTCTGATTGCCCATAATCCTTTCTTGGAGAGTCGATGTGACTTCCAATAGGGATAGAATCGCATTTCTACTCAAAGCGTCTGCTACTACATTTGCTTTGCCGGGTGTATAAATGATATCCAAATCCTATGATGCAAGAAATTCCAACCATCGTTGTTGCCTCAAATTTAAATCCTTCTGAGAAAATAAGTACCTCAATGGTTTATGATCTGTAAAAAGTTCGAATTTTCCATGCAGAAGATAATGCCTCCATATCTTCAATGCAAAAACAACGGCCAACAACTCTAGATCGTGAGTTGCATAATTCTTCTCGTGTATCTTTAATTGCGTACTTGCATATGCAATTACACGACGGTTCTGCATCAACACGACTCCTAATCCAGTTCCATAAGCGTTGGTATAAACTTCAAATTTGCTTGTTCCATTGGGAACTGCTAACACTAGTGCTTTGGTTAACCGATCTTTTAACTCTTGAAAAGATTCTTCACACTTCGGGGTTCAAACAAACTTCTGGTTTTTCTTCGTCAATTTCGTCAGATGGGACGATATCTTAGAATAATCTTGAATAAATCTTCGGTAATATCCCACCAATCCTAGGAAACTTCGAACGTTGGGTGGTGTACGAGGTTGCCTCCACTGTTGTACTGATTCAACTTTAACAGGGTCTACCAATATTCCACCTCCATTTACAATATGCCCCAAAAATCTCACTTCAGACTTCCAAAAATGACATTTTGAAAATTTTGGCTTTCAACACATTTTTCCTCAGAGTTTCTAATACTACTTTAAGGTGATAGCGATTCTCCTCTTCAGTTTTTGAATAAATCAGAATATCGTCTATGAAAATTAGAATGAACTTATTCAGAATTTTTCTAAAAACTCTGTTCATTAAATCCACGAAAAATGCTAGTGCATTGGTTAGACCGAATGGTATAACCAACCACTCATAAAAGAAATCCGGGCCCCTAAATGCTGTTAAAGGAATACTATCCTTAGCGATTCTCAATTGGTGAAATCCTATTGCTAGGTCCATTTGAGAGAATACTATTGCTCCATGTAATTGATCGAAAAGTTCGTTGATTTAGTGTAAAGGGTATTTGTTTTTTATGGTTGCTTTGTTTAATTCCCTATAGTCAACACACAGTCGCAACGACCCGTCAGACTTTACTACAAAAACTACTACTGAGCCCCAACTAGAAAAACTTGGTCGGATTTAGCCTTTATTCAGTAAATCCCGAGTCTGTTTCTCCTGTTCCGATACTTCCTTTGGAGCCATACGTCTTTTTGGTTGAACTATTGGTCTTGCTCCTGGAATTAAATCGATTTGGAATTCTATCTCCCGATGAGGAGGTAAACTTCCGACTTCTTCTAATATATCCTTGAATTCTCTAACTACGTCCAGTGTTTCAAGGCTATCTTTTGGTGCTTCTAGGGCGTATAGGAAACTAAAAGTATGATGTGACGGCCCGCCCCGCACCAACCGACATTTACTCTCCAAAGGTGCGCTGTACACATGTCCAGTTAGCACGGAACGGGTCGTGAGAAGGGAAAAAGGAAGAAGGAAACGAACATACAAAGAACCTGTAGAATGTCTCACAGCGCATAGAATAAAATATGATAATAACATACTTGACATAAAACAGGAGAGACAGAGCATAAGCTGAAAACCAGAACTAAACATCATAGCAGCGGAAATCCAAAATACAGCTTATTACAACTTTTCAAACTGTCTCAAAGCAAAAGCAAGATAAAGGAGGTACACTACTAATGCCCAAGTAGCGACCACCAACGACACAGGGAGAATGTGTATATATATATCATACGTGGAAGCCTCGTGCCCGCCTCCGAATCAGCTACTCGTGCATCACCAGCTAACATGTCTCTAGTCTGCACGTGTAAGCACCCAGAGTAATAAGAGGAGACATAAAACTCTGGATCAGACATAAAGCCTGGTATGAGCGATAAGCATCTAAAGTGAACAATAACAGGTAGACTAAAACATACCTGAACCTGGACCTGCAACCAAAGAGTTAGCACTACATACTGTACAACACTCTAAGGTACCATATCAAACGGTGTAAAGATACGGAGGTGGGGGAGGTGTGCATGTCATAATGATGGAAACCAATCAAACATAGCATCCATCCTCACATCTCTCACTCAGTGCGTAAAGCATACGATATTCACCACTTCGATCACCCAACATACCTTGCTACGATCACTCTGCCCCATGAAGTCATAAATGGCTTCACTGATAACGTAGCCACTAATCCTTTGCTATGTCCACTTTGCCCCATGGAGTCACAAGAACCCCACTACACTGGCTCATAGCCTTACTAATCCTTACTATGTCCACTTTGCCCCCATGGAGTCACAAGAACCCCACTGCACTGGCTCATAGTCTTACTACGCATCACCTTGCCCCTCAGGTCATAATGATCATACTACACTGATAACGTAGTCTTGCTACCATCATTCCTTTTTAGTGGTGAATCGAAGTTATGAACGTCGATAACTCCTTAGCACACGTCCCGCAGCAAAGTCCAACCATGAAGTGAACTCATTGGTTCCCAACTGGATCCTGAGCTCGAACTTCTCATATCGGACTACCTTTGCATCTCGGGTTTTTGGTCAATACTAGGTCGGGTCGGGTTCCTCCTCAAGCCATCGGTTCGGGTCGGTGTCCTCTATCTGTTCGGGTCGAGTCTCCTTCTGGTGCGGTTCGGGTCGGGTATTCCTCTGGGGTCGGGTCGGGTGCTTCACTCCGGGTCGGGTCGGGTGCCTCTCCTCCAGTCCCTGCTTCCGCTTCGATCCGCCTCGTCATCCTCCACGCGCTTCGATCCGATCCATCCTCCTCTATCCGCTCCGATCCCTCCTCTTTGATCCGATCCGATCCCTGTTAGCGTGGCCTTCCTTTTTGTCAGTTTTCCCAAGTGCCAGGTTCCGATCGGATCGAATCCTTTGCCCAGTTCAACATATCCGATCCGAGCCCCCTATCCGATCCAATCCGAACCCTGCACTGTTTTCTGAAACTGTTCCAGCAAGTGTTTACGCCATTCGACGACGTTTTCGACCATTCTAACTATTGAAATCAATCACAAGGTATTTCATACAGTCATAGCAACATGCATAATCAGCCACAAACATCAAAACATCAATATGATATATTAAAATGGATCAAACATACCCAAAATCCCATATTTCCCCTTAAGCATGTTTAGGTGAAACTAATGATAGGATTAGCAAAACTTAACCAAATTAACCCAAATTCATATCAGAGGTCTAAAACATCATTTAGGAATTTATGAACATTTTCCCCGAATTTTATCATGCTTAAATTCACTAATAAACACTAATCACCCTTAACTAGCCATAATTAGTGTAAAACTATGCAAATCACTCACCTTTGCCACAAATAAACTAAGATCTGAAATAATTCTCTGATTTGATGTGAATCTCAATGCCAAACAGCAGCTCCAATGTTGATTTGGTGTAGATCTTCCTTGATTAGGGGTTGCTAAGCTTAATCCTTGACCAAAAGATGATTTGGAGGTGATTTAGAGGTTGGAGGCCATTTTTAGGGATCCTTGGTGATAAGTGGAGGCTAGAAAACTAAAATGGAATGATCCTCTATCTCATTTCAGCCTTCCCATAACCCTAATCCCGAAATGGGTTATGGGCCTATCCACTAATCACCCGATTTGGCCCGGTTAAGCAGTTTTTCACCTTCCAAACCTTATTTCAGCCATATCTCCCAAACGGTAAGTCCGTTTGACTATTATGACCACTCTACAGAAGGGTAAACCACCAAACGAATCCAATGGAAGTGGTTTCAGGTCAAAATTCCTTTCCAATCAAAAGTTATGGCCAAAACAGTACCAACTAGGGGCAAAATAGTCATTTAAAAATCGATAAAAATCATGAACATGGGAAATGACTCTAGTAGATGTTTCCCAAAGTTACATGACCATACAACTTCACATGGGAAAGAAATAAATATTCTACAATCCTATGATGTGTAGAATACGGGTCGTTACACTCTCTCCCCCCCCCCCCCCTTAAGAAATTACGCCCCCGAAATTCCCTAATCAAAACACACACAAAGGTTCCCACATGCATATCAACCATAAAACAACCATCAAACATGCAAAACAAGTAAAATAAGTCTATCCTAGCATGCGGAATAACTAAATCGCAAAGTAAATCTTACCAGGCAAAGAGTTATGGATATGCCTTTCTAATGCTCTCCTCTGTCTCCCAGGTACAATCATCCTCGTCCTCGCCCCACTGAACCTTGACTAGCTTCACCGCCTTCCTTCGAAGTTGCTTCGTATCGTGCCCCACAATACGACTCGGCTTGCGGTTCCCAACCGCCTCGGGTTCTACTTCAAAGTCCTCTAACTGATCAAGTGAAATAGTCACATCTGAGTCGTGAATGAACTTCCTTAGTTGGGAAACATGAAATACATTGTGAACTCCTACCATTTTCTCTGGTAAGCCAACTCTACATGCCAAATTCCCGACTAGTTCAAGAACAGGGAATGGGTCAACAAATCTTGGTGCCAACTTGCCTCTCCTGCCAAATCGAATCATGCTCTTTAACGGAGAGATCTTGACGAACACCAAGTCACCAACGGAGAATTTCAAGTCTCTTCTCCTCTTATCGGCATAACTCTTCTGCCTATCTTGAGCAGCTTTCATTCGTTGTTGAATGACCTTAATCTTATCTGAAGTTTCCCTCACCACATCTGGTCCAAGCACAAACTTCTCGCCAGTCTCTATCCAACATGATGGTGAGTTGCACGGTCTTCCGTACAAAGCTTTATATGGAGCCATACCGATACTGGATTGGTAGCTATTATTATATGCAAACTCTACTAGATGCAAATGGTCATCCCATGATCCACCAAAATCCAATATACATGCTCTCAAGAGATCTTCCAATATACGATTCACCCTCTCCGTTTGACCGTCGGTCTGAGGATGATATGCAGTACTGAGATGTAATCCTGACCCTAGAGCCTCTTGTAAGCTCTTCCAAAACCCACTAGTGAACAACGGGTCTCGGTCACTCACAATGCTTTTGGGTACTCCATGAAATCTCACTACCCACTTCATATACAATTCTGCCAACTTGGCTGCTGTTCTGGTCGATTTGACTGGTATAAATCTTGCACTTTTAGTCAATCGATCCACAATTACCCAAATGCTATCATATCCCGATCTAGTCCTTGGTAATCCATCGATGAAATCCATCGAGACTTGTTCCCATTTCCATTCGGGAATCTCTAATGGTTGCAACAACCCACTAGGCTTCTTTTGCTCGGCTTTAACTAGCTGGCAATTCATGCATTTGGATATAAACTTTCCAACGTCTCTTTTCATCCCTTCCCAGTAGTAAGTCTGTCTCATGTCTCGATACATCTTATTACCACCGGGATGTATAGTCAGTTTTGAGTGATGACATTCTCTAAGCACTTCATCTCTCAAACCATTCACGTTGGGCACAACTAGTCTTCCATTCTTTTGAAGCCATCCATCTCGATCAAGCCCATACACACTCATCTCCTCATCGATGCCCATCTCTAACTTGGAGATGATTTCCAATAGGTTAGGATCGTCCCTCTGTCTAGAGCCGATCCGCTCAATCAAAGTGGGTCTGATCGTCAAACTAGCTAGCATAACTGGATCCAATTCGCACTTTGGTCTGAAATCAAACCCCGCGATATACTCCAGTTGCTTCCACTCAAGAAACATTGCCCCTAAGCTGGCATGTCTCCTACTCAAGGCATTGACTACCACATTACCTTTCCCAGGTGTATATGCGATATCAAAATCATACGAAGCCAAAAACTCTAACCATCTTTGCTGGCGGAGATTCAGATCTTTCTGAGAGAAGAGATACTTTAACGATCTATGATCGGTAAACAACTCAAATCTTTCTCCCAAGAGATAGTGTCTCCACATCTTCAGCGCAAATACAATCGCTGCCAGTTCCAAATCATGGGTAGGATACTTCCTCTCATGCGGCTTTAGCTATCGGCTAGCATAAGCTACAACCCTACCTCTTTGCATCAATACTGCACCCAGTCCGGTACCACAAGCATCCGTGTATACCGTCATCTATTCATTCCCTTTAGGAATGACTAACACTGGCGCATGCGTCAACTTCTCCTTTAGTGTGACGGCAAGGAATTTCGCTCGGTCCGAACCAGTCGCTAAACCGATCCAGACCGTTCGAAACGCCCTATCGTTTGAGAACACGACAAATCAGAACGCATATAAAAGAACATTTCATTGCATATTACAACAACGCATCAGATTACAAGAATATACAGAGTATAAATGAATATTACATAGAAATATCAGAGATTTAAATTACATTTAAATACATCGCAGCGGAAAATAATACAATACACAACTAGAATGAGATATACGGATACAAAGCTTTCCGGATATCGTTCCAGCTGTAAACTAGGATCCTGTGAATATAAATCTGCAAAAACCAAAACTACTAGCTGCCCGTGTCAAAATAGGGGCACCCAGAGTTTAGGTTAAAACAATAAACTCCAGGTCAGTCATGGGACTGGTGTGAGAACTAAAACAGTTATTCTTTATTTTTAAAGCTAGGTAAATCAAGGGACCACGCCGTATAACACGGAACGGGTTTCCTCCCAAGAATACCGGTGCATAAAACAAACAGCGCAATGCTAAATAAAGAAAAATGAAGATGTTATAAGACCCAGGTCCTATCACACAATGCAACGCAAGCCGGGGGATAGGGTTTTTACCTTATAACAGCCAAAGAATGCTTGATACGTTTAAAACAAATCATTTGATACTATAATAAGTGCATAGTGTATAAAACAACTTCAAATCATAAGTATCAATCATAGGCGACATGAGCGTCCCATGCCACTATGTCGCCATATATAGGTTTACAATTAAAACCGCAAATGTCACGTATTTGGAAATTGGGTTTCCATCTATGAACCGAGGCAAAAGATAGTCCTCAACCGATTCGAGACAATCTAGCCTACCATGTCTCAGGAACAGCCGCAACTGCCCCCTGGATCGTCAGGGCCGGTCCACCGATGTGGATTATTATGCCTGAACAATACGTCTCCCCGCCCTTTGGGGCGCAAACGAGCCAACGAATGACTCCATCGGACCCGGATCGTCCGATCAAACCGAGGCGCCTCGCAACAGCAACAACCACATAAGTCAAACTCGTCAGGGCGTGTAAAACCACTGACGCCACTTTTAGCTAGAAAGAAACGCAAGTCCTCCCTGAGGTCCGTCTCCCGTTTTTGGTTCATACCGGGTGTGAAACTCGCGAGGTAAACGTTACACAAAGCTACGCCACAAAGGCCGTGCTTTGATCATCACCACAAGACTTTGCTTTTCAACAGAAGCCTTGATCATTTGCATCTTAGCATGCCACACAGGCAAACCACTCTATGCAACCGATATCAGTCACACAGAATGAAATCCAATGTCAGACACACAGTCCATTTACAAGTTCGTTCTGGGTCTGAACGAAACCGGAGGCACCTAGTACCCCGCATATCCATCGATCCCCAAGTACGTCTGGACGATCACCAACTGTTTCCATCTTCTTGGGTGTACAGCCCAATCAAGATCATCAGTAATTATCCAAACGACGTGAAGACTTCAGGTCTTCGACCATCGTCTTCATCTTCGACTTATCGTCGTATCAGTTATTCAGAATGGGATAAACCCGGTCTTTCCAAATAACTCGCGTATATTTTAAATAAGTGTTACACAAACACAACATACGCCTCATTCCAATTCATCAGTCACTAACCGAAAATTAATTAAGAGAATAATTCCCCAAACATTAACCCCGAAGGCCGAAACCAACATCAGATCAATATCCAGAAAAACCATTCTGCTTGGCTAACCGACAGTTAGTTCCTAAATTTCACATTCATAGGGAAAGGTTCCCATTAATTTTATCAAAGATAAATTCTTTAAAATTTATTCTTTAATCTATTTTTGAATATCAATTCAAACTAGTCAGGATTAACGAACCTTACCGAAGTAATCATTTGTTTTAATTTCCCAATCCCAACCTATTCATCCCATGAAGTAAAACTGGTTATACTTCATATCTAACACCACGGTGTTATCGGTAAATTCAATTACCATTTCACGTTCAAATCTAATTAAAGATTTAACTATCGCCTGGAGCAAAACTGGTGCTACTCCATTCTCGATCATTTCAATCTAATTAAAGATTCATTAAAACTCCACTTAGTTTTAATCTTTAACTGGGTTAAAGAATCAGTGTTATTTAAAAACACAGTTCACGATAAACCCAAAATCACATTCATTAATTATCGGGTTAAAGAACGAGTGTTGTTTAAAACACTGTTCACGATAAACCCAAAAATCAATATCAATTCAATTCCAATTAAATATTATTTAATTGGTACACTTCATTAAATCTAAATAAAAAGATTTAATCTTTTCTCAACTGGGTTCAAGAACCGTGTTAGTGAAGACACCATTCACGACAAACCCAAATCACATTTGATATTAAATACAAGGCTCTGAATAGAAAATATACCGGCTTATATTCAATATCAAATTCTACAACTAACAAATATCGTATTGGAAATAACGATATAAATATATATCTTTCAAATTTCCATAACAACATCTGTATCATCACGAATTCCAACATCGAAATATTCCGAAGACAATTTCGATTCAAATCCACTCCAATGCAATCATTGGAAATTTTGGTTATTTTTAAAACCCTTTTCAAATTCAATTTATTTATTTAAAAATAAATAGAATTATATTTCTAGTTCAAAACTAGTTCATTTCGATAAAAATCTATTTTTATCTTTTCAAATATGGAGTTTTTCATCCCAATTCTTTCTAAATCATTTCTTATGATTTTACACAAATGATTACTATTTTTAATAATTTTATCAAGGCCCGTACAGTCGATTTCCATCAACGGTCATCGAACTGCACTTACAGCGACCTTTTTCGAATTTGATTTGGACGTATCTCCAAATCCAACCGTTAGATTTCAAATTTCTAATATTCATTAGAAAGCTCTTTTCGATACGAACCCAACGGTTCCGGTTTTAGGAGAATCCGACGGTCGGATCTCCCGTAATGTCCGTTTGAAATAAATGGTCGAAATTCGCGAACTGCCGCGGCGCGGCGCGTTCTATTCAGGCCATTATATTATATATATAATATATATAAGGGAAATTCTATTGGGACACAAAATTTAGACACAGTTGGTGACACAACTAATCTCCACTGTTGGATCACCCCATGAATTACACCACTTCACATAAAGACAAAATGATCCAACGGTTGAGGCTTTGTGTCTCCAGGTTTGTGTCTAATTTTGTGTTCCAATAGCATATATATTTCGTCGATTTCTATTTAAAACGAATTATATGAATAGTTTTAATTTCTTTTCAAAAGCAATTTCAACTTCCTTTTCAATTCAAATCAAAATTGAATTCTTCTTTATAAATTCGTTTTAAAATTCATTTCTATTCAATTCAAATTTCAATTCAATTTGAATTCATTTCAATTCACTTTCAATTCAATTCGAATTCGTTTTCAATTTAATTCATTTCGAAATCGTTTTCAATTCAATTCATTTCGAAATCGTTATATATTCAATTCATTTCGAAATCGTTATATATTCAATTCATTTCGAAATCGTTATATATTCAATTCATTTCGAAATCGTTATATATTCAATTCATTTCGAAATCGTTATATATTCAATTCATTTCGAAATCGTTATATATTCAATTCATTTCGAAATCGTTATATATTCAATTCATTTCGAAATGAATAAAATCGATATAAATATCGTTTACGTCAAAATGGCGTCAATCTAATCAACACGGCTTCATAAATTTTTATTTCAAATATTTTATTTCAAATATTTCTTTTTCAAAATAGTTGTTATTATCAAAATATTTCGTTCAACACATGACCAATCTCAAAGGATGAGTACTGTCAACACATGAACCGTTATTTTATATCGATAAAGATGTAAATTTTATTACTAAAATATTTCGTTCAACACATGACCAATCTCAATGGATGAAACTGTCAACACATGAACCTTTATTTTATAATATTCTTTATTTTTCAAATTGGAATGAGGCCCAATCAATTACCATATAAAGTTAATTATATGGATTTTCATACAACACATGTATATAATAACATTGAAAATAATCAACCATCAACCAAAGTGCACTACACCGTAAAAGCATCAAATATAGATATTCAACGCTTATAACAACCTGTCAATCAATCGATCGACATATTTAATCAATCAGGATGAGTGAACTTCAAATTTCATCCCAACACCCGTGTGGGGTTTCAAACAATCAAACAAATATTTTATTCGTGCAGTTGGGCGATGTGTAAAATTTATCGACCCAATCAATGTCCTTCAAATAGGTGTACATAAACAAACCGTCTGGTTTGTAAATGAATATTTTATTTATTCACATTCACGTTAAAAATTATATTTTTAACGATAAAACATTTTATTCCAACATATGAATTTCTATTCAGTTCATTATTTAAATAAAATGATATTTTCATTTTTCTAACATATTTTAGAAAATTTCGGCGGCATAACGGCACGATACTAGAAACGGGACAAGGCCTAGCCTTATCCCCGGTCTAGTGAAGGCCCACGCCATTCACACATCAATCAAATCAATTTATTTCACCCAACAATTCAATTTCAAATCAAATCATCTAATCAACTACACAACCAAACAATTTAACAAACAAGCCATCCATGGTCTGTGGATGACGGGTGTCGGGTGCTACTAAACACCGTCTACATCCTAGTATATATATATAACTAGAAAAATTAAATTGAAAGGTGAGAAGTTCTCACATATAGCTATCCTAGCTCCACGGCACTTCATTTGCAAAAGTCTTCGTCGTTCTGCCTCTTTTCACTTTCTTTGCCCGTATCCTCTACATATGTAGAAATCACATTTTTACTTCGCTATTCAATATATAAAAATCGAATTTTTACTTCGCTATTCAATATATAAAAATCGATTTTTTACTTTGCTTCTCAATATATAAAAATCGAATTTTTACTTTGCTTCTCAATATATAAAAATCGAATTTTTATTTCGAAGTTCAATAGATAAAAATCATATTTTTATTTCTAAGTTCAATAGATAAAAATCATATTTTTATTTCTAAGTTCAATAGATAAAAATCATATTTTTATTTCTAAGTTCAATAGATAAAAATCATATTTTTCTATCGAAGTTCAATATATAAAAATCATATTTTTCTATCGAAGTTCAATATATAAAAATTCTATTTTTCTATCGAAGTTCAATATATAAAAATTCTATTTTTCTATCGAAGTTCAATATATAAAAATTCTATTTTTCTATCGAAGTTCAATATATAAAAATTCTATTTTTCTATCGAAGTTCAATATATAAAAATTCTATTTTTCTATCGAAGTTCAATATATAAAAATCATATTTTTCTATGGAAGTTCAAATCTTTTTCCATTCTAAAGCTCAAACCTTTTCCTTTTTAAAGTTTAAACCCTTTCTTTTTAAAATAAAATCAGAATTCTCCTTTAAAAAAATCAGATTTATAATCTTTTAAAAAAATCAGTTTTAAAAATTCTTTTTAAATCAGTTTAAAATCCTTAAAAAAAAGATCAGTTTTAATCATTTTGAAATCGGTTTTTAAATCATTTAAAAATCAGTTTTCTTTTCAGTTTTTAAATAAAATAAAAATAAAATAAATAAATTAAAAACGACTTACAGAGGGGGGAGTCTTGGCGTCGACGTCGCATCGCCGGAGGGGTGCTCGCTGTCGGGGGAAGATGCTGGCGGAGTGTGGCGCTGGGGTTCGTCGAGGTCACCAGGGGCTTCGCGTCGGTTTTCGTGGGGCTTGGGGCTTCGGGACTCGCGCACGAGGGAGGAGGGAGAGGGGAGCTCGAGGGTGGTGGTGCGATGCCCTTGAGGAGGCGGCGGCGAAGTCTGGAGGGGGCGGCGGCTCGATTCGAATTAGGTTTTTTTTTTTTTCTATTTTTCTCGTTTCTGAATGAAGGATCGGGGGGGGGGGGGCAATGAAGAGAAAAAAAGGGGGGGAAAGAAATTAAAATAATATATTTTTTTCCTTTTATTATTTCTTTATTTAAAAAGGTTGACTTTTACATACGAATCTCAAATCGAGCCCAACGACCGTCGTCCATAGCGTTTCACCCCCATTCCGAACACAATGGGATATGTATCGTAAGATGATTCGATCATTTTGATCAGTTTCCGTGGAATTTACATTTAAATCACTATATTGAATTTTAAACGTACATTTTAAATTACCGGGGGCACATACTAACTCTAAAAATTCTCGAAAAATATTTTCTAGCTTCGTATTGACAATACGGTCCTAACAAAACTAGTTTCGCCAAATTCTGAGACCGTTTGAAAAATGGCCAATTTCCAGTCGATTAAAATCAACTAAAACTGGTCAAACGCATTTTCCTTTGCCACGCTCACATATTGATTCGAAAAATTATGAAATTTGAAACCTAGCAATAACTTTACATTACGGACCCAACAAAAGTGGTTTCGTCGAAATCCGAGGTCGTTTGCAAAATGTCCATTTTTAAGGGCCTGAATTCCATAGCGACTATTCAGAATTTTCAACTGGACATATCTTTTGATTCTCGCTACGAAATCTTGATTTGTCGGATTCGTTGGAAAGATATTATCAATTAGATCATAATGTTTTTGGTTTCACTAAAATCCGGATTGTTTTGCACCCGGTACATTCAATTGAAGTTTGAAATCGAATTATCGAACTACCGCGCCATTTTCACTTCTATTTATAATTATATATAAATATTTATATATTCTAACGACGACGTGTATAATATATACGTTCGAATTCTATTCAAAATAAATTTCTCGTCGATATTATTTAAAATAATCTATTTTAAATAATCAAAATTCGCTAAAATTGCCAAAATAAAAATTTTAAACTGGCCCAGATTTTCGGGTTATTACAATCTCCCCCACTTAAAACTTTTCGTCCCCGAAAAGGAACAAAGTCGAAAGTGGTTTGATTATTCAACTCTACGTTCGATCTGGCTTCCATTCTCCAACTTTTCAGTTTCTGAGAATTTTCAAAATTTCAAAAATTTGGCTAACACCCTAAATTTTCGAAAAATTTCGCCATAACCTCCCCTGCAATGGGAGCATCGAGGAATTTCAAATAGCTTCCCCGGTCCTTCAGATCTCAAAAAGAAAAAGAAAAAGCCAAGCAGCTAGCCAAGCGGCTAGCCAATAGGCTCACAAAATCATCATCACCCAAACAAAACAGTAAATTATGTATTAAACATGTACCTATTTGTCGGGCAAACAAATTTTATTCTTCGGCTCTAGCCTCCTTGCTATGACCTGTTCAATGTAAGTATAGGTATATGCAAGCAAATGCGACCAATTTTCAATACAATTCAATATTTGACTCAAATGAACTAAATGGTTCAAATTTTAATTATTCAAACAATACTCAAACAATACAACCATCAATCAATTAGTCGATTAGTTTTTCAAATGCATAGCTTTGATATATATACAGAAAATCATGTTTTTGATGCCAATTCACAACAATGTGTTCTAGATACATATATAAGTTTTGGTTCTCACACCAGTCTAATGGAAATATATAGATATCACACCTTCGTCACTCGAAAATAAATGCTGATGATGTTTCGAACCACCATCAGAACATCTCCGGACGACTAGAATGTGATTCTATATCTATCCAGTATATTAAAATTTCGAATACACGCGGATCAGACGTATACGCAAAATCTATATATACTGGATTGTCCACATCAATGTAAATAAATAATCAAATACGTATAATTGATTTAAATTTTCAAAACAAAACTTGTTTTCATTAGAAAAATATACTCTTCACACTCGTTCTAGGATACTACTGATCCCATCTCTAACGAGTCATTCTAATTGGATATTACTAATCCAATATCTGATGAATTCTTTCGTATAGTTCTAATGTGCCTTGTTCTCTGAGCTTTGTAAACCAAAGCTCTGATACCACGTGTGACGGCAAGGAATTTCGCTCGGTCCGAACCAGTCGCTAAACCGATCCAGACCGTTCGAAACGCCCTATCGTTTGAGAACACGACAAATCAGAACGCATATAAAAGAACATTTCATTGCATATTACAACAACGCATCAGATTACAAGAATATACAGAGTATAAATGAATATTACACAGAAATATCAGAGATTTAAATTACATTTAAATACATCGCAGCGGAAAATAATACAATACACAACTAGAATGAGATATACGGATACAAAGCTTTCCGGATATCGTTCCAGCTGTAAACCAGGATCCTGTGAATATAAATCTGCAAAAACCAAAACTACTAGCTGCCCGTGTCAAAATAGGGGCACCCAGAGTTTAGGTTAAAACAATAAACTCCAGGTCAGTCATGGGACTGGTGTGAGAACTAAAACAGTTATTCTTTATTTTTAAAGCTAGGTAAATCAAGGGACCACGCCGTATAACACGGAACGGGTTTCCTCCCAAGAATACCGGTGCATAAAACAAACAGCGCAATGCTAAATAAAGAAAAATGAAGCTGTTATAAGACCCAGGTCCTATCACACAATGCAACGCAAGCCGGGGGATAGGGTTTTTACCTTATAACAGCCAAAGAATGCTTGATACGTTTAAAACAAATCATTTGATACTATAATAAGTGCATAGTGTATAAAACAACTTCAAATCATAAGTATCAATCATAGGCGACATGAGCGTCCCATGCCACTATGTCGCCATATATAGGTTTACAATTAAAACCGCAAATGTCACGTATTTGGAAATTGGGTTTCCATCTATGAACCGAGGCAAAAGATAGTCCTCAACCGATTCGAGACAATCTAGCCTACCATGTCTCAGGAACAGCCGCAACTGCCCCCTGGATCGTCAGGGCCGGTCCACCGATGTGGATTATTATGCCTGAACAATACGTCTCCCCGCCCTTTGGGTCGCAAACGAGCCAACGAATGACTCCATCGGACCCGGATCGTCCGATCAAACCGAGGCGCCTCGCAACAGCAACAACCACATAAGTCAAACTCGTCAGGGCGTGTAAAACCACTGACGCCACTTTTAGCTAGAAAGAAACGCAAGTCCTCCCTGAGGTTCGTCTCCCGTTTTTGGTTCATACCGGGTGTGAAACTCGCGAGGTAAACATTACACAAAGCTACGCCACAAAGGCCGTGCTTTGATCATCACCACAAGACTTTGCTTTTCAACAGAAGCCTTGATCATTTGCATCTTAGCATGCCACACAGGCAAACCACTCTATGCAACCGATATCAGTCACACAGAATGAAATCCAATGTCAGACACACAGTCCATTTACAAGTTCGTTCTGGGTCTGAACGAAACCGGAGGCACCTAGTACCCCGCATATCCATCGATCCCCAAGTACGTCTGGACGATCACCAACTGTTTCCATCTTCTTGGGTGTACAGGCCAATCAATATCATCAGTAATTATCCAAACGACGTGAAGACTTCAGGTCTTCGACCATCGTCTTCATCTTCGACTTATCGTCGTATCAGTTATTCAGAATGGGATAAACCCGGTCTTTCCAAATAACTCGCGTATATTTTAAATAAGTGTTACACAAACACAACATACGCCTCATTCCAATTCATCAGTCACTAACCGAAAATTAATTAAGATAATAATTCCCCAAACATTAACCTCGAAGGCCGAAACCAACATCAGATCAATATCCAGAAAAACCATTCTGCTTGGCTAACCGACAGTTAGTTCCTAAATTTCACATTCATAGGGAAAGGTTCCCATTAATTTTATCAAAGATAAATTCTTTAAAATTTATTCTTTAATCTATTTTTGAATATCAATTCAAACTAGTCGGGATTAACGAACCTTACCGAAGTAATCATTTGTTTTAATTTCCCAATCCCAACCTATTCATCCCATGAAGTAAAACTGGTTATACTTCATATCTAACACCACGGTGTTATCGGTAAATTCAATTACCATTTCACATTCAAATCTAATTAAAGATTTAACTATCGCCTGGAGCAAAACTGGTGCTACTCCATTCTCGATCATTTCAATCTAATTAAAGATTCATTAAAACTCCACTTAGTTTTAATCTTTAACTGGGTTAAAGAATCAGTGTTATTTAAAAACACAGTTCACGATAAACCCAAAATCACATTCATTAATTATCGGGTTAAAGAACGAGTGTTGTTTAAAACACTGTTCACGATAAACCCAAAAATCAATATCAATTCAATTCCAATTAAATATTATTTAATTGGTACACTTCATTAAATCTAAATAAAAAGATTTAATCTTTTCTCAACTGGGTTCAAGAACAGTGTTAGTGAAGACACCATTCACGACAAACCCAAATCACATTTGATATTAAATACAAGGCTCTGAATAGAAAATATACCGGCTTATATTCAATATCAAATTCTACAACTAACAAATATCGTATTGGAAATAACGATATAAATATATATCTTTCAAATTTCCATAACAACATCTGTATCATCACGAATTCCAACATCGAAATATTCCGAAGACAATTTCGATTCAAATCGACTCCAATGCAATCATTGGAAATTTTGGTTATTTTTAAAACCCTTTTCAAATTCAATTTATTTATTTAAAAATAAATAGAATTATATTTCTAGTTCAAAACTAGTTCATTTCGATAAAAATCTATTTTTATCTTTTCAAATATGGATTTTTTCATCCCAATTCTTTCTAAATCATTTCTTATGATTTTACACAAATTATTACTATTTTTAATAATTTTATCAAGGCCCGTACAGTCGATTTCCATCAACGGTCATCGAACTGCACTTACAACGACCTTTTTCGAATTTGATTTGGACGTATCTCCAAATCCAACTGTTAGATTTCAAATTTCTAATATTCATTAGAAAGCTCTTTTCGATATGAACCCAACGGTTCCGGTTTTAGGAGAATCCGACGGTCGGATCTCCCGTAATGTCCGTTTGAAATAAATGGTCGAAATTCGCGAACTGCCGCGGCGCGGCGCGTTCTATTCAGGCCATTATATTATATATATAATATATATAATATATATTTCGTCGATTTCTATTTAAAACGAATTATATGAATAGTTTTAATTTCTTTTCAAAAGCAATTTCAACTTCCTTTTCAATTCAAATCAAAATTGAATTCTTCTTTATAAATTCGTTTTAAAATTCATTTCTATTCAATTCAAATTTCAATTCAATTTGAATTCATTTCAATTCACTTTCAATTCAATTCGAATTCGTTTTCAATTTAATTCATTTCGAAATCGTTTTCAATTCAATTCATTTCGAAATCGTTATATATTCAATTCATTTCGAAATCGTTATATATTCAATTCATTTCGAAATCGTTATATATTCAATTCATTTCGAAATCGTTATATATTCAATTCATTTCGAAATCGTTATATATTCAATTCATTTCGAAATCGTTATATATTCAATTCATTTCGAAATCGTTATATATTCAATTCATTTCGAAATCGTTATATATTCAATTCATTTCGAAATCGTTATATATTCAATTCATTTCGAAGTCGTTATATATTCAATTCATTTCGAAATCGTTATATATTCAATTCATTTCGAAATGAATAAAATCGATATAAATATCGTTTACGTCAAAATGGCGTCAATCTAATCAACACGGCTTCATAAATTTCTATTTCAAATATTTTATTTCAAATATTTCTTTTTCAAAATAGTTGTTATTATCAAAATATTTCGTTCAACACATGACCAATCTCAAAGGATGAGTACTGTCAACACATGAACCGTTATTTTATATCGATAAAGATGTAAATTTTATTACTAAAATATTTCGTTCAACACATGACCAATCTCAATGGATGAAACTGTCAACACATGAACCTTTATTTTATAATATTCTTTATTTTTCAAATTGGAATGAGGCCCAATCAATTACCATATAAAGTTAATTATATGGATTTTCATACAACACATGTATATAATAACATTGAAAATAATCAACCATCAACCAAAGTGCACTACACCGTAAAAGCATCAAATATAGATATTCAACGCTTATAACAGCCTGTCAATCAATCGATCGACATATTTAATCAATCAGGATGAGTGAACTTCAAATTTCATCCCAACACCCGTGTGGGGTTTCAAACAATCAAACAAATATTTTATTCGTGCAGTTGGGCGATGTGTAAAATTTATCGACCCAATCAATGTCCTTCAAATAGGTGTACATAAACAAACCGTCTGGTTTGTAAATGAATATTTTATTTATTCACATTCACGTTAAAAATTATATTTTTAACGATAAAACATTTTATTCCAACATATGAATTTCTATTCAGTTCATTATTTAAATAAAATGATATTTTCATTTTTCTAACATATTTTAGAAAATTTCGGCGGCATAACGGCACGATACTAGAAACGGGACAAGGCCTAGCCTTATCCCCGGTCTAGTGAAGGCCCACGCCATTCACACATCAATCAAATCAATTTATTTCACCCAACAATTCAAATCAAATCATCTAATCAACTACACAACCAAACAATTTAACAAACAAGCCATCCATGGTCTGTGGATGACGGGTGTCGGGTGCTACTAAACACCGTCTACATCCTAGTATATATATATAACTAGAAAAATTAAATTGAAAGGTGAGAAGTTCTCACATATAGCTATCCTAGCTCCACGGCACTTCATTTGCAGAAGTCTTCGTCGTTCTGCCTCTTTTCACTTTCTTTGCCCGTATCCTCTACATATGTAGAAATCACATTTTTAATTCGCTATTCAATATATAAAAATCGAATTTTTACTTCGCTATTCAATATATAAAAATCGAATTTTTACTTTGCTTCTCAATATATAAAAATCGAATTTTTACTTTGCTTCTCAATATATAAAAATCGAATTTTTATTTCGAAGTTCAATAGATAAAAATCATATTTTTATTTCTAAGTTCAATAGATAAAAATCATATTTTTATTTCTAAGTTCAATAGATAAAAATCATATTTTTATTTCTAAGTTCAATAGATAAAAATCATATTTTTCTATCGAAGTTCAATATATAAAAATCATATTTTTCTATCGAAGTTCAATATATAAAAATTCTATTTTTCTATCGAAGTTCAATATATAAAATTCTATTTTTCTATCGAAGTTCAATATATAAAAATTCTATTTTTCTATCGAAGTTCAATATATAAAAATTCTATTTTTCTATCCAAGTTCAATATATAAAAATTCTATTTTTCTATCGAAGTTCAATATATAAAAATCATATTTTTCTATGGAAGTTCAAATCTTTTTCCATTCTAAAGCTCAAACCTTTTCCTTTTTAAAGTTTAAACCCTTTCTTTTTAAAATAAAATCAGAATTCTCCTTTAAAAAAAATCAGATTTATAATCTTTTAAAAAAATCAGTTTTAAAAATTCTTTTTAAATCAGTTTAAAATCCTTAAAAAAAAGATCAGTTTTAATCATTTTGAAATCGGTTTTTAAATCATTTAAAAATCAGTTTTCTTTTCAGTTTTTAAATAAAATAAAAATAAAATAAATAAATTAAAAACGACTTACAGAGGGGGGGAGTCTTGGCGTCGACGTCGCATCGCCGGAGGGGTGCTCGCTGTCGGGGGAAGATGCTGGCGGAGTGTGGCGCTGGGGTTCGTCGAGGTCACCAGGGGCTTCGCGTCGGTTTTCGTGGGGCTTGGGGGTTCGGGACTCACGCACGAGGGAGGAGGGAGAGGGGAGCTCGAGGGTGGTGGTGCGATGCCCTTGAGGAGGCGGCGGCGAAGTCTGGAGGGGGCGGCGGCTCGATTCGAATTAGGTTTCTTTTTTTTTTCTTTTTTTCTCGTTTCTGAATGAAGGATCGGGGGGGGGGGGGGGGCAATGAAGAGAAAAAAAGGGGGGGAAAGAAATTAAAATAATATATTTTTTTTCCTTTTATTATTTCTTTATTTAAAAAGGTTGACTTTTACATACGAATCTCAAATCGAGCCCAACGACCGTCGTCCATAGCGTTTCACCCCCATTCCGAACACAAAGGGATATGTATCGTAAGATGATTCGATCATTTTGATCAGTTTCCGTGGAATTTACATTTAAATCACTATATTGAATTTTAAACGTACATTTTAAATTACCGGGGGCACATACTAACTCTAAAAATTCTCGAAAAATATTTTCTAGCTTCGTATTGACAATACGGTCCTAACAAAACTAGTTTCGCCAAATTCTGAGACCGTTTGAAAAATGGCCAATTTCCAGTCGATTAAAATCAACTGAAACTGGTCAAACGCGTTTTCCTTTGCCACGCTCACATATTGATTCGAAAAATTATGAAATTTGAAACCTAGCAATAACTTTACATTACGGACCCAACAAAAGTGGTTTCGTCGAAATCCGAGGTCGTTTGCAAAATGTCCATTTTTAAGGGCCTGAATTCCATAGCGACTATTCAGAATTTTCAACTGGACATATCTTTTGATTCTCGCTACGAAATCTTGATTTGTCGGATTCGTTGGAAAGATATTATCAATTAGATCATAATGTTTTTGGTTTCACTAAAATCCGGATTGTTTTGCACCCGGTACATTCAATTGAAGTTTGAAATCGAATTATCGAACTACCGCGCCATTTTCACTTCTATTTATAATTATATATAAATATTTATATATTCTAACGACGACGTGTATAATATATACGTTCGAATTCTATTCAAAATAAATTTCTCGTCGATATTATTTAAAATAATCTATTTTAAATAATCAAAATTCGCTAAAATTGCCATAATAAAAATTTTAAACTGGCCCAGATTTTCGGGTTATTACATTTAGACTCTTGAAGGCATCCTCACACACTCCGTCCCAGACGAAGGACTGATTCTTTTTAGTCAATTGAGTTAACGATGCTGCTATCTTGGAGAAGTCCTGGATAAATTTACGATAATATCCAGCTAACCCCAAGAAACTTCTTACATCTGTTGCATTCATGGGCGTAGGCCAATCCTGTAACGTAGCCACCTTCGCAGGGTCCACGGCAATACCACTCTCTGAAACAACATGACCCAAGAATCTCACTTCCCTTCTCCAAAAATGACACTTAGAGAATTTTGCTTTCAATTGGTGTTTCCTCAACACCTCCATCACTATCCTCAAGTGTCCCTTGTGTTCCTCCTCTGTCCTTGAGTAAACAAGGATATCATCTACGAACACAAGAACAAACTTATTCAACTGATCTCTGAATACTCTATTCATAAGATCCACAAAGTAGGCTGGTGCATTGGTCAACCCAAACGGCATGACCAACCACTCATAAAATTCAGACGGCGTCCTAAAGGCCGTTTTCGGAACACTCTCATCCGCTACTCGAAGCTGATGAAATCCTGTCGCGAGGTCCAACTGGGAGAACACTCTTGCTCCTTCCAGTTGATCAAACAAATCATATATCCGTGGTAGAGGATACTTATTCTTCCTCGTCACCTTATTCAACTCGCGATAGTCCACACACAAACGAAGGGAACCATCTGCCTTAGTGGCAAACACAACTGGTGCTCCCCACTCGGAGACACTCCTTCTAATAAATCCCTTCTTCAAAAGATTGCTGACTTAAACCCCGAGCTCTCGCTGCTCCCTTGGTGCCATACGACGAAGTGGCATCACTATAGGTCTGGCATCTTTCACTAAATCAATACGGAACTCAATCTCTCGGTGTGGTGGAAGCCCGGTCACCTCCTCGAAGACGTCCGGATACTGGCCAACCACGGGCACATCTGACAACTCATCCTGCGGGATGTCGAGGGAATTTACAAAACTAGCCATAACCCCATCACTAGGTAGGCTGCCAAACACTACCCTCCGCCCATCATCCGCCCTCACTGTCACCAAAAAGCCCTCACTGTCTACCACCACCCCGTACCTTTGGAGCCAATCGACTCCCAATATAATGCCATACCCAGTAAAGCCCAAAACAAAGCAATCACAAACAAACATACATCCATGACCCGATAAGACCAAATTCCTGTAAATCATACTAAGGCTAGTCGAACCACCAATCGGGTTGGTCACAACCAATGGTCTATCGACTATCTCGGGTTCCAGTCCCAACCTATCTACCAGGTCACTAGATATGAAGGAACGGGAAGCCCCAGTATCAAACAAAACTCGAACTGGTATATCATAAATAGAAAGCATACCTTGAATAACAACATTCTTTCCTTTCTCCGCCGCAGTTGGGGCATTCGACGAAGAATGAACAGCATCAATAGCATATGATTTCACAATCTGCTTCTCCTTAAGAGGTTGCGGACACTTATCCTTATGATGTCCCACTTGACCACAGTTGTAGCACTTCCTTTCCGCTGGCTTGGCCCGACATTCTTTAGCATAATGGCCTTTCTTTCCACAGCTGAAGCACTCAACATCCTTCTTGCTCTTTTTCTGACCACCTTTTGATTGGTCCTGCTTCCTCTTATTCTGAGAGTTATTCTTGCCTCCACCGTCTGCTTGCGGCTTTGGCCCTTCTGCAGATGCAGCCTCATTCTTTGACTTAGGGTAAAGGCTCTCAGATCTCAAAGCTTTCCCCACGAGCGATTCAAAAGTCTCATCGATGTGGTTGATAAGCCTTTCCCCCAAGTATCCATCCAAACCAGTAATGAACTTCTCATTCTTCTTCTCAGGAGTATCGATAAGAGATAGTCCATATTTCGACAAAGTTTCGAACTCAGCAATATAATCAGAAACTTCCCTTTCGTTCTGCTTGAGTTCCAAGAACCTCTTGAACAATACTGACTTCTGGGCAGCTGGAATGAACTTCTCGCTAAAGCGAGCCTTGAACTGCTCCCAAGTAACCCGATCCTCTGGAGTTGCTGTTCTAATGGCATTCCACCAATTCATCGCTCGCCCTTGCAGCTGACGAGACGCTAGACTTCTCTTCATCGCATCCTCAAGACACAAGTAATCGAAGATACGGTCACAGCTATCCATCCAGTCCTGAACATCCGTGGACGACTCTGTTCTGTGGAACGGTTTTCCACCAAGGTTAGTGTAATCCTTGTCACAACTTGGCGAAATCGACCCTAGGCGCCTGCACTACTGGGATAACACCAACTCCGGGATTGGGAACTGTCCCTTGCACTTCTCTGAGCATGTCTCTCATGAGGTTAGTAAACATTGCCCTGATGTCAGCGGCATTCCCTTGGTTGGTCCCTCTACCAACACCCCTCGTGTCTCGGCTCATCGTCAATCTGAAAATGAAAAACGATTAATGACCCCATAGTGGTGCTAGTGCAGTGCGACTTCATTCTGATACTACTAATAGTATATATATACATAGCTTTTGAAAACCAAAATAATTACAAATACGTGCTCTCATATACGTACTATCTCTCCCTAGTGTCTTTCCCTAGGTTAACTACGCAACCTAGAGCTCTGATACTAAGTGTGACGGCCCGCCCCGCACCAACCGACATTTACTCTCCAAAGGTGCACTGTACACATGTCCAGTTAGCACGGAACGGGTCGTGAGAAGGGAAAAAGGAAGAAGGAAATGAACATACAAAGAACCTGTAGAATGTCTCACAGCACATAGAATAAAATATGATAATAACATACTTGACATAAAACAGGAGAGACAATGCATAAGCTGAAAACCAGAACTAAACATCATAGCAGCGGAAATCCAAAATACAGCTTATTACAACTTTTCAAACTGTCTCAAAGCAAAAGCAAGATAAAGGAGGTACACTACTAATGCCCAAGTAGCAACCACCAACGACACAGGGAGAATGTGTATATATATATATATCATACGTGGAAGCCTCCTGCCCGTCTCCGAATCAGCTACTCGCGCATCACCCGCTAACATGTCTCTAGTCTTCTCGTGTGAGCACCCAGAGTAATAAGAGGAGACATAAAACTCTGGGTCAGACATAAAGCCTGGTATGAGCGATAAGCATCTAAAGTGAACAATAACAGGTAGACTAAAACATACCTGAACCTGAACATGCAACCAAAGAGTTAGCACTACATACAGTACAACACTCTAAGGTACCATATCAAACGGTGTAAAGATACGGAGGTGGGGGAGGTGTGCATGTCATAATGATGGCAAACAATCAAACATAGCATCCATCCTCACATCTCTCACTCAGTGCGTAAAGCATACGATATTCACCACTTCGATCACCCAACATACCTTGCTACGATCACTCTTCCCCATGAAGTCATAAATGGCTTCACTGCACTGATAACGTAGCCACTAATCCTTTGCTATGTCCACTTTGCCTCATGGAGTCACAAGAACCCCACTGCACTGGCTCATAGCCTTACTAATCCTTACTATGTCCACTCTGCCCCATGGAGTCACAAGATCCCCACTGCACTGGCTCATAGTCTTACAACGCATCACCTTGCCCCTCAGGTCATAATGACCCTACTGCACTGATAACGTAGTCTTGCTACCATCATTCCTTTTTAGCGGTGAATCGAAGTTATGAACGTCGACAACTCCTTAGCACACGTCCCGCAGCAAAGTCCAACCATGATGTGAACTCATTGGTTCCCAACTGGATCCTGAGCTCTAACTTCCCATATCGGACTACCTTTGCATCTCGGGTTTTTGGTCAATACTGGGTCGGGTCGGGTTCCTCCTCAAGCCATCGGTTCGGGTCGGTGTCCTCCATCTGTTCGGGTCGAGTCTCCTTCTGGTGCGGTTCGGGTCGGGTATTCCTCTGGGGTCGGGTCGGGTGCTTCACTCCGGGTCGGGTCGGGTGCCTCTCCTCCAGTCCCTGCTTCCGCTTCGATCCGCCTCGTCATCCTCCACGCGCTTCGATCCGATCCATCCTCCTCTATCCGCTCCGATCCCTCCTCTTTGATCCGATCCGATCCCTGTTAGCGTGGCCTTCCTTTTTTCCAGTTTTCCCAAGTGCCAGGTTCCGATCCGATCGAATCCTTTGCCCAGTTCAACATATCCGATCCGAGCCCCCTATTCGATCCGATCCGAACCCTGCACTGTTTTCTGAAATTGTTCCAGCAAGTGTATACGCCATTCGACGACGTTTTCGACCATTCTAACTATTGAAATCAATCACAAAGCATTTCATATAGTCATAGCAATATGCATAATCAACCACAAACATCAAAACATCAATATGATATATTAAAATGGATCAAACATACCCAAAATCCCATATTTACCCTTAAGCATGTTTAGGTGAAACTAATGATAGGATTACCAAAACTTAACCAAATTAACCCAAATTCATATCAGAGGTCTAAAACATCATTTAGGAATTTATGAACATTTTTTCCGAATTTTATCATGCTTAAATTCGCTAATTAACACTAATCACCCTTAACTAGCCATAATTAGTGTAAAACTATGCAAATCACTCACCTTAGCCACAAATAAACTAAGATCTGAAATAATTCTCTGATTTGATGTGAATCTCAATGCCAAACAGCAGCTCCAGTGTTGATTTGGTGTAGATCTTCCTTGATTAGGGGTTGCTAAGCTTAATTCTTGACCAAAAGATGATTTGGAGGTGATTTAGAGGTTGGAGGCCATTTTTAGGGATCCTTAGTGATAAGTGGAGGCTAGAAAACTGAAATGGAATGATCCTCTATCTCATTTCAGCCTTCCCATAACCCTAATCCCGAAATGGGTTATGGGCCTATCCACTAATCACCCGATTTGGCCCGGTTAAACAGTTTTTCACCCTCCAAACATTATTTCAGCCATATCTCCCAAACGGTAAGTCCGTTTGACTATTATGACCAATCTACAGAAAGGTAAACCACCAAACGAATCCAATGGAAGTGGTATCAAGTCAAAATTCCTTTCCAATCAAAAGTTATGGCCAAAACAATACCAACTAGGGGAAAAATGGTCATTTAAAAATCGACAAAAATCATGAACATGGGAAATGACTCTAATAGATGTTTCCCAAAGTTACATGACCATACAACTTCACATGGGAAAGAAATAAAAAATCTACAATCCTATGATGTGTAGAATATGGGTCGTTACATATGAATGCTGGGTTTTCCACAAGGTATCCTAGCTTTATGATCTAGGCTCGTTATCAAGGTTATGGTTTCTTTATCACACTTTATCTTGGCTTGGAACTCGCTCAGCCAGTCCAATCCAAGAATAGAATTGAAACTTTTGAAATCTATGACATATAAATCGAATCGAAAGGAATGTGAGAGATATAACAGTGCTATATCCTCACAGCACATTTTTAACTTAGTTTTACCCCCAATAGGATTTGATACACAAATTGGGTTTGGGGAAATAATCGGTTTAAGGTTAAATTGGTCTACAGTTTCAGAAGAAATAAAACTGTGTGAAACGCCGGTGTCAAATAAAACTCGAAGGTAAAATCCTTTAAATTGTAAAGTACCTTCCAGCACTCCCTTCCATTTCACATTCTGAGAGCCAGATGGTTCATTCTTGATGGCATACACTTTTGCCTGAGGTGCCCTTTTCATCAGTGGACAGTCTTTCACCATGTGAACTGGCTGGTGATAGTTGAAACAAAGGTTTTTCAGTACCATCTCATTTCTCTGAACCTGTTGCTACTGCTGTGACTGTTGTTGAGGCTTTCTTTGCTGCTGTTGCAGTTGTTGTTGCTGAGGTTTCTTGTTACCCTTTTGTTTTCAGAACCTTGCAATGTGACCCTTCTGCTTGTAGTTGTGACATAGAACGTTCTTGAAACGATCCTCAGTTTTCTGTTAACCTGTCTTTCCTTGGTTCTTGTTATCCTTCCAGTCAGAGTTAAACTTCCTTTTCTGGGTATTCCCTCCACTCGCTTCTCCAGTTTGAACCTTTGCTGCAGTTGGGTTTTTAGCATCCAGGGCTTCATACCTGAGAGCTAAATCCACGAGTTCAACAAATGGATCTTTTAGATGCCCCATCACACGATCTTGAAGACTATCCTTTAATCCTGCTATGAACATTTCGTTTTTCTTCAGTGAGGTATTTACCAACCCTGGTCCAAAGCTTGATAGTGCATTGAACTTGTTCTCGTACTCAGTGACTGTCATGCTTTCTTGTTTCACGTCGATGAAGTCTCGGTACATCCTGGTTTTCCCAGTTGCTGGCAGATACTGAGCTTCAAAAGCTTCTTTGAACATAGCCCAACTAAAATCCTCTTCTAGAGCATTTGCAGTCTGGGCATCCTACCAGATAGCTGCAGCTCTCTCCAGATTCCATGATGCTAGGAGACGTTTGTACTCGTCATCCAACTTTAATCCCTTAAAAATCTTTTCACATGTTCTAATCCATGCTTGGACGTCAACCAGAGATTCCGTTCCCTTAAAAGTTCTTCCTCCCAGAGTAATGTAGTTCTTGCAAATCATAGTGAAGTTCAACTGTATCTGAGCTTGGACTACTTCTGCCGTATCCACTTAGGTCTGATTAACAGTGTGCCCGTTGGTTGTAGTTGCCCTACTTGCTCATCGGCCTCGCCTTGCTTGAGAACTCATTGTCAATTTCCTGAGTATATGGTTTGAGAGTTAATACTCGTTGGGAAAACAGTCTTAGGGATAATCTAAATAAATAACTAGGGTCGTCCTATACTAAATGGTTTTTATAAAAATACGCTCTCTCAGCACTAACTCATAGCCTAGGTGTTCAGAAATCCTAAGCTCTGATACCAACTATAACGGCGCGATTTCGATGCCTTGAAAACCTTGTCATTATTGAAAGAATTTAGAAGTTGAGATAGAAAAGATAGAACTTATAGAATAGAAGAGTAAGAAGTTATCAGAATCTCACAGCGGAATTTCACAAATACTTATATATTACATCACAAGGTCTGATACATCAGAGTACATAATACATCATCATCATGGTTCAACATCATAATTATACAGTACCATATTACAATACCATAGATACTCAAACTGGGTAACTAAAACATATATGCTACTAGTGTCTTGAACTTGTTCTACATCATGTTCCACTTGCCTTACCTGAATCTACTTGTCTACCCATAATAAATATTGTGAGTACCCAAGAGTTTAGGAAACACAAAAATAAACTCTGGGCAGTCAGGGGACTGGTGTGAGGAAACATAGTTAAAATTGTAAACAGGGAAATAAGTGTCAAGTTTCTCATGTTGATCCACGTTTTTACTTTAGAAGCATTAGTTCAAACCATAACTAACATATAGGAGATGACCAGGTAATTTATATCGAAACGTTTGATATTATGATAGTTCGTATCAGATAAATAAAATCTAGTGAAACGCTTGCAACTCACGTTCACGTATATAGTATAAAATCTTAAAAATCGCAGAGCGCGTATTGGAGTTTGGATTCCAACAGACAGGGTATGGGAGCACCCACCGATCAGTGTACTCTAGAGAGGATACACTGGGGTTCAACAAGAACGTCTTGTAACCTGGCCACACATGACCGTCCACTCATTTAGCTTGAGTGTGACGAATATATTATCACTCCTACGGTTGAGCTCGATTTACCGTTTCCGAATGCTACAGCAACGAAAGAGATTTAAGAAAGTTGAATATGGAAATCCTCTAGATGGTGATAATATACCGTGCTTGGGTATGACCCAACTAGCCATGCTGCCTAGCCCAACTTTTTGCTACTTCCGGGTTGTGAAGTTTAGAGGTCACGTCTTTCTTCTGACAGATTTATTTCTTTTGATTCTTTGAATGCCACATCGTCCTATCCGTCAGAAATACCCATTCGATTACCCAAATATGTTACCGGTAATAAATCTAAGAGAAACAAATTTCTCTTCCACCAACGTAATATACTTACGTAAATTCGATGTGTAAAATCTGACTGACATACGTTGTCAGACACTCATCCATTCGGGTTTGTTCTGGGACTGAACAGACCAAAAATACTATTTTAAAATATTGCTTGCATCTCGTTGACTTTAGCATTCTGATATGCGTCGTATACTTCGAATCGAAGTGGAATTGTTTATTCCGGACTCTTCGAACGATGTACGAAAATCTTTTTACGGCCGATAAATGTTTATCGGTTTAAATCAGGAGTATTACTTCGTTACAGATTAATCAACATTCTACAAACATTGTCTGCTTATCTGGTTTACCTCAGAATAGTTACATTATTCTTTAAAAATAATCAGTTGAGGTGTAAGTAGTTTACACAGTGTTTTGTTCATCAGTTGGAAATGCTCGTGCTTCGCACACTGTATATTCTTTCTTTGTCATTTTTGCTTGGGCGATGTTTCAAACTTTTCCCTTTCCTTTTTATTCCTTTTCTTTATGACTATTTAATTTATAAATAATTTAAATAATAAATTTAAATTATTAATTTACATATTATTTAACTTCAAACTGGTCGAACTCTTACAGTCGAACCTGTCGGTGTGATCTACTTTTGTTACTTTCCACTTGCCTTCTGCTTAATTAAATAAAACTCTTCTTTTTATTTAATTAATTAATTTATTTTTATTTTTATTTTTCATTTAAATTTAAAATTATTTTTAAATTTAAAATCATCGTTTAACCGAAGTACCAAGGTAACGGTTTGCAAATCAAAATACCGGCTTTGGCACTGCCAAAGTACCGGATTTTGCACTGCCAAAGTACCTGGCTTTGGCACTGCCAAAGTCACTGGACTTGGCAAGTGCCAAAGTACCATGCTTTGGCACTGCCAAAGTCATTGGACTTGGCAAATGCCAAAGTATCATGCCTTGGCAAGTTTCAAGGCACTGGTCTTGGCAAATGTCAAATACCAGACTTGGTACTTTAGCTTTCACCATATCAGTGCACGGTGGTGCACGTGCACACCACCTCGACTCGACGAGGAGCCACCGCACCCATCCCAACAAGTCGCGCTCCACCTCCAGTCCATCCTCCACCCGTCCGATCACCTGTTCGCCGTTGCTACAGTGATTTGACTGTCGAGCTCCCTCACGTCAAAAAATGACATCGGGGAAACCACCTCGTGCTTCAACCTCAGGCCATATGTCGCTGTCCCCTTCCGACCACGACACCACACCCCTCTGACGTTGCCATTCCCCCATGTCCGATCCCCCATGCCTCGCCCGTCGATGAACAATTCCGACGCAAACAAACGAACCCATCAACACAAGAAAAACCCTATTTCTCCCTCGATCTCAAAATTTATACATTAGAAAAATTAAATTGTATTTTTCCCCGATGCTCCAGTCCCCGATGAAGCTCTCCTCCCAACCGCCTGACCTCTGGTGGCTCCGACGATCGGAATTTGACAAAAAACCCAATCCCGTTCATGTCTGAAATTCTCGTGATCCACTAACTTAAAAATCATGATTTTCATTTTAAAAATCATCGTTTTGATCTGCGATTACGTGTATATGATTCGAACCAGTTTTTATAACATTTGAAAATCCAGTTTGAAATTTCATTATAGAGAGTTTAACTGTGTTTCCCGGCTTATCACATATACTTTAAAACATGATTTCCTTTGATCTGATTTGCAACTGTATGATAAGTTTGTACTAAATTCATACACTTTTATCAAATCAAAGATGAGGATTATTATTTTCTAATTACTACAGGGATTCAAATGTACCTCCTCTGTGGTTTCCAAACGCAGTACAGGTGCTAAAAAAACTAAATCGTTTAACAAACTTACATTATCATTCTAACAAGTTTCTACATGGATCTTAGTCCATGTATATAAGAGTGTTTGATCATCAGGTTTTAACAATAACAATGATCAGATCAAAACTTGGCAGAGAAAACTATCAACAAAAAATGTTTTATAGTATTATCTAAACCAGAAATTTTGAAGGTGTTTCACTCACCATAAAGCTATCCAAGATTCCAGAAAATGTCTTCAGATTTTAGTACGAAGTTTTCAGTTTTTGTTTGTGAGAAAAAAGTGTGAGATCTTTGATGTATTTATAGTGGTTTTCATGCTTTAAACAAATATTTTCTGCACATGTGTTCACAGTAAAAATCCTTTAGCCTCAACCCTCATTCTTTAGTCCCTATGGCCATATTTTGAGGGAGAACATGCATTGAAACTTTGTTTTATTAAGGGTTCTAGCCAATGAGAGGGTACTAGGTGCTATCTTCTAGAAGCTTTCACCTTAATTTCATTAAATGCTAGGATCCCTCTTGGATTTTAATGTATTTAACAAATGGGTTCTCCTTGTCTCTTCTTTGCTGGATATTTCTTTGCACACGCAAAACTGAAATGTAGAGACTTTTAGGGAATGGTTTTGCAATCCTAGTTTACTATTTCAAGTATCATTCATTAATTGTTTTTTTCCTCATATGGCTTTGAATTTTGTCTTATGTACTACAATATCTATGTTGACAAAAAGAAACAAATGTTTTTATGTTTTATTTGTTTTATGTATTCATGTTTTGCCGCATTGTCTTCTTTGTCATCTACATGTTTTTTGATTTATTATAAGGTCCTTCTCTATTTCTTAAGTGAACAAAAATACCTTTTCTTATATACCATTCATGTTGTATGGATTTTGTTTTAAATCCTTGCTTTGTTAATATAACAAACTATGAAGTATTATATTTCCTCATATTTATATTCTCTTATGAATTTCTATTTAAATATTTTATACTTGTTTTATATTTTCAAATCTAAGATTTAATTATAATATTATTACATACATATGCTTATACATATATATTTGTTTCAAGAATCTCTTGAGTTTTGAATTTAAATACAAATCTCATTTTAATTCCTTATTAAAATGATTTTAAAAATGGTCGAAAAAGTCGGGACATTACACATAAACCTCCGACTGATTCAAACATGTTTACTAAATGGTTAAGTTTGTGGGCCTATATTTACTAATATTACCCACCAACCCGATATGTACTTAAACCTCCCATACATTATGTCATATTGGTTAAGTGTTGTCCATTCATGTTGAGTTAACCAACGTACTCATCATGTCATGTTGGTTAAGTGTTTCCTATTAACTTATCCCCGTTCATTCATCAGATTATATTGGTTAAGTATTTATCCTTTACTTTACCTCATTCGTTCATCAAGTTATATTGGTTAAGTGTTTCTTATTTACTTAACCCCACGCGTTCATCATGTTGTATTGGTTAAGTGTCATCAATCAATTCAAGTTAACTTAACCCTCCCACTTGTGTTACATTGGTTAAATGTTGCCTTCTTGTGTTAACTTAACCCTTCCACGCATCCTGTTATATTGGTTAAGTGTTGCTCTCTTGTTTTTACTTAACCCTACCCATTCATCATGTCATATTGGTTAAGTGTTTCTTATTAACTTAACCTTTCTCATTCATCATGCCATATTGGTTAAGTGTTTCTTATTAACTTAACCCTACTCATTCATTATGTCATATTGGTTAAGTGTTTCTTATTAACTTAACCCTGCTCATTCAACATGTTGTACTGGTTAACCTAACCCTACTTACTTGTTCAATTAACATGTTATAACGGTTAAGTGTTCTAAATTTACTTAACCTCACCTTCTTGTCTACTTAACAAGTTATAACGGTTAAGTGTTGGCTTAGTTAACTTAACCCTACCATTCTTAACATGTCTTGTTCATTAGCATTAACTGATTTATTAATGCACCAACCTCTCACATTAGATCTATGTTGCGGTTACTGGATGTGCCAGGCGGTTCCGGGCAGTTTTACACCACAACTCAATCTAACCTCGGGTTTTTCTCGGGCATGATGCACTAACCTCTCAAATCAGATAGGTGTTATTGCGGTTACTGGATGTGCTGGGCGGTTCCGGGCAGTTCTACATCGCAACTCAATCTAACCTTGGGTTAGGCGTGTTTATCTTAGCCAATTGGTTCATTTACAGATTATTCCAACTTCAGGCTAGTTATGTCAATTTATTCATCTACATCGTAGGATTTCCAATTACAGTATTCACTTTCAATAGATTTTTGCATATTAGTCAGTTTAACAAATTAAACATCGCTTAAAATTCCATTAACATATCTCACCTAACCGTAAATTAAGCCTATAAACTTACATGCCCAAAACCATGGTCATAATTTCACAATACAACACACGCCCTAGGGTTTAGTCATATTGCACCATACAAAATATTCTCCAAAAACCCCTAATCTTGATTCATAGTATAAACTATGCCCAATTATAGCCTTTAATTACGGTGCATACCAGTTACCCAAAATCCCAATTTAGGCGTGTTCACATTTAACTGTTATCCCTATCTTACTATAGGTTTTCATGACTAAGCCATATACGCAATGATCTCCTTCTTACAACTCATAAACTATCATATATGTATATATGCCCCAAACTTTAAGTCTTAAACCACAATATGTACTATGCCTTACATGTTTCTAGTTCAATTTTATGCCCCAAACCCTAAGTCATATGTCCAATATACTTTATGCCTAAATTTTAAAGTCAAATGTTCAATCCCCTTTATGTTTTAAATTACAACATATGTTATGTCCATCAAATCAGTTACAAATCAGTTATGCCCAATTATACATAATTTAATAATTTTCCCAATTTCAGCGCTAGTCATGTACAAATCATATATTATGCCCAATTTTATTTCCAACGTACGTTCATCTCTTATGAGATTTGGCTGAGGCTCGTAGTAGCCTGGCTATAAAAAAGGGAAGAAGGAAAGTAGTGATAAAGAATGGACATAATAATATCAAATGAGATAGATCTAATGGATATAGAAAGACATATAGAAATAGGCATAATCTCAAATTCAGATTTATTACAATGTCAGAATCACAATTGAATTTACTTCTAGAAGTAACATGAACTTACAAACTATGGATCGGTCTTGAATTCTAGGATCAGATTTCTGAATTTGAAAAGCAATCTCTTGACGTAGACTAATGATTCTCTATATTAGATTTGATTCGTAGCTTCTAACTTGCTTCCTAGTTGAAGAAGAAATGGTGGCTAGGCTAGGTCGATCATGGACAGCATGGTGGCTCCTTGGAATGAAATTGTGTGATTTAGGGTTGAGGATTAGGGTTGCTTTTATAGACGTTTAGACTTATGTGAACCGTGAGATCAACCCAGGAGCAATCACCACCATCCAGACAAGATAGAGCTATCCAGAAATTGCCACCTCTGCCCTAGTGGCTTAGCAACAAATCACAAGTCGTCACTGTTTGTATCTGGGCGAGGGGGTCAACCTCTATAGGGGGTCGACACCCCAGTCGACACCCCACTTGGGGGGTCGACACCTATGTCGACCCCCCCGGGGGAGTCGAGCCCTATGGGCGGGATTTTTCCCGCCCAGCCGATTTCGAAATTCAAACTGCTTTTTCGATTTAATTATTATTCATATTTAATTTCTGATTTAACATGAAATCTTCTGAACTCCATAACTTCTTCATACGGAGTCCGATTTACGCAAACTCGAACTCTATCTCAAGCAGAGTTCCGAGATGAACGCAATGGCGTAAACCGTTTCCCTTAATGCTTACTTTAGAATTAAGTGTTCTTTAATTCGTTATTTTAATATTCATAGAAAATACGGGGTGTTACGACTTATATTTCAAAATAACTTAAATTATATTGTAATTCTGAACCACAAATTTACGGTCATTTAAAAAAAAGAACCTTTAACCTCATTTGATGTAAAAGGCAATGGGGTTTTGGAAGGTAAGATTTACATAAATGATATTTCCATTATAGTATTGCTTTATATTAGGGATTTTCATAATTTACCTCGAAAGAATTAGCTGACAATTTAAAATTTCTACAATTATGTCAGAAACCCTAATTAGAGTTACCAATCCTATTGGTAATAAAAGCAATTTGGTATAGTTTGTGAGAAAATATTTGTTATCTATTCTTCCCAACACTCTCCATGTAGCATAATTGTTCTTAGTTTTATTAGGTTCGAAATTGTACATGGCATTGATTTTCTTTCAAAATATAAATCCATCCTTAGTTATATGGGAAGAACCACAACTATAGAAAGTGGACGAGGTGCAATTATTGTAATTATATGCATTTAGCCTAGTCCCTTAGTTCATTCTAAAATAGCGAGATAACATACCAATTATAAAGGATTTTTCTGACTTATTGAGGAATTTAAGTATTTAACTCCTCATATGGAAATTAAGTTCAGTATTAAATTCATTCCCAATACTGGATCAGTTTTTCATTCTTTTCAAAGAATAGCTCTCAAGGTGTTAGTGAATTAAGAAACCAAACCAAAAATTGTTGAAAAAGGGATTAATTAAACCAAGTCTATCAAGTTGGAGCTCGACTGTGGTATTTGTCGCAAATTTGGATGGTTCCCTGGGTTTGATTACCGATACATAAATAAGAAAACTATCTAGAACAAGTATCCTTTATCTTGTTGGGATGACTTGTTCGACAATCTTAATAGTGCTCGGGTATTTCAAAAATGGGCCTACCTATATGATTTCGCCAATGAGAATAATGGCAGAATGCCTCCCTTATACTGCATTTAAAGCACTTAATATTTTTTATGAGTTGTCGGTAATACCCTTTGGACTAACTAATAAGCTTTCCTATTTTGTCTATCTTATGAGCAGAATGATCAGAGTAGTTCTTCACAAATTTGTGTTATTTTTCATTGATGACATTCTCATGTGCTCTGAAACAGAGGAAGAACATGAAAGCATATCGAGATTGTGCTGGAAATACTTAGAAAGAATGTGTTTAAATCTAAATTCTCAAAGTGCCACTTCTAGGAGGAGAACCTTTGGTTTCTCGGACATGTTGTGACTAAAGAAGGGAGGTTAGATGATCCTGGAAATATTATAGCCATCATGGACTCGAAATAAAAAAATACTCCAAAGGAGATTCGCAGCTTCTTTGGGTTGACTGATTATTAACAAAGATTTATTCAGAATTTCTCCAACATCGTTTATCATTTAACCGAGTTAACCATGAAAGATGAAAAGTTAGAGTGGATATCGAGGTGCGAAGAATCATTCCAAGAGCTCAACCAGAAGTTAAATACCACTCGAATCTTAACTATTATTGTTGAAAGCGTGGATTTACCATTTGTGCATTCTTGCAGAGAAGCGTAAGAGCGGTACTCAGGCAACACAGAAAGGTCATAGCCTATGTATAACGACACGGTAGAATTTAATGCTAAAGAATTTCGAAAATAATACATTATCCAGTATTTACTAGCCCAAAACTCTAGTATCGTAAACTAGATAGTTAATAGAAAGAAGTTAGAGGGTGGCACTTAAAAAGAAAGAAATGTTAGAATAAAGAAGTAGAGGAAAACATCAACACTACAGAATCAGAGTAGAAATTGAATCTCACAATGGAACGAATAAAATATAATATATTAGAAACTCTTTAATCAAAGAGGAAACTGTGTGTATGTATGTATGTATATATATATGGCTACAACATCAGAGTACACACTAGATCAATACAAAACACAAAACGGAAATAATTTAATACTAGAAAATATGGAAATATGTCTCGACTCCAGCTTCTCTCCTGAAGCTCCAAGTGAAGCATAACCTAGAAATATACTCGGTCTGACCCGAGCATATTTTGAGGAAAGCAAAATCACATGAGTCAGTCTGGAATACTTTCAGTGATAGAACTCACCTCAGAAAACTTGCTTAACTTTAGAAAATTCTTTAAAAGAATGGAACTCTACAATGATCGCTGTTTTAAATCTCGGAAATATCATCTGATATCTCGTTTTAGGTTCCTACTGGAATGAAATAACAAATCTCATTGTAAATCTCCTTTCAAATATACCGATCGAGATGAGATACTGGAATATCATCTGAGATCTTGATTTTTCTGGTTAAAATTTAGATCCGTGCCTAAACCAGAACAATAATTAAAAAACTCAAATCTATGCGTGATAATCTGTTTATATTTGACATTTTGCATGCTAAATGACCATATCGTATGTGCATATATGTTCTATAATGCTTATGTTTTTCATATTCATCTTTATATGTTACATATATGTTACAAAAGAAATTATGTATTTTATGTTCTACTTTTGCTGAGATTTTAATGTTTCAGACCTTTTTGTGTTCTATTTCTAGTAATAATTCATGTTCATGGGTAATATGTTGTAAGCAATAACCTATTTGCATTGTGTTATATTTTTATTTTAAGCATATTACAATTCTGAGTATGACTGATCTTTCGTAAATTGAGAACAAAGAAGCGATTTTGCAATACAAGTTTAATTTACTATATTTATAATAACATTCATAAAAATCATTGTGTAAGAATATAATTTTAAAAATATCATGTACCCCAAGATTGTTTCGATATAAACTTTTAGCCCCGAGATGGAAATCCGAGATGAACTCCCGAGATATACTCATATCATCCGAGATCACCCCCGATACAAGATTAAGTTTCTAAAATCCCCGAGACGTAACACAACGATATCTGAGATTTAAAACCTTAAGTAAGACATGACCACACATAAACTTGGCACGTGTTTTAACCTTACAACACCCAAATCACTTATTATATAAAAATCCAGTGATATTATATTAATGTCTGTCAATCCACAAATAAAATATGGACATTGTTGGTAAGCTTGCATCTCACTTTCTAACATAGGTGGTATACAGGTAAAACTCATGGTTCATGTTGGAGCCTAGATTTCCAACATGGCTAGTATGGAACCACCTTCCAACTAGTGTTCCCTAGAGATAAAATACTAGTGTTCAATAAGAACATCTTGCAACCCGACCACACATAACTAGCCACTCATTCAACTTGAGTGTACCGATTATATTATCCCACGGTTGGTAGAGAACAAACTATATCCATTCTGAAGCATACAAAATGGAGAACTGATTTCTCTAGATCAGGCGATGATGTACCCCAATGAGTATGACCACATAGCGCTGCTGCAAGCTCGATTTTAATCATTTTCCGGTTGATGAGGCTTAAGGTTACGAATAACTTTTTAGAACCATCACATCATCATTTGCTTTGAATGCCATATTTTCATATCTGCCAAATCACTAATTGATTTGCACAAATATACTTCGGTGTTAAGCTAAAAGAAGTTGTCTTTTCCATCACCATACTCGGTATATTCGTAAAAATCAATATATGCTATTTTAGGAAATACTATATCATACATTTGTCCATACAAGTCATCTAGGAACCAGATGAACTGAAGACACTCTCCCACCACATCCAATATAGGAATCACCTCATGGATCAGTAGTGAGTAGTCCTTGTAATTCAAAGATTTCAATTATGATAGAATCGCCGCCAAAATATCTCTAGGAGCTACCCAGACAAATTCAACAAGTTGTCCTTCCGCTCATGAAGATCCACGTCTTAAAATTTTAAATCGCATAAGCATCCCTGCAAGTTAATTCAAACGCAAAGTCAGCTCGAAGTAGTTTTGGGTCCAGTTCCCATACCGGTCTCCTCGAATGAATACATCAAAAGTCAAAAGGAAATTTATTTGATAGTGGTTGTTTAACTATCAAATCACAATAGTACTGTCAAATACATCAGTAGTTGAGGTCCTTTTTATTTAAAATCATTAATTTGAAACCATTTAACTAATTTAAAATCAATTCAATATACTTATTTCAACTAAATGAGCATATTCACAAATCGATTGTTTTTATTACTTCAGAAACAATATCTCTTATTTACTTTCAAACCAGTATAACCTCTTATTTCATTCCTCTGAAATCCCTTGCCATTTACTAATTTCTAGGAATAAGTGTATTCCAAAAACCATACTATTTCCATTACTTAGAAAATATCGTTATATACCTAACCAAATGGTATAAGTATAATTACAATTTATAACTAGGTCAAACAATATTTTACTGATACATTATTTATTATTAAACCCAACAATTTTATAAATTTTCTCTAAACGTTGAAAATAAAAGTTGCAATCCTTCGTCTTATGAAAATAAAAATTATTTTCATTATCATTTTCATTTCAATCTAATATCACCACTTGGATAAGAGTGAAGTCGTTCAAGTTGGGGTATTTTATTTACCTGTCAGACTTTAACTCGACAACTTCTAGGAATAAGTGTATTCCCAAAACCATACTATTTCCATTACTTAGAAAATATCGTTATATACCTAACCAAATGGTATAAGTATAATTACAATTTATAACTAGGTCAAACAATATTTTACTGATACACTGTTTTCTATTAAACCCAACAATTTTATAATTTTCTCTAAACGTTGAAAATTAAAGTTGCAATCTTTCGTCTTATGAAAATAATAAATTATTTTCATTATCGTTTTCATTTCAATCTAATATCATCACTTGGATAAAAGTGAAGTCGTTCAAGTTGGGGTATTTTATTTACCTCTTAGACCTTTACTCGACAACGTTCTTATCTTGAGATAGTTAAAAGTTTGTAACACAAAAGCTGATATAAATTATAATATCACAAGTCTTATTTAGTATTTTATTCTAATATATAGTTTTATAAACCATTCTTTACTTTTCCAAATTTATTTTGACTTTGATTCACATTACTTAATTTTATTATGTAAGATCTTACTATAATACAAGCCTTAAGCCTTAATCCTTTTTAATACCATTAAATTATAACTTGGATTTACTACCAAAAACTATTTACCAAACCTATTAATCGACGTATTGTATATGTCAATTTCACTTTGGTTTATATAGCCACTTTGGTTTTGCTTTAGGTCTGGAATGTATGTGTCAATTCCACTTGTGAAAGAAAGACCTAACCTATTAATCGACGTATCAATACATGATTAAAACAAACTTTAACGATGGTCACCCGTAACTAACCACATTCTCTATACCAGCATATGATATACTTTGAATATTCTTTGTTAACGTCGGTCTTGATGTGGGGCTTTACACTTTAATAAATAGATGGAGCAATTTATAACGTTGATATCTCCCATGACTATGTAGCAATCAAAAAGATATCGATCTTATAACCAAAATAGGGATGCCTAATTGAAGAGTATGGATACCATAAATAAAAAATGGCACTTTGTAAGTATCACAAGAATTATTTAATTTGCAATAAAAGTTGTAACTTAACAACATCTCTTGCCTTTGGTCAACTAACTTATTGGAATCAAAATACTTTTCATTTCGGTTTTGAAATTTACTGGAAATACGGCTTACATTATATAAATTGATCTACGTACTTCTGAAATTAACAATTAAACGATACAAGTTATAAGCATTTCCATCATACCTAGTTCAGAGAAAACCACTAAGAAAAAAATCAGAATTAACATATTCTATCTCATATAAGTTTCTCGATGCCAAAATATTTTTTTCAATTTTTCTGAAAATTAAAACTCGAAATAAAAATCATTTCCTTCTTAGGAAATATATTAAATATTCATATGAAGAATTATGAAATTAAAAACCTATCTCCGAAATAATATTTTATGTAACATGCTAGAAAAGCAAATCGATTAGAGATTAAAAACTTAGGTTTTTCTTTAAAAGCTATCAAAACAGTCAAAATAACTTTATAAAATTCACTTTTATCATCAGCCGTCCAAACAATGATTAAATAAACTATAGCATGATGTATTATCACGAAACATGTTAAAATAAAACCATAACTTGAAAATCAAGCATATATAAGTGAGATGGTTGACTATTGTTCACTTTATCATGTATAATAAAATTGAGATTTTATAGTGATTGACTTTTATTAGTTTTTTCCTTGTTGGTTTCCTATTATTCATTCCTTTATCTGGCCTTTATTATTTTACGTTTGATTGTTTTGGTTGAAAACCGAGAAAGAAATAAGGGTGTAATGGATTAAGGGATGAAATCAAGATTTATTCCTAAATTTCCCCCTTATTTATTCCCTTCCTTATTAGCTTAAAACAACATTATTAATTGATTAGTGAAGGCTTGACCCAATAAGTTCTCAGATCCACCTCTTCATATCCTAACAAACATTATCCTATTTAATTAATCTAATTAAATCTCTTCAATAGTAGAAAATAAAAAAAAATAAAGGTGTTATAGTCTCTCCTTGTTATAGAATTTAACTCTTGAATTTCAGTAAGGACCCACTACACTAAAAAAGCAATTCTGCCATGGCTTTGGGCCATGGCTAATTTGTTTCGCCATGGCCCCAGGCCATGACAAAACTAGGCATGGCAAAAAAAATTCCATGGCTCTACCACGGCCCAAAGCCATGGCAAATTGAGGTTTTGCCACTGTCCAAAGCCATGGAAAATTGGAATTTTGCCACGTCCGAAAGCTATGACTGATTTTCATTTTATAAAATTATATACAAATGACGTAATGAATGTCACACATGATAACACGAATGTACATAGCAGTTGTAGTGTATATCTCAATTATGCAAATATTTATGCCATTTGTAGGAAAGTACCTATATATATTTTTATAAAGATTTTATCACATAAATCCAACAAGGGCATGTGTATTGTTGAATTTGTTAAACGGATTCGAACTACATGTATCTAGAAAATTCTATACATCGATTGCATGTATCAAATATTCATGGACCTGTCACATGAAACAACCTGCAACTCATGGGCTTATAGGTTCTGATAAATGTAAATACCTTTACTTTCCATGTGCAGAATATATGAATTCTTTGTGCATGAATATTTGACCAAAAGTAAATAGCCAACACATATTTGACCTAAAGTAAATAGCTAACACCATCTTACTACGGATATTATATTAATACCACATTCCTACAGCAACATTGATAGTTGCTACAAGTTTTTGTAACAATGAATGACAAAAATATTCAATAGAGAGTCAAAACATTAGTAAATCATAATACATCCTGGATGCAATCTATATTTCACTTTATATACCCTGATATATATATATATATATATATATATATATATATATATATATATTCACTTCCTATATACACATTACAAAGATGGTATTTATCTAAATTAACACAATACTTACCGATATTAAGCATACAACGTGGGTGAAACAAAAGGCACCAAACTGCTATAAGCATGAACCCAAAGTATTCAAACTCGATCAATCAATGCCCTGTTATAAGCCCAAAGCATCGTTCTTCATCATCCTCTCTCACATCTCTTTCATCCACTCCCTGAACAACGCCTGTCACAACGGTTAATAATACATCAGCTAATTAACTTCTCCCTAAATACAAATTAAATTTACCTTGGTTTACGATAACTCACTCTTTTTCTTCTTCGAAAGAGCTCCACCTATGTGCTCGATTTTGGTCTTCACCATCACTTGAGATCTCTTATTGAGATAAACCAACACTCTTTTCCAGTGCAAGCTCACTTTCCTCGATCTATGCAAGAGCTCACCTTCCTTGCAACAAACATCTAAACCTCTTCCATGGCCTTTGCCATGAGGTATCACAACAGCAACATTTCTCCTCGCCTCCCTTTGCCGCCTCATTTTTATAGGCGCAACACCCCTCAAAGTTGTCGCTGCAGCTGTGGTGAGTGTCAACAGATCTCCAAGCGTTTTTATATCAACAATGGATCGAACAGAAGTAGCAACATATTTCCTATCCACTCCGGTTTGCTCGGCTATTGCAGTGGGAGGCCAGAAGCCCAGTAGCAGAAGCAAATGCTTCCTTCATTGTCGACTTATTAAGTCGTTTTGTCTCTGGAAGTTCTTATGCTTGCAGCTACAGAAGCAACAGTTGCTGCTACTCCTGCTTCGCTTACTACAACATGGATCCGAGCTCTCTCTGCTATAAGCATGAATTAACTTGCGTTGTCCCGTACTTTTCTAAGAAAGCATGAATTAACCTCAAAAACTAGTATGAACTAACCCCAAAAACTGGCAAAACACCCGAATTGAGTAAAAACATGAACTAACCACAAAAAGCCATACAAATTGTCGGACAACATCAGCTGTACCTTGAAACCAATTCTTGCCTGCTTCACCACATACGAATTTGGTTTGTCTTTATTATTTAAATTGTATTGTCACCTCTATTGTGGGTATTGGAGTACTGCATTTGATTATTCAAAGAAATGTAATAAACCTTTGTGCGTATGCAATCATTGTTTAGTTTATCTTCTGATTTCAACAACACAAAACTTTGTGTTGAATTATATCAAAAGTTCAATGTTTATTGATTGTCTGATACACAGGCTTGATATTGCATTTTTAAGTCTACAAATAACGATTTATTTTATAAAATTTGCCATCATTTGGTGCATTTGCAGAGTATGAAGCAATACAAAGACTGCAAAGGCGGTAGACTAAGAAAATCGCTATAATGACAGCAAATGTACTTCGACTAATTTTTTTTTGTAATGATTTACCGAGCTGTATCTTTATGTTTCTCATTCACGTTTTTTCTGGGCCATAAAATCCAAAGTAAATCGCGACACATAAACAAAAATTTCGTGATCACAAAATCAATTGACAATGGTGGCGCCATCGTTGTCGAGAATGACCAAACTTGGATTAGGCGAAATTAGACCGACCAAGAAGGGGGCATGCGACATCAGAAGGCGCGAGGCTGTTGGATGGACGATTTTGAGGTGCAAGGTTGGAAAGCTTGGCATCGACAAAAATCAGAAGCGGTGAATTCGATGTCGACGTTGAATTATTTGGGATGAGATCGTGGAAGAAAGATCTGAGAGTGGCATTTACTTTGGAAATTTGTTTGGTAGATCAATACTGGGAAAATTTGGATGATTTTTTAGTTTGGGTGTGATACCTACAAACTTCCACGGCTCAAAACCATTCTAAACTACCATAGTCGCAAACCTTGCTAATTCATTTTGCCACGGTCAAAAGCTATTCCAAAAATGCTACGGCTTTAGACCGTGGTAATTCATCCGCATTTGGGTGTGGTAAACTGACAATATGGTGTTGTGACCATAAAATCAGTATATCAAGCGTGAAACAGCTGTAAAAAAATTGCTTCTATGCCCTACCAGCCATAAGGCGTATATGTAACAAATATAGAATAAACCATTAAAGAAAATCAGGAGACATATCTCTAATCTTGCCTTATGTTTTCCAGTACAATCTTTCTTACTGTCACTGCACTACACTTCCACTAATCTATTAATCTTGTTACTTATATTCTTCTCATCTCCAGCTACAACTTGAACTAATTGCTTAAGAGTTATCATGTCTAGTTTACTTTTGAATTTTTTGATCCACTTGGAGCAACCGTAGCCTCAGGATTGTGAATTCATTTGGAGCAATAGTAGTTTTAGAATTATTCTGTCTGATAAGCGAGTTTGTTGATCATTTCTATATTAGAAAATGTACCAACAAATCTCGGTGACAACTTCCTGTACTTATCAGACTGTACCATAACCTTTATTGGTGGTACCTTAGCAAAAGCATGGTCTCCAACGAAGAACTCTAAATCTGTAACACCCCGTATTTTCTGAGAATATATATAAAAAAAATGGTTAATTATGAAGAAGTTATTAAGCCTTGAAGTTTATATGCATATGAGAGAAATATATATAGATATATATAAAAATTAAAAAAATAAACATGCAAAAAAAAGGTTCAAAACAGCAAATTGGGGGGGGGGGAATAACCGACCCGACCCATTTTTGAGGTCGACCCGAGCCCCGCTGGGTCGACTAGAGGTTAATCCAGGGTGTTCGGCTGTCATCTCGTGGGCCGATTCGCTCAAATGCAGATTTTTCATTTGAATGGTTCTCATGATTCAGGGTTAATCTAATGGTCCTAAATAACTTCCTACACCTATATATACATCCCTAACCTAAACCTAAATCTCATATACAATTCTCTAGCCTCCATTGCTCTCTTTCTCTCTAAAAAAATAAATAAATCAATGGCGTCTCTACTCTGCTGGAACCTAAGCTAGGACTTGTGCTTCTTCTTCCTCCAATTCTGATTAGGACTAAAAGAGAACAGCTACAACACCTTTTTCTTTTAGAATCCAACCAAGGCAAGTACAGTTATTCTCCGCTATAAACGTTAATTATAATTTTGATATGCTTTTAAATCTGAGTTTGAGGTTGTATATATATTCTCTTCTGTTAGATCTGTTTTCTGTGACTGTTCTGTATTCCTTTCTTCTTTTCTGTTTCTATAGCCAGGCTACCACGAGCCTGTGCCCAATCTCATAAGAGATTAACGTATGAACGCAAAATTTGGGACAATTAATGAATGATGCGAAATTTGACAAGACTGAATTGAACGTATGACTTTAGATCTGAAGCATAAAATATATTGGACATGTGACTTGGGATTCGATGCATAAATTTGACTATGAACATGTAATTTATATATTGCATGCATAGAGTATGTTGTAATTTAGATCTGTAACTAATTAGAGAAATGAACATATGTTATTTAGATCTGTAATTAATTAGAAAAATGAGCATACGTTGTAAACTAGATTTAGATCTATGCATATTCTATGATAAAAGAAAAGAGGAACCATTGTATGTTTACATATGATTGGAGACTTTGACAAAATGCATATAAAAGTCAAGATCTGATTTTTAGAAGATATAATTTAAAGATTTAGATTGTTGGGTATATTTTGCATTATGATTCATGACTTGAAAAGAAGAAGGATATGGAAAGTTAGGTGTAAAGATTTACATTAATTAGGATATCTATTATTGTGATTACACCTAAATAGGAATTTTTGGATATATGGCATGCATTGTAATTAACGATTATATTTGGTATAATTTACATGTGAATCTGCTGTAAAATGCTAGTTTAACAAAAATTGGAACATATGTTATATGGTAAATTATGTCCATATTTTGCGCTATGTAAATTTATGCAAACATGGAATATATGTTCATATTGTGAATCATGACAATTATGTAGGCATATGAATTTAGGCCTAATTTATGATTAGGCAAGGCATGTAAATAGAACCTTTAGAAATATTAAATCTGCTAAATCTGCTAATTTGCTAAGTTGCCTAAACTGCTAGTTCTGTTATATGGCCTAGACTGCTATTTAGATTGAAATGCCTAATCTGTTAAATTTGTCTGTTGAGATGCCTAATCTGTTATGTGCTAAAATCTGCTAAGTTGCTTAATCTGCTAAATCCGTTAAGTCGCCTAATCTGAAAAATCTGTTATATGTTAAATCTGTTACCTGCTATATCTGTTGTTTTGATATGATTAGTCTGTTATTGGCATAATTTGAATTGACTATAGTTATGAATAATTGACATGTATATTAGGCGTAGGCATAAATGCTAAACTATTAATTAATTGGCCGCAAAGATAAATATGGCTAACTCGAGATTAGAATGAGTTTGCGGCGTAAACCTGCCCGGAACCGCCCGGCACATCCAGTGGCCGCAAACAATAGGTTCTAATGTGAGAAGTTAGTCATAACATGCGCAAGACACGAGGTTAGGTCTGGCTTGTTGCTGAAGTCTGCCCGGAACCGCCCGGGATATCCAGGGGCCACAAGCTACCGACCTAATGTGAGAGGTCTGTGCATTAATATTTAATTAATGCAAATCTGAGATAAAATATGAGATAAAATCTGAGATAAATATGATGTCTAAAATGTGTTGGGTGGATAGGGTTAAATCAACTGGACTAATGAATTTAATGAACCCGTTTCGTGAATCCGTAGGCCCAATACAAAGTTAGATAATCTGGAACCAGTTAATCTGTAAGCCTGTTAATCCGAACATCTGATCCGTTAGTCTGAAAACCTGTTAACTTGATTGTCTGATCTGTGAACTAGTTAACCTAAATTTTGTATGTCTGAAACTTGTAGACAAGTTAAGCTGAAATCTGTTAGTCTGGGGACACAAGGTTAGGAGGGGAATTACTTGTGTCATCCGTTGTTTGGGACCCATATTAGTCAGTAACCCTTTCTGGTATCAAAACTTTGACCCAACAGTAGGTAGGGTCCGGGCACGCTTACTGAACTAATTATAAGCGGTTCATTATGATAATGGCGAGGGGTGTTGATGGTGCGTTCCAACCGGGTCATGTGCGTGCATGGATCCCGGTCTGCCTCTGAGGATGTAAGACGCCGTGACATCTGTAAATAGGTCTGTGCCGATTGGTTGTCACTTTAGGGAGTGATACACCCTACTGTGGGGCCGACACAGGATATTTATGTATTAGGGAGTCGATCGCTTGGGGTAGAGTTTTAGGGTACACTTAGTTCTGTCTGTTTCTGTTGGTACCGTCTGTTTCTATTGGGTGGTAACACCTGTCTGTTTCTGCGTGGTACCGTCTGTTCGGGTGGTAAAGGCCCATTACTAGTGTACACCTAATTCTACATTCTGTTTCCGTAGTGATTAATATGTTTCTGCTTCTGTCTGTTTCTGATCGGGTAGTAAAGGCCCATTATTAGCATTCTGTTTCAGTTAAATTATTCTGTACCCGTTTCTGTTTCAGTTTAGACATTAGGGTGACACCTAATTCGGTTATACTAGTATTAGTGCAGAGAAGTGTAAAGCAATAGCTTATATCATTCTGTTCTTCTGTTATATCTGCTACATCTGTTACAGTTATGTCTCATCCAGTTTTATTTTCATGTCATGTTATTATTATCTGTTCATATGCTGAAAATCACTGGACTTGCCAGAATTTTGCCTGACCCTAGTTGTTTCGCCTCCTTTCTTTCGTTTCCCCCCAGGTTTTGTAGAAGGGAATACTCTAGCTTGATCCAGATTTCCTCCGCTTGCAGTGCTTAAAGTATGGCTTGTCTTCTTCTATGGGGATTATGATTTTAAACTATGCATTCTAAAGGCTTTTGTACAAGACTGATATTTTGTACTTGAATTCTGATATTGTGATTTGAAAGGATGTAACCAAGCTTCTGTTTGAAATAAAGTTATAATTTTTCAAGTACTGTTTATCTGTCTTGTAGTATTCTTTTTATGTTTACTAAAATGCTCCACCAAAGTTAAGGCATTCCCTTTGTGAGTGACCTTAACGGAGGTGGGGTGTTACACTTGGTATCAGAGCTGATGGTTACCAGATTTGATAAAAAGTTTTTAAAAACTATGTTTTAAAAAGGAAGTATTTTCAAAAGTAAAGCTTATTTTTAAAAAAAAAAAATCCCCAAAAGCCGTATATCTTTCTTTCGATTCTTTGTTTCGAGTTCCTTCCTCTTTCCCTTTCTGAATCTCTTCCTCCGCATATAGATGCTTTTTCTAAGATATGTAAGGACTTCCGTGCGATGGGCGGAAAACCGCTTTATGGGACTGAGACGTTGTCGAGGCTAGAAGTTAGCTGAACGAAGTGGAGGACTTGTTGGTACCTTTGAGATAGACGATGGGAGGAAGGTTCAACCAGCTGCTTGGTTAATGAAGGATGAAGCTTCATTTTGGTGGAAGGTCACGAATGGAGAACGTACATGGGAGACATGGATAGGACACACGATAAGAAAGTGGATCCAAAGATGGGCACTTGCTTCAACTATGGTGAGATGGGACACTTCACTAGGGACTGCCCGAAGAAACGAGGACAAGGGCTGAGGGCAGGATCAACTGCTGGAGGGAAGGCGAACACTCTCGAGGCTAGTGGATAGGATAGGATTAGGAAAACTTTCTGTAGGAGGTTTAATTTCTTTATCTGATTGTTGAGTTAAAACTCTTTCTGATTCTGGTATTTTGATTCAGTAATCGATACTCTGCACTTTAATACTAGTATTGTTTCTGATTCCGCTGTAGACTCAAACCCATGAGGGTTATGATTAATATGTTTGTGATATATTGGGGTTTGAGAGATATTTGTGTTAGATGTCAAGTATGACGCATACATTCTGAATTTTTGTGGGATATGATTTTATCATGCTTAGCTTCCTAAGAATCATTAGGGAACCTGATCTGTACCAGTAGTCTGTAAATATCTGAATACTTCTGATAAGATTTCCAGTTTTGACATTGTCTAAAGAGGGTAACCCTCTGGGTGTCAATCTGATGTTGATTTCGGTCTTCGGGGTTGACACTTAGAGGAATTATTTTCTCAACCAATGTCTGATAGGAATCAAGTTTTTGTTTTATCTGTACTCGCTCCATCACTCGACTGTATCTTATCGATCGAATCTTCGAACTTTAGGTAGAAACTAATGGGTGTAAACATGTGTTTGAGACATGTTATGTTTGATGGTTGCAAGTGGATGCAAGTGGTTGCTAGTGGTTGCCCGTGGATGCATATACACACACTAGGCACTAGATCGGCTCGAAAACACTCTCATACTGCATATGGATGTGTGAGCATTTTTCAATTTTTGTGGATGAAAAATGATTGACTCAGCACATGGATGTTGCATATGACTGAATGGTTGTGCACTCATATAGAAATGACATGTATCAAGTAGGAAAATTGCATACATGTTGGACTCATGGCACTGGCATAATTCGCATTAAGGAGGTCAACTGAATTAGTGAACCGCCTGATTTTGCATTAGATAGGGACATATACACACACCGTGCATTTAAACATGGAAGCATTAGAAGTCTATAAGGACAATGGATGCCTGTGTTTGATGGTTGAGTAGATGGTTGTTTGGATGATTAGGATATACATTCTTCTTAACTTGAAGATTTCGGGGACGAAATCCTTTAAGGAGGGGAGAATGTAACACCCCGTATTTTCTGAGAATATATATATATAAAATGGTTAATTATGAAGAAGTTATTAAGCCTTGAAGTTTATATGCATATGAGAGAAATATATATAGATATATATAAAAATTAAAAAAATAAACATGCAAAAAAAAAGGTTCAAAACAGCAAATTGGGGGTGGGGGGGATAACCGAACCGACCCATTTTTGAGGTCGACCCGAGCCCCGCTGGGTCGACTAGAGGTTAATCCAGGGTGTTCGGCTGTCATCCCGTGGGCCGATTCGCTCAAATGCAGATTTTGCATTTGAATGGTTCTCATGATTCAGGGTTAATCTAATGGTCCTAAATAACTTCCTACACCTATATATACATCCCTAACCTAAACCTAAATCTCATATACAAGTCTCTAGCCTCGATTGCTCTCTTTCTCTGTAAAAAAATAAATAAATCAATGGCGTCTCTACTCTGCTGGAACCTAAGCTAGGACTTGTGTTTCTTCTTCCTCCAATTCTGATTAGGACTAAAAGAGAACAGCTACAACACCTTTTTCTTTTAGAATCCAACCAAGGCAAGTACAGTTATTCTCCGCTATAAACGTTAATTATAATTTTGATATGCTTTTAAATCTGAGTTTGAGGTTGTATATATATTCTCTTCTGTTAGATCTGTTTTCTGTGACTGTTCTGTATTCCTTTCTTCTTTTCTGTTTCTATAGCCAGGCTACCACGAGCCTGTGCCCAATCTCATAAGAGATTAACGTATGAACGCAAAATTTGGGACAATTAATGAATGATGCGAAATTTGACAAGACTGAATTGAACGTATGACTTTAGATCTGAAGCATAAAATATATTGGACATGTGACTTGGGATTCGATGCATAAATTTGACTATGAACATGTAATTTATATATTGCATGCATAGAGTATGTTGTAATTTAGATCTGTAACTAATTAGAGAAATGAACATATGTTATTTAGATCTGTAATTAATTAGAAAAATGAGCATACATTGTAAACTAGATTTTGATCTATGCATATTCTGTGATAAAAGAAAAGAGGAACCATTGTATGTTTACATATGATTGGAGACTTTGGACAAAATGCATATAAAAGTCAAGATCTGATTTTTAGAAGATATAATTTAAAGATTTAGATTGTTGGGTATATTTTGCATTATGATTCATGACTTGAAAAGAAGAAGGATATGGAAAGTTAGGTGTAAAGATTTACATTAATTAGGATATCTATTATTGTGATTACACCTAAATAGGAATTTTTGGATATATGGCATGCATTGTAATTAACGATTATATTTGGTATAATTTACATGTGAATCTGCTGTAAAATGCTAGTTTAACAAAAATTGGAACATATGTTATATGGTAAATTATGTCCATATTTTGCGCTATGTAAATTTATGCAAACATGGAATATATGTTTATATTGTGAATCATGACAATTATGTAGGCATATGAATTTAGGCCTAATTTATGATTAGGCAAGGCATGTAAATAGAACCTTTAGAAATATTAAATCTGCTAAATCTGCTAATTTGCTAAGTTGCCTAAACTGCTAGTTCTGTTATATGGCCTAGACTGCTATTTAGATTGAAATGCCTAATCTGATAAATTTGTCTGTTGAGATGCCTAATCTGTTATGTGCTAAAATCTGCTAAGTTGCTTAATCTGCTAAATCCGTTAAGTCGCCTAATCTGAAAAATCTGTTATATGTTAAATCTGTTACCTGCTATATCTGTTGTTTTGATATAATTAGTCTGTTATTGGCGTAATTTGAATTGACTATAGTTATGAATAATTGACATGTATATTATTCATAGGCATAAATGCTAAACTATTAATTAATTGGCCGCAAAGATAAATATGGCTAACTCGAGGTTAGAATGAGTTTGTGGCGTAAACCTGCCCGGAACCGCCCGGCACATCCAGTGGCCGCAAACAATAGGTTCTAATGTGAGAAGTTAGTCATAACATGCGCAAGACACGAGGTTAGGTCTGGCTTGTTGCAGAAGTCTGCCCGGAACCGCCCGGCATATCCAGGGGCCACAAGCTACCGACCTAATGTGAGAGGTCTGTGCATTAATATTTAATTAATGCAAATCTGAGATAAAATATGAGATAAAATCTGAGATAAATATGATGTCTAAAATGTGTTGGGTGGATAGGGTTAAACCAACTGGACTAATGAATTTAATGAACCCGTTTCGTGAATCCGTAGGCCCAATACAAAGTTAGATAATCTGGAACCAGTTAATCTGTAAGCCTGTTAATCCGAACATCTGATCCGTTAGTCTGAAAACCTGTTAACTTGATTGTCTGATCTGTGAACTAGTTAACCTAAATTTTGTATGTCTGAAACTTGTAGACAAGTTAAGCTGAAATATGTTAGTCTGGGGACACAAGGTTAGGAGGGGAATTACTTGTGTCATCCGTTGTTTGGGACCCATATTAGTCAGTAACTCTTTCTGGTATCAAAACTTTGACCCAACAGTAGGTAGGGTCCGGGCACGCTTACTGAACTAATTATAAGCGGTTCATTCTGATAATGGCGAGGGGTGTTGATGGTGCGTTCCAACCGGGTCATGTGCGTGCATGGATCCCGGTCTGCCTCTGAGGATGTAAGACGCCGTGACATCTGTAAATAGGTTTGTGCCGATTGGTTGTCACTTTAGGGAGTGATACACCCTACTGTGGGGCCGACACAGGATATTTATGTATTAGGGAGTCGATCGCTTGGGGTAGAGTTTTAGGGTACACTTAGTTCTGTCTGTTTCTGTTGGTACCGTCTGTTTCTGTTGGGTGGTAACACCTGTCTGTTTCTGCGTGGTACCGTCTGTTCGGGTGGTAAAGGCCCATTACTAGTGTACACCTAATTCTACATTCTGTTTCCATAGTGATTAATATGTTTCTGCTTCTGTCTGTTTCTGATCGGGTAGTAAAGGCCCATTATTAGCATTCTGTTTCTGTTAAATTATTCTGTACCCGTTTCAGTTTAGACATTAGGGTGACACCTAATTCGGTTATACTAGTATTAGTGCAGAGAAGTGTAAAGCAATAGCTTATATCATTCTGTTCTTCTGTTATATCTGCTACATCTGTTACAGTTATCTCTCATCCAGTTTTATTTTCATGTCATGTTATTATTATCTGTTCATATGCTGAAAATCACTGGACTTGCCAGACTTTTGTCTGACCCTTGTTGTTTCGCCTCCTTTCTTCCGTTCCCCCCCCCCCACAGGTTTTGTAGAAGGGAATACTCTAGCTTGATCCAGATTTCTTCCGCTTACAGTGCTTAAAGTATGGCTTGTCTTCTTCTGTGGGGATTATGATTTTAAACTATGCATTCTAAAGGCTTTTGTACAAGACTGATATTTTGTACTTGAATTCTGATATTGTGATTTGAAAGGATGTAACCAAGCTTCTGTTTGAAATAAAGTTATAATTTTTCAAGTACTGTTTTTCTGTCTTGTAGTATTCTGTTTCTGTTTACTAAAATGCTCCACCAAAGTTAAGGCATTCCCTTTGTGAGTGACCTTAACGGAGGTGGGGTGTTACAAAATCCTTACGCCTCTTATCTTCATTTTTAATTTTTTAATTTTGTAACATCCTGAATTTTCTATGACTATTAAAAGAACGAATATAAGTATACTTTATTTTTTTAGAGTGAGAATTAAGGGAAATGGTTACGCCATTGCGTTCGTCTCGAAATTCTGCTTGGAATGAGTCCAAGTTGTCGTAAATCGGACTTCGTATGAGGAAGTTATGGCCCTCAGAAGTTTCAAGAATTTTATATAAATTAAAAAACAGTTCAGAGATAAAAAATTTAAAATTCAAACGAGGAAGTGGGCTGGGCGGGATTTTGCCGCCCAAGTCCAGGTCGACCAAGGGTTCGACTAGGGGGTTGACCTACCCTATACAGGTCGACCTGGGGATCGACCTACCCCCGGGGCAGATCTAGAATGAGACGATCCTGACTTGTTGCTGAGTCTTTCCTGACCTGTTGCTGAGTCACTAGGGCATATGTGGTAATTCTGGATAACCCTATCTAGCCTGGACGATTGTGATTGCTCCTATGATAATCTAATGGCTTCTATTGATTTAAACTTCTATAAAATCACGCATAGACTCAAGCCCTAAACCTAAACTAAATTAGTCTCTTGGCCTCCATGCTGCTGCTAGAATAGTTCTTCCTAAAGCTTAGGGATTTACAAGTCTGAATTCTAATACAAACGACGAAAGAATTATTCTCTTCTCTACCCTGTATTTGTGAGTACAATTTCTTTCACAAAATAATTAATAAATTAATTATGATGAGTTATAATTGGGATTATGAGAAGATATCTGTTGAATCATGTGATTTTACTTAATTTTTTTATTGTCTGTTGGTGAACATATGACAGTTTTGTTAATTTATGTTAGTAGATCTATTTCATATGTCCAATCACATATGTTTAACTTGATTCATTTTATGACATCAGTTTATATTCAAGTTTGGGATGTAAATCATATGCTAGTTTGTATGTGAATCTTATGCAAGTCTGTTTTTACATATGCAAGTTTGTATGTGAATCTTATGCAAGTCTGTATGCGAATTATACACAAGTTTATATGTGAATAAAGTATATACGTATGCTAGGTTATATGCAAAACATGAGATTTTAGTTTACATGTTTAAATTCATATGTAAGTTTGTAGGAATCCATATGCAAGTTTGGATGAAAATTATATTCCATATATGCAAGTTTAGGTGAAAACTATATTCACATTTTTAAGTGGAAAACTATATTCACATATACAAGTTTGGGTGAAAACTATATCCCATATATGAAAGTTTGGGTGAAACCCGTTTTTCATATATGCAAATTCACAATTTCATGCATAGCTCTATATTTAGATCCATGGTAGTTTATGCAAATTTATGTTCTATATGTCCATTGCCTATGCAAGTTATTGGCTATGCAAAATTATGTTATAATTCTTATTTGCAAGTTAGATCTATTTTATGTGTTATGCAAGTTGTGATGTTTCTTTTCTTTTTATGAGTTAGACTATTTGCGAGTCTAACATATATCATATTAAAACGTATGGATAACATGGGGACAATGGGAAAATATTAATTATGTAAATTGTGAATTAGCATAAAATGGCTTTAATGGCATATAAATAATTTGAGACACTAATTGGTATAATTTGTATACCTGAAAAATATGGACATAATTTAGGTGACAACTATGGACATAGATTAATTTGGAAATTATTGACAATTTGAATAGGGATAATTAATTCATATTGGGGTGAAATAATTATGTGTAATAATAAACGCCTCAGACAAGAGGTTAGACTCGTTTGTGGTATAAGACTGCCCGGACCCGCCCGACAAGTCCAGCAACCACAAACGGTAGTCTAATGTGAGAGGTTGAAAGCATAAATTAAATGCGTAACAATTGTAAAGACACGAGGTTAGATTCATTTGCGGTGTAAGACTATCCTGACCCACCCAGCAAATCTAGCAACCGCAATCGGTAGTCTAATGTGGGAGGTGTTACAAGGTTACAGTTATAATGAATTAAGTAGCACTTAACCAAGATAAACATGTGGTGGTACATGGGGGTTAAGTGGGTGACATGGGTGATATGTGAAATACGATTAGAAACACTTAACCAAATTGAAACATTTAAGAACACATAAATAAGAAGGGGTCAAGTGGGAAATCTTAGTAGGGACAAAGCATAGGTGGAAAGCTTATGTCAATCATGGGGAACCCTTTTCAAACCAGTAACCCATTAAGTATCTTTGTGAGCTCGAGTTAGATCGAGGACAGCACACGCTTACTGGGTTTGATTGTAAGAGGTCAAAATGGGTTAGCGGTGGCAACACAAGTCCAACGGGGTCATGTGTGTACGTGGGCCCGGGCTGGTAGGTAAGACGTTGTTGCATCGTGTAGATATAAGCTGTGCATCTTTAGTGGTATCGGTTGCCACTTTGGGGAGTGATACACCCCATTGTGAGACCAGCACGGGAATCTACGAGTTAGGGAGCCGATCGCATCGGGGTAGTGGGTACAACTAGTGGAGATAGGGGCAGGCAGCACCTATGAAGACAGCTAGGGGTACACGAAACTACCATTATGATTATTATGTTCAGTAGGCGGGATCAACTTTTAGGGTGACTAGTAATGGTGCATTATAGTAATTATCCTATAGTTTTGGAGGCACAAATTAACGTTATCTTATTCCTCTTGTTTGCTTTGTCATGCCCACTTGTTTCACAGTCATCCCTTGTTTTACCAGTTTATGCCTTATCCTAATTACTTTAATAATTATATTGTTAAAGTTATTGGACTCTCCAGACTTTATGTCTAACCATCTTTGTTTTCGCCTCTTTTCTTCCTCCCCCCCCCCAAGGTTCTCAGGGTGGGACTAGTGCTAGTGGAGCTTGATTTAGAACTTTCTCTCTCTTTTGGAAGTGCTTGGATTGTTGAAAGTAAAGTTCAGCTCATCTCTTTTATGGCTACTTATGTTGGGGTTATGCTTTTTTACTTTATGTACTCAGAAAACAATTTGTTAAGATGGATATTAAGTGTACTTGGTTTTATTGTTGGTTTATGAAGTTGTTGTAATCAAACTATTTCGCCGCTGCAACAAAAGTTGTTTTAAAATTTTCAAGTACCAATATATGTATCTGTCTTGTTATATTCTGTTCTATACACCAATAATACTCCATGAAAGTTAATGCATTCCCTTTGAGAGTGATGTTAATGAACGTGGGGTGTTACACGTGGTATCAAAGCTGAAGGTTACAAGAACAGATAAGAGATTTTGAAAAACTATTTTTAAAAAGCATTTTATAAAGAAATACTTTCAAAAATATGTATTGAGGAGAGTATTTTCAAGAGTAAAGTTTGTTTTAAAAAAATATCCCCCAAGAGCCATATATCTTTCTTTCGATTATCCGTTTCGAATCTCTTCCATTTTCTTTTCAGCATGTATGAGTTACCCGAGATACCCGAGGGAGTACCGATACCAACCTGGTTAAGAAGGTATCTGGAGGCTAGGGCCACCGCTGCAGGCCCAGCAGACATTCCTCCTCCCCCAGCTGCAACCGGTCCTCCTCCTCACCCTCCCTGCATTGATACTTTTTCGAAGATATGTAAAGACTTTTGGGCAATGAACGGGAAACCTTTCCACGGGTCAGAGACGTTTGTTAAAGCTTGAAATTGGCTTAAGGAGGTGGAAGATTTGTTTGCTATCTTCGAGATAGAAGATGGAAGGAAGGTCCAATTAGCCGCTTGGTTAATGAAGAATGAAGCCTCGTTTTGGTGGGAGGTCGCGAATGGAGAGCGTCCAGTGGAGACATAGATGGATTTCAGGCACAGGTTCGAGATGAAATTTCTCTTACGAGCAGAAGAGAATTTATGCATAGAGAGGTTTTTGGCGTTGAAGCAAGGGAATTTATCAGTAAAGGAGTACGTCAACAAGTTCAATCAGTTGGCGAGATTTGGCTTAGACTTGGTGAACACACTTGAAAAGAAGGCCCTGAGATTTGTTAAAGGTTTGAATGAGCCGCTACATGGGTTGGCTATGACCCACATTCCTATGGGGACTACCTTTGAGAAACTGGTTGACATGGCGCTTATGCATGAAGAGGAGAAAGGCGCTAATGCTAATAAGGCATCGGAAAAGAAAGGGGATCAAAAGAAGTCACAGCAGCAACCTAAGAAAGGTGGTAAGGATAACGGTAGCAAAGGAAAGAAAAGGTGCTTTGATTGTGGAACACCAGGCCATCTGAGCAAGGACTGTAGGAAGAAGAAGAAGACTGGCTGCTTCAACTGTGGTGAGGCAGGACATTTGATCAAAGACTGCCCGAGAAGACAAGAACAAGGGCAAAGGACAGGGTCTACTTCTGGAGGGTAGGTTCAGGCTTTCGTGGCACCAGGGCAGGCAAGAGGGCAGGTTCATGCTCTCATGGCACCAAGACAGGAGAGAGGTAGAAACATTTCTGTTGAAAGTTTGGTTTTTCTGTTTGATCATCCTATTCGTACTTTGTTTGATTCTGGCGCTTCATACTCATTTGTATCTGCTTCGCTAGTTGAAACACTACACCTAAATACTAGTCTAGTTATGGATCCCATAGTAGTCTCAAAACCTATTGGTGGTTCGACTCATCTTTCAATGATTTGTCGGGATTTGAGAGTGTCTATCTTGAGCGTTGAGTTTGAATGCAACGCCTTCAGTCTCGTCTTCATGGGCTATGGGTTGATTCTTGGTATGGATTGGTTATCCAGTAATGGTGCCATCCTCGATTGTGAAAAGAGAGTGGTTAGACTTATGACTCGCCTCGGTAACACTCTCGAAATCTCTTGTAATCCCATACATTTTGTTATGCTTAGCTACCTAGAATCTCTTGATGCGTCTGTTGGAAACTTGCAGTCGGTTAGGGTAGTCCGCGAATACTCAGGTGTATTTGAAGAGGTGAAGGGCGTACCTCCGAAGCGAGAGATAGACTTCCGCATATACCTTGTTGATAATGCAAAACCCGCAGCTCTACCCGTTAGACACATGGCTCCAAGGAAGAGAAAAGAGCTCAACAAGAAAGTCAAAGAGTTGCTCGAAAAAGGGTTTATAAGGCGGAGTATTTATGAATGGGGTGCTCCAGTAGTATTCGCAACCAAAGCAGATGGTTCACTTCGCCTATGCATTGATTATAGGGAGCAAAACAAGCTGACTAAGAAAAATAGGCACCAACTTCCAAGAATAGACGACTTGTTTGATCTGCTTGTAGGTGCGTCGGTTTTCTCCCAACTAGATTTGGCAACCGGGTTTCGTCAACTAAGAGTGGCTGAAGGCAACATTGATAAGACCGCGTTCAGAACCCTGGATGGTTTCTTCGAATGGCTTGTCATGCCTTTTGGCTTGACAAACGCACCCGCTTACTTCGTTGACTTAATGAGCAGGGTATTCAAGGAGTTCCTTAAAAGGTTTGTGGTGGTCTTCGTAGACGACATTTTGATTTTCTCGAAGAATGAAGAAGAGCATGCTTTGCACTTAAGGGAAGTCATGGATACTCTTCGTGCACATCAGCTGAAAGCCAAATTATCCAAATGCCATTTCTGGAGAGAAGAAGTGAGATTTCTTGGACATGTGGTGTCCAAAGAAGGGTTAGTTGTGGACCCCGCAAAAGTAGTTGTGGTGCAAGATTGGAAGGTTCCACGGAATGCAACCGAAGTTCGAAGCTTTCTCGGCCTAGCGGGCTTTTACTGAAAGTTCATTAAAGAATTTGCAAAAATCTCAGTCCCACTCACAAGATTGACAAAGAAGAACCTAACTTTCGCTTGGAATTTGGATTGCGATATTGATTTCCAAAGTTTGAAAAGGGCTTTAACAACAGCCCCGGTTCTGACATTGCCTGATGGGAGCAAAATGTTTACCGTATACACAGATGCATGCGGTACAGGGCTGGGCGCTGTATTGATGCCAGAAGGTAAGGTAGTTTGTTATGGGGGAAGGCAATTGAAGGTACATGAGAAGATTACCCAACTAATGATTTGGAGCTAGCTGCTATTGTTTTTGCTCTAAAATCATGGCGTCATTACCTACTAGGAGAAATGTTTGAATTGTTTACTGACCATAAATCATTAAAATACCTTTTCTCACCGAAAGATCTTAACTTAAGACAACAGCGGTGTATGGAATTTCCGGCCTCATATGATTTTGAGATTTCCTATACCCCTGACAAGGGCAATGTGGTAGGAGACGCCTTGAGTAGAAAGAAGCTGACTTTGAGTCCTCTCTTTGTAGAAAGGCAAAGCTTGGAGTACATAGTAAACTTTAACTTTAAACCCTCCTCTGAAATTGTACCTTGTCTGTTAGCATCGCTAGAGGTGTGGCCTACTCGTTTGGACTCAATAGGAATCGCGCAACGAGAAGATCCTCAACTAGTTGATGTAATGGATAAGCTAGTTAGGGGTGAGACTTCTAAACACCTCAATAGATACTTCATCGATGATAAGGGTTGGTTGAGACGGAACGGAAGACTATGCGCCCCACAAGCAAGGTATTTGGTGAAGACGGTTCTCGAAGAAGCACACCATTCTAAACTGACCATACACCCAGGCGGAGACAAGATGTACAAAGATATAAAAAGGGTTTTCTTTTGGAATGGCATGAAGAGGGATGTAGCTGAGTTCATCGCTAAGTGCTTGATTTACCAACAAATCAAAGCAGTGCAGAAGAAGCCTGGTGGTCTGCTTCATCCTCTAGAGGTCCACAGTGGAAGTGGGATAGCATTTCGATGGACTTTGTTGACGGGTTACCCAGGTCAAGAATGGGGAATACCAGCATTTAGGTAATAGTGGACAGGCTCACTAAAAGCACTCACTTTATACTTGTTAAGAGTAGAAGGACTGCCTCGTCTCTAGCATCCATTTACCTTAAAGAGATAGTTCGACCACATGGGATACCCTCCAGCATAGTGAGTGATCGAGATCCTATCTTTACGAGCGAGTTTTGGAAGAGTTTGCAAGAGGCTGCAGGCACACAATTATGCTTAAGCATGGCCTATCACCCCCAAACCGATGGTCAGACGGAAAGGGTGAACAGAGTATTGGAAGACCTCTTGAGATTGTGCATTCTTAACTTTGGAGGGACATGGGAGGATCATCTTCCTTTGGTGGAATTCTCTTACAACAATAGCTACCAAGCCACTATAGGCATGGCGTCCTTCGAAGCTTTATATGGAAGACCATGTCGATCACTAACTTGTTGGTGGGAGTCTATAGACAAGCTCGTACTTGGGCCAGACATGATTAGAGAAACCTCAAAAAAGGTGGACTTGATAAGAAGACGGATGAAGGTTGCACAAGATAGACAGAAGTCCAACGCAGAAAAAAGAAGGACTGACCTTGAGTTTGAGGTTGGAGGTAGGGTGTTCCTTAAAGTATCTCCTTTAAGGAATGTCATTCGCTTTGGATCCGTAGGAAAGCTAGCACCAAGATTTATATGACCATTTCCTATCATTGAAAGGATTGGGATGATGGCTTACAGAGAAGAGCTACCAGAAAGACTGGCTGGAGTTCATAATGTTTCTCATGTTTCTTAACTACGAAAGTGCTTACATGAGTCTGCGGAAGTGGTGGAGCCAAGTATACTAGAGGAAGTAGAAGTGGAACGAGAAGCGACTGTGAGAAGAGTTCTAACTCGTACCTTAGGTACGGAAGTCAAAAAGCTATGCAACCATGAAGTCAAGCTTGTTAAAGTTCATTGGAGTGACGCTGAGGAAGACGTGACTTGGGAAACTGAGAGAAAAATACGCCTAGCCTACCCTTTTCTTTTTGAGGGTACCTCCTTGATCTCTTTTTCCATAAGTTTATTCATGCTTATATCTATCTTTTAAGTATATCTCCTCGGTCCTATTCTTTATCCTTAGGTAGAAATCAATGGATGTAAATATGTATTTGAAACATGCTATGATTGATGGTTGTGAGTGGTTGCAAGTGGTTGCTAGTGGTTGCTCGTGGATGCATGTACACACACATTAGGCACTAGATCGGCTCAATCACTTTCATATTGCATATAAATATGTGTGCATATTTAAATTAATGGATGTATAATGGTTGTGTTGTCATACGAATGCTGCATTTTGATGAATGGTTGTGCACACATGTAGAAGTAATATGTTTCGTTAGGATTCTTTCGCATACATAATGGACGCATGGCACTATCATGATTTGCATTAAGTAGGTCAACTGAATCAGTGGACCGCCTGATTTTGCATTGGATAAGGAACATATACACACACTTTTTTCATATGTTCATACGACATTAGAAATCTTGTAAGGACATTGGATGCCTGTGTTTGATGGTTGAGTAGATGGATGATTGGATCTTAGGATATACATTCTCCTTAACTTGGAGATTTCGGGGGTGAAATCCTTTAAGGAGGGAAGAATGTAACACCCTAAATTTTCTGTGACTATTAAAAGAACGAATTTAAGAGTACTTAATTTTTTTAATGTGAGAAGTAAGGGAAATAGGTTACGCCATTGCATTCGTCTCGAAATTCTACTTGAAATAGAGTCCAAGTTTTTGTAAATCGGACTTCGTATGAGGAAGTTATGGCCTTCAGAAGTTTCAAGAATTTTATATAAATTAAAAAACAGTTCAGAGATTAAAAATTCAAAATTCTAACGAGGAAGCAGGCTGGGCAGGATTTTTCCCGCTCAAGGCCAGGTCGACCTCCCCTATACAGGTCGACCTGGGGGTTAACCTGGGGTAGACCTACCCCCCGGGGCAGATCTGGAATGAGACGATCCCGACCTGTTGCTGAGTCTTTCCTGGCCTGTTTCTGAGTCACTAGGGCATAGGTGGCAATTCTGGATAACCCTATCTAGCTTGGACAGTTGCGATTGCTCCTATGATAATCTAACAGCTTCTATTGATTTAAACTTCTATAAAATCACGCATAGACTCAAGCCCTAAACCTAAACTAAATTAGTCTCTTGGCCTCCATGCTGCTGCTAGAATAATTCTTCTTCCAAAAGCGTAGGGATTTGCAAGTCAGAATTCTAATACAAAATACGAACGAATTATTCTCTTCTCTAACTTGTCATTGTGAGTACAATTTCTTTCAAAAAATAATTTATAAATTAATTATGATGAGTTATAATTGGGATTATGAGAACATGTCTGTTGAATCATGTGATGTTACTTAATTTTGTTATCGTCTGTTGGTGAACATATGACAGTTTTGTTAATTTGTGTTTGTAGATCAATTTCATATGTCCAATCACATATGTTTAACTTGATTCATTTTATGACATCAGTTTATATGCAAATTTGGGATGTAAATCATATGCAAGTTTGTATTTGAATCTTATGCAAGTCTGTTTTTACATATGCTAGTTTGTATGTGAATCTTATGCAAGTCTGTATGCGAATTATACACAAGTTTATATGTGAATCAAGTATATACATATGCTAGTTTATATGCAAAACATGTAATATTAGTTTACATGTTTAAATTCATATGCAAGTTTGTAGGAATCTATATGCAAGTTTGGGTGAAAACTATATTCCGTATATGCAAGTTTAGGTGAAAACTATATTCACATTTTTAGATGGAAACCTATATTCACATATGCAAGTTTGGGTGAAAACTATATCCCATATATGCAAGTTTAGGTGAAACCCATATTCATATATGCAAGTTTACAATTTCATGTTTAGATCTATATTTAGATCCATGGTAGTTTATGCAAATTTATGTTCTATATGTCCATTGCCTATGTAAGTTATTGGCTATGAAAACTTATGCTATAATTATTATTTGCAAGTTAGATCTATTTTATGTGTTATGCAAGTTGTGATGTTTCTTTTCTTTTTATGAGTTAGACTATTTGCGAGTCTAATATATATCATATTAAAACGTATGAATAGCGCGGGGACAATGGGAAAGCATTAATTATGCAAATTGTGAATTAGCATAAAATGGCTTTAAAGGCATATGATTAATTTGAGACAATAATTGGTATAATTTATATACCTAAAAAGTATGGACATAGATTAATTTGGAAATTATTGACAATTTGAATAAGGATAATTAATTCATATTGGGGTGAAATAATTATGTGTAATAATAAACGCCTAAGACACGAGGTTAGACTCGTTTGTGGTATAAGACTGTCCGGACCCGCCCCGGCAAATCCAGCAACCACAAACGATAGTCTAATATGAGAGGTCGAAGGCATAAATTAAATACGTAACAATTGTAAAGACATGAGGTTAGACTTGTTTGCGGTGTAAGACTGCGCGGACCCGCCCGGCAAATCCAGCAACCGCAAACGATAGTCTAATGTGGGAGGTCTTACAAGGTAACGGTTATAATAAATTAAGTAACACTTAACCAAGATAAACATGTGGTGGGACATGAGGGTTAAGTGGGTGACATGGGTGATATGTGAAATACGATTAGAAACACTTAACCAAATTGAAACATGTAAGAAGACATGAATAAGAAGGGGTTAAGTGGGAAATCTTAGTGGGGACCAAGCATAGGTGGAAAGCTTGTGTTAAACACGAGGGACCCTTTGCGAAATAGTAACTCATTAAGTATCTTTGTGAACTCGAATTAGATCGAGGACGGGACATGCTTACTGGGTCTGATTGTAAGATGTCAAAACGGGTTAGCGGTGGCAACGCAAGTCCAACATGGTCATGTGCGTGCGTGGGCCCGAGCTGGTAGGTAAGACGTTGTTGCATCATGTAGATATAAGCCGTGCATCTTTAGTGGTATCAGGTTGCCACTTTGGTGAGTGATATACCCCACTATGGGACCAGTACGAGTATCTACGAGTTAGGGAGCCGATCGCATGGGGGTAGTGGGTATAACTAGTGGAGATAGGGGCAGGCGGCACCTATGAAGACAGTTAAGGGTACACGAAAGTACAATTATGATTATTATGTTTAGTAGGCGGGATCAACTTTTATGGTGACTAGTAATGGTGCAGTATAGTAATTATCCTATAGTGTTGGAGGCGCAAATTAACGTTATCTTATTCCTCTTGTTTGCTTTGTCATGCCCACTTGTTTCATAGTCATCCCTTGTTTTACCAGTTTATGCCTTATCCTAATTACTTTAATAATTATATTGTTAAACTTATTGGACTCGCCAGACTTTATGTCTGACCCCCTTTGTTTTTGCCTCTTCCCCCCCCCCCCCCCCCCAAGGTTCTCAGGGCGAAACTAGTGCTAGTGGAGCTTGATTTGGATTTTTCTCTCTCTTTTGGAAGTGCTTGGATTGCTGAAAGTAAAGTTCAGCTCATCTCTTTTATGGCTACTTAAGTTGGGGTTATGCCTTTTTACTTTATGTACTCAGAAAACAATTTGTCAAGATGGATATTAAGTGTACTTGGTTTTATTGTTGGTTTATGAAGTTGTTGTAATGAAACTATTTCTCCACTACAATAAATGTTGTTTTAAACTTTTCAAGTACCAATATATGTATCTGTCTTGTTATATTCTGTTCTATACACCAATAATACTCCATGAAAGTTAATGCATTCGCTTTAAGAGTGACATTAATGGATGTGAGGTGTTACTTTTTTTTTTTTTTTTTTTTTTTTTTTTTTTTTTTTTTTTTTTTTTTTGGTTCTAGACGAGCTTCCATAATTTTTGCTCACATCAACTCTATCTTTTCTATGACTTTTCTCACCAAATATGGATATAGACTAAACTGACTTCAGTCTCACTCTATCTTCTTTGTGATTTACACGATCTTTCGTATAAAACTTCAAAATGCGTCATTCCTATGCTAACATGAGAACTATCATTATAGGAAAATTCAACCAAGTAAAAATGCCTTTCTTTGAACCACCAAAATTAGTACACAAGCTTTTAGCAAGCTTTCATTTACCTTATCAAATCTATCTCTGTCTGTCCATTTTATCTGTTCATGATATGCAACACTCGTTTTTAGCTTGTTACCCAACGCTGCCTGCAAACTTTTCCAAAAATTTACTAGTAAACATAGTATCCCTATCACTGAGTGTACTACTAGAAATCTTATGCTGTCTAACAATATTCTTCATAAACAACTTAATCAAAGTATGTGCCATCTTTTTTGACTTAATGGAAATAAAACATACAATCTTAGTCAGTTTATTTACTACAATCCATGTAAATTATACGCCTATTTGATTCTGGGAGCTTATCAACAAAAATTCATGGATATAGAATCTCATCTCTATATCCAAAGCTGAAGCAAACAACTTGGTTTTTGATGCTCGACTTTCATTTGTTGAAAACACAAACACTGCTTTACCCATAAACTTACCTCCCTTTTCCTCTTCCAAAAGAAGCTTCTCTTCATATCCATATATATTTTAGCTTTGCTAGATGAATAATAAAATTTGAACAAAGGAGATGATTCTCTATTTGACTATGTTCCGCTATAGTAATTCAACGTATACTCAAGTATGTTTATAATAAAGTCACAACCATAATAATACTATATCCTAGCGACTTGCGATCGACAATACCCTCAATTCCAAAGGGCTATCATCAGGGGCGGCCCTGAGGTAAAGCCACCAAAACGGCTGCCTAGAGTCTCCGACCTCATACTGCGTATACTTGGACATATTCTGATAGCCTAATTATTATTATTTATTTTATTACTATTATTATCATTATTATCATTTTTGGTTTCAGGGCTGGCCCTGGCTATTATACATTTATACAAAGAAATCTTCCATTTTGACTTAATTGCAATAGGCTATAAACCTCAGGAATGATCGTTCTATGAATGTTTCAAACCATCACAAGCATGCACCTCTTGGCATCTCCCACGAACAGTCATTTATAAATCACTGCCCTATCTTGACTAGGAAATTTATGGGTGATCAAAGCTATTATTTAATCATACCTTCAATATTCAATTTGGGTAAGCTTTCAAATAAGAACTTTACATCATATAAACATATAAAATTTGTCAAAATGAGGCACATAAATTATTGTATTCTAATTGACATATGAAAAGTAATGGCATATGGCTTCTGTACACGTTAACTAATTAATAATGACAATAATACTGGTAACTAAAAGACTATTTAGCATTTCCATAAACTAGTCATTCAACCTAATCATCTGAAACATCATCAAGTTGACTGCAACAACAGCCATGCTATGGCCAGAGCACCAGAGGTTTTTACACATGGCCTCTCTCAATATTCAAAGATTCCCCATATATATGTGAATATCAAATGCTGGAACAGACTGAGTCCCACTTTGCTTACAAGCCCAAAATAAAAAAAAAATGGGACAAAGCAAAACGAATATGTACAGCTTTACTGTTAAGAAAGCATGCACAGTCCATGCTCCATGGTGGTATGATATTTATTGCCATTTCATTTGCTTTCAAGTAATGAGGTTGACGCTGACCCCTTTTCCCTTCCAGATGTCACGGCTAGTCTTTCTCATCCATTGAATGAACAAGTAGATAACCAAAACTAACAGCTGCCTGCCTCCCTATTGTGTCACTAGGAGTGAGTCATCACTTTACTAAATGCTTTGCTCCCCCTTGCCTGGTCATAAAGTTGACAAATGAGCCTTCCTGTTCTTTTCATCAAGCATGATCTATAATTTCCCATAAAACCTTGTAAATTACAGTTTTATTTTATTATATTCATCCAAATTATCAATAAAGAAGGAATGTTTTAGCATAACATGTATCGCCGCATCTCTTGCGTGTTATGTGCATGCGTGTGTTTATAATTTGTATAATATTGCCCAAAAAAAAAAACTACAAATATCAAAGAGATTATCGTTGTTGTTGTTGTTATGAGATTTTCAGCTTGAGTTTTATAAAAAAGAGAAAAATAATAATTTTGACAAATCTGTACTGTCAATAAAGGAAATTTAGTAAACATGATTTTCACTGCATCTTTTTGAAAAATTGAAAGTACTATTATATATAAATGAATTCTCATTTTTGATTTGCAACATACAACGTCGTCTCTTTTCTGATTATTCATCAATCAAATGTTACTGTTAATTTTTTATTAATAAAATCAACACCACATTTAAAATAAAAATGTTAAGGCTAACAAAATATTTGCATTTACAACACGCTTCTGTTCACCCACTTTCTGGTAAAATAATAAATAAATATCTCATACATGTACTTGTGTTTTATATTAGTGGTGATAATAATAATGAATCTAGTAGATTAATTTGTGAAGTAATAGTGAAAGTGTTTTTTTAATGCTAAACTTTCAAACAAGAGAGGTGGATCCTTATTTCCATAAACGTTAATAAATAAGAGCATGATAATTGTTACCTATTCTAAATTTTTAGCAAACTTTTCTTAAACGTTCAAGATTCAAACATGCAAAAGTCATAAACAACAAAAAACTGTTTCCTCTAAGCATGATTCATGCCAGAAAACTCCAAATTTACATGCAAAATTCATGGATTTTCTGCTTGTAACTATGCTATCTTTTCCATATGCTGATTAGGATCATCATCATACTTAGGTGCCATGAATAGTAGCATGGGAAGCCACTGCTTCTCGGCTTTATTTTTTGATCTTTGTCTGCATACTTGCCATTCCCAATTATTTATTATCAACAGAAATAAAATACATCTACTGCTTATGAACTAATTTTTTTTTTATTTACTTTCTTTTTATCTTCTCTATGATTTGATGTATTCAGTAACACCAATATCCAATACAATACAGGAAAATATTATAAAGGACAAAATTAAAGAAAAATTTAACTACAAAGACAAAAAACAAAAAAATTATTCATAACACACTTTTTAGTGTAAACTATGAAATAATAGCGAACCCTTAAATTTCTCCCTTTACACTAGAAAGTGTTGTGGATATAATTTTAGCTTTTTGTCCTTTTGGATAAATTTTTGTTTAAATTTGTCCTTGTGCTTAGAAAATCCGCTCCAAATTAATTAAAATCAGACAAGATTTAATTTATAAAAAAGCTTGCAATGAATTTATAGGTTCTCCAAAATCATTGTTAGTTGCTTCCAATCCATTTGAAAGATGGTTTTAGAGCATAAGCTTTGACGTTTAGAGCGAATATAAGATGTTTGATAATACATGACTGTATGTTACTTTTGTTGTAATGAAAGCAAAAGCCCTAAACTACCTTAAAAAATTGGATACTTATATGTACAAGTTTGGTAGTTTATACCATGCTACCACGACAAGAGGGTTCGACGGCATCAAATCCATAAATAACCTTTTACATCCTACCACAACGCGTTAACCAGTTGAGACAAAGATGTCTGTCAAAAAACCCTTAACTACTTATTAAACGAATCTAACATGTTTTCTTAAACCACTTAAATTTAGCCATTTGATGTTTTACAAAATTTTCTATCATATTATTAATTATTTGATGTTTAATTAAAAGTAATAGAAATTTATAATATTTCTTTTCAACTACATCATTAATGGTCGATTCAGAACTGTTATGTGGTTGGACCAGACGAGGAAATCTATTAAAACTCTTCAGTGATTACACACCTCAAATCTTTAGGGTTATTTTTTTCTTATCATGTCCCCCAGAACAGCCTGCCCAAAAGCAATGTTAGAGTTTGAGTTACAAATTTATAATGTTTACTCGCTAATCAGACGTTTTTAGATATCATTACACACTTGTTAACTTCTTCATTTTTTGTAACTATTTATTAACTACTATCGAGATATATTACTTAACTGGCAAAAACCAAACATTAGCAGCTGTCTATACAGTCATAATCTATAATGAGATTTAGAGAAAGAAGAAACAAAATTGCAGGTACAAAAAAACATCAATTATTAACGGAAGCATTATATATTTACGTGTGAATATATTCGTCAAGGACATTTGATTTGTTTAGTCCAAACGATAGTGATAGGTTGTTAGATATCCACATCAAGCTACAATATTTACGTTATCTTAAATTATCAGCCCACTTTCTCATAGACTTGTTTATATTACTTTCTTCTGCATAGATTGTCAATAATTGACGATAGGTAGACAACTCTTAAAGCAAGAGTCTTCACCAACATCATTTACAACTATATTATATTCGTGTTGTCAATCATCAAATTGGATTTGTTCCTTTCTTAGCTCTATTTTAATCCCTTTTTTATGCTGTTGATACTTCGATAGCATTTGATATATGATTTTTATTGGTCTTTGTTTGCACAATTTTCACTAAGCAAAAAAGAAAGAATTCTCTAGTAAAAACTATGGAATGTGGTTATAGACAAGCATTTCTGTGAAACATGGATAAATCAAACAAAGTGGCTAACAAAGCTTTTTGGGAGATATGGTGGTAGATTTATGGAAATAGAAAGCGATTTCGAAAACAAAGATGGAATTAGATGCTAAATGGAGACATAGTAGAATATTAAAGCGATGTGGTCAAGGAAGATATGGCTATAGATGATCTTAATATAAATATAAATATAAATACAGATGTTTATTGAAACATAGAACTAGAAGGCTGGTGGAAGGATGGAGTAGGAGATAGTAAATATGTAATCGGGCTTTCAAAGGAAACATGAAGTTATAAGCTTAACCAAAACTTAAAAAACTTAGTGTTAGTGAAGGTACGAATGTTGATTAGCTAAGGAAAGGTCATGGCTACCTGGAGAAACTCCCACTTGATATTTCCCACGACAAGAAGGTGGCTGACTCATCCCTATCACAAGGATAGGTTCACCATGTTGGGGTTACTAATAACTTTCCAGGGCGGAAAGAGTGCTTGTTCATCATGTTGGGGCAACTAACTTTCTGGGGGGAAAGAGTGATTGAATCAAATCCCTTTTCTAATGCAGTAGTGCTACAGAGCCCGAAGGTAACCCTGACATTTTGTGTGGATCTGAAAATGAAGGGATGTAATTGAAGGAACTTTCACGCAATTCATGGCTTACGCAAAATTCAAGGATCTGGATTATTTTCGCACACAATGACAAATTGATTTCCGGACCTAATAGCATTTCTGTTTATAATGAGCCGAGAATGTTAACGAAGATGAACCACTTGAGAGGCTAAGCGAAAACGTGAACACATGCTAGTGTTAGAAACATTGGCCTTTGGTTGAATTGTGCATGTCATCACTTTCTTGAACAAGTTTTGGCATTTATTCAAAGATATGCAACAGTCTACAAAAATGTCGCTGTATTTAGGATAAAACATCTTTTAAATTCATTTTCTTTTGAGGATCATGAGAGGGATCCGAGTTCTCGGGTACTGCTTCCAAGAATTCGAAATGTACTATTATGGTCCCTAAATCCTACTTACTTTCACCTAACATTTCCACTATAAATACCCCCAAGCTCACACTTTAAAGAGGCTGTAAATTGGCTGATTTGACACTACTTGAAAGCTCCAAGTGACCTCTTTAATTACATCCTTACTTTGAGAAAGAAGAAGTAGAAAAGTTACTTTTTCTTAATATTCATATATGACAATTAAGCCATCAAAATACTTAGAAATGCTTGTAAAAGGATGTGATGAGGCAGTCATAAGCTTGAACTTATTATTGTCAATAAAATATCAGCGACTCTTCCAAAGTGGACGTAGGCCGCTCACGTAACCGGGCAACTATAAATCTACTGTGTTATTTATTGCTTTCTGCACTTACTTTTCCCACGTGAAACATAATTCTCTAAGTAGCGGAGAATCTTTGGGTGATACGATATTTTTAGCCATCAACATTCTGGTGGTTTCACTGAGAACTTGAACTCGCATTTTTGTCACACATTCCCATCTCGACTTCGCGCCGCTTTAGGTTTCTTCCGTAACCTGCCGCCATGTCCGCTTAGATGGTTAAGCGAACAGAGAATCAGATGTTTGGGTCCTCAGCCGCAGCTAACACCAGTACTTCCTAGCAACCTCAGTCAGTAGACGATCCAACCAATACAGAACTCCTTTCTCCTGTGGACCCTGAACCCCCTGCATCTCAAGCGCAGATCCATGCACTTAATAAGAAGTACGAAAATACGTCTTTTAAACTCAACCAAGTGTTGAAGAATAACATCGACCTTATGCGTCAACTCCAAGACAGTCAATGCATCGCCGCTCGACTTCTACTTGCTCAGAACAACATCCAACGACGGCATAATGTATTGGAAACCTCTACTTCCGAATCAAGGGGCCCATATCAAAGAAGAAGGTTCAGCCGCAACAATAATGTCGTCGTTCGCTCTCACGCTCTTATTAACAACAACGACAATGGCAATGGAAACAATGATAGAACCATCGTTACTTACAGCGAGGAATGCGGTGGTACCATGACCGCTCCCGGTCGATTATCAACGACGAACAGGGTCCGAATAACCGACCCCTTCCTCGATAGAACCCAACATTCGCTCAGAAACTTGGGCCTATGCTTCCGGCTACCCAGCAGGCCAAAATCCCTTCGGATCAGGATGCACACCATCTCGCTCAATATCACCAGCCATACCAGAACCAGGCCATCGATGTCGACGACATGGAAGAGGACGAGCTGGATGTGCATCACAGAAGGCGCCTACGGAATAAAACTCCCGAAGTTCGCCAAAACCAATGGTTGAACCGGAAGATCCCACCCAGCATATCTCTCCGACACGGTCCGAAGGATCAGGAGAGATATACAAGGAAACGCCAATGCCACGTGGGAGACTCACTTGAGGCGTAACACTTTCACTAGAATAGTACACGAAGCCGAGTGGCCCGACACTTCAACATGCCATAGATGACGTTCTGTGATGGAATGACAGATCCCTGTGCCTTCCTGAACTGCTATGAATGGCAGATGGACTCCAGCCGAGCCATCGACGCGGTCAAATGCAAGTGCTTACCAATCTTCTTAACAGACAAAACTCTTCTTTGGTTCTTTATCCTTCCACTCCGAACTGTCAGCAACTTCGATCAGCTAGCTACAGATTTGGTTAAGTAGTTCAGAATGCACGTTCCGACTCCGAAGAACGCCCTCACCCTACCAATCTTTACCAATGGATTGCAGAATCTCTCAAAAGCTATTTTGCATGATTCGATACCGCCCTTGCCGAGGTTGATGACCCGAAGCCTCGCACCGTGCTTTTCCCACTTGCAAAATTTGTCCTTCCTACCTCCGAATTCGAAGCCTGGATCGACAGAAAGCATGCTAACTACCTAGAAGGTTTCTACGAAAAGGATGGACAGTTCCTATGCTAAGAAGAAGCAAGGTGTAATCGATCTTCTCTGGGCAACAACTCCAATCACCCAAAGGCGGGAACCGTCGACGACAGTGTTAAAGGAAAACGGGTCGGGGAATCCCCAAACAAGGGAATAGGAGAAGCCCATTACAAGCCAAAGCCGAACAATGGCAAACAAGGCAGTCGCAGCAACAACTAGGCTCTTGCAGATCCTAAGAAGCACGTCCGCTATCAAAATTACAAGGCCTACACTCCACTGAACTGAGATATGGAGGGAGACAATCTACTTAAAAACCTGCAATACTCTCCAGTATAAGAAGCCCAACACCAGGGAATTCACCGACCACGAGAGAAACTCCGGCAAATATTGCAGATTTCATGATATGTATGGGTACAACACTAATGGTTGTCACCACCTCATGGATGCAATTGAAAAGTCATCCGCGAGAAATGCCTGGAATAGTACGTTCAGGATCCCGCTCCTCCCGAAGTAGATATGGGCTCTCCAACGCCCACACTTCCACCACCTGCAAACGCGGCCCCAAGGCCATCCAACCAAAGGTCACATGACATCGTGATCAATACTATCTGCGGCGGACCTCACCCCATGCATGACAAGTTCTGCAAGATGGAGGAATATGCCAACTTTATACATCGTGCCACCTTCGAAGCTTGCTCTACTTTGGACGAGTCCGTCCTCGCCTCCAAAAGACAATAAGGGACGATATCGTCTTTCGCGAGAGAGATTCCACGAGAATCTATATCCCAACTATTGACTCTCTCGTCATTTCTGCCCTGATTGGATCAGCTCTCGTTCGAAGAAACCTCACCGACTCAGATAGTTTGGTCAACATCATCTTCAAGGCAGCTTACGGCCATATGAAACTTGAAGCCAAAGACTTGAAGCTCTTTCATGCCACGATTATGGCTTCAACGGATCATCCAACAACCTAGTAGGCATGGTCGACCTACTTGTAGAACTCGGAGAAGGGGATCAGAGCTGGGTCCGAGTCCTCACCTTTCTGGTTATCGACATCATCTCTCCCTGCAACACCTTCTTTGGACGTCCCTTCCTTGCAGAGTTCCGATTTTGCATGTCACCATGGTCCCTTCTAATGAAGTTCCCGACAGAAATGAGATCGGCACCATAAAAGGCGACCAAGCAACAGTTAGATATTACTACCTCATAGAGTGGTGGAATGTGCACAATAAGGACAAAGGCAAGAACATGCCTTAGTCTTATTGCATCAAGACCATCTCTGCACAGCAATCAAAGGCATCTGAGTCTTGACTCAGGCGCCACTGTCGTCTTTCTAACGATCTCGATCCAAGGGAGGATGAATAGCTTGATTCCGAAAGTGCTACCCCAGTAGCTACTAGGGTGTATATTACAATCAACCCCGACGACTCGACAAAGGTCCTGAAAGTTGGATCACAACTCCACCCCGCAATAAAGAGAGATCTTGTGGATTTCGTTAAGGGAAAACCTTGATGTATTTGCTTGGATCCACTCCGATATGTGTGGCATCGACCCTGTAGTCGCTTATCACAGGCTAACCATCAATCTTTTGCAAACCTCCAGTCAAATAGAAACGTCGATTCTTGGGAATCGAAAGATCGACTTTGCTTAAGGAAGAGGTAGATAGGCTACTCACTAGCAATTTCATCCGAGAAGCCTACTACCCTGAATGCTTCTCCAATCCAGTCTTGGTTAAGAAAGAAAATGGCCAGTGATGAACGTGTATCAACTTCTCTAACTTGAACAAGGCATGTTCCAAAGATAGCTCCCCACTTCCGAAAATCGACCAGCTTGTTGATTCAACCGTCGGGTACTAGCTTTTTTCCTTCATGGATTCCTACTCAGGCTATAACCAAATTCTGATGTACCTCCCGGACCAGGATCATACTTCTTTCATAACCGTCCTCGGGCTCTACTGCTATTGCGTCATGCCCATCGGTCTTAAGAACGTGGGAGCCACCTGCCAACGACCGGTCAACTTTATTTTCAAGGCCCAGATTGGAAGATTCATAGAGGTATACGTGGATGATATGCTTGTAAAATAGAAGATGTATATGTGACCTCTCTGAAATATTCAATGTCCTCCGCATACGACATGAAACTCAATCCCTTGAAATGCTCTTTTGGAGTTGAGTCGGGAAAATTCTTGGGTTTTATCGTCAATTCGCGAGGCATCGAAGCTAATCCAGAAAAGATCAAAGCTATCCGGGACATCCAGGCCCCTTAGAGAATCAAGGATGTTCAAAATTTAAACGGGAAGGTCGCTACTTTAAGTCGATTCATCTCCAAAGCCATCGACAAGTGCATTCCCTTTTTCGACTTGCTTAGAAAGGGGAAGCGCAACTTCGAGTGGACTCCGAAATGCGTCGCCGCATTCAAGGACCTTTTGAATCACTTAGAGCGGCCATTGATCTTGTCCAAACCTGTGGACCACAAAGACTTTTACGTTTATTTGGTTGTTTCCATGCAGACAATCAGCTTAGCGCTTGTGCGCATAAAGGATCGTGTCCAAAGACCCATTTACTACACTAGCAAGAGATCAACGGTGGCAGAAAAGAACTACCCAAGGCTTGAGAATCCCTACTGCTTGTTGATCTCCTCCTAGAAGTTGTGACCATAATTCCAATCTCACCACATCAAAGTGTACACCGTACAACTCCTATGACAGGTCCTGTAGCGACTTGATGCGTCTGGACTACTACTAAAATGGAACATAGAGCTGAGCTAGTTCGAGATCACGTTGATTCCCCGCCAAGCCATCCACGAACAAGCCCTCGCCAATTTCATAGTGGAATTCACCGTCCCGGATGAGCCTCCTCCAGAAGACATCGAAACTCTAGACATTCAATGGAAACTGTTCGTGGATGGATCTTCCAACAATAAGTGTTACAGCACCAGATTCGTGCTCATCACTCCAGAGGAGTGCTCAATGTGCTATGCTTTAAAGCTCAACTTTTCCACTACCAACAACAATGCAAAATACGAGGCCTTAATTGGTGGACTAAGAATTGCGATCGAACTTTACATCAAGGGCATTCAGAATTACTCCGACTCACAGCTCATTGTGCGTCAGGTACAGGTATAGTACAAAGCAAAGGGGGCATGGATCACTCACTACCTTGCTCAGGTTCACAAACTGCTCACTAACTTTGATTACTACGTCATCATGCATATTGTAACACCCTGAATTTTCTGTGAATATTAAAATACTTAGGGTTGTTAATTTTAATATTCATAGAAAATTCAGGGTGTTAGACATATCCCCCAAGAACAAAATGAAAAAGCTGACTCATCAGCCAAACCGGCAAGCTCAGAGGATGCGCAGCTTATGGGACTTTCACTGGTTGAAGTACTCCACTATTCGAGCATCTATCGGGTATAGACTGATTTGACAGCGGCAACAGAGACCAAAACCGAGCCCGAGTCTTGGATGACACTAATCAAGAACTACTTGCAACATGGAACCCTCCCTGGATGCTAGAAGGAAAGACGGGCACTCACTCGCCAATCGTCTCGCTATATCATCTTGGATGGAGTTCTCTACCGAAGAGGTTTCCCTGCCCCATTACTTCGGTGTGTAGCCCACAACGACGTCGGTCATGTGTTACTGGACGTGCACAAAGGCAAGTGCGGTGACCATACTGGGGGGAGGGGGCAAACTCTAGCCAGAAAAATGATCATATATGGTTATTTATGGCCCGCACTCGACCAAGACGCCGCAGACTTTGCCCGCAATTGTCTAGCTGTTCTCGAAGTTCCTAAGACCCCCGCTTACCGAGTTAACGCAAATGGTCACTCCTTGGTTGTTTGCCATATGGGGGATATATATCATTGGGACTCTACCAATGGCTATAGGAAGGGAACACTACACCATCATCGCGGTTGATTACTTCACCAAATGGGCAGAAGCCAAAGCTCTATCTACAATTACCACCAGGAATGTAATCAACTTCGTCTTCGATAATATCATTACCCATTACAGAGTTTCCCTGGCCATTATCTCTGACAATGGGACCCAGTTTGAGAGCGTAGAGTTCAAGACTTTCTGCCGACTACATAACAACGAGAAGAGATTCTCAATAATAACTCACCCTTAGGCCAAATGGCAAGTTAAGGCTGTCAACAAAGTGATTAAATCCATTATCAAGAAGCATCTGTAAAAGGTCAGAGGTTTATGGGTAGATGAGCTCCCTCTGGCCCTATGGGCCTACTGGACCACCCATAAGTCAGCGACCGACCATATTCCATTTGCCCTTGCCTATGGATCTTAAGCTATCATTCCCATTGAGCAAAGGCTTTAATCTCATAGAGTTACCTATTGTGATCATAAGACCAACCAAGACTTACTTTTGGAGTCACTCGACTTGCTCGAAGAGAAAAGGAATGAAGCTAAGCTCAGAGCTGCCGCTCAATGCCAATGAGTAGCCCGATCCTTCAATTCTAAAGTCCGCCATAAGGTACCCAATGTTGGGGATTTCGTCCTAAAACAAATCTTTCCCACACCGACCGGTTTCAGTCCTCGCTGGGAGGGCGCGCACATCATACAACGAAGGCTCGGAGATGGAACCTTTAAGCTAGCGACCGTAGATGGCGCAGAAATCCCATGGGCATGGAACAGCGGACATGTTCGCTGCTACTTTACATAATTTAGTGTGCAAATTTTCTGCTTTCCAACAATGTTTTGTTTTATTTTAATTTAAGGCATTATAAAGGCTATTACTGCCAAAGTTATTAGTAAAGATAGTGTTCAATTCTTTATGCTCGTTATGTGTTTACCTTCTGCATGGTATGTTTAATTAATCATCACACCTAGTTTACACACACAAACATATGAACATTGGATTGGCACCCCGAGCATGGGAGACGATAGCGTCACTCGAGTCTCGAACCAACGACGAGACCGAGTATAAATAACACCACTCGAGTCTCGAATCAATGAGAATACTGAGTGTTAATAACACCAGATCGGTACCCCGAGCACGCGAGCCTGTACCGTCAGTTGAGTCGCTAAACAATGACAAGATTGAGTATAAATAACACCATTGGAACCTCGAACCAACGACAAGACCAAGTATAAAGCGTTCTGTTCCCAAGTTTTTGGACTTGGGGGTAGCCTACCAGCCAAGCTAGTGTGAATCTGACCACTCCCGCAGCTCCATCCAAACCATTGGATCTGGATCTGGTTACCTCTCCAATCTCAACCAAAGACGAGACTGCGTGTAAATCGTTTCGTTCCCAAGTCTCCGGACTTAAGGGTAACCCATCGGCCAAGCTAGTGTGACACCGACCACTCCCAAGGCTCCATCCGCCCCACCAGTTCTAGATCCAGGTACCATTTAGCAAATAAATGACGCCTTCGAGCTCTAGACCCAAACAAACAATGGGAGAGTCAAAAAGCACGACTTCACGAAGTCCCTGCCTTCTCACGACTTAGTACCAATGACCTTAGGGAGGTCCAGGAGAGAGGCACCTGACCTGGACTCCATGCGACTTGGGACCTCTAAATAGAGGTAAACCCAAGAGAGAAACTAGCGCACAACCTCTGCATGACTGGGGGAACCCCCAGGGCAGAGTCTCCAATCACATTTGTTTATGTGTAAACAAAAGTACGCTTGTGCAAATACATGATGCTAGAAAGCATAAGACGAACATTCAAACACTTAATATGAAATGCGATTTAAGAAAAGTTCACTAATACTTTCATTCACATAACCAAAGCAAACTACATATTTAAATATCTTTCTTTCTAACGACATGGTGTGCATGAGAACCACACCATGCCTCAATAGAAAAAAAGCGAGGGTCATACTCACGTATACTATCATCCTACATAACTAAAATGCCTATAATATCTATGACTACCACTAATACTACTCATCCTTCCTTTCCTTTTCTTTTTATGTACATATTCGACACTAGGCGGGTCACCATTTATGGACCTCTTCCATCCAAAGACGCTTTCGCCTTTCCTTCCTCTTCCCTTCACAGGAGTGACAGACTCATGAGACACTGATGTGCGCCTCCCGCCATCATCCTCGCCTCTTGTAATCACCACGACCTCCTCATGGGCTATACATTACAGTGGTTTAGGGGTAATGTCAGAAGCAAGGGCCAGCACAACCTCTGTTTCTTCCCGAGCCTTCTTGGCCTCCAACCCCACTTTCTTCATAGCATCTTTGGCGGCCTTTCGATCAGCTAGTTTCTTGGACTTGTTTTGCATAGCTGCATCCGCTTTAGGATGTTAAAGGCCTCCTCGACCCTTTTATTAGCGTCATCAATGGATTTTTTTTCTTCCTAGCCTCCACATCGACTCTCTCATTCCCATCCTCATCAGTGGCTTTCTTCTTTCTGGCCTCTTCGGCGACCCTCTCCTTCTCTGGCTCGACATTGGCTTTCTTCTTTGCCACTACAACAACAGCTTTCTCCTTGGCATCCTGTCTAACCTCTTCCTGAGACTCATGTAGGACAACCTCATCTTGCCTCCTTTCCACCTCATGTTCCTCAAACTTCGCCAGCATCTGAGCTTTCTTTGATTGCACTAAGTCATACATAGTTGGCACACTCACATCCGGTGCACCCGACACCTGAGCACTCTGGCCATCGACAACCTCACATTCCTCAAGAAGTTTTTATAAACGATGGATTCCAAGCACATGTTTGAGAATGTATCCACGTGCTCTCCTACTCTCCAAATTGTATCCCTTGTAGTCAAGCATGGGGCCAAAGCCAACTGTAACTTCCGCTCCAAGAGGGGCTGCACATTAAAAAGCAACTATTTAGTTCCGGAGGATATAACGCTCTTGTCCTCTTCGGGTATGCACGGTAATATAAGCTTATCTCCAAGAAGGGTGCTCCTTGTCGTGATAAAAGTGGATCCTGTTAGTCTCAGCTCTGGATGTGCAGGGTCATACTTGGCCGAAACATAAGGTGGGGCAGTGGGATCGCTAGCCGAAGCAAATAATGGAACCGATAGTAAGAGCTTCCCTCTGCTAATTTATAAGACTGTCACACTCTCAGTCGGCATGAACTTTCCTATTTCGGCTGCATGCTTCACCAACCTCTCCCACTTAGCATCCTTCTGCAGCAATCTCCTCCCTTCCTCCAACTTCTTACGCTCATCCTCAATCAAGAGATCCACCATGAGTTTATTCTCATCCATTGTCGCCGCCTGTCGCAACCGAGCCTTAAATGGCACCAACGTCTCCCATGTCAGAGTCATCTCTCGGGGATAATCGTTAACCCACAAAATTTCGCGGAACCTTAACGCTTTGACATACATGCCCCCGAATAGGCTGCTCTAGTGACTCCTCCACCCTAGCATCAGTGTCCTCGATTTCTTCCTTAAGGCTATCCACCTCTCTATAGTGCTCAGCCTTTAGCCCTTCCAACGAGCTTAGAAAGTCTTTGTTACTGGCCTCGGCTAGCTCTCTTTCCTCCTTAGCCACCTCAAGCTACCTCCCCAACTCATCATTCTCCCTCTGCAACCTCTGAACCCCGTCGTTCACAATTTTTAGCCTCTCATTCTCCAGTACCAATACCTCGTTGTCCCTTTTGAGTTGGTGTAAGTTTTCGTTCTCTTTGGACATGTGGATCTTCACCTCTATCAAATCATAATTTTCCTTATGTAGGCGAACGTTCTCAATCGTCACTAAAGCCACGGTGTTCGTGAAGGTCTCAGCAGCATGTGTCCTTTCCCTCTCCAGTTTTTCATATTTCTCCATCAGATCTGCTGTTTCAACGAAACATTTAAGTAAGTTACTATGAGCGAAGAAACAATCACACCACAAGAACCGACTATACCTATCTCTTTCTCATGATTGTAGACGGTGGTCCGCTCAGCTTCAATGGTCAACCCTTAAATCTGGATCTCCATATTCTTCTTCTTGATCAAATCCGAAAGATTCGCGGAGTACTTTTTAAACTCTCTAACTTGGAAATATGTAGCCCTCACCTTCATCCACATCTCTTCGTTGTCTTCATAGGGAATCGAGTTGATATCAGGAAGGAACATTATATTGTCAAAGTAGTGATCAGGGAATTTTTGCTTTAACAGGAGTTTACTCTCCTCAATAGTAAGCTCTCGGGTCTCAGGAACAGCCAGAATCTTCTTTTTCTTCTTCGCTACCTCCTTTTTCCTCTAGCAACTAGTCTCCACCTCCGGTCCTCTGGGAGCATGTGCAGGATCCAAAGGCGCAATATGCGTGGGAACTGTAGGCGAGGAATGTTTGGTGCTCGTTACGTCAAACTTGGAGTCTGCCCCAGATGCCCGAATGGGAGGTGGAGGAGTCAGAGACCATCGGGATTGCTCTCTATGATGGTATACGTTGCTCCAATCATAGGGAGATAGGGGATCATCAAACAAACTGGAACTCCTCCTAAATTACGAAGTGAAGTCGCCCCTAGACGGTCGACAACTCCCATACCCATAACCTCGGCCTCCTCTTCCTCGAGTCATGTCACATTTAAAAAAACAAATTCATGTTTAAACTCAAGTACCCTGTGTACATAAAGAAATGATATGTCATGCAGTGTTTATGAATGTGTATCGTAAGTGTTCTCTTAACAAACCAAATAGCGGTTCGCTCGAAGGAGTGATCTCCCCTGCAGCTAAAGTTAGTTCCTCTAAACTTGTGGTGCTAGTCTAGGGAAAAATTTCTAATGGGAGTTAATTAAGCTCCTCAAATTGACCCTCTTTCTTAAGCGAGATGGCAGTCTTAGAAGGAATTACTTGAGACTACGTCCTAGTTAGTATTTCTATCCTTTCCTCATCCATCGCAGGCAGAATAGGAGCGATTGACGGACCCTTGTCCCCACCAACTGCTTCCTCATCGCTGATCTCGCCTCCACCAGTTTCCTTCGGAATTTTCGCTGTCTTGCGTAGCTTAGACAGGACAGGGGATGCCTTCCTTTTTTGCTTAGAGATCCTACCCCTTTCCCAATATCCACTTTCTTTCCTCCTCCAGCGACAACTGATCTAATTATGTCTCAATCATCAGGATGTAATCCTGCATGATGAAGTCAGTCCTGATCTAGAACGCTCTCGGTGGAACAAGCTTTAGCCGGGATGGCCAGCAAGAACTCGAGATGTTGGTGGTACATGATGTCAGTAGGCGCATCAGGATTTCCTATCATATAAATGCAACGTCCCAAAATTTTAACGATATTAAAGATGATGAATCAAAGAATAATTAATTTAATAATCAGAATTAAGTGAAATGGACTATGCCATTGCAGCTATCTCGAAATTCTAGTCAAGATAGAAATTTGGTTTTCGTGAAATGGAAACCGTATGAAGCGGTTATTAAGGTTTTAAGTGTGTATACATATAAGGAGCTTATATGTATATATATTAAATAAATGTATTCTAAAATCAGTTCAAAAATCAAAATTCGCAAGGCAGGAGTATGGACGGGAATTTTTCCCGTTGGGGGTCGACCTAAGGGTCGACCCACCAATAGGGGGGTCGACCCACCTGAATGGGTGTCGACCCACCTGAAGGGGTGTCGACCCACCTAAAGGGGTGTCAACCCACTCGTGGCTCTGGAAACTTATTTCTGAACCTGGACGATTTTAGAGCTAGATTCGTTGGTTCTATGCTATATAAAGGACCCTAAACCTAGGTTTTATTCATCTAAAAATGGTGGCGATGGCGGAGCTCTGCTGCAATGTAGATTGAATGGCCTAGTTTTCTCTAAAACCAATTCAGCAAGTATTATACAAATTCAACGATTGCTACAACAAATTCAATGTGTTCTTCGCAGTAATTTGGATCCATTTCCTTAAATCTATTCACTGTGAGTTCATGTTATTTTTAGATCTGATTATTTAAATAGTAATCGTGATATGTATATAAAAATTGGATCTTAATCAGTGCCTAATCAGTTCTTTTTATGACATATTACTCTGATCTGTTCTTATATATTTATATCGTCACCAAGTCTAATCTTGTCATAATATGTCCATTTGGTTTTTATGCCTATTTCTATCGTTATGTTATTTATTCGTTATTATTCCTGTTTTGATTCTCTTCTCTCCCTCTTTTCCCTTTTATTTTTGTATAGCCAGGATACCTTCGAGCCTAGGCCTAACGCTGAAAGATGAGAACATGTGAAATTGGGAACGGCTGGGAAATACATAAATTTGGGCATAATTGGTATTGGAAATTATGAACATAAATTTGGGCATAAAATTGGAAAATATATTAATATGGATTTGGGGGACATATTGGATAATATGAATATGAAGCTAGGCATGTATTGGAAAGTAGGTGAACATGAATTTGGGTAAAATTTGCATTGGAATGTGAAAATATTAATTTAGGGAATAAATTGGAACATATGTAAGTATGGAATTGGGCATAGATTAGGACATATGCAAATGTCAATTTGCGGCCTAAACGGGAACATATGTGAATATAGATTTAGGGCGTGGAAACCTATAATTGAAATAGAATAATTGTAAATAAGAATTAAAAAGGGGGCATGAAAGTCTATATTTGGAAGAGGGAAATTTATCTGAATATGCCTAAAATAATGGAACCGTAGTAACGCTTAGACACGAGGTTAGGTTGCATTAGTGGTGGAAGTCTGGCCGGACCCGACTGACATATCTAGCAGCCACTGATGTTGAACCTAATGTGAGAGGTCTAAGTGCGCAAATACGGGACGTAATCCAACACGAGGTTAAGCCCAATTTGTGGAATAAGTCTGCCCGGACCCGACTGGCATATCCAACATCCACAAATGGCTAGCTTAATGTGGGAGGTCTAGCATACTGTAACCATAAATGAAAATATGGTAATAAATCTTGAATACTTAACCTAGTTGAATCCATAGGGATTGTATGAATATAAACTAAAGTCGGGGTTAAGAAAATTTAGGTGAATAGTGGGTGGGTTAAGTAAATAGGAGGGGGTGGATAATATTTACATATATGTCCATAAACTTAACCCGATAAGGTTATGTGTTTAAAACACCTAATGGTATACATAACAGGTAGAAATAATAAAGTTATGTAATTAAAAGACACCGTTTAGGATAAACATAACTTGTAAGGAAATGAGACAACTTGTGTAATAAGATAAGAGGTACTTAATTATAAATTAAGTAATCTAGAAATCTAGAACCCGCTGATGTGAATAACATGATTAGGCTTGTCCTAGGGACAAGAGGAAATTATAATATAGGTTATTTATAATGGGTTGAGAAACTTGTTAATGGGCCTTATTTAAGAAAACTAAGTTAATAAGTAAACAACGATAATTAGTAGTGACGGTGTAAATTGAATTTATGATTAAATGATAAAGGATGAGGAAAACTTATGGAATGATATAAGTTATATTTAATCAATGACATGTTAAAAAGGAAACATGTAAAATGAGACGTACTTAATTATGCGTTAAATAAGAACATAACATTGTAACTATGGAATCAGACTATGAAAATATAAAAGAGATTGTGGATTATAGACCTTGGGCCGCAATCCAAAGAATAACATGTTGTGGGCTTATTAATGAACTTAAAGGGGTTAGGTTATATAACCAAAATTAATAAGCAAGAGGAACTTGTTAACATGATTAACAATTCAATATGAATGGGAGTAACCAAGTTAAAAGGAAACTGAGGAGGAAAAGCAAGCGTGTAATAGAATGATTAGACATAGGGTCTAATAACATATTAAAGTGAGGCTCTTGGACAAGTCCGCACATTTAAGAGTGAATAACCCAACAGGGTAGATCATCGAGGTGTTATATGGCACGAGGGGAGCGCACATTCATCTGATTGTTTTGATGGCTCCAAAGGACTAGAAGGGGAAGCACGCGACTTCCTGAGGTACGTAAGGTGCTCCCAGTAGTCATCTGTGCGGTGACAGATGTCTTAGGATGTGCTCGCAAAGGTTGGATCTGCGCATAACTACTAGGTGGGTGGGCCTTGACTATAGATGTAGCTATGTAATCAGAATACTGTGACGAGGTGACACTAGGGTGGTTCGGCGGTTGCCTCACGAGGAGGCAGAGGGTCACAACCAATAAGGATAGTAGATCGTCAAATACCCGTCATCAGCAGCCAGCGGGATGCGGAAAGGCTAGAGTTAAACCCAAGATACCATTTCACCTTTCACTATCGAGGTACGGGGCTGAAGGGAGACGCCACATGGATGTTTAGATTGGTTGTTATTAGGGGCGGTCGCTTAGCTCTTGTAGTCTTTACTAGTTGAGGGAGGGGCTGAGGTGGGGCCATAACCACCATGGAAAACAAATCCTAGGAATATATATATTAGGAGGCTCTTAAGGGCGGGTTTGTATAGGTATGGAAAGGCTCCCAGCCAAGTTCCATGTTTCTTATTTAGCCCTACCGTGGAACTCGGTGCACATTAGAGGATGTGCGATTGAGGCATCGAGCTACAATTACAGTACATACGCGGGACAGTCTAGATACATGCATATCTGCTCTGGGTGGTGTATCGTAGACTAGAGGGCATTATTCCGATAAGGAATCTGATTCGATCGACGGAGACAGTCCGTACGCTTACGTAGCATAGTAATGACAGATATATGCGGAACGTAACATTGTTATATAGTGATGCGTACGTCACTCCAGCGTAGGATGAGGGACTGCGTTCATTACGGTGGAGACCGTGCTAGTGGGTTACCATGGGGTTTATCTCAATATTGAGAGATAACTACATATATTGTATTAGGTGAATCCATGGGAAAGTAAACGGGTACGATGCACGGATAAGTCCTGAGTTCTACTAACCCAAGTAACCTAATAATCAAAAAAATATAATGGAATGGTATTGGTAGGGATCATTCTATTTCTGATTATTAGTGTCGGTGTAGTGCAGAGAAATGTATTTAAGAAGCGCAATATATCATGTTCATCTTATCTTGCTCAGTTCACACTTGTCCTTGTTATTGTTATCTTGTTCTTCCAGTTTTTATATGCCTACCATGATACTTTTATTTATTTATATTTAAAAGTAACTGGACTCGCCAGACTTTATGTTTAACCCTTTTTGTTTCCTCTTCTCTCTCTTTCATTTCACCCCCAGGTTCTCAGGGTGGAAGTGCATAGAGTTGATTCGGATTATTTTAGCTTAGCTTGAATTTTGGATATAGATGTACCGCTTTGACTTCTTGTCAACTCTCTTATGGCTTCATAAGGGAAATATGGTTTTATGCTTTTGTACTCTGATATTTTTGGCAAGACAGATTATTAATGTAGTTGGTTATTTCAAACCTATGATGTAAACTCGGTATTTGGGACCATGATGTTTTGATTTAAATAAAGTTTTTAATTCTGCTGCTATTTTACATGTCTGTCTTGTGATATTATTTTCTTATTTGCCAATAACGCTTCACGAAACTTAATGCATTCTTTATAGAGTGACATTAACGGATGTGGGGTGTCACATTTGGTATCAGCGCATATGGTTATAAGATCGGATAAAATATTTTGAAAATGGTTTTCAAAAAGGTCTCAAAAACAAAGTATTTTAAAATAAAATGTCTGTTTTTGAAAAGCATGTTTCCTAAAGCCATAAATACCATCCCGATTCTGAGCTAGATTCCTTTTCCTTTTTGTTTGGGGAACCGTTTCTTCCTAAAAGGGTATCCCTATTTCGGCTTGGTTCCGTAGGCATGTTAAAACTACAGTACATGTCAAAGGGCAAATAAGTACCCAACCTCCATCTTTAGCTATAGTGGTTTCACCTACGGCTTATTTTCTCTCAAGCCTCGTAAGGATTTCCGTGCAATGGAGGCAACTTTCAAGAGACTAGTTAGCATGTGGAAAAAAGAAGAATAAGAGAAAGGGGCTAAGGAGCACAACCAAAAGATGAAAGAAAGTGATGGCTTAAGTAAGAAATATAGATGAAAGAAGAAACGAGGAAATACCATAACTTCAGAATGGTAGGTCATCTGAAAAAGGCTTGCAGAAAGAGGAAAGGAATTGTTACCACTTTGATAAGGCGGGACACCTTATTAAGGAGTGCCCAAAGAGACAAGGACAAGGCCAGAAGGCATGAACTTCTAGGGGGCGAGCTAATGTTCTCATAGCTGGTGGAAAGGATAGGGGCAGGAAAGTTTCCGTCGAAGGACTGATTTCTATTTCTGGTCATCCAGTTAGGATTCTTTTTTTGGCGCTTCGCATTCTTTTATATCTGATTCTTTGGTTGAGTCTCTGCACCTAGATACTAGTATTGTTTTGGATCCCGCTATTGTCTCAAACGCTAGTGGAGGTACTGCTCATTTATCAATGATTTATTGGGGTTTGAGAATCACTGTATTAAGTTTCGAGTTTGATTACGATGCATATGTACTTGATTCCACAAAATACGGTTTGATTCTAGGATGGATGGGTTAACCATATATGGAGCCATTCTGGATTGTGAAAAGAGAGTCGATAGACTTCTGACTTGCCATAGAAAGACTCTCGAGATTTCTTATGACCCCAAAAGGGTCTGTCGTGCTTAGTCTCCTAGAACCACTTAATATATCTATCGATGATTTGCGATCTGTACCAATAGTTGTGAGTATCCTGTTGTTTTTGATGAGGTTCGGGGTTTAGTCCCGAGGCACGAGATTGGTTTCCACATATACTTGGTGGACAATGCAAAGCCAGTTGTGTTGCTTGTGCGACATATGACTCCTAAAGAAAAGAGGGAACCTTGTAAGCAAGTAGAGGAGCTACTTGAGAAGAGGTTTGATAGGTAAATTATATCGGAATGGGGAACCTATTGAAGACAGTCCTTGAGGAATCCCATCATTCTAAGATGACTACTCATTCAAGAGGTGATAAAGTGCATAGAGTTCGAGGTAGTGGAGCCAAACCTGCAAGAGGAAGTGAAAGTCGAGAAGGAAGCAATGATTGGATGAGTTCCGACTGACATACTTGAATCGAAGGTTAAGAAATTGTGCAACAAAGAAGTGAAGCTAGTAAGAGTGCAATGGGGAAAGGGCCGAGAGAATGCTACTTGGGAGGCTGAAGAAAAGATTCACGCTTCATATCCTTTCCTTTTCGAGAGTATGTCCTTAACTTCTTTTTCCAGGTTTCGAATTAATACTTGTATCTATCGTTTAAATATCTCCTATTGATCGAGTTTTAGGCAGAAAACTAATGAATATAAGTATGTTTAAGACATGTTATGTTTGATGGATGCAAGTGGTTGCTCGTGGATGCATATACACACAATAAGCACTAGATCAGCTCAATCACTTACATATTGCATATTGATGTGTTTACATTTTAAATTTTTATAGGTGAAAATGGGCATATCGTTACATCAATGTTGCATTTGGATGGATGATTGTGCACACTATAGAACTTACATGTATTAGGATAATTTGCATACATTTCGGTTACATGGCACAAACATACATTGCATTAAGGAGGTCAACTGAATCAGTGGACCGCCTGATCTTTCGCATTATTTTACAGACATATACATACACAATTGCATGTGTTCATAAAAGCATTAGAAATTCCTTAAGGATAATGGATGTTTGTGATTGCTAGATGAATGTATGATTGTTGGATGTTAGGATATACCTTCTTCTTAACTAAGAGATTTTGGGGATGAAATCCTTTGAGTAGGGGAGAATGTAACACCCCGAAATTTTAACGACATTAAAGATGATGAATTAAAGAATAATTAATTTAATAACCAGAAATAAGTGAAACAGACAGTGCCATTGTGTCTGTCTCAAAATTCTGGTCAAGATAAACATTTCGTTTGCGTGAAACAGACACCGTATGAAGAAGTTATTAAGGTTTGAAGTTTGTCTACATATAAGGATCTTATACATGTATATATATTAAATAAATATACCCAGAAAATTCGAAAATTAGTTCAAAAATCAAAATTCGCAAGGCGGGAGTTTGGGAGGGAAATTCGCCCGTTGAGGGTCGACCAACCAACAGGGGGGTTGACCCACCTGAAGGGGTGTCGACCCACCCGTGGCTCTGGAAACTTCTTTATGAAACTGAACTATTTTGGAGCTAGATTCGTTGGTTCTACTCTATATAAAGGACCCTAAATCTAGGTTTTATTTGTCTAAAAATGGTGGCGACGGCGGAGCTCTGCTACAACGTAGATTTAATGACCTAGTCTTCTCTAAAACCAATTCAGCAAGCATTATACAAATCCAACGATTGCTACAACAAATTCAACGTGTTCTTCATAGTAATTTGGATCCATTTCCTTAGATCTATTCACTGTGAGTTCATGTTATTTTTAGATTTGAATATTCAAATAGTAATCATGATATGTATATAAAAATTGTATCTTAATCGGTGCCTAATCAGTTCTATTATGACATTTCTCTAATCTGTTCTTATATGTTTATATCTTCACAAAGTCTAATCTTGTCATAATATGTCCATTCAGTTTTTATGCCTATTTCTACCATTATGTTATTGATTCGTTATTATGCATGTTCTAATTCTCTTCTCTCCCTCTTTTCCCTTTTATTTTTGTAAAGCCAGGCTATCTTCAAGCACATGCCTAACGCTGAAAGATGCGAACGTTTGAAATTGGGATGGTTGTGAAAGACATAAATTGGGGCATAATTGGTGTTGGAAATTATGAATATAAATTTGGGCATAAAATAGGAAAATATATGAATATGGACTTGGGGAACATATTGGATAATATAAATATGAAGCTAGGCATATATTGGAAAGTAGGTGAACATGAATCTGGGTAAAATTTGCATTGGAATGTGTAAATATTGATTTGGGGAATAAATTGGAACATATGTAATTATGAAATTGGGCATAGATTGTGACATATGCAAACGTCAATTTGGGGCATAAGCGGAATCACATGTGAATATTGATTTAAGTCATGGAAACCTGGAATTGAAATAGAATAATTGTAAATAAGAAATGAAAGGGGGGCATGAAAGTCTACATTTGGAATAGGGAAATTTATTTGAATATGCCTAAAATAATGGAACCGTAATAACACTTAGACATGAGGTTAGGTTGCATTAGTGGTGGAAGTCTAGCTGGACCCGACCGACATATTTAGCAGCCACTGATGTTGAACCTAATGTGAGAGGTCTAAGTGTGCAAATACGAGACGTGCTCAGACATGAGGTTAAGCCCAATTTGTGGAATAAGTCTGCCCGAACCCGACCGGCATATCCAGCATCCACAAATGGCAGACTTAACGTGGGAGGTCTAGCATACTGTAACCATAAATGAAAATATGGTAATAAATCTTGAATACTTAACCTAGTTGAATCCATAGGGATTGTATGAATATAAACTAAAGTTGGGGTTAAGAAAAATTGGGTGAACAGTGGGTGGGTTAAGTAAATCGGAGGGGGTGGGTAATATTTACATATATATCCATAAACTTAACCCGATAAGGTTATGTAATTAAAGACACCTAGTGGTATACATAACTGGTAGAAATAATAAAGTTATGTAATTAAAAAACACTATTTAAGATAAAAAATTGTAAGGAAATGAGACAACTTGTGTAATAAGATAAGAGGTACTTAATTATAAATTAAGTAATATAGAAGTCTGGAACCCGCTGATGTGAATAACATGCTTATGCTTGCCCTAGGGACAAGAGGAAATTATAACATAGGTTATAATTAATGGGTTGAATAGCTTGTTAATGGGACTTAGTTAAGAAAACTAAGTTAATAAGTAAACAACCATAAGTTGTAGTGACGGTGTAAATTGAATTTATGATTAAATGAGAAAGGATGAGGAAAACTTATGAAGTGATATAAGTTATATTTAATCAATGACATGTTAAAAAGGAAAGATGTAAAATGGGACATACTTAATTACACATTAAACAAGAACATGTTATTGTAACTATGGAATCGGACGATGAAAATATAATAGAGATTGTGGATTATAGACCTTAGGCCACAATCTTGAGAATAACATGTTGTGGGCTTATTAATGAACTTAAAGGGGTTAGGTTATATAACCAAAACTAATAAGCAAGAGGAACTTGGTAACTAGATTAAGAATTCAATATGAATGGGAATAACCAAGTTAAAAGGAAACTAAGGAGGAAAAGCAAGCGTGTAATAGAATGATTAGACATAGGGTCTAATAACATATTAAAGTGAGGCGCTTGGACCAGTACGCACGTTTGAGGGTAAATAACCCATTGGGTAGATCATCGAGGTGTTATAAGGCACGAGGGAAGCGCACATACATCTGATTGTTTTGATGGCTCTAAGTACTAGAAGGGGAAGCACGCGGTTTCGTGAGCTACGTAAGATGCTCCTAGTAGTCCTCTGTGCGGTGACAGATGTCTTAGGCTATGCTTGCAGAGGCTGGGTCTGCGCGTAACTGCTAGGTGGGCGGGCCTTGACTACGGATGTAGTTATGCAGTCAGAATGCTATGACGAGGTGACACTAGGGTGGTTCTGCGGTTGCCTCATAAGGAGGCAGAGAGTCACGACCAACAAGGATAGTAGATCGTCGGATACCCGTCATCGGCAACCAGCGGGATGCGGAAAGACTAGAGCTAAACCTAAGATACCATTTCACCTTTCACTATCGAGGTATGGGGTTGAGGTGAGATGCTACATGGATGTTTAGATTGGTTGTTGTTAGGTGCGGTCTCTTAGCTATTGTAGTCTTTACTAGTTGAGGGAGGGGCCGAGGTGGAGCCATAGCCACAATGGAAAATAGACCCTAGGAATATCTGTATTTAGAGGCTCTTAAAGGCGGGCTTGTACAGGTATGGAAAGGCTCCCGGCTGAGTTCCGTGCTTCATGTTTAGCCCTGCCACGGAACTCGGTGCACATTAGTGGATGTGCGATTGAGGCATCGAGCTACAGTTACAGTACATATGTAGGACAGTCCAGATACATGCATATCTGCTCTGGGTGGTGTATCGTAGACTAGAGGGCATTAATTCGATAAGGAATCTGATACGAACGATGGTGGCAGTCCATACGCTTACGTAGCATAGCAATGACAGATATATGTGGAACATAACATTGTTATTTAGTGATTCGTACGTCATTCCGGCATAGGATGAGGGACTGCATTCATTACGGTGGAGATCGTGCGAGTGGGCTACCATGGGGTGTATCTCAATATTGAGAGATAGCTATATATATTGTATTAGGTGAATCCATGGGAAAGTAAACGGGTACGATGCACGGATAATTCTTGAGTTCTACTAACTTAAGTAACCTAATAATCAAGTAAATGTAATGGAATAGTATTGGTAGGGATCATTCTATTTCTGATATACTAGTATCGGTGCGGTGCAGAGAAATGTATTTAAGAAGCGCAATATATCATGTTCATCTTATCTTGCTCAGTTCACACTTATCCTTGTTATTGTTATCTTGTTCTTCCAATTTTTATATACCTACCATGATATTTTTATTTATTTTTATTTAAAAGTAACTGGACTCGTTAGACTTTATGTCTGACCCTTTTTGTTTCCTCTTCTCTCTCTTCCGTTTCGTCCCCTAGGTTCTCAGGGTGGAAATGCTTAGAGTTGATTTGGATTATTTCAGCTTAGTTTATGCTTTTGTACTCTGATATTTTTGGCAAGACAGATTATTAATGTAATTGGTTCTTTCAAACCTAAGATGTAAACTCAGTATTGGGGCCAATGATGTTTTGATTTAAATAAAGTTTTTAATTCTGCTGCTATTTTACATGTCTATCTTGTGATATTATGTTCTTATTTACCAACAATGCTTCACGAAACTTAATGCATTCTTTATAGAGTGACATTAACAGACGTGGGGTGTCTCAATAAGAACAGAGTTAAACTTAAATTATCAAACCCACAAGTTTTGAGCTCAAAACAAGAAGGAATGCTTACTTCCTTCAAACCGTCTCCTTGCAAACCCAAGAGGACAACGCACGAAGAACCAGCCATGCTTATACACGGTTAATTTTTGCTACTTCCCATTAAAGAATTTGGAGCTGGGCAGAGCTTCTAAGAAATATTAAGACGGTGAAAATTTGGCTCTCCACTTCAATTGAAACCAATACTGGATGTCCTCTCCAGTGGGTTCTAACTGTAGGTACTCTCTGTAGAGGATGTTAGGCACTTAAAAGGGAAGCATACGCATTCAGATGGAGCTGCGATGGAACAAGGAAAAAGTAGTGTAGCATATCCCGAATAACGTTGTTGCCTGAGGTCACACACCCAGAAATGCATGCTTGCCTATTCCAGGCAGTGTACCTTCCAGCGGTGCGTGATCCATTTTGTCCTTCCCGGGAGCACGAACATCTTTCTGGGGGATGTCGAACCGTAACGTCATGCGCCTCACCGCAATTTCATCCATATGCGATATCACCGAACCCGACAGTTTCTCAATTAAAACCGCGTCCGCCAACATATCCGACGCCATCAATGCGCTTCCCTTAAATATATCTATGTGCTCTACCTCCTCATGCTCAACTGGCATGTGTTGTCCTTAAGGCTGCACCCCTCGATCAAATGCTTTCGGCAAACTAATCGCTTGAGAAGGAGTGGATTCTCCGTAAGTCTCAAGCTCGCTACACTTCGAGCCAACATCGCTAGTTGAGTCAGATAGTGACAGTAAATGTTGCAAAGCCTCAGCTTCTTAGATTTGCCATGTTTTAGATCTTGTATCCATTGCTAGCTATACTTTCAATGTACTTGCGTTAGACACCGGATTGTATAACCTATACACTTCATGTTGTAGTAGAATGACATGTGCATGCGGTGTTGTTCCGTGCCATGCTAATACAATGACGATTTGGAAGTTGGGGACGCAACAACAATTACGGGTCCCTGAGACTGTAACCATCATCGTAGTCAACCAATATCATTTGATTTCGCATCGAGTCGCGACCACGTTGCGATTAGAACCGATAAGACATGCCTCACGGTTCGATAGTTCGGTCATAGTCCAAGTATATTCTCTAATCCTATGTGCAAGGCCGAACTATCGACTAAATAAAAGTTAATATACGTTTCGACTCAATCGAACAATTTCATGAAAGCAACGCGAGTCCCGAAGTAAGGAGTCAAAAATCTAGAGTATCAAATGAGAAACACATCCCCTTACAAGGACAGAGCACGAAACACTTGAATGAGCAAGAAATCTCGTATCCCTTTTTTTTGGATATGAAATTTCATATCCCTATAGGGATATGAAATTTCGTACCCCCAGGGATACGCAATTTTGTATCCCTTTAGGGACTCGAAATTTCAAACCCCAAGCAAAGGGATACAAGAATTTGCCTCTTAAACCCTCGTGTTTTGGCCCCCTTTTCAAGGTGTCATCCCTCCTCGATTCTCAAAAAATTTCGACCCCCTCCTCTTCTTCTCCAAACTCCTCCTCTCCCTCCTCTCCAAATCTCGATCTTGTATATGCGCTTAGTCCAACCATGGACCCAAAAGCCAATCTCGATGGCGAGTTAAAACTCGGTCCTAGATCTCTTGAGCTCTAGTCCAAAGCCCAAGCTCACGACCATTTCCAATCCGCCTTGAGGCCCTCTTCAGGGATCATCCAAGAACCATGGTCGAGCTCTAGAATGGCTTCCTACGTCAGGAACCCACATATTTGTCAACTTTGATGTTCAAGCTTCGACAGGTTCGGTGGTACGGGTTCAATTACAAGTAAAAGAAGTAGAAAGAGAGGAGAGTGAAGAGGAGGGGTACTCGTATTTATAGGAAAAGAATCGTATCCCCTATGGGGATACAAACTCTCGTATCCCAGTGGGGTACAAAATCTCATATCCCGCATGTCGGATACAAAATTTTCATACCCCGAACGTAGGGCATGGGCCTTCTTAACAATAAAATATACATAAAATAAAAATAAACGTATGTATGTATATATGTATTTATGTATGTATGTATATATGTGTGTGTGTTTGTATTCATAATTGTAACTAACATGTTTATGTACAATAACGTATATGCATATGTCCGTGCATATATGTACATACGCTAGTGTAATGATACGGATTTCTCCCGGACCTAAACGATCGCTAAACCGACCAAGAACGCTCGAATCCCGCATGCGCCAACTCTGGGCATACAACACATCAGAACAAACTACATAAGATTTTTTTAAACATCATAATAATATTACATCAGAGTACAGAATATATCAGAGTATATCCAAAAATAATAAAATAGTGGAAGATTTATTTACAATAAATGTAATACAATGCACAGCAGAAACAAATAAATTAACACTGCGGAAGACTATCAATACTCTGGACACAACTTTTCGCTTCGATCCAGAATCTTGCTAAAAATATATGCAAAATAAAACTGCTCGACTGCCCATATGGAAAACAGGGGCACCCGAGTTTGTAAGGGAAAAACAAACTATAGGTCAGTCATAGGACTGGTGTGAGAAACTCTAAGTAGGTATAAACTTATTTAGTCATAAGACAAATCACGGGACCACGCCATTAACGCGGAACGGGTTTGCCCCCATGAATGCCAGTGTATAAACAACAATCAGTAATATAGATATGGATCTACTATGCATCAATCAACATGCAATATCCCAATCTACCCGTTTAGATTAATCACCATACTTAGATTTTTATAAATCAATTCAATTTACAGAAATTATTCCTTTGGACTTTATTTCCCGATTTCTATTTCAAATCATTTGAAATACATATCTAACTTTTATATCAAAGTAGATTTCACTTCGGGATTTCAAACCAAAATCTTTAGAAATATGAATTCCAAAACATAACAATGCACACAACCAAGTATGCAACCAAATATCAGGCTCCCCTCAGACAAGGCAAAGGGCATGTACCTAAGCAACTCGATATATATATGCACCTCCCACACATGGAGCAGGCTACACATTGACCACTCATCCTAAGGCACTGGATCCCACCCATACTTTTAGTAGACCGAGCTACCAAATCTTTAGCCACATACCAAATCTTTTCATATCCCGAAGTAGGGAAAATCATTTCACAACATAATCACAAGTATAATCAAATCTATAGTACTTCACATCAGCAATTCACACTATGATCAGTCACTATTAATCACATAACCTTTGAGCTCGTACATCTCAAAGAATGGTGCTAAGCAAGAGAATAAATTCTCCACCACCAAAAAGATACATAATTAATAGCAACTAATCGAATATGTAATGAACTACAATGCAAGCCCGTAATACATTTCCAAGTCATTTCAAAATCATCGGGTTTTAGCCTTCGAAATCCTTTCTTTTTTATAAAACATTTTTATAAAACATTCCCTGTCCAAAATCGGGAATACATTTCTTTTCACTTAAGAAAAATATCATTTCAAAATCATTCATTAAAATTGAAATGAACTCAACATCTTCGCTAACACCTCGTAGTCAAATCGTGAAGTGTCTCACAAGGAGTTAGCATATCAGTATTTCAACCCTACCCATTGCTAAATGTAAAAGCATATCTTGCTCATAAACTAGTCGAGCACAATCCAAACAACCAATCAAACACAACCAATATCAACAACCAAGTGTATTTGGTTAAATCACATTTCATATTTTGGTAATTTCGTTACGATCTATACATTCACAATCTAATTAAAATTTATTCAAACTCCAACTAGTTTCGATCTCTAAAATCATTTCTTATTGATTGTTCAACCTTCTGGACATTAATCCTGCTTTAACTGGGTTAAAAAACCAATGCCATTTAAACACAGTTCACGACAAACCAAAAATCCAATTCGATATTAAATATAAGGCTTTGAATAAAATAGTATCAACTTGTATTCAACATCAAATTCTGAAACCCACGGATATCGTATTGAAATAACGATATCAATATCTTCCAAATTTCTCCACAATATCTGTATAATCACGGAATCCAATATCGAAATATTCCAAAGATAATTTCGATTCAAATCCATTCCAATTCATATATTGGAAATTCTAGTTATTTTTAAAATCATTTCAATTCCAATTTATTTATTTAAAAATATTGGATTATCCTTATAGTTAATAACTAGTTCATTTCGATAAAAATATATTTTTATCTTTTCAAATATGTAATTTTTCATCCCAATTCTTTCCAAATCATTTATTATGATTTTACACAAATTATTAAGATTTTTAATTATTTTATCGAGGCCCGTACAGTCGATTTCTATAAATGGTCATCGAATTGCACTTATAGCGACCTTTTCCAAATTTGATTTGGACATAATTCCAAATCCAACCATTAGATTTCAAATCTCTAATATTCATTGGAAAGCTCTTTTCAATACGAACCCAACGGTTCCGGTTTTAGGAGGGGCTTTAGGAGTATCCGATGGTTGGATCCCCCGTGATGTCCGTTCAAAGTCAATGGTAGAAATTCACGAACTACCGCGGCGCGTTTTATTCAGTCCATTATGTATATAATATATATATTATTAATATTTTGTCTACTTCGATTTAATACGTATTTTATAAATCATTTTAAATTTGTTTTCACAACGATTTCAACTTCATATTCAATTTCAAATCAAAACTGAATAGTCCATTACATGACAATTTCATACATCTCATATATATATATACTAGAAATAATATTTTTAACCAATATTCATTTCATTCACACTTCATGTATATATACATATATATAATTTTCACATCGTAATATATAAATAATTCTCCACTTCGCATATATATTTTATTCACACGGCATATAAATAAATTTTCAAATCATAATATATATAATATTCCACTTCGTATATATATTATTTTCACAACGCTTATATATTATTTTCATTTCATATATATATATATATATTTTACACACTTCATATATATATATATCATTTTCATTTCATATATATATTATTATCCACTTCATCTCACATATATATTTTCAATATCGTGTATATTTATTTATTTATTTATTTATATTTTCCATTCCACATCACACATATATTTATATTTTTCCATTTCACATCACATATATATTTTCACACAGAATACAATCAAACAAGTCGTCCATGGTCTATGGACGACGGGGAGCAGTTCATATGTGCAGTTACAAAATAATTTAAATAACTGTACAAAAATAATAGTGAGAAATTCTAACATTGACCGGTTTTAATTTCTGAATTGTTCGGATTTGAAATTTCTTGAAATTCTGATTTGCTTCAAATCAGACGCGGTCAGTTTTTTTGTGAAGCCCTCGTCCCCATGATCGCAACGGATCCAGTTTCGCGCGATTCCGACCTCGTATGAAGGAGATACAATATTTTAAAGGTTAATGACATTGTTATGTTAATTAAATAATTTAATTAATTAAATTAACACCTTCTTCATCTCTAATTATTCGGTACCCCATTAAACCTGTAACTTGCGAACCCATTCTTCCAACGTTAGGGTTCCAATTCGCCACCAAAATACGATGCCATCCTCCGATCTGAGATGACCGCCATGAAGGCCTTTGCCTCCTCTTCCGACGCCTCTCACGTGGATGAACTCGGTGGCCCCGGTGACCACCAAATTAGCCGCGAACACAAGCCCTCTCAGGAGGAAAATCACATGAAATTCAACACAGTTTTCCATCATACCCACATGATTTTGAAGCCCTTAGAATTCTCCATGATTTATGTTTAATAACCCTCGTTAAATTCGATTTATTCGAGCAGAAATTAAAGAAAGAAATCGCGAGACGTGGATTGTCGGTTTCATAAAAGGCGGCGGCTCCTGTTAATTGAATTAGGGTTTCCGCTTTTTAGCTTTATATAGAAAATTATATTATTATTTTTCATTATTTTACTTTCCATTTATACTAGTTTATACATCTAAACTCCAAATCAGACCCAACGACTATCGCCCCTAGTGTAATACCCTCATTCCGAACACAATGGGATATGTTTCGTAAGCCAATTCTATTGTTTAAATCGGTTTTTCTTTAAATTAAAATATAAATCAATATATACTGAATCTAAACATACATTTCAATTTACTGAGGCCACATGCTAACTCAAAAATTCCAAAAAAATTATTTCTAGCTTCGTATTAATGATACGGTCCTAACAAAACTAATTTCGTTGAACTCAAAGATCATTTGAAAAATGGTCATTTTCTGATCGATCCAAATTTACTGAAACCGTCAAAACAAGTTTAACTTCGCCACACTCATATATCGATTCAGAAAATTATGGAAATTTGAATCTAGTAATAATTTGATATCCCGAATCCAACAAAAGTGGTTTCGTCGAAAACAGAGGTTGTTTGCAAAACTGCTATTTTTAACGGCTTTATTTATATATATATATATATTAAAATATATATAAATTCCAAAGTGACTTTTCTAAATTTTAAACTGGACATATCTTACAACTTATAAAACAAATTCTCAGTTTCTTACATCCGTTAGAAAGATATGATTAAACAGATTGAAATATTTCTTGTTTCGTCCAATTCTGACTTAAATTGAATTTTGTACATTCATTTGTAATTTGAAATCGAATTTTCAAACTACCGCGCCATTTTCAATTACATTTATAATCAAAATAAATATTTGTTTTCTAACATCGATTAAAATAAATATATACGTTCTAATTTTATTCAAAATAAATTTCTCATTGTTATTATTTAAAATAATTCATTTTAAATATCCAAACTTCATTAAAATTTACAAAATAAAAATGTTAAATTGGTTCAGATTTTTTGGGTTGTTACGATCTCCCCCACATAAAATCTTTTCGTCCCCGAAAAGGAATGGAGTTGAAAGTTGTTTAATTAATCAACTCAACTTTCATTCTAGCTTTCATTCTTCAACTTTTCAGTTTCTAAGAATTTTCCCATTTTTCAAAAAATTGGCTAACACTCTAAATTTTTGAAAATTTTCGCCATAACCTCCTTTGTACGGGAGCACTGGGAAAATCCCCAAACCGCCACACAGGCCTCTCTAATCAAAAAGAAAAAGAAACAGCCAAGCGGCTAGCCAATCGGCACATAAAATCATCAAAAACCCCAAGAAATACAATAAACATGTACCTATTTGTCCGAAAAACAATTTTATTCCTCTACTTAGCTTCCCTGCTATGACCTGTTCAATCTATATACATGTATATGCATGTAATTTCGAACAATTTTCAATTCAATTCAATATTTGGTACAATTTGGCTAAATTTTACCTTTCGTTCACATAATGGTTAAAAGGAATAATCATATAACACAATCATCAATCAATTAGTTGATTATCATTTCAAATACATATCTTTAATATATATATATTCAAAAATCATATTTTCAAAACCAGATTATATATATTATCACAAATACGTTATTTATAAATATATAACTCTCAACTCATTCTGGGGTATTTCTAACCCCATCTCTAACGAGTCACTCATTCTAGAATGCTACAGATTCTATCTCTAATGAGGATTCTTTCATAGGATATTACTAATCCTACCTCTGATGGGTCTTTTATCCTGTTCTAACGAGTTGCACCCCAAAGATTTGAGTTAACCAAATCTCTGATACCATCTGTAATGATACGGATTTTGCTCGGACCTAATCGATCGCTAAACAGACCAAGACCGTTAGAATCTCGCATACGCTAACTCTAGGCATACAACACATCAGAACAAATAACATAAGACTTTTATAAACATCATAATAATGTTACATCAGAGTACAGAATATATTAGAGTATATCGAAAATTAATAAAACAGCAGAAGATTTATTTACAATAAATGTAATACAATGCATAACGGAAACAAATAAAATAACACAGCGGAAGACTATTATCAATACTCTAGACACAGCTTTACGCTTTGATCCAGAATCCTGCTAAACATATCTGCAAAATAAAACTACTTGACTGCCCGTGTCGAAAATAGGAGCACCCGAGTTTGCAAGGGAAAACAAACTACAGGTCAGTCATGGGACTAGTGTGAGAAACTCTAAACAGTTATAAACTTATTTAGTCATATGACAAATCATAGGACCACGCCGCTAACGCGGAACGGGTTTACCCCCATGAACGCCAGTGTATAAACAACAATCAGCAATATAGATATGGATCTACTATGTATCAATCAACATGCAATATCCCAATCTACTCATTTAGATTAATCACCATACTTATATTTTTCCAAATCAATTCAATTTAAAGAAATTATTCCTTTGGACTTTATTTCCCGATTTCTATTTCAAATCATTTGAAATACATATCTAACTTTTATATCAAAGTAGATTTCACTTCGGGATTTCAAACCAAAATATTTGGAAATATGAATTCCAAAACATAACAATGCATACAACCAAGTATGCAACCAAATATCAGGCTCCCCTCAGATAAGGCAAAGGGCACGTACCTAAGCAACTCGATATATATATATATATATATATATATATATATGCACCTCCCACACATGGAGCAGGCTACACACTGACCACTCACCCTAAAGCACTGGATCCCACCCATACTTTTAGTAGATCGGGTTACCAAATCTTTAGCCACATACCAAATCATTTCCTGAAGTAGGGAAATCATTTCACAACATAATCACAAGTATAATCAAATCTATAGTACTTCACATCAGCAATTCACACATATGATCAGTCACTATTAATCACATAACCTTTGAGCTCGTACATCTCAAAGAAGGGTGTTAAGAAAGAGAATAAATTCTCCTCCACCAAACAGATACATCACTAATAGCAACTAATTGAATATGTGATGAACTACAATGTAAAACCATAATACATTTCCAAATCATTTCGAAATCATCGGGTTTTAGCCCTTGAAATCCTTTTTGTTTTATAAAACATTTTTATAAAACATTCCCTATCCAAAATCAGGAATACATTTCTTTTCACTTAAGAAAAGTATCGTTTCAAAATCATTCATTAAATTTGAAATGAACTCAACATCTTCGTTAACACCTCGTAGTCAAATCGTTAAGTGTTTCACAAGGAGCCAGCATACCAGTATTTCTACCCAACCCAATGCTAAATGTAAAAGCATATCTTGCTCATAAACTAGTCGAGCACAATCCAAACAACCAATCAAACACACCCAATGTTAGCAACCAAGTGTATTTGGTTTGATCACATTTCATATTTTGGTAATTTATTTACCATCTATACATTCACAATCTAATTAAAGATTTATTCAAACTCCAATTGGTATCGATCTCTAAAATCATTTCTTATTGATTGTTCAACATTATGGACATTAATCCTGCTTTAACTGGGTTAAAGAACCAATGTCATTTAAATACAGTTCATGACAAACCCAAAATCCAATTCAATATTAAATATAAGGCTCTAAATAAAAATAGTATCGACTTATATTCAACATCAAATTCGGAAACCCACGGATATCGTATTGGAATAATGATATCAATATCTTCCAAATTTCTACATAATATCTGTAACAGCCCGCACCTCCGTTCACTCAAGATATTGTCCCCAACTTAGCCACCATATAGGTGTGGGGTTTTGTTCCTCAAAAGGCCTCGACGTTAGTAAGAGATGGGATCTACTATATAAGTACCCAGTTCACACAGGCTTCCACGATATGGGACTTAGGGGTATTACATTCTCCCCTCCTACAGAGCCCAACGTCCCTGTTGGCTCACAAACACCTCACCCAGGCGTTGCGATCCACACAGGAGCCACAATTCCGGCTGGGTATTGGCTCTGATACCACTGTAACAGCCCGCACCTCTGTTCACTCAATATATTGTCCCCAACTTAGCCACCGTATAGGTGTGGGGTTTTGTTCCTCAAAAGGCCTCGGCGTTAGTAAGAGATAGGATCTACTATATAAGTACCCAGTTCACACAGGCTTCCACGATGTGGGACTTATGGGTGTTACAATATCCGTATAATCACGGAATCCAATATCGAAATATTCCGAGGATAATTTCGATTCAAATCCATTCCAATTCATATATTGGAAATTCGGGTTATTTTTAAAACCATTTCAATTCCAATTTATTTATTTAAAAATATTGGATTATCCTTCTAGTAATAACTAGTTCATTTCGATAAAAAAAATTCTTTTCAAATATGGAATTTTTCATCCCAATTCTTTCCAAATCATTTATTATGATTTTACACAAATTATTAATATTTTTAATAATTTTATCAAGGCCCGTATAGTCGATTTCCATAAATGGTCATCGAACTGCACTTACAACGACCTTTTCCAAATTTGATTTGGACATAATTCCAAATCCAACCATTAGATTTCAAATCTCTAATATTCTTTAAAAGCTCTTTTCGATACGAACCTAACGGTTCCGGTTTTAGGAGTATCCGACGGACGGATCTCCCGTAATGTCCGTTCAAAGTTAATGGTCGAAATTCGCGAACTACCGCGGCGCGACGCATTCTATTCAGGCCATTATATATAATATATATATATATATATATATTATATATCTCTTCGATTTCCATTTAAAACATATTTTATAAATCGTTTTAAATTTGTTTTCAAAACGATTTCAACTTCATATTCAATTTCAAATCAAAATTGAATAGTCCATTACATGACAATTTCATACATCTCATATATATGTTAATAATAATATTCTTAACCAATATTCATTTCATTCACACTTCATATACATATATATATATATATATATATAATTTTCACACCGTAATATATATATAATTCTCCACTTCGTATATATATTTTATTCACACGGCATATATATAAAATTTTCACATCATAATATATATAATTTTCCGCTTCGTATATATATTATTTTCACAACGCATATATATTATTTTCATTTCATATATATATTTTACACATTTCATATATTTATAATTTTCATTTAATATATATATATTATCCGCTTCACGTCACATATATATTTTCAATATCATGTGCATGTATATATATATATATTTTCCATTCAACATCACACATATATTTATATTTTTCCATTTCACAACACATATATATTTTCACACAGAATACAATCAAACAAGTCGTCCATGGTCTGTGGACGACGGGGAGCAGTTCATATGTGCAGTTAAAAAATAATTTAAATAACTGTACAAAAATAATAGTAAGATATTCTCACATTGACCGGTTTTAATTTCTGAATTGTTCGGATTTGAAATTTCTTAAAATTCTGATTTGCTTCAAATCGGACGCGGTCAGTTTTATTGTGAAGTCCTCGTCCCTATGATCGCAATGGAACTGGTTTCGCGCGATTCCGACCTCGTGTGAAGGAGATACAATATTTTAAAGGTTAATGACATTGTTATGTTAATTAAATAATTTAATTAATTAAATTAACACCTTCCTCTTCTCTAATTATTCAGTACCCCGTTAAACCTGTAACTCGCGAACCCATTCTTCCACCGTTACTGTTCCAATTCGCCGCCAAAACACGATGCCGTCCTCCGATCTGAGATGACCGCCACGAAGGCCTTTGCCTTCTCTTCCGACACCCCTCACATGAATGAACTCGGTGGCCCCAGTGATCACCAAATTGGCCGCAAACTCAACCGCTTTAAGAGGAAAATCTCATGAAATTCAACATAGTTTTCCATCGTACCCACATGATTTTGAAGCCCTTAGAATTCTCCATGATTTGTGTTTAATAACCCTCATTAAATTCGATTTACTCGAGCAGAAAATAAAGGAAGAAATCGCGAGACATGGATCGTCGGTTTCATAGAAGGTGGCGACTCCTGTTAATTGAATTAGGGTTTCCGGTTTTTGGCTTTATACATAAAATTATATTATTATTTTCCATTATTTTAATTTCCATTTATACTAGTTTATCCATCCGAACTCTAAATCAAATCCAATGACTGTCGCCCTTAGCGTAATACCCCCATTCCGAACACAATGGGATAGGTTTCGTAAGCTAATTCTATTGTTTAAATCGGTTTTTCTTTAAATTAAAATATAAATCAATATATATTGAATCTAAATGTACATTTCAATTTACTAGGGCCACATACTGACTCTAAAAATTCCAAAAAATTATTTCTAGCTTCGTATTGATGATACGGTCCTAACAAAACTAATTTCGTTGAATTCGAAGACCGTTTGAAAAATGGCCATTTTCTGGTCGACCCAAATTGACTAAAAATGTAAAAACACATTTAACTTTGCCACGCTCACATATTAATTCAGAAAATTATAGAAATTTGAATCTTGCAATAATTTGACATGCTGGATCCAACAAAAGTGGTTTCGTCGAAAATAGAGGTCATTTGCAAAACTGCTATTTTTAAGGGCTTTATATATATTTAAATGTATATAAACTCCATAGCGACTTTTATGAATTTTAAACTAGATGTATCTTACAACTTATAAAAAGAAATCTCAGTTTCTTACATCCGTTAGAAAGATATGATAAAATAGATTCAAATATTTCTTATTTCTTCCATTCTGACTTATATTGAATTCTGTACATTCATTTGAAATTTGAAATTGAATTTTCAAACTAAACGTGCCATTTTCAATTCCATTTATAATCAAAATAAATATTTATATTCTAATGTCGATTCAAATAAATATATATGTTCTAATTTTATTCAAAATAAATTTCCCATTGTTATTATTTAAAATAATTCATTTTAAATATCCAAAATTCATTAAAATTGCCAAAATAAAATTTTTAAATTGGTTTAGATTTTCTGGGTTGTTACACCCATAAATGCACCCACTTTCTGTTATATTTTCACAATCCAAGTCGCCTCACACAAAGTCACGTGAAAATGTGTGAGCGCGAACGCGACGTCACATCGACAATAACTCGTTTACGTTACAACGTAAACAAAAGTCGACACCTAAAGTTTACGTTCATGAGTCGATTAGTATTAGATGATTCAACAACTATTTTTCTTCCAACTCAAAGCCCATCATATCAAGACAAGATGTACTTTGGGGAAAAATGTTAAACTGCCTTTTGGTCCAGTTCCCAAAAGTACACCAGACATGCTAGAATTAATGCATCACGTAACTATAAATCCCGAATTGTCGCCAGATAACCAAGTGTACAGGCTCCGAGGAGGTCATGTGAGAAAGAACCTCACAACTCTTCAAAACCATGCCCTAACCACAATCTCATACCCCTTAAGACACACTTTTCAGATCCCTCAAAACATGTACCTCGATCCCCTCAATACGTGTATTTTTCGTATCCCTCAACCTTGAGTCCCTTTCCTCTAATTCCTTCGAACCCCTCACCTTTGTACCCGAGCCTTTTGTATCCCTTCACCTCGAACTTCTCCATTTTGGATCTCTATGCTTAGACACTTCATATCCCTCATCTTCGAGTCAAACAACCTTGGCTCCCTTAGCCTCACACCGTTTCTATCCCTCAGTCACTCCAAAATCTCGACCCCGTAACATGTTACAACCCACCTATCCCTTTCTGGGACATGAATTGTTCGTACCCTATGGGATATGAATTGCTCGTATCCTAAGGGATACAAAATTCGTACTCCAAGGAAGGGATACGATTTTATTTGGAGGATTATAAGAGGTATCCGAGTTTCTGGGTGTTGCTTCTAGGGATACAAAATGTATTGTTATGGTCCCCAAATCCTACCTACTCCCACCTAACTTATCCACTATAAATACACCCAAGCACACACTTCAAAAGGGTTGGAAATTGGCTGATTTGACATCTCTTGAAAGCTCCAAGTGAGCTCTTTAATGGCATCCTAGCTTTGAGGAAGAAGAAATAGATAAGTTTCTTTTTCTTAATATTTAGATATGACAATTATGCCATCAAAAGACTTAGAAATTCTTGTAAAAGGATGTCATGAGATAGTCATAAGCTTGTAACTTATTATTGTAAATAAAATATCAACGACTCTTCCAAAGTGGACGTAGGCCCCTCACGGGACCGAACCAAAATAAATCTACTATGTTATTTACTGCTTTCTACACTTACTTTTCCTATGCAAAACATAATTCTCTAAGTAACGAAGAATCTTTGGGTGTGACAAAATTTTTTTGGGTCAACACCATCCTAGTCTTTTACCGTTCAGAGAATGATTAAAATTTTATAACAAAAATATAAGTTTTACTCCACAACAAGCCTAACTTAATCTGGTCTAGGTCGCGTCGAGTTGAGTCAAGTAGGCGCACGCGCGTGTGGCGATTAAGTATAGTCTCCCTCATCATGGAAGAGCATCATTGGTAACCAAAGAGCCCAACTTGATATCTAAGAATTAATTATAAATACTTATTTCTTCTTTATAATCTTATAATTTGATAGTATTCAACAATAAGATCTATGTACACTTATTCCATTTTTAACAACTCATTTAAAATTTAAGATATTTCCAACAACCCCCTACATGAATTTTTAAAAATATTTGCGAAGTAATTTCTGAAAGCATAAGATTGTGCATAAATAAATGTATCTTTCGACTTGAAACTCCGCATAGCGGATAAGATTCAATTTTTGATAGAGTGACTCATATTTTTTAGCACTATTCCTGACAACAAACCACATACACATGGTCATACACGTCTATCATAGTTTAGTGAATGTCGTAGGAATTTTGTTTTAAATTCCATAAAAAAATAGACATATTTGCACATTTACACAAGTGAGTCTATCAAAATTATTCCCAAATGTAGGTACTCCACTCCATATGGGAGTATAAATCCGGTTAAGAGCTTCCATTAACCCATCACCTCGTCACCCAGGTATACGTGCTTCTACATACATACATACATACATACATATATATAAAAATCATGTTCAAGTCATATTACCTCACAATTTGTTTTTACATATTGAACCTAGCTCTTGAGGTCTTCAATCATTAGATTGGGTTTCCATTTTGCATAAATCAACAATTATCCCATTCTTTTAGAAGTTATAAGGACTTTCTTCGATAGTTCATTCATCAAATGTATATCACATTTTCATTATTATGTACGTGATCCATTTAACAACCTTTGAAAATAGTGGTTCTCTAAGACTATAGTAATTACTAAGTATTTGTCATCTCTTATCGTTATAATAACGCTTCTATACTTGGCAATAGCCATGGTATTATTGCAATGGATCAAGCAGCCAATAACGGTTTTTCCCATAAGAGAATCTCAGATAGTAGATTTCTTACGTAATGTGCTTTTTCTCTAGCTATGGCTAGTGTTATCATCGCAGACTCCATAGTATAATGAACCAAATATTTTTTCTTGAATTTCCAAGAAATAACTCTTCCAACTATGCTATACATATAGCTCTTGGTCACCTTAGAATCATCATATAAAATATTTCAGTCTGCATTAACGTACACATAAAGGACAATTGGAAACTTCTCATCATGTAACCCAAGGCTCATGGTTCGTTTTAATATCTCATAACCTTCTAAATAGCATGTCAAAACTCTATACTAAGTTTAGTAGATGTTCACAATAATCCCATTGTAATGATGTGGAAAATTCGACGCTCGAATTTTAATCGCGTAGTACTTGCTAAAAACCCAAGTATCAAAAACCCAAATTGTTAATAGGAAGAAGCTAGAGGGCGAGAGAAGAAATAAATATTGGAATAGAAATAAGAAGATCAGAGTATCACAACAGAATGGGCAAAATATAATATATGAACAACACTTTACTCAAAAGAAAACTGTGTGTGTGTATATATATATATATATATATATATATGATTACAACATTATAGCATAATACATATCAATAAAACTCACACAGTGGAATAACTATTACTAGAAAATACGAAATTATGTCTCGAATCCAGCTCCTTCTTGAAGTTCCAAGTGAAACCTAATCTGATAATATACTTGATATGACCCAAGCAAATTTGAAGTAAAGAAAAATTCACCCGGATCAGTATGGAATACTTTAAGTGATAAATTCATAACAAAAACAACTTGCTTAACTTCAGAAAAAATCCTTTTGAATGGAAAATTGTAAGACCGGTCCACACATAAACATACACGGTTTTTACCTTACGATAACCCAAAAGATTTTTATATATCAAAATCCATAGATATTATAATAGTGTCTATCAAACCATAAATAATTAACCATCTAGTAGAACACTTGCATCTCACGCTCTACATACTTAGTTTATTATCAAAAACCGCATAGTGCTTATTAGAGATTGGATTTCCAACATGACAAGGTATGGGACTACCTCCCGAATAGTGTACCTCTAGAGATAATACATTAGGGTTCAACAAGATCATCTTGCAACCCGACCACACATAACCAACCACTCATTCAACTTGAGTGTATTGACTATATTGTCCCACGGTTGGTGGTGACCCAAACTGTATCCCCATAAGATACATAAACGATAGAAGAAGAACAAATGAAATTTCTCTAGATAGTGACAAATATACCCTGATGGGAATGACCACATAGTCATGCTGAATGCCCGATTTCTATCATTTTTCCTGGTTGATGAGGCTTAAGATTACATTTACCTTCTTGAGAACATCTCATAACTTTCAATGCCATATCGTCAGATCCATCCAATCACCAATTGATGTCCAAAAATATACTCTTGGTGTTTAACTAAGAGAACTTCTTTTCCACCAAACTTGGTATATTTGTAAAAATTAACGTATGTGGCCCTTAGGAAATACTCTGTTAGACATTCGTCCATACAAGTCATCCAAGAACAGGACGCACGGAAGAAACCCTCCTACCACATTTAGAAATCACTCTATGGATTAGTAGCGTGTAGTTCTGACAATCCATATATTTCAACCACGACATGATCACTACCTAAGTATCTCTAGGGATCAGCTAGAGAAAATTCAAAAAGTTGTTCTTCCGCTCATGAAGATTTATGGTCTTCAATGCTCCATCATTATACGTATCCCTGCAAATTAGTTTCGAATGCAACGTTGGTTCGAAGTGGTTTTGGGTCTAGTTCCCATCTCGTTCACTTCGAAACAATACGTCAAAAGTCCAATTACAACATTTTATTGAAAGTCCGCTTTTTGACTATCAATTCAAACAGTATAGTCAAGTACATCGGCAACTCGGACCCTTGGCTCGGACCCGTGTACTTAAAGCCATTCTTTAAAACTGTTTCATCGACTCTTAAAAACCATTCCACTGATTAAAATCAATTCCATTTGCTTATCTCGGCAAATCGTCTTTGTTTCCTTAATTCGAAAACAATAACTATATTCTTAATTCTTAAGAATAACGTATTTACCAATCTCCTTTCAAAGTTTCTTTACTTTGAAAGTATCACTATATATTCTCCAAATCTCTTCCAATCCTTTACTTTGGAAACATTGGTTATAGTCTTCACAATTCTCTATGTAATTTCCTTATTTTGAAAATATTGATACCATTATTACTCGATGATAATAAATTCAATTACTAATTCCTATATGGGTCAAAATAACGTCACATGGCATATTTATTCTTATATAAATCCATGGCTTGTACCTAACTTCAATTTGAGTATGTCCATTTGATAATAACACTTATGGAAATATATAATTAGATTTCAAATAATCACTTTCGTTTCCATTTCAAAATAATACTTTTCCATTCCTTTAAAAAAAACATTGTCATTTCTATTATTAAGCATAAGTATATTTCAAAACATATTCTTTCCATTATTTAAACAATAGTGTTATATATTAATTTAACCAAGTGATAAATATAGACCACGCATCAACTTGGTCAAACAATGTTAAATTATACACTGTTTATTTTAAAACTCCATAATCTTATTTACATTTCAAAATATTGCAACTAATGCCATAGCATTACTTGTGGGATAATAAGCTAATCTAAACATCCTTACCATTATTAATGTAACAACTCGAAAAATCTGAGCTAGTTTAAAATTTTTAATTTGGCTATTTTAGTGGATTTTCGATATTTAAAATAAATTATTTTAAATAATAACAACAAAGAGTATGTTTGAATCGATGTTTGAAAATAAATATAATTATTTTAAATTATAAACAATGCCTGAAATGGCGCGGTAGTTTCAAAATGTCAATTCAAACTTTGACTGACTGAACCGGGTGCAAAGTAAAACGGATTTTAGTGAAACCAAAATTATTTAAATCTGTTTATGAATATCTCTCTAACGAATTTAAAAAATCGAAGTTTCATAGCAAGAATCAAAAGTTATGGCCAGATTAATTTTCAGAAAGGTCCCTATAGAGTTTATATAGCCCGTGAAAATGGCCATTTTGCAAACGACCTTAGAATTCGATGAAACACCTTTTGTTGGATCCGGGATGTCAAATTATTGCTAGGTTTCGTATTTCATAATTTTTGAAGTTAGTATGTGAGTGTGGCAAAGGAAAATGCATTTGGTCGATTTTTGTTAATTTGGATCGACCAGAAAAGGGCAATTTTTCAAACGGTCCTAGAATTCGACGAAACTAGTTTTGTTGGGACCGTATCGTCAAAACATAGCTATATTTTTTTTTTTGGAATTTTCAGAATCAATATGTGGCCCCGATAAATTGAAATGTATGTTCAAATCAAATATTGAATGTTTTATATTTTAATTTGAAGAAAAGCTGACTGAAACAGTCGTATGGGCCTACGAAATATATCCCATTGTGTTCGGAATGGGGTATTTAGCTAGGGACGACAGTCGTTGGGTTTGGATTGGAGTTCGTATGAGATAAGGGGTATTTTTGGATTTTTAAAAGTATATAAATATAAAAAAAATCTCATTGGCCAGGAAAACCTTCTCTCTCCCCGATCTTCTACTACGCACGGCAGGAAGCTGTTCAATCCTTCTCTCCTCGATTCCTCTCAATCCACTCAAAATTAGACCTCCATCCTGTTGGGGATTTTGTAGAGCTTGTCGAGATCTTCAAATCCGTACCTAGTTTGATTTTTTTCATTGAGTGTATCGCCGGAATCACCTCCGTGAAGATCGTTATTTCAAACCGTCGCCGCTACAGTGCATCACACCTGACCGCTCCACCACCTGAAGACGCGCCTCTCCTTGCTCTTCCTCGTGATGAAGGCCGATCGACATATCGTTGCACGGATTTCACGAAAAACTAAAACCTAGTTTTGAAGATTTTGTGGAGGTAACGGCCTGTATTTTATTTTATAGTTTATAGCACTTTAAAGCACTACGGTTTATGATTTCACTGTAAATATCATATCTTTTTGCTATGTGGTCGAAATCCAGTGAAACAAGAGACAGTGGACTCGTGTGGACGTCTTCTACATTCTAGAAGAGACCGCATATTTTTCTGAGCCTTCTGCTATTTTTGGAGGAGTGGAAACCGATGTGAGATTTCTAATATATAAACGATATGGAAAACAACGATGTATAAATTATATAGTTGATGAATGAGTTATATAAGCATTGTACACCACATGTATAAGCGTTGTATAAGTTGTATGTTCGATGTATAAGTTATATATGCGTTGTAAAAATTATATATGCGTTGAAAGGATTGAAATGAAGTGAAATGAAATTTAAATATATTTATATACGAATATATATACTCCCCTCGTCCACAGACCATGGACGATATTTATTGGTTGTGATATTGTTTGGATTATTGGTTGATGTGAAATTTGGTGAAAATCATGAATGATTGATTGTGGTTGAAAAATACCTGTTTGTGGTTGAGAATTATTTTGGATAAAACAACATAAGATTAGTTTGTGGAAAAGAAAAATAAACATGCTCGTTTGCGTATGAATTAGATGCATGAAATCTCCATTGTCAAAAACCGCGAGGTTTTAAGGTAGAGCGAGGAGCCGTACTAGGGACGGTCCCGGTTTTAACTACCCTACCGTTATGCTGCCGAAATTTTCAATAATATTCATTTGTTAGAATTATTTTCATGTGTTTAAAACTATATTCGTATGTTGAATAGAAATTCATGTGTTGAGTAGAAATTCATGTGTTGAATGAAGTTCATGTGTTGAATAAATTATTTGAAAGATAAAAATCACATTTTAATTATATATATAGGCTATATAAAATATTAGTATTTTAAATAAATTGTTTTAACACCAAAAATAACATTTTTACCTTATGTATAGACTATATAAAGTAATCGTGTTTTGAAATAAATTGTTTTACAATAAAAATCACATTTTTATTATATATATAAACTATAAAAAATATTCATGTGTTGAATAAAGGACTATAATGATAAAAATAATATTTTTATCGTATATGTGAAGTCGAAAACGTTCATATGTTGAATATATATAAATTGAACAATAAAATCTACATTTTTATTGTGAAAATGAAGTGCTAAAAATATTCATGTGTTGAATAAATATTTTGATGATAAAAAAATATCATTTTTATCAAATATATAAAGTGAAGATGGTTTTGAAATCGAAGTAAGAATTATATTTATATATATTTATATAAATATAAATAAAATAAATCGAATAATGAAGCAGCAGTTCGTGTTTTAAAACCGTGATTTCAAACGATTAGTGCGGGAGATCCGACCATCGGATTTTCCCGAAACCGAAACCGAAACCATTGGGTTTACTTTGGAAATATCTTTCCAATGACACCCACTTTGTGAAGATCCAAAGGTTGGATTGTCGGGAATGTTTAATTCAAATCTGAAGAAAAACATGGCCAGAATCGATTATATATATATATATATAATTAAATTAAATCGAATAACGATGCTGTAGTTTGTATTTTGAAATCGTAACTTCAAATGATTATACCGGGAGATCCGGCCATTGGATTTTCCTAAAACTGAAACCGTTGGGTTTGTTTTGAAAAGATATTTCTAATTATATAAATTTTGTGAAGATCCAACGGTTAGATTTTCAGATATGTGTAAATCAAATCTGAAGAAAAACAGCGCCACGGCCGCGTAATGGCCTGAAGCGTTATTTGAATGAATTGGCTATTTTTAAATAAATAAAAATAGCGATAAATTGTGGTAAAATATTATAAACGAAATGAAATGGAAATAAACTGAATTTACTTGGTTTATGTGATATTTGATGGTTGAATGTGTTTGGCGTGAAAATTACATTAAGGAACAGAATTAGTGATATCGAATAATTTAACCATTGAAATGAATTGATTTGAAATTATAAATATAAGTGAATTATTTGAAAAGGCCGAGTTGACTCTCATTTCAAATAATTGATCGACGAGTGGAAGTCGAAGATATGAAGACGGTGCAAGACCGATGATCTTCACGTCGAATGGAGGGGTGCTACTGATGCTCATGGTAGGAGTAGCTACCTTGAAGGGGCTGAAGTAGTAGCCGTCCGGACGTACTTGTGGATTGTACGGATATGCGAGGTATTGAGTGCCTCCGGTTTCGTTCAGACCCAGAACGAACTTGTAAATGGACTGTGTGTCTGACATTGGATTTTGTTCTGTGCTGATTGATCTCTATTAAATATATATCTGTTTGGCGGCGGAGAATTTATTCTCTTGCTTAACACCCTTCTCTGAGACGTACGAGCTCAGAGGTTATATATCGATAGAAATCAGTCGCATGGAGTGAGTTGCCTATGTGGCATGCCTAAGTGGCAGATGATCAAGGCTTCTGTTGAAAAAGCAAAGTCTTGTGGTTGATGGTCAAAGCACAACCTGTGTGGCATAGCTTTGTGTATAGCATTGTTTCGCGAGCCTCACACCCCGGTATGAGCCAGAAACGGGAGAGGACATCAGGGAGGACATGTGTTTCCTTCTAGCTAGGAGTGGTGCTCTGGGTTTTGCACGCCCGGGTATTTTACTTATGTGGATGATGGAAAGCGAGGCCTCGGCTGCTTCGGTCTCTTCGGAGCCGATGGTGTGGTCAGATATGACCAGTTTACGCCCCATAGGGTGGGGAAACGCAGTGTTCAGGAATTTTAATCCACATCGGTGGACCGGCCCTGATGATCCAAGGGTTCACCTGTGTCTGGGTTCTGAGACATGGGCTAGATTGTCTCGAATTCGGTAAGGACTATCTTTTGCCTTAGTTCATAACGGAAATCCAATTACCAAATACGACATCGTGCGGATTTGATTGTATACCTATATATGGCGACATAGTGGTATGGGGCATTAATGTCGTCTATGATTGATACTTATGATTGAAATTGTTTTTGAAACATATATACACTAGTAATAATATCAAATGCTTTTGTTTTATTCGTATCAAGCATATTTTGGCCATTATAAGGTAAAACTCTATCCTCCGGTTTGTGTTGCATTGTGTGATGGGAACTAAGTCTTATCATGGCTTCGTTTTAAAAAAAAGCATTGCAATGTTTAAAGATTTACTTTTTTTTAAAGCACTGGCAATCCAATGGAGTGAACCCGTTCCGCGAAAGTGGCATGGTCCTGTGATTAGCCATATTGTAAGATATGTTAAGTAGATTTCTCATACCAGTCCCATGACTGACTCATAGTTTGTTTCACTTGCAAACTCAGGTGCCCCTTTTTCTACACGGGCAGCCTTGTATTCAGGTTTTAGCAGGCTCTTTCTGGATAGCTGGAGCTAAAGATGGATTCTATCATTTATCTCTTTTTATGATGTTCAGCTCCTGTTGTACATATTATGTTTGTTTTCCGCTGCAGACATTTATGTATAGTTGAACTGTATTTTGTACTAAGTATGATCCAGTATACTGTGTAACTCTCATTATGTTTATCCAGTGTATTATATTGTACATTATCTGTTGTATGTAATTATTTCTGTTCTGTTGTTATCTGTTTATGTGTTATATTCATAAGATTACCCTTGCACCATCTTCATCGGGGTTTGGGGTCGTCACAATAAACTAATACCATTCCTCAATAATAGTGAAGCCATTCAAGTTGAGGTATTTTATTCGCCTCTCAGACCTTGATCGATAATGTTCTTATCTTAGAATAGATAGAGGTCTGTAACTCAAAAACTCATCTTACTTATAATATCAAACAAATCTTCATTCTTTATTTTATTTAAACTGCGGTTTTATAATCTGTATCTTTACTTTGAGTATCTCAGTCAATTATGACCATTTTTACTAAATATTAAAACTTTGCTATAAAACTTCGTTATACAATTTCATTACGATAATCCTTTTCCAAATACTTCATCATAAATCCTTTTACATCATATTATAAAACTAATTCTTGGATTTAATAAGTAAAATCCATTTATTACCTTTTTTAGCCAAAGCGATAAGTAATTTCCTTTACATTCCTTAAATCTCCCCAATTTATCCAAATTCGAGTTTTAAATAAGAAATTTAATTTAAACTTATCGCATTAGCTCAATCACCTTAATAACTTTATTCGGATTATATTTGTTAGACCAAAATCTAGGCCTAAACCCAAATGCAGATCTCAGATCACAAAAATGCGGAAAAAAGTAAATAAAGAGGAGACACACGACGTTTTTATTGTGGTTCGGCTCAAACCAAGCCTATGTCCACTTTATCTCTTCTTAAATCCTAAGTAGTTACAAATACAATTCTCTCGGTTTATACACGAAATCCTCGTGTTTACAATGAAAAGAAGTGAGAAAATTGAAGATTATACACGAAATCCTCGTTTTGTAGTGTGGAATTTGGCTCCTTTGCTACTGAAAATGTTTTGCAGAGAGAATGGTGGAAGGTGTGAGGAGTTAGAGCCCAATTAGATCCTTGAAAATGCCTTCAAATGGTGTATTTATAGCTATCAGAGAGCTTCTGGGAAGACTGGTTCGTGATGGGGTATGTGGCGTCCGATCCGGGAAAATAGGAGCAGGAGTAGCCTTAAGAATAGGCCAAAACAAGCTGCGCAAGAGCAGGTTTGGGGGTCGAGTCGTGGTCACGGGTCAGATCGTGGTCATGGGTTGGATCGTGATATGGCTATCACGATCCTGGTATGGTTGCGAGCTGGAGTGAAGTGCTCGCTATCGGGTCGTGGTCTCCATGTGCTCCACGAGTCAGCGTGCTTCGCGAGACGAGGTGCTTCGTGAGACGAGGGGGCGATCCAATGGGGGGACCGATCCGAGGGTGCATGAGCCATACTCCGATCGTGTGACGCTTTGTTGCTTTATCTAGGAAATTGCCAGATTACACCAGTTTACGGAAACAGGCATAACTTTCAAACCGTAAGTCCGATTGAGCCAAACCAAAGCTCAAACTGAAGCTAATTCAGAGATCTACAAGTGTTACAGAGCTCAACTCTATAATCTTTGTTTTCGGGCCCAAAAAAGGTCATCTGATAGGAGTTTTGGGCCTTTCTTTGTTCGTGATGTGGCTTTGACCAAATCGCCGCCTGTCTTCTGACGATGTTCTCCATATCCGAGCGCGATGTTGACCAGACATTCAGTGTGACAACTTTTACCAAAAAGTGTTTCAACAAGTTTGCCCCCCAGAACTTATCTTGCTGGTTGAAGGAAGATGTGTTCTGGATAGTCCAGGAAATCTATAAGCCATGGAAATTCGATAATGCCATGACCTTGCCGGGTCTGCCAGCTACAGATATAATCCATACCTGTAAAGAGATAAAGGAAAAACAAACGTGCCAAATCCTGGCGATATTGTTCAAATTTTCTGAGCATAAACCATGCTTTGGCGTCTAATGAGCATAAACCATACTCAAGGGACGTTTGAGTCATCCTGCCAAATCCTAGCAAGGGCCAACATTTCCAGGCGTAATCCATACCCAGAAGTTCAAATCGAGTATAATCCATACCCGATTTCTTTTGTCACATCTTGACAAGACCGTTTGCAGGGCATAATCCATACCCTGGAGTTCAAACCGAGTATAATCTATACCCGATTTCTTTTGTCACATCCTGACAAGACCATTTGTCGTTGCTAAGTATAATCCATACTTAAGATTCTAAAGTGAGTATAACCATACTCAGACCTGAAGTAGAGCTACGCTTGCCACAGCCTGACAAGATAGTCCATCCCTAGGAAGAATCCATACCTAGAGTTCCATAATAAGTATAAGCCATACTTTAACTGAAGTTGAGGATTCTGCCACATCCTGACAAGATACTTAAATTCTCCAAACATAATCCATGCTTGGAAAGTCCTTATTCAATTCGAAATGCAAAACCAAATAAAATCCTGATTGGTTTGACACCGAGTCCAGAGCACGCATTTGGGGCTACATCTTAACCCCGTACGTGTGTACTCCGATTTAGCCAATCGGAAAACCTAATGAAAGCAAAAACAAATCTTAAAGCCTAAGAAATGCAGAAAATGAAAACCGATCTCATTTAGATCAGTTGATGATGAGCCCACGAGAGCTCGATCCGGGGTCATTCCCTCTCCGGGGAGCAGGAGGTAGCAGCGCTGGTGCTGTTGATGGTTTCACATACTCGGCCAGCTCTCCACGTCTAACCCATTCCTCAATCAGATAACAAAGATGCCTACAGTCATTTGTGTCATGTCCGTCCGTATCGTGGAATATGCAGTGCTTTCCAGAATCGCGTTCTCTTTGTGATGGCTCCTTTCTGGGAGGCTTTGGGTAGGAGATAGCAACGTTCGTCTCCAGATAGATGTATGAGAGTGGGGCATTGAGTTCAGTGTACTTGTCGTATCTGGGCCCTCTCCGGGGCTGAGGATTGCGGTCATTCTTGACAGTGGTTTTTCCTTTGCCATTTTTAGAATCAGACGGTTCTCCGTCTTTAAGAATGTTTACATCAAGAACTTTCTTCTCGGAGGTTGCATCTTCTTCCCGCAGAAATCTGTCTGCTTCAAGATAAAATTCCCCGAGGTTTCGCAGTGGGTCTCGGTACAAGGACTTTTTGAACTCCGAGCTATCCAAAACACCGGATACTGCTGCCATCAACACCATCGATGGTTCAGGTCGGTCAACTGATGTTGCTGCAACATTGAATCTTTCCAGGAATGAACGCAGAGTTTCTCTAGGCCTCTGCTTGATTGTGGTGAGTGACGTTCTTGGGTCGTGCGATGTGGACTCGAAATTGTTCAAGGAAGCGAGCGACCAACATATTCCAGCTGTAGATCGATTCCGTTTCTAGCTGCCGAATCCACATGGCTTCTATATCAGTCAGTAAGAGGGGAAAACACTTAGCCATGATGTTTTTCGACGCCGTGCCGTTTATAGCGCATCAGGTGCACGGTAGGATCCGTCCTGCCGTTGTTTGGCTCTAGTTGTGGGAGTTTGAAATCCGGGGGATTGTGGGAATTCTGATTTCCTGATTGAACGGGTTGTAATTGACGTCATCTACGTCATTCTGATAGGTGCGGCCTCTCGAGAGGCGTTGAATCAGTTCTGCTAGCCGATTTCCTTCAAAAAGCTGTTGCAGGTTGCCAAGATCTGAGCTAGTGCCCCCAACGTTGAGCGCAGGAGAGAACGGAGGCTGCTGGTGAGCTGTTGCCTAGGGATCGAGGATCGCAGTTCTCGGATCGAGGGTGGTGACCCAATCCGGTTCGATGGGGTCGGATCGTGAGGCAGGTTGGTGAAGGTTGGATCATGGTTCGTGGGGAGCGAACTTAGGAGGGGCGATCCGACCCGGCGCGGTGGCCTGTCACGAGCCGATCCATGTTGCAGCTGAGTGAGAGTTTGCGCTCCGGTATCCATCCGATATGGAGCTGAAGTTGGTCGCTGTGCATTTCCAATAACGAGGGGGTTGCCCCTGAGTCCATGTGATGCCCGAGCCACTTCTGTGGCTTCATTTCCAATGACTTGAGCGTTGCTCAGCCTTCCATCCATCCGAGCGAAGAATTGGTTGATCATTTCCTGTTGTTTCCTGAGGAGATCATCTTGCTTTGCCATTTGATCCTTCAATTCAGCGAGAACGTTGTCCATCTCGTCACTGGTCAAGTATGCAGAAGGATCTCCATGAGAGGAAGCTTCCTGGCTTGCCTCGTTCCTTATGTCTTCAGCGTCAGTATCATCGGCATAAGCAGAAGTTCTAGCCTTCTTCCTTTTGTTCGCCATTGAGTCTCCTTTCAAGCAAGAAATTGAGGTTTTCGTGTACCCCCCACCTGGCGCACCAAAATGTTAGACCAAAATCTGTGCCTAACACCCAAATGCAGATCTCAAATCACAAAAATGAGGAAAAAAGTAAATAAAGAGGAGACACATGAAGTTTTTATAGAGGTTCGGCTCAAAGCAAGCCTACGTCCACTTTATCTCTTCTTAAATCTTAAGAAGTTACAAGTACAATTCTCTCTGTTTATACACGAAATCCTCGTGTTTACAATGAAAAGAAGTGAGAAAAATGAAGATTATACACGAAATCCTCGTTTTGTAGTATGGAATTTGGCTCCTTTGCTGCTGAAAATGTTTTGCAGAGAGAAATGGTGGAAGGTGTGAGGAGTTAGAGCCCAATTAGATCCTTGAAAATGCCTTCAAATGGTGTATTTATAGCTGTAGGAGAACTGCTGGGAAGACTGGTCCGTGATGGGGTATGTGGCGTCCGATCGGGGATAATAGGAGCGGGAGTAGCCTTAAGAATAGGTCAGAACAAGCTGCGCAAGAGCAGGTTTGGGGATCGGGTCGTGGTCATGGGTCAGATCGTGGTCATGGGTCGGATTGTGATATGGCTATCACAATCCGGGTCTAGTAGCGAGCTGGAGTGAAGTGCTGGCGATCGGGTCGTGGTCTCCATGTGCTCCATGAGTCAGGGTGCTTCGCGAGACGAGGTGCTTCACGAGACGAGGGGGCGATCCGAGGGTGCATGAGCCATACTCCAATCGTGTGACGCTTCGTTGCTTTATCTAGGAAATTGCCAGATTACAACAGTTTACGGAAACGGACATAACATTCAAACCGTAAGTCCGATTGAGCCAAACCAAAGCTCAAACTGAAGCTAATTCAGAGATCTTCAAGAGTTACAGAGCTCAACTCCATAATCACTGTTTTCTTGCCGAAAAAAGGTCATATGATAGGAGTTTTGGGCCTTTCTTTGTTCGTACTGCAACTTTGACCAAATCACCGCCTGTCTTCTGACGATTTTCTCCATATCCGAGCACGATGTTATCTAGACATTCAGTGTGACAGCTTTTACCAAAAAGTGTGTCAACAATATTATCCAATCTCTTCATAAATCACTTTTTAAAAATCTTATTACATACCTGATTATCTTCTTAAACAAATTTTATTTAAGAAATAATCATTTTAAATATAATTAACTCCACTATTTTCTGAAGTAAAAGTAGTCTACTTCTTCGTTAACTAAAATAGATCAGTTGATAACCTTTGAAATTATTAAACGATAACTAATAATAATAAAAATAATCTTTAAACATTTCTAATTAAAATAAATTACATTTAAGAAATCTATTAAATTTAAACAAATATTCGTTAATGACCACTTTTCGTCAAAACAGTTGACTTAGTCAACTTTAACCCATCAGTTAATCTGTTAATTAATATTCATTCCCTCTTCCCATTTGATTAATAGAATTAATCTAATAACTTTGCCTAATCATTTAATTTTAAATAATTATTCCAAAATATTAAACTGTAGGTTAATTATGGCTTATTTTGCTCATAAGAACCAACTAAATGTCAAACTCTTATCATATAATCATTTTATAATTCTATTATAAAAACTCATTTACAACATAAAATTATATTTAAAACCTCTTTATAAAATATAGTTAAAAATCTTGCTTCAGTTATAAAATAAATTTTAAAACTAAACTTTGTCAATTCGCCTGACAGTAAATCAACGTTTTGACAAAAATGTGGATTTTAGGTCATTTGCAGCTAATCCCTCAATCAACACCGTCTATTGATTCAAATCACAGCAACGTTGAATTCCAATTCAACATCTAAACAGGTTTTGATGTCAATGGGGCTCAATCAGTTCGTATATAAGTACATGAAAAACAAACAGTACACACAATATTTGAGGAATCCGGTTGGATCCCTCCAGCCTGTTCTTCCCTGCATCTTAGTTTATAACATCATTTCATAACTCCATATAATATTTTAACCCAATATATTAAACGACGATAATATGATTAACATCAACTATTTAATCAACAAAAGGCATCAAACATCCAATTTATACTATTAACGATTTAATTTAATAATACAAATTTTACCACATCATAGTATTTCAGAAAGTGTGAGAGTTAACTCACATTTATTTTTGGTTGACTATTGTCGCGTTATTCCATTTAATTTTAAACAAGCATTTAAAATTAAATGGAAGCTTAATCACTCCTGATCCCTTGATATGATCCCATAGGATCCAGTCTCACGCGATTCTAACAATATGTGAATGAGTTATTGATATTACAACCTTTAAATCAAATAAAAATGGTTTAGCCTTAGTTATAATAATTAATTAAAAGCTAACTGCCGATATATACGTTAACAACTTCCTTAAACATGATTAGTGGCCACGTGTTTTCTACTTCCACGTGATAAAAATCCCGACTCCCTCTTCTTCTCTTTGAACACAGTATGATACAAACTCTACCGTAGCAAAGCTCATCACCTCCACGTCCATCACGCCACCACCGTAGGGCTCCAGAACCCATGCCAACTAGGCCAAAGTCTTCTTCTGTCCATGCCTTTCCGTCTCCCCAAATCTCGAAGCTCGACATCAACTCTATCGCCATAATTTTCGCCATGAACGGAAATGAAACGAACACCAATTTCTCCGGCTATGGATCGCCGTTGACGTTCGGATCATCTAGAGTTGATGCCTCTCGTCACCAACAACATTTCTTTGTTGACCATTTGATCTAACTCCGCCTCCTCCGACAAGAAAATGACCATTTTCGTTCATAACTCCTATCGCATGCCTAAAACAACCCCTTTTCGATCATCTCATTGTTCACGCCACCACGGGTAATGTCAGCTCGATCGACCAACACCAATATTGTTCACCTCCTCCCTCTCTACAAATCTTCTTTAGACACTATACCTGAAATCGATCACATCGACCAGAAAATCACCAAAAATGAAACACTCAATCACTGTTGTTTCAAGTTATTCCGGCCACCATAATCAGTGAAACCTCACCAAATTTTAACCGAAAACTCCTTTCATCGCCCTCTCCAACTTCCCAATTGATGACCCCTTCTGGGTCTCAATCCATTTAAAATTATAAATTATTTTGTGGATTTAGTCTTTTTTTGTAAAGTGTGCTATCGATGCTGGTTTTTGGGGTTGAGGTTCTAATATGTGTGTATTTATAGTTGAGAAATATAATTTTAATTTGAGGTGACTAGAGATATCAGCTAATGATTTTTATTTTCGTTACTATCGCCATTTCCAAACGATGCTTATTCATGATATATTTTGACATTTCGGAAATGGGCTTCATGATATATTTTGACATTTCGGACCCAATGAAATTTGTTTCATCGACAACCGAGTCTTTACAAAAGTGGTGCTAGTTTGAGTCCAAATGGTCGATTTATTTACATTTAATTTTCGTACACTCACAAAATAACTCTGATTGGTGCGAAACATGAAATCTAGCAGTATTTAGCTATTACGGATTCAATAAAATTTGTTTCATAAAAATCGGACGTCGTTTGAATAAAGTCCCTTTTTAAGTGTCCAGATTAAATTAAAACAAATCAATTTTAAAGTACCTCAATATAATAATAATAAAGTATTATTATCGGCCATATTCGAGTAGAATTTCATATAGTTCCAAAATAAATTACTTTGGGTTGAATTCAAAGCCAAATCAATATATTAAAAACCCTTTTATTTATATAATAAATCATTATGTTTTATAAACGAATTCCATAGCGATCTTTTGAAAATTTCATTTGGACGTAAATAAAAATCTACAAGATGAAAACTCGACTTTTCTCTTCCACTAGAAAATTATAATCAAATAGATTCCGACTTTTTCTTTTTTCAAAGAAATCTGACTTATACTAGATCATGTACGTCCATTTAAAGTTCAAAACGTAGTATTACGAACTAACGTGACGTTGCAACTCATTTTATAATCAAATTATAAACAATACATCCAAACGTCGTTTTATAAACGAATATGTTAATAAAATTCAATCTAAACTCAATTAAATATTCTATATTATCCAATTAATATAATATAGAAAATCCAACTATTTCAGAGATAAATTATCAATATATTATTATAATTAATAAAATATTCAAAACCATTAAATTTAAGGCATAAATTCCAAAATAACATCTAAAACTATTCTTAAATGTTAAATTTAACAGTTAAAAATCCGGGCCATCACACCCATGACATAGTCCATGTCCAATCTAGTACAATCAGTGGCATATCGAAGTTGTCGATGATGCTTGCGTTATCAAACTATCTTTCAACTTCATCAGTGTTCTTAAATATTTTTAAATTAGGATCATATAGCGTACATGCAGATTTATAATCAAATTAATTATATTTCTTTAAGATTTTCTTAATATTGTTAGACTGATCCAAAGAAAGTTTATCACATTTGCAATTCTGAATTCGATAAAAAAAATTCCAATGACATGTTTCCCCAATGCTATCTTAAGAAACATAACAAGGACGGGGTAGAATATTAAGTCTCAGTGAGTAGAAAATGTATAAAACGTCTGAAATAAACAATATCACGATTAGCTTCAGCAAATTTATAATACCAATAAGGCTAGTGATACTAGTCTAACATTGCCTTACAACTACCATGCAAAAGCTAGTGATTTCCTATGAACCAAACTACTTATTCCCAAAGGTAGTGTATTTCTGTAAAGCCTCTAAACCACCTGACCTTTCTAAATTTATTAATTCTATTATTATGTTTTAGAATGAAGGCAATTTCCCTGACCTACTTACCAGTTCACCCAAAATGTAACATAAGGATGATCCCCTAATAATTTAATACCTTGCCAATTTCCAATTACTAAAATGATTTCCTAAAATGTTATCGTTAATTAAAGGATATTATCTATGGGCCCTCTTCATCTAACTACTAATTAAGACTTTCATCATTCATATATCCTAATTTCATAAAGAAAACAACGTATAATGTGAGAGATAGTAACAACCACATGTTACCTACAAGATAGGTAGATGTCACCTCTCACTTACGACATTCCATTAGCGAGCCATAAATTACTATCTAGCTGACATTATTTGTTAATCTTCTCATCACTTAATACTTCCCTTTGGGTAGGGAAGTACACGGCCATTTAATACCTTTCCCTATGCAGACTCTAATCCAATCACTTAGTACCACAAGAAGAAGAAATTTCTAGAGATACCTTAATCGTACCCATTCGGTTAGTTAATATTTTGATTTGGGAAAAGGCAGACCCGTTGATCACTTAAGGCGGATCTAACAACTTAATACCTTAGTCCTGAAGAAGGTCTTTCACCTTTATGACTTATAAATTATGGTCTTTTATAAGCTTCTTATCATAAGACTATTTCCTATGACAACCATTTCATTTCCTAATCCATTTGGTTTCTCCTTTCGATGGGGAGGTAGACCCCATGGCCACTTAAATCTCAATTCTTGAAGTAATTCCTTATGAAATGTTACTCACCTCCATTTCCTTTACCATTTAATATCTAACTAAAGGTGGGTTATAATACTACCATAACATCAACCTTTAATTCACAATATCTTATATCAGTAGTCATATATCGGATTGTTGGAAGGTGCAGACTTCTATCGAATTACCCAACTGACCTCACATCACTAACCTACTACATACAGTTTCCTATGTTTAACCTGAATATTATTCCTATCTAACTAGCCTTAAGATGAGGTTGAAAGTCTTAAGAGTAATTATTAGACTTAGCATAACTAAGCTAACAAATTCCTTAATTAATTCCGTATCCAAAATCCTTATTTAAATTATTACTATAATTACCATATGTCATCAACAATCATAATGGTCCTTACCGAACACGTTAGGCTATACTAATAATGTCATTTATATTGGTCCTTTTAATTCCATTAACCCCTATTAATTGTAACTTTTAAATGTTTCCATATTTAATTAGCTCCATTAATTCGAGTTGCAACATCAAATTATCATTTTACTAATTGTAACCTTTTAAATCCTACCAATTTATTATTACATAGTTAAACATTTATTGCATGCAACAACTAATCATTACCCCTAATAAATGGAGAATATTCCATATCAAGCCTAATTTAAACATTAACTAATAATAGTAACAACCGACATAGATTATGCACAACTGGATGGATAAGATATTTAATAGGCATAGTAATAATGTTTAAATAAGGTCATACTAAATACTAATGCGAACAAATCATTATATAATTTGATTTGCTGAAACCATTTCCATCAGGAGATCTTTTGCTATAATTTCTAAAGATTAGTCAAATGCCAAAAACAGAAATATTGACTTATCTAAAAGTATAAGGAATGGGTAATCTTTTATTTAGAATAGACGTTATAAAATACGTAAATAAATGCGTAATTTACACATCTCTTTTTCTTTATGTGTATTCCTTATAATTTCAAACACCCGCTTTTTAAGCAAAATAGAAAGATAAACTAATTTACAAAAATAAAAAATATACTCTAACACAAATCAAAACTCAGGAAAATCTATTTAAAAAGGGAAATTATCCTAAACTCCTAATTTTTCACCTAATTTATAGATCTTAAAAAAACTGCAAATTAACATCTTTTGGTACTGATTCTTAGATCTAGGTATATCTTACCAATGAACATGTTAGTAAATTTTATAAATTTCTAATACCAAGACTACAATTTCAGTTATTTAAATTTAGGTGTAAAAACTGAAACTACACTAATAAAATGTTTTGATACTATAAACAAAACATAAATTCTCACTCATTTTAAGAAGCGATACCAATCTTAGATCTGAATTGCGGCTTCAGGTTTCTTTCCAAATTCTTGCAGATCCATATAACTTGTATAATGGAGAAATATATATATATTTAGATAATAGATCTAAAAAAGAACTGGAATATGGAAAGAAAATTGAAATAAAAACCTAAAGGAATTTACCTATAAAGATATTAGCGCAAAAACTCATTGTTTCTTCCCGGTCTGAATCTCTATTCTTTAATCTAAGCAAAAGAATTTTAATCTATTTAGATTTAAGAGTTGTGGAGGAGACACTAGAACAGAAATGTTAGAGCTTTGTTGTTTCCTTCAAAGAAGATGAGGAAAGATATGGGATCTTGGCCTTTATTTATAAACGCAATTATGACCCTGAAACGTATAATTAAAAACCCTTAAAATATGCCCGTTAAAATATACATAACCCCAAAATGAAACCTAGCCATCACAGCCTAGGAGACGACTAAGCGGTCAACTGCCCGCGACCCACGGCCGACCAGCTAGATATGGAGCCAGTTTTCTTTATGATTATTAATTGTAATATTTATTTTTGACCCAATTTTCGTTTTTTCATTGATAACCTCTCCATACGGGCTTCTTTCACGAGACTCCAAATGTGAGAATTGACACAGGAATGTATGGTGCATGTTTCATAAGAAAACTACCTCGTTTGCTAAGATTTCATTTTTGAAATCTAATTAAATACTAATAATAATAAAAATAAATAATGTTGAATTTCAAGGAGTTAATTTTTCTCCCTTAATAGAATTTTATCCTAAAATTTACCATTAAGTAAGCCATGGTGATGGCTTCTAATTATCCTAAACTACCAACTAATTTGTGTACAACTAATTTTGTAATTAAACATACACATATACACTGTGTACAAAATGCATTGCAAAAATAAATGTATGCATGCATAATGATAATAAATTGGATCCTCTTAACATTTCTTAAAACATGACAAAAACAACCTAAAAATATACTAGTAGTTTTATATGTATGTTGCGTTTGAAAATTATTTTTTAACCCAAATTTTCACAAGACGATAAATAGAAGTATGAAACAACAAACTTTGCACTCAAGTATTAACATCCAAAACGACAATGGTTATAAAATCTCTAGTCCTATTCAGGATAATGAAAATTTTAATGGATAATTTAACAATCTTACCACTTTGAATTTTCCCAATTTCTATGATACAGTGAAAATATCATCGTTGTCAAGAATACTCCAATTTTTCCACATGTAAATTGCATAAGGTACGAAAACAACATATCCAAAGTTAAAACTAATTTTCCATTATTATTGTTAGTGTTTTTGACGTATAGCCGGTCATTATGCACCACTAAAATAAAAAATATAACTCCTATTCTGTGACGAGCACCCACAACCCCTGCACTAAACAAGAGGAATAATGCGCTGAAAGGTGTGCTGGTAACTGTGGATGATCATCATAGGTAAACAACATCATCAGAACCTGATGTGAAACTCACAGCGCAAGTATAAAATATAATAGAGCATATACAATAGGTAATAGTAGTGAAGCATCATATAACGAACTTTTGAAATTTTCACAACATCCTGAAAGATTATCCAAACATCATAGAAAATATCAAAGTCTGTACATAAAGCCTCACTATAACACTCACAAAGAAACTCAAACAGCAGAAACAAAAATACTATACAGTAAAAAAAAGTACGTATGCCTCCAGCTCGCCTCTGAACTGCAACATTGTCCTCACTAAGCTATCACCTGCCACCGGCCACCTAGTCTGCCCATCCACAACCGAATGAACAATCCAAGGTAATAAGAGGGAACCATAAAACCTTGAGTCAGACAACAGTCTTATTGAGTGATAGAAAAGCTAACAAACATCAACAATAAAGTATATGAGAATGGATTTATAAACATACTAATCTGCCCATAACACCAAAGAAGAACTCAACCCGATCATCCCCTACATCGGACATTGACACCTTTACAATGACATTTCAACCATACGTCCATGGAAACCAGAACATTCATTCAATCATGGAAAAGCACTCATGACGTCCAAATTATATATCTTATGCAACATGTCCTAATTGAACTCAACATCCCTCAATCACAAACCTCATAGGATGTAGCACCCTGTACTTTCTATTAATGTTATAATAACAAATCCTACAATACTTAATTTAAAATTTGATAATTAAGGAAAACGGGTTATGCCATTGTGTTCATCTCGGAATTCTGGTTGAGATAGAGTCCGAGTTTGCATAAATTGGACTTCGTATGAAGAAGTTACGGCCTCCAGAAGTTCCAGAAAAATTCAAATAAATTCAAACAGCTCGAAAAACAAGTTTAAATTCGAAAAAGAAGTCAGAAGCGAGTTGGGCGGGAAAATTCCCGCCCAGGCAGGCCGACCAGGGGGTCGACCCTAGTGTCGACCTCCCCCCTAGAGGTCGACCTGGGGGTCAATCTGGCCCCCGGCCAGATCTGAATTTTGAACGACTGATGACTTGCTGCTGAGTCACTAGGGTTTCTGGATGGTCCTGATCTGGTCTTAGTGGCTGTGATTAACCCTAGGTTCATCTGATGGCTATAGTTAAACTAAAATTCTATATAAGCAACTCAATGCTCAACCTAAAAACACACAGAAAAATAATCCTAGAACTGAAATGCCCTCGGTAGAGAACTTGGAGTAGCCATCACCATTTTCAATTCAAAGACGAGATAAAAGCTTACATCTAAAATCAAATTAAAACGAGTCTAATTCAACGATCTTCAACAAAGGCGCGCATCTCCAATTTCAGAATTCAGATTTCAGAACGCAAGAATTCCTCTTAGTTTGTAAGTTGGTTATTACGTAGATTTAAACAGTTTTTCGATTGAATCATGACATGTTGTAATTGGGATATAAAATGATGCTTATGTATAAGATTTGATTCTCGTTTATCTTAAAGTATCATTGTAAGTAATCATATCTACATGCTTGTGGCGATGAACATGTATATTAATCATATCTATATGCTTGTGGTGATGAACATATTGTATGTTGTTGAAACCTATTATGATTTGGGTAATGGATTCATTTTGTTGATTAAATGGTAAAACATGTCATGTTATAAATTGGTGGTTATTTGCAAGTTTATGATCAAAATCAAATGCTTACATGCTAGATTAACATTGATGAATATTTATAACTATGTCAGGTTGAATCTATTTATGTTGCAAGATTGGATTTGTAGTCTTATGTTTTAACACAAGCTATCATGCTAAGTGTGATTTAAACATGTTTATGGTAATCCTCTTATGTTTTAACACATAATTTATCATTCCGAGTTGTGATTTAAATGTGTTCATAGTGGCTTTCTTACGTTTTGACATACATAAGTTAGTATGCTAAATTGTGGTTTATATGTTAAACCTCCATGTTAGATCCATATCAAGTTTACATGAAAATGTGATCCAACTTAGTCACAAAGTTCACCCTTACCTGTTTGGTTAAGATAATGATACATCTGTGCCAAGTTACATGTGATAAGTTAAATGTATGCTATTTTATGTTTATTTCATGTTCCTTGTTTATTACCCCTTTTTGTTATGGGTTTGGGCTAATTTGCTAGCCCAACATTTTATGTAATTCATACATACGTTCTACGGGGATAACGATGGGAAAACATGAAAATTCATGGCATAGATTTGTTCATTAAATGGTATATTTGATATACCATTTATGGTGAGCAAAATCAATGGATAATTATGGCATGATTAAATCAAATTTAATCTATATAAAGAAATTAGACATATATATATATATATTTATATATATATAAATGTGAATTTAGAAAAGACGAATATGCCTAACCCGAGGTTAGACTGAGTTGTGGGGTAAATCTGCCCGGAACCAACCGGCATATCCAGTGACCACAACAAGATCTGTCTAATGTGGTTGGTTAGTGCATCAAGCCCAAAAAGAACCCGAGGTTAGACTAAGTTATGGCGTAAATATGCCCGGAACCGACCGGCACATCCAGTGACCACAACAAGACCTGTATAATGTGAGTGGTTGGTGCTTTATTAAATTAAAGCTAAGTCAGGATTGGTAGGGTTAAGTAAATTAGGAAAACATTTAACCAATTCAACATGTTAACTAAACGAATGGGTGGGTTTAGGTAAACTTGGACACTTAACCAAATAAACATGTTGATTAGAAAACCCTAGTAACGGGGACCCATTTCAGCAGTAACCCACATAGATGTATCATGGTACCCTGAAACGAGGCAGGGTGGGGCACGATTACTGGGCTAAATTATAAGCGGTCAAAATGTCGGCGGTTGGTGGGCCAGTGTAGGTTCCGACGGAGTATGGGCATGCACATACTCCGGAGTGAAAAATCAAGCACTGGGCATCAGTAGTGTACACTGTGCATCTTGAATCGTGTCAGGTTGCCACCAGAGGGACCGATACACCCCTTGGTGGGACCAGCACAGGTAGCTACAGTCAAGCGGGGTCGAATGACACAGGATATGAATGCGTGCGAGTAAGAGCCGATCATTAAGGGGATTGTTTGTTATAAACACATGGGGCTGGTTGAACCAATGGTTAAGTAGTGTAGTGACTATAGTAATGGGTGTGATCACATGTTCCTCTTATCTTATATTAGGGTATTGTCATATGTTCTGTTACCACTGTAATGATTCCTTTCCTTGTTTAAATACTAGTAATCACTGAACTTACCAGACTTATTGTCTGACCCATTTTCTCTCGTCTTGTTTTCTTCTGTTTCCCCCCCTCAGGTCCACAAGTAGGGAATACTACAGCTTAGTCAGACTCTTTGCAAGCTAAAAGAAAGTAGATGTATGATTGGGACTCTCTTACCTTGGCTATCGCTTTTGGATACTACACTTGGGGATTCATGCAGTTTTATTTATGATTTATGCTTCTTTATTAAATATTCAAGACAAAAATTATGGTGTAATGTTTTGGAAGTTATTTTGAGACAATTTGATATAATGCTTTTATATTGAACTACCTTTGCAATAAATATTTGAATTTCCGCTGCTTAAATTTATCTGTCCTGTAAATTTTTTTGTGTCTTGTACTTATAACCCTCCACCAAAGTTAAGGCATTCCCATTGTGAGTGATCTTAATGGAGGTAGGGTGTTTCACTTGGTATCAGAGCAAAGGTTTACCAGATCAGACAAGAATTTTTGAAAAACTATTTTCAAAAAGAATTATAAAGAAGCATTTTTCAAGAAAAATGTTATTTTATTTTAAAGGCATAATCCCCCAAAGCCAAATGCCCTATCATTCTATCCTTTGTTTTGAATCTTTTCTGTTTCATTTCAGCATGTCTGGGAATCTTAACCTTCCATAGGGTATGCCGATACCTGGTTGGTTCAGGAGGTACTTAGAGGCTAGGGCCAACGATGCGGGCCCAGCAGATATTCCTCCTCCTCCAGCTGCGGCGGTTCCTCCTCCTCCTCCGCGTGCAAATGCTTTCTCATAGATTCGTAGAGACTTTAGGGCCATGGGTGGAAAGGATTTCAAGGGAACTGAATCATTTGTAGAAGCAAGGAATTGGCTTAAAGGAACTGAAGATCTATTCGATATCTTCGAGGTGGAAGATAGACAAAAGATACAACTGGCTGTATGGTTGCTCAATGACGAAGCTTCCTATTGGTGGGAAGTCACTAACACTGGAAGGCCAGTTGACACGTGGATGGATTTCAAGATAAGGTTTGAGATGAAATTCCTCTCACAAGCTGCACGAAGTTTACAACTGGAAAAGTTCTTATCCCTTAAGCAAGGAAGTATGACGGTCAAGGAGTACATCAATCAATTCAATCAGCTGGCCCGATTTGGACTGGACTTAGTGAATACTCCTCATAAGAAGGCTCTCCGTTTTGTCAAGGGATTGAATGAGCCACTTCACAGCTTGGTTAGGACCCATATACCTATGAGGGCTACTTACGAGAGGTTAGTGGACATGGCACTCTTACATGAGGAAGAAAAGGGCAAGAATGAGGCAAAAGCGGAAGTGCCTCAAGATAAGAAGAGGGAAGGGTCGCTGAACAAGAAGGCTGATTTAGAGAAAGGCGGGAAGAACAACAAACCCTGTGAAAAGAGAAAGTGTAATTTCTGTAGCATTCCCGGGCATCTGATCAAAGACTGCAAGAAGAAGAAAAGGAAGATGGGTGGCTGTTTCCGCTGTGGTGAGACAGGACACATGGCTAGGGCCTGCCTAAGGAAGTTTGGGCAGGGAGCTGGACCTTCTTCTGGAGGACAAGTTCACGCTCTCACGTCACCTCCGCAAGAACGAGGTAGAAATATTTCTGTCGAAAGTTTAGTCTATCTTTTTGATCATCCTATTCACACACTATTTGATTCTGGTGCATCGCACTTTTTTATATCTACTGCTTTAGTGGAATCTCTGCACCTAAACACTAGAATAGTAGAGGATCCCTTGGTTGTTTCAAATCCAATTAGGGGCTCAGCCTATTTGTCAATGGTTTGTTTGGATTTGAAAATATCTATTCTAAGTGTTAAATTTAAATGTAATGCCTTTGTTTTGGGCTTCACGGGTTATGGGTTGATTCTAGGCATGGACTGGCTATCCAGTAATGGTGCCGTCCTCGATTGTGAAAAGAGAGTGGTTAGACTCATGACTCGCCTCGGTAATACTCTCGAAATTTTTTGTAATCCTATGAACTCTGTTATGCTTAGTTATCTAGAACCTCTTGATGCGTCTGTTGAGAACTTGCAGTCTGTAAGGGTAGTCCGTGAATACTCGGATGTGTTTGAAGAGGTAAAGGGATTACCTCCGAAGCGGGAGATAGACTTCCGCATATACCTCGTTGATAATGCAAAGCCCGTTGCTTTACCCGTTAGGCTCATGGCCCCAAGGGAGAGAAAGGAGCTCAGCAAGCAAATCAAAGAGCTGCTTGAGAAGGGGTTCATAAGACGGAGTATTTCTGAATGGGGTGCTCCGGTAGTGTTCGTGACCAAAGATGATGGTTGGCTTCACCTTGCGTTGATTATAGGGAGCTAAACAAGCTGACCAAGAAGAATAGACACCCACTCCCAAGAATGGATGATTTGTTCGATCAGCTTGTAGGTGCACCGGTTTTCTCCCAATTAGATTTAGCTACCGGGTTTCATCAGCTAAGAGTGGATGAAGACAGCATTGATAAGACTGCGTTTAGAACTCCCGATGGTTTCTTCGAGTGGCTTGTCAAGCCTTTTGGCTTTACAAACGCACCCGCTTACTTTGTTGATTTAATGAGCAAGGTGTTCCGAGAGTTCCTCAATAAGTTTGTGGTGGTCTTCGTAGACGATATTTTGATCTTCTCAAAGAATGAGGAAGAGCACGCTCAGCATCTAAAGGAAGTCATGGATACTCTCTGTGCACATCAGTTGAAGGCGAAATTCTCCAAATGCCATTTCTGGAGAGAAGAAGTTAGGTTCCTTGGAAATGTGGTGTCCAAAGAGGGGATAGCTGTGGACCCTGCAAAAGTGGTTGTTGTGCAAGATTGGAAGGTTCCTCGAAACGCGACCGAAGTCCGAAGCTTTATCGGGCTAGCAGGCTTTTATAGAAAGTTCATCAAAGATTTCGCAAAAATCTCAGCTCCACTAACAAGATTGACAAAGAAAAATCTATCTTTCAATTGGGATTTGGATTGCGATATTGCTTTCCAACGTTTGAAAAGGGCTCTAACAACAGCCCTAGTTCTGACATTGCCTGATGGAAGCAAGATGTTTACAGTATACACAGATGCATACGGAATGGGACTAAGCGTTGTTCTGATGCAAGAAGGGAAGGTAGTTGCTTATGGTGGAAGATAGTTGAAAGTACATGAGAAAAACTACCCTACCCACGACCTAGAGTTGGCAGCCATCGTTTTTGCGCTTAAGTCTTGGAGCCATTATCTCCTAGGTGAGAAATTTGAACTGTATACTGACCATAAATCGTTGAAATACTTATTCTCACATAGGGATCTCAACTTGAGGCAACAAAGGTGGATGGAGTTTCTTGCCTCGTACGATTTTGAGATTTCCTGCACTCCTGGCAAGGGCAATGCATTAGTAGACGCCTTAAGTTGAAAGAAACCGGCCTTAAGCCCTCTCTTTGTGGAAAGGCAAAGCCTGGAGTTCATAGCAAGCTTTAACTTCAGACCCTCCACTGACTTTGTACCAGGCTTACTAGCAACATTAGAAGTGCGACCAACTCTATTAGACTCAATCGGAGCCGCGCAAAGAGAAGACCCTCAGCTAGCCGAAGAGATGGACAAGTTAATTAGGGGTGAGACTTCTAGTCACCTCAATAGATACTCCATTGATGCCAAGGGCTGGTTGAGACGAAATGGAAGAATATGTGTCCCACAAGCAAGGGATTTTGTAAAGGCGGTTCTAGAAGAGGCACACCATTCCAAACTGACCATACACCCAGGCGGAGACAAAATGTATAAAGACATCAAGATAGTTTTCTTTTGGAATGGCATGAAGAAAACGTAGCTGAATTTGTTTCTAAGTGTTTAATATGCCAACAGGTCAAGGCGGAGCAGAAGAAGCGTAGTGGCCTGCTCCATCCTCAAGAGGTCCCACAGTGGAAATAGGATAGTATCTCGATGGACTTCATAGATGGGTTGCCTAGGTCAAGAAGGGGAAATACCAGCATTTGGGTAATAGTGGACAGGCTCACAAAAAGCGCCCACTTTATACCCGTCAAGAGTAGAAGGACTGCCTCATCTCTAGCATCCATATATCTTAAGGAGATAGTTCGACTCCATGGGATACCCTCCAGCATAGTGAGTGATCGAGACCCTATCTTCACGAGCGAGTTTTGGAAGAGTTTACAAGAGGCTGTAGGCACACAGTTATGCTTAAGCACGGCCTACCACCCTCAAATCGATGGCCAGACGGAAAGGGTCAACAGAGTATTAGAAGACCTCTTAGGACTATGCATTCCTGACTTCGGAGGTACATGGGAGGATCATCTACCTTTGGTGGAATTTACTAACAACAATAGCTACCAAGCTACCATAGGCATGGCGCCTTTCGAAGCTCTATATGGAAGACCGTGCAGGTCACCAACTTGCTGGTGGGAGTCCACAGACAAGCTCATACTTGGACCAGACATGATTAGGGAGACTTCAGAGAAAGTAGACTTAATACGAAGAAGAATGAAGACTGCCCAAGACAGGCAGAAGTCCTACGCAGACAGAAGAAGAACTGACCTTGAGTTCGAAGTTGGAGACAAGGTGTTCCTTAAAGTATCCTTTGAGGAACGTCGTTCGCTTTGGGTCCACAGGGAAGTTAGCACCCAGATTTGCAGGGTCGTTCCCTATCATCGAGAAGATTGGGAAGATGGATTATAGGGTACAGCTACACGAAAGATTGGTCGGGGTTCATATTGTCTTTCATGTCTCTCACCTGCGGAAGTGCTTACACGAGTCTGCGGAAGTGGTGGAACCAAGCATGCTAGAGGAAGTAGAAGTTGAACGAGAAGCAACTGTAAGGAGAGTTCCAACCCGTATCTTGGGAACAGAAGTCAAAAAGCAACGCAACCGTGAAGTTAAGCTCGTCAAAGTTCAATGAAGCGACACCGAGGAAGACGCAACTTGGGAAACTGAGGACAGAATACGTGCAGCCTACCCTTTTCTTTTTGAGGGTACATTCCTAATCTCCTTTTCCTTAAGTTTATGCTAATATCTATCTTTTATCTTCTCGATCCTAACCTTTCTCCTTAAGTAGGAACTCATTTGGATGTTAAAACATAATTGAAACATGTTATGATTGATGGTTGCAAGTGGTTGCAAATGGTTGCTAATGGTTGCTAGTGGATGCATATACACACATTAGGTATTAGATCGGCTCAGTCACTTCCATATTGCATATGCATATATGTATTGGTTTATGGATTAAAACTCGATGTGTTATCATATGGACATTGCATTTGTATGAATGATTGTGCACTTATGTAAGAAATTTTGAGTAGGAAAAATTGCACTCATAATGTACCCATGGCATTGACATAATTTGCATTAAGGAGGTCAACTGAATCAGTAGACCGCCTGATTTTGCATTAGATAAGGACATATACACACACAATGCATATGATCATGAAGCATTAGAATTTTTTTAAGGAGAATGGACGCCTGTGTTTGATGGTTGAGTAGATGGGTGTTTGGGTGGTAGGATATAAGTTCTTCTCGACTTGGAGATTTCGGGGACGAAATCCTAAAAGGAGGGGAGAATGTAACACCCCATACTTTCTATTAACATTATAATAACGAATCCTACAATACTTAATTTAAAATGTGAGAAATTAAGGGAAACGGGTTACGCCATTGTGTTCGTCTCGGAATTCTGGTTGAGATAGAGTCCGAGTTTGCGTAAACTGGACTTCGTATGAAGAAGTTATGGCCTCCAGAAGTTCTAAAAAAATTCAAATAAATTCAAACAACTCGAAAAACAAGTTCAAATTCGAAACAGAAGTCAGAAGCGGGCTGGGCGGGAAAATTCCCGCCCAGGCAGGTCGACCAGTGGGTCGACCCTAGTGTCGACCTCCCTCCCTAGAGGTCGACCTGGGGGTAGACCTTAGGGTCGACCTGGCCCCCAGCCAGATCTGTATTTTGAACGACTGCTGACTTACTGCTGAGTCACTAGGGTTTCTGGACGGTCTTGATCTGGTCTTAGTGGCTGTGATTAACCCTAGGTTCATCTGACAGCTATAATTAAACTGAAATTCTATATAAGCAACTCAATGCTCAACCTAAAAACATACAGAAAAATAATCCTAGAACTTAAATGCCCTTAGTAGAGAACTTGGAGTAGCCGTCACCATTTTCAATTCAAAGACGAGATAAAAGCTAACATCTAAAATCAAATTAAAACGAGTCTAATTCAACGATCTTCATCAAAGGCGCGCATCTCCAATTTCAGAATTCAGATTTCAAAATGCAAGAATTCCTCTTAGTTTGTAAGTTGGTTATTACGTAGATTTAAACATTCTTTCGATTGAATCATGACATGTTGTAATTGGGATATAGAATTATGCTTATGTATAAGATTTGATTCTCGTTTATCTTAAAGTATCATTGTAAGTAATCGTATCTACACGCTTGTGGCGATGAACACGTTGTATATTAATCATATCTATATGCTTGTGGTGATGAACATATTGTATGTTGTTGAAACCTATTATGATTTGGGTAATGGATTTATTTTTCCTATTAAATGGTAAAACATGTCATGTTATAAATTGGTGGTTATTTGCAAGTTTATGATCTAAATCAAATGCTTACGTGTTAGATTAACATTCATGAATATTTAGAACTATGTCAAGTTGAATCTATTTATGTTGCAAGACTGGATTTGTAGTCCTCTTATGTTTTAACGCAAGTTATCATGCTAAGTGTGATTTAAACATGTTTATGGTAATCCTCTTATGTTTTAACACATAGGTTATCATGCCAAGTTGTGATTTAAATGTGTTCATAGTGGCTTTCTTACGTTTTGACATACATAAGTTAGTATGCTAAATTGTGGTTTGTATGTTAAACCTCCATGTTAGACCCATATCAAGTTTACATGAAAATGTGATCCAACTTAGTCACAAAGTTCACCCTTACCTGTTTGTTTAAGATAATGATACATCTGTGCCAAGTTACATGTGATAAGTTAAATGTATGCTATTTTACGTTTATTTCATGTTCCTTGTTTATTACCCTTTTTTGTTATGGGTTTGGGCTAATTTGATAGCCCAACATTTTATGTAATTCATATGTACGTTCCACGGGGATAACGGTGGGAAAACATGAAAATTCATGGCATAGATTTGTTCATTAAATGGTATATTTGATATACCATTTATGGTGAGCAAAATCAAAGGATAATTATGGCATGATTAAATCAAATTTAATCTACATAAAGAAATTAGACATATATATAAAAATGTGAATTTAGAATAGACGAATATGCCTAACCCGAGGTTAGACTGAGTTGTGGTGTAAATCTGCCCGTAACCGACCGACATATCCAGTGACCACAACAAGACCTGTCTAATGTGGGTGGTTAGTGCATCAAGCCCAAAAACAACCCGAGGTTAGACTGAGTTGTGGTGTAAATCTTCCCGGAACCGACAGGCACATCCAGTGACCACAACAAGACCTGTCTAATGTGAGTAGTTGGTGCTTTAATAAATTAAAGCTAAGTCAGGATTGGTAGAGTTAAGTAAATTAGGAAAACATTTAACCAATTCAACATGTTAACTAAATGAATGGGTGGGGTTAGGTAAACTTGGACACTTAACCAAATAAATATGTTGATTAGAAAACCCTAGTAACGGGGACCCATTTCAGCAGTAACCCACATAGATGTATCATGGTACCCTGAAACTAGGCACGGTGGGGCACGATTACTAGGCTGAATTATAAGCGGTCAAAACGTCGGCGGTAGGTGGGCCAGTGTCGGTTCCGATGGAGTATGGGCGTGCATGTACTCCAGAGTGGAAAAATCAGGCACTGGGCATCAGTAGTGTACATTGTGCATCTTGAATCGTGTCGGGTTGCCACCTGAGGGACTGATACACCCCTTGGTGGGACCAACACTGGTAGCTACAGTCAAGCGGGGCCGAATGACACAGGATATGAATGCGTGCGAGTAAGAGTCGATCATTAATGGGATCGTTTGTTATAAACACGTGGGGCTGGTTGAACCAATGGTTAAGTAGGTGCCGAGACTATAGTAATGGGTGCGATCACATGTTCCTCTTATCTTATATTAGGGTATTGTCCTAAGTTCTGTTACCACTGTCATGATCCCTTTCCTTGTATAAATACTAGTAATCACTGAAGTTACCAGACTTACTGTCTGACCCATTTTCTCTCGTCTTCTTTTCTTCCGTTCCCCCCTCCAGGTCCACAAGGAGGGAATACTCCAGCTTAGTCAGACTCTTTGCAAGCTAAAAGAAAGTAGATGTATGATTGGGACTCCCTTACCTTGGCTATGGCTTTTGGATACTACAATTGGGGATTCATGCAGTTTTATTTATGATTTATGCTTCTTTATTAAATAATCAAGACAGAAATTATGGTGTAATGTTTTGGAAGTTATTTTGAGACAATTTGATGTAATGCTTTTGTATTGAACTACGTATGCAATAAATATTTGAATTTTCGCTGCTTAAATTTATCTGTCTTGTAAATTTTTCTGTGTCTTGTACCTATAACCCTCCACCAAAGTTAAGGAATTCCCATTGTGAGTGATCTTAACGGAGGTGGGGTTTTTCATAGGCCTAAACCAATATCAGACAAGCATCTTAGGAACATTTCTTTTGATGTTGGACAATCTACATGAGACGGTTCAAAACAAAGCAACTAATCAACCATGACAGACTCTGGCTATCACCGCTAATTCTGCTTCAAAACTGTCGTTAATCGTATGACGACCAACCTTGCCATATGTCAACGGCTAATGGTAGTAGTTCTAACATAAACTCCACACGCCTTTCAATGATGCGTATGTTTGTCCAACCTTGACAACTAGGCCTTTCAACGATACCCAAGGTACTCGATCAACAAACTTCCGGTCTTTTAGGTGCCCCATTGAACCCTTGCTTTGAGCCTTCTAGAACTTACGATAACGATAACTTCTCGGCCTTGCATCTCTAGTCATCCAACCCGATAACTTTTCATAGCTCAAGCAACCTTCTCGAGCAACCATTATTCCCCAACTCACAACCTTTGAGTTGCTACTTCGCTCGTTGTTCTACACCGATCAACGAGTACCTTCAACACTTCGAATATTCCCACTTGAATTTGCCTCGAAGTCACAACATCACTGAGCAAAATTACACTACTGCGCTGCGGCTAGGATTCGAGGGGTTTCTCCCAAATTTTTTTTTTCAAGCTCTTTTGTTCAAATCTGGGTCGTACCTAGAAATATAAATTTTCTGAAATAACCCTGTGCGACCGACCCATCCTCTTGGAGCACTAACCGACCGACCCTTCCCCGGAACACCAACTGATCGGCCCTCTTAGAGAACCACCGATCGGTCCCCCTGGAGCACCACCGATCGTTCCCCCTGGAACACCACCAATCGTCCCCTCTGGAGCACCATCGATCGGTCCCCACGAAACACCGCCGAACGGGCCCCTTGGAACACCACCGATCGGTCCCCCTGGAGCACCAATGATTGGATCTTCTGATTTGTTCTCCAAGCCACTCCACAACCGATCCCAATTCGATCCCCCCAATCACCATTTCAACCCGAAATTTGACCAAGCTTTCACCAAACGACCAATTCGACGAATCCAACCCATCAAATTTCACTCAATACAGCCATAAGCATGTTATGAGGTCACCAACAACATAAATACGATGATTATTACCAAATTTATGCAAATTTCACCTAAATCATGATAAATGAACATATGAACTAAATTACGGATCTAACTTGCATAAACATACAAAATAGAATAGAAATTACCGGTTTTAAGTTGCTAAATGAGATCCTATGGCGATTCATATGAAAAAAGACTTATCACGATGTAAATCTGAGGAAAACGACTTGAATTTGATGAAAAACATGATCAAACATTCATATACTTGATTGAATCCATGCGAGAGATGCATATCACTCACCAAATCTCCAAATCAAAGCGAAAACGGTGAAACTAGAAGCCGAACAGCGAAGAACTTGATCCAATTTCTTCGATTCGATGAACTCTCATTTCAAATGGTGTAGATCCTGGATTCCCTTCCTTATATCTTGATTTTAATGGTGGAAAAGTGTTAGAGAAAGGAGGAACACAAAGCCACCAAATGAGAGAATGAAGAAAGTAAACTATACTCCATACCTCCCACCCCCTATTTATGGCTTTCCAGCAGCCCACTAGTGGGCCTCCCCAAATCAGCCCATTATGGCTCTCAATACCTGGATAACCAACTACAAGACCTTAAAACAGCGGTTCCTCCCAAACCGTTTTGCCAAATCTTTAATGTGACCACTGTACGGAAAGGGAAACATCATTTTCTTTCAAATGGCACAAGTTTCAGCACCTGATTCAAATCGAGTCAAAAGTTATTCCCCTGTACAGGACTGACTAGGGAAAAATGGTCATAAACAAAATTAATAAAAAATGTGGACATGTCTCACATTTGCATTAAATATGAGAATGATCCAACCCTCAGGGAATAAAATAAAAATATTTTACGATCTGTCGATATGTAAAATGCGGGCTATTACATTCTCCGCCCCTTAGGAATTTCACCCCCGAAATTCCAACAAACACAAGAAACCACAACAATTTCGCATGCCTATCACTCATAAGTAGCCAACTCTATCATCCAAACTAGTAGCCATCAGACCATACATCCATAGCCCTACCCTAGCACGTAGAATTCTAAAATAATCACAATGGTAAATGCTACAATGATGTAAGGTGACATGATACTGATAGGTCGTACCCACAAAGAGTTCCATATGGGTTTTCTTCATGCTCTCTTCCGTCTCCCATGTACAATCATCGCCATCCTCACTCCATTGTACCTTGACTAGCTTAACTGTCTTCCTCCTAAGTTGTTTCATGTCATTCCCTATAACACGAAGCAGCTTACGAGGTCTCATAACTGCGATCTCAACTTCTAGGTTTTCATACTGCTTTGGAGATACCACCACATTCAAATCATGCACGAACTTCCACAGAAACGACACATGGAAAACATTATGCACACTCGACATCTTCTCGGGTAACTCCAATCTATACACGAGCTTTCCAATTCGCTCGACTATCGGAAATGGCCCAACAAACCTTGGAGCTAACTTTCCTTTATTTCTGAATCGAACCACATGATTCAATTGCGAAATCTTCATGAAAACCATATCGCCTACATCGAATTCCAAATCTTTTCCATGCTTATTAGCATAACTCTTCTGACGATCTTGGGCTTCTTCATTTGTTGTCGAACGGTCTCGATACAATCTGAGGTCTCTTATCATTTCTGGCCTAAATACTAACTTATCTCCAGTTTCTAACCAACATGCTGGAGAATAACACGACCTTCCATACAGCGCCTCGTATGGTGTCATCCCAATTTTTGAATTGTAGCTATTATTATAAGCAAACTCCATTAGATGTGATGGTCTTCCCATGACCCTCCGAAATCTAGCACACAAGCCCTCAGGAGATCTTCCAGAACTCGGTTAACCCTCTCGGTTTGGCCATCAGTTTGGGGTTAATAAGCCGTATTCAAGCGTAACTCGATTCCCAAAGCTTCTAGCATTTTTTTTCCAAAATCTATTCGTGAATAATGGATATCGATCACTCACTATGCTCTTTGGGACGCCACAGAATCGAACTATCCATCTCACATAGAGTTCAACCAACTTTGATGCCTTTCTAGCCAATTTGATAGGAATGAATCTTGCACTTTTGGTCAAACGATCCACGATAACCCAAATCCCTTCGTTTTTTGCCCTGGTTCTAGGTAATCCATCCATAAAATCCATCGATATTTGCTCCTACTTACACGTAGGAACTTCTAGTGGCTGAAGAAATCCACTCAGTTTTTTCTGTTTAGCTTTCACCAATTGACAACTCATGCACTTGGAAATGAATTTTCCAATTTCTCGCTTCATCCCCTCCCAGTAGTAGACTCGCTAGATGTCCTGATACATCTTATTACCACCAGGATGAATCATTAACTTCAAGTGATGACATTCCCTCAGAACCTCATCTCTCAATCTGTCGATATTAGGAACAACTAGTCATCCTTACTTTTGAAGCCACCCTTCTCGATCGACTGCGAACTCTTTATTCTCTGGTTCCAATTTCTAGATAAACTCAACAAGCTTCACATCTCGCTTTTGGCTCTCGCCAATCCTTTCAGTAAGAGTAGGTCTTATCGACAAGCTTGCCAATATTTTAGGCTCTAACTTACATCGTGGCCTGAAATCAAACCTTGCCAAATACTCAGGTCCTTCCATTCCGTAAACATCGCTCCTAAACTTGCGTATTTTCGACACAACGCATCTGCAACTGTGTTACCTTTACCAGGAGTATAGGCAATACCAAAATCATACGATGCTAGAAACTCTAACCATCATTACTGCCGAAGATTCAAATCCTTTTGCAAGAAAAGATACTTCAAGGACTTGTGATCCGTAAATAACTCGAATCGAACTCCCAATAGGTAATGTCTCCACATCTTTAGAGAAAACACAATCGCCGCCAACTCCATGTCATGAGTTGGATATTTTTTCTCATGCGGCTTCATTTGTTGACTAGCGCAGGCCACAACCATATCCTTCTGCATTAGTATTGCTCCAAGCCCAGTACCACATGCATCGGTGTATGCCACCATCTCCTCATTCCCACTTGGAATGGTCAACACAGGAGCACGCGTCGGTCTTGCCTTTAGGATCCCAAACGCTTGCTCACACTTTGCATCCCATATGAACAACTGGTTCTTCTTCGTTAATGCTGTCAATGGTGAAGCTATCTTGGAGAAATCCTTGATAAACTGCCAGTAATATCCTGCCAACCCAAGGAAACTCCGAATATCCGTCACATTCTTAGGTCAATCCCAGTCCTGGATTGCTGCCACCTTAGTGGGGTCAACCGCTATTCCATTTCCAAAAAAACATGACCTAAGAACCTCACTTCCTTCTTTCAAAAGTGACACTACGAAAACTTAGCTCTCAACTGATGCTTTCGCAAGATTTCCAGCACAACCCGCAAGTGAGTCTTGTGCTCTTCCTCATTCTGGTAATAAACTAGAATGTAATACACAAACGCAAGCACGAACTTATTTAACTGATCTATGAACACTCTAATCATAAGATCCACAAATTATGTTGGCGCGTTAGTCAACCCAAATGGCATCACCAACCATTTGAAGAAACCGGATGGTGTCCTAAAAGCATTCTTTGGCACACTATCCTTAGCCACTCTCAACTGCTGAAATCCCGTGGCCAACTCCGTATGAGAAAACACTTTGGCCTCGTGTAGCTGATCGAACAACTTACCAATCCTTGGCAATGGACACTTGTTCTTATTGTTCACCTTGTTCAGCACACGATAGTCCACACACAATCTCAACGAGCCATCTGCCGTGGTTGCAAACGAATGGTGCACTCCATTTGGATACACTTCTCTGAGTGAATCCTTTTCCCAAAAGGTCACGAACTTACACCTCTAACTCTCACTATTCCTTAGGCGCCATCCGCTTAAGAGGCATAAAGATTAGTCTAGCACGCTCGACCAAATCAATCCTAAATTCGATCTCACAATGCGGTGGTAACCATTTGATCTCGTCGAAGACATCCTCATACTCATTAGTGATCAACACGGATGACAAGTCTTCCTGTTGAATCACAAGCGAATATAGATAGCTTACGAAGACCCCTCTTCGGTCTTATATCTAATCAACACCTTTCGCCCTTCCACATCCCCAACTCTCACCTCTATCTTCTCGCAGTTCACCCTTTTCGCATACCTCTTTAGTCAATCCATGCCCAAGATGATCCCAAACCCAGCGAAGTTCAAAACAAAGCAATCACACACATAGGAGCAACCATGACTCGACAACACTAGAGCATGACACATCATGCATAAACTGGACGAACCCCCAACTGGATTAGTCACGATCAATGGTTTATCACAAATCTCGGGTTCCAAACGTAAGCGACACACAAGCTCATTGCAAATGAAAGAATGCGATGCTCCAGCATCGAACAACACACAAACTAAAACATCATTAACTGAAATAGTACCTTGTACGATGACACCCTTTCCCATCTCCTCTGCAATAGAAGCTCTCGAAGAAGAAAGCGTGGCTTCCAAAGCATATGCCTTCACAACCTGCTTGCCCTTAGATGATTCTGGATAGTGTTTCTTCTTGTGCCCATGATTTCCAGACTTGAAGCACTTCTTCTCGTCTTTGGTATTCTTGCATTCATTCGAATAATGACCTTTCTATTGGCAGTTAAAGCAAACCACCTCACTCTTTGGCTTCTTCTGGCCTCCTTTCCCTTTTGCTGTTGCTGATTCCTCTTCTTATTATTACCATCTTATTGTGGTTTTGGAACTTCCTTGATTGCAGCAACAACATTTACTTCCTTAGGAAACAGGCTCTCATGGCGAACGGATTTTTCTGTAATCTTCTCGAATGGATCGTCAAGATGATCCACCAACGGCCTTCCAATTTAGGTATCCAAACCCATAACAAACTTCTCGTTCTTCTGATAGGGTGTGTCAATGTATGAACGAGCATTTATGGACAAGGTCTTGAAATCAGACACATAATCAAGCATAGAACGACCATCCTGTTTCAGTTCTACGAACTTCTTGAACAAAGCTGGCTTCTGAGCAGTGGAGATAAACTTTGCTTCAAACTTAGCTTGGAATTGCTCTCATGAAATCTCCTATTTTGGAGTCTCAAGTGTAGCAGAATCCCACCACTCCATAGCCCATGCCCTGCAACTGCCTTGACGCAAGCTTTCTCTTAATTGCATCCACTAACCCCAAGTCTCCAAAAATATGGACACAAGAATCCATCCACCTCGGAACCTCTTTAGCTAGCTCGGTTCCTTTGAATGGTTTCCCTCCTAGAGATGTATAATCTTTGCACTGCTTCGCAAAATCCACAACCCTAGGCAACCGATCACCTACATCTACCGTGTATGCCTCTGGAGCGAGTACCCTTCGCATGAATGCTTCCATCATGTCCTCAAACATGGTTGGTTAGTCTAGTGCACCACCATTGTCCCCTATAGGCATAGCCCCTTCCCTAGCAGTGTGTCTTGTAGTTCATCGACACATTCTAAATCTGCAAATTAGAATGATCAGCGACTTGCAAGAAAAGCTGCTTAAGAAGTACAAAAACTACTATACTATATAGTATTATACAATATACATCCAACCGAAATCTACAAATACTCCTCTCAAAAGTAATTAAGTCCTCGAACTTTGGCTAAAATCGTTAACCAGAGCTCTGATACCAAATGTGATGAGCGCCCACAACCCCTACACCAAACAAGAGGAATAATGTGCTGAAAGGTGTGTCGGCCAGCTATGGATGATCATCATAAGTAAACAACATCATTGGAAAATGTCGTGAAACTCATAGCACAAGGATAAAATATAATAGAACATATACAACAGGTAATAATAGTGAAGCATCATATAACAAACTTTTGAAACTTTCACAACATCCTAAAAGATTATCCAAACAGCATAGGAAATATCAAAGTCTGTACATAAAGCCTCACTAGAGCAACTCAAACAATGGAAACAGAAATACTATATAGTAATAAAAATGGTACATAAGCCTACAGCTCGCCTCGAACTACAACATCATCCTCATTAAGCTATTACCTGTCACCTGCCGCTAGTCTGCCCACCACAACCGAATGAACAGCCCAAGGTAATAAGAGGAAAACATAAAACCTTGAGTTTAATAACGGTCTTAGTAAGCGATAAAATAACTAACAAACATCAACAATAAAGTATATGAGAACGGATAGATAAACATACTAATCTACCCACAACACGTGAGAAGAACTCAACCCGATCTTCCCCCACATCGGATAGTGATAGCCTTTACAACTACATTTCAACCATACATCCATGGAAACTAGAACACTCATTCAATGATGGAAAAACAATCTTGACATCCAAATTATATATATTATGTAAACTGTCCTAATTGAACACAACATCCCTTAAGCATAAACCCCAGAAGCCTAAACCAATAACAGACAAGCACCTAAGGATTATCTCCTTCGACGTTGGACAATCTACATGAGACGGTTCAAACAAAGCAACTAATCAACCATGACAGACTCTGGCTACCACCGCCAATCCTGCTTTAAAACTATCGTTAATCGTACGATGGCCAACCTTTCCATATGTCAAGGCAAATGGTAAACCTAGTTCTAGCATAAACTCCACATGCCTTTCAACGATACATATGTTTGTCCAACCTTGACAACTAGGCCTTTCAACAATACCCAAGGTACTCGATCAGCAACCTTCTGGTCTTTTAGGTGCCTCATTGTATCCCTGCTTTGAGCCTGTTAGACCTTACAATAATGATAACTTCTCGGCCTTTGCATCTCTAATCGTCCAACCCGATAACTTTTCATAGCTCAATCAACCTTCTCGAGCAACCATCATTCCCCAACTCACAACCTTTGAGTTGCCACCTCACTCATTGTTCTACACTGATCAACTAGCACCTTCAACACTTCGAATATTCTCACTTGAATTTACTTCGAAGTCACAACATCACTAAGCCAAATTACACTACTGTGTTGCGGCTAGAGTTCAGGAGATTGCCCCCGATTGTTTTTCTTCAAACTCTTTTATTCAAATCAGGGTCGTACCCGAAAATATAAAATTTCAAAAATAACCTTGTGCGACCGACCAATCCTCTTGGAGCACTAACCGACCCTTCCCCGGAACACCGACCGATCGCCCTCTTGGAGCAACACCGATCGGTCTCCCCTGGAACACCACCAATTGGTCTCCTTGGAACACCACTGATCGATTCCCCCAGAACACCACCAAACGTTCCCCTGGGAACACCACTGATCGGCCCCCTAGAGCACCACTGATCGGATCTTCTGACTTGTTCTACAAGTCACTCCACAACCGATCCCGATCTGATCCCCCCAATCACCATTCCAACCCGAAATTTGACCAAAATTTTACCAAATGACCAATTAGACGAATCCAAGTAATCAAATTTCACTCAATATAGCCATAACCATGTTATGAAATCAATAACAACATGAATATGATGATTATCACAAAAATTATGCAAATTTCACCAAAATCATGATAAATGAACATATGAACTAAATTATGAATCTAACTCGTGTAAACATATGAAATAGCACAGAAATTACTGGTTTTAATTTGCTAAATGAGATCCTATGGCGATTCATATGAAAAAAGACTTACCATGATGTAAATCTAAGCAAAACGACTTGAATTTGATGAATAACATGATCAAACATTCATATACTTGATTGGACCCGTGTGAGAGATGCATATCACTCACCAAATCTCCAAATCAAAGCAAAAAATGGTGAAACTAGATTCTGGACAGCGAAGAATTTGATTCAAATCCTTCGATTCGATGAACTCTCACTCAAATGATGCAGATCTACCTTCAAATGATGTAGATCTTGGATTCCCTTCCTTATATCTCGATTTTAATGGTGGAAAGGTGTTAGAGGAAGGAGGAACACAAGGCCACCAAATGAGAGAATGGAAAAAGTATACTATATTCCATACCTCCCACCCCCTATTTATAGATTTTTGCCAAACCACTAACGGGCCTCCCCAAATCATCCCATTATGGCTCTCAAAATCTAGACAACCAACTGCAAAACCTTAAAATACGATTCCCCCAAACCGATGTGCCAAATCTTTAATGTGACCACTGTACGGAAAGGGAAACATAATTTCCTTTCAATGGCATAGGTTATAGCACCTGATTCAACTCGAGTCAAAAGTTATCCCCTGTATAAGACTGATAGGGGCAAAATGGTCAAAAATTATGGATATGTCTCACATTCCCATAAGCAACATATTAAAATATGAGAATGATCCAACCCTCAGGGAATAAAATAAAAATATTTTACAATCTTTCGATACGCAAAATGCGAGCTGTTACATATTCACCTTCCTACACTTCACACATGGCCTTAAACTTTATGATTTTCCAAAAAATAAAGTTTCATTAACCAAAGTTGCACGTTTAATTTGGATAAATGAGCTCAAATCAATTGGATGAGCATTACTTCCTAAATTCAAAACTTAAATCCAAAATTTTAAAACTAATTTTTTCCTTCTATTTTTCAAAACATCGGAAAACAGTTTCTAAAACATTTTCTGGTAATTTGGACAAACTATACCATAACTCAATGGAGTCGGAAGTTAGTTATGCTTAAAACACACAAAAGAAATTCATCTAATCTTACATGTTAAACTAACTTTTAGCAAGATCATTATACTTTGGACTTGGATATTTGGATTACTTAGATTTGAGTATGGATCTTTATATTAACCCATGATCATTTGGATTCATTAAATTATCAATTTGTAGCAGCTAGAAAATCAATCATAATTTGACTAAGAACAGGATCAACAAAACTCTAAATGAGGGATCGACAAGCCTCCCAACCAGGACCGGACTGGAAATTTGGCTAAGTATTCTTAAATAAGATTGGTAAGACCCCGAAGCAGGACTGGACTAGAAATATGGCTAAGTAAATATCAGTGAAAAACCCCATATACCCCGTAGTATTCCCAATTAAGGTCATTCTGAGGAATATTTAGCGTTGTGGGTACAAAGAGACAAATCAATAAGACTAAGATTCACAAGATTAAAAGACAGTGGAAATATTTATTTCTTTAATAATCTTATCATTACAAAACAATAAGTTACATACGGTAAGGTACAAAACATATGTCTTACATAATCTTAGCTCAGATTATAGTATAATAAAACATTCCACTCTTGAGTACAAATCCAGCTCAAGATAATTAAAATGTTATAAAATGGAATTAATACATCAGATGGAAAGTAAATAGGGTCTTGGACACTAATCTTCTCGAGTTGCTAGTAACAATCACTCTCTGCCATCAGAGCATACTAGGGGAGAAAAAGGGTGGAAGAGGAGTGGGTTACACATAAAGTCTGGTGAGCTGTATAATCACCAGCGTGGTTGATAAATAAATACAATATGCAGAATAATAGTTCTAATGTCATGTGAGGAAGTGTATATGCACAACTATCAAGTGAACATACAGGAATGATGTACAAATACCAAAGGTTTGGTCGATTTTTATCTCATTTGATCGCTTGCTTAATTGCACTAGTCATTTGATTGTTTGCACTTTCACAAATATAAAACATGATATAATTAGGCTGATTTTCCTAATACTATCGATCAATCGACTACTAAACCATAGAGTGATAAGCTATGCCCATTATAGGTCTTGGTTTTATCAGGTCCGACCAACCAGCAAAAATACATAGTGTTACCACATGCGTCACAATATCTTATTTTCCCCAATCGGTTCAATGCACGCACATTGAACCGTCGAAACATACATGTACTCACCTCTATTTGGACCATCTTACTACCTAGCTCAGCGCATTGTGTGCCTTTGTCTTTTATGAGATTTTTCATGATAAAAGGGTATGCTGGCTATCATGGATCCCCAAAAATTTTCCTATTGACCCAAATCCCCTCTTATTATGGCCCTCATAGATTTTTAGAAACCATAGTCATAGAATAAATAAATAAAATAGGCTTGCACCTTATCTTTAGTTAGATTATTATATTAAGCCTATTTATTTGTTTATTTACTATCGAACGCCTAATCGCAGGGCCACTATAAAATTACCGTAGAAAAACCAAATCACAAGGTCACCATAAGATTTCCTAACCATAAGCTACAATAGAATTACCATAGAATTTTCAATCACAAGGCCACAATAGAATTGCTTAATCACAAGTCCACAATAGAATTACTATAGAAAGCATAATAATAAGGCCACCATAGAATTGTCATAAAATGCCTAGTCACAAGGCCACCGTAGAATATCCAATAATTAGGCTTGTAAACTTATTTATCATTTAATTTTAATTTTAATTTTAAGCCTATTTTTTCATTTACAACTTCATGTCACATCATATCTACAAATAAAGCATGTTTGTTATATTATGATTCTTTGTGTTTGTACAATATATCATATTTATGCAAATAAGTTATAATCCATTTTTCTATCATAACCTGTGCCATAGCCATTTTCTCAAATCTTATCAAATTTTCATATCTTCAGTCCAATATTTCCTTTTATCACAGTTTAAAATTTAATGTTAATTAAGCCCCAAATTATCCAATCCTTATTCTTTCATTATCCCAATTGAATTAAATTTCGCAACATGCGCAAAATAAAACGAATTAAATAGTTGTATATAATTAGATGCACAATCAGTGCTTAAAATTAGTCGTATACAAGTGCACAAAATAAAGAATTACAATCGATCGTATAATATTAGACATACAGATCCATGCCTAAATCAGTCGTATACATATGCCAATATTGAAAATTTAGGCATAATTTGGGCACAATAGAAATTAACTGGAAAATCAGAAACAGAAATGAGAAAGAAGACTAAAAGAATAATCTTACGATATTCTAATTATCAATTAACTTAAAGTTGTAAGAAAGAAAGATAAAAAAACTACAAAATAACTTATAGAAAAGAATATTTACCAAAAAAGCATAATTTATAGAAAAACAACAAAAAGGTGTAACGGCCCAGATTTTTGGACGATAATTACGAATATTAAAATCCGTTTTAAATAATGATTTGGTAACATAAATGGATTTTATATCGAATTTATTTATTTAAAATGGAGTTCGAATATATATATATATATATTTATAAATTGATTATAAAACGAGCTGCAGCAGCGTGGTAGTTCGTAATATAACGATTTGAACCTAAGTTGGTTATATTGGATCCAATATGAACCCGATTTTAGTGAAACAAGAAACATTTTTAAATCGACTAGATGATAATTTTCTAATAAAAGAGAAAAATTTAGATTTCATCGTACAAATGGTGAGTTATGGCCAAATCAAATTTTCAGAAAATCGTTATGGAATCGTTTATAAAGCATAACGATAATTTAATATAATTAAATATTGGTTTCGAATTCGGACAAGATCTTTGAGACGTAGTTACAATTTAATTTTTAGAATTTTATTGTAATTTTATTTTGGAAAATACACAACTTTTTATTTGGAGTATTTTGCACCCTATATCAAAATTTTGTGGTTTCACAATATAAGTTAACTTGTCTATATTTTTATATTTTTGGGATCGTGGCACCTCGTTGGACACGACTGTATTTTTATTTTTGTCCGTAGCAATCCATATATGAACGGAATTAGGTACAACGAGGTGCGTGACTTTTTAAGAACAAAGTAGTGCTATCTTAAGACGTTTGGAAATGGCAATACTTTTATATACTTTATAGAGCATGATTACTAATATTTTCTTCAAATTTGATAAGACTTGACTACATGTAATGTCTGTACAATTTGAGGACAAAAGATCGTGCAGACTATAACCCCCACATCAAATCTAATTAAAACACCATGTTCCCCACATCAAATCTAATTAAAACACCATGTTCCTACACATTAAATCCACCCTATTCAACTGATCTCTGAATACCCTATTCATTAGATCTACAAAGTATGCTGGGGCATTGGTCAGCCCAAATGGCATGACCAACCACTCATAAAATCCAGACAGCGTCCGAAATGTCGTTTTAGCTATACTCTCAGCTTCCACTCTAAGTTGATGAAAACCCGTCGCGAGATCCAACTGAGAGAATACTCTCGCGCCACTCAACTGATCAAAAAAATCATCTATCTGCGGTAGAGGATACTTATTCTTCCTCATCACTTTATTCAACTCGCGGTAGTCTGCACACAAACGAAGGGAATCATCCGCCTTGGTATCAAACACAATTGGTGCTCCCCATTCCGAAACACTCCTTCTGATAAATCCCTTCTTCAAAAGATCGTTGACCTGCACCCCGAGCTCTCGCTGCTCCCTTGGTGCCATACGACGAAGTGGCATCACTATAGGTCTGGCATCCTTCACTAAATCAATACGGAACTCAATCTCTCGGTGTGGTGGAAGCCCGATCACTTCCTCGAAGACATACGGATAATGGCCAACCACGTGCAAACCTAACAACTCACTATGCGGAATGTCGAGGGAATTCAGAAAACTAGCCATTACCCCATCACCGGGTGGATGTAACGACCCGGATTCCACCCGACCCCAATCGATCGCAAGATCGATCAAGACCGTTCAAAACCAGCATACGTTAACTTTGGGCATAGAACACATCAGAACAACAACACAGACTTTTATAACATCAATAATAAAAGTTACATCAGAGTAAAGAATATATCAGAGTACATTGATAAATAATACAACGGAAGATACATTTACAATAAATTAAATACATTGTAGCGGAAGTAATCTCAGCGGAAAGCCATCAATATTTTGGACCCAGCTTCAAACTTCAATCCAGGATCCTGCTTAACTATATCTGCAAAAAGCTACTCGACTGCCCATGTGGAAAGAGGGCACCCGAGTCGGCAAAGTGAAACAAACTACAGGTCAGTCGTGGGACTGGTGTGAGAATTCTTAACTTAACCTATCTAATAAGTAGGCTAATCACAGGACCACGCCGCTAACGCGGAATGGGTTTACTCCATTGGATTGTCAGTGCTTAAATAAAGTAAATCGTCAAATATTGCAATGCTTTTTAGAAAAATGAAATCATTATAAGACCTAGGTCCCATCACACAATGCAACGCACACCAGAGGATAGAGTTTTACCTTATAATGGTCAAAAGATGCTTGATACGTAAAAACGATATTATTATTAGTGTGTATATATATATTTAAAACATTTCAATATAAATGTATTAATCTTAGACGACATAGGTACCATATACTATGTCGCCATACTAGTTTACAATCAAAACCGTGGTGTCATATTGGAAATTGGTTTTCTGTCATGAAATCGAGGCTAGGATCGTCCTCTTTCGATTCGAGACACTCTAGCAAATGCCTCAGGATCCCCCGTAGTGAACCCTTGGATCTTCAGGGCCGGTCCCTACCTAACGGTAGTGGATTGGCAATTCCTGAACACACGTTTCCCGGTTCCTTTGAACCTATAGTATGACCACTTCCGGCCTATAAAACCCCGAGGTACCTCAATCCAAATCCACATAAGTAAAATGTCGGGCCGTGTTAAAGCCCAAACACCACTAGCTAGAAAGAAACGTGTGCACTTCCTGCAGTCTTAATCCCATTTTTGACTCATACTGGGGTGTGAGGCTCGCGAAGTCACGTTATACACAAAGCTATGCCTAAACAGGCTATGCTTTGATCATCAACCACAAGGCCTGCTTTTCAACAAAGCCTTGATCATTTGCATCTTAGCATGTCACATTGTTAGACCCTACCATATTATTGATCACCTACCATTATATATAACCTCTAAGCTCATACGTCTTAGAGAAGGGTGATAAGTAAAGAATAAATTCTTCACCACCAAACAGAAATATATAATCAGTAGCATTCAACAAATACAGTAGAAATGAATACAATGTCAAACACGCAATCCATTTACAAGTCCGCTCTGGGTCTGAGCGAAACAACATGTCCGTCGATCTCCAAAGGCGTTTGGATGATCATTACCAAATACCTTGCCTTGGAAGGCCAATCCCAATTCAAGATACCAGTCATCATCATCCCCACGATGTGAAAACCTTCAGTCTTCAATCACCGTCTTCATCTTCGACTCCTGATCGTCATGATGATTATTCAGAATGGATTAAACCCGATCTTTCTGAATAACTCACGTATTTTGTGATTAGAAAGCAAATATTGGAGAATCACACATTTCGTCACATTCCAACTCAGAATATTCTTTTAAATAAGATATTCGTATTAGGAGATTCTCATTAATTTTGTCAAAGATAAACTCTGAAAATAAAATCTATAAATCAATTTCCAAAATATGGAATTCCATAAAAATCAAATCAATACATAATCGATATAGATTCCTGTATCGGACTAATAATATAAATGGAATAACGGCAAAGCCTCTTAAATTCCATATATAATATCGGTCTTCTTTGACAGAAGACCATTTCGATTATTACCAATCGAATTTCCACTTAATTCCAATTTAATATATTAAATTGAAAAACTTGATTTTTAGAAAGTGCCCTTTTTAAATCTATAAAATAGATTTATAAATTCCAAATAATAATTTCAATGTAAATTGGATTAAACGACAAATGTCGTTTAAAACATCGTCCACGATAAATCCACTTCACCTCGCAATTTATTCCATATCACAAAATATAATTGCAAATCCTAATAATCTTTTAAAAACATATTTTAAAATAATCATTAAAAAATATTCTTTATACAAAGACTCTAAATGAGAAGTATTCTTCATATTACAAATTCTTTCTTTTACAAATATTCTTTGTTTTAACATGTACTTGATTAACAATATATATTTTGAAAATATATGCTTTATATAAAAAGGATTTCTAATGTAAAAATATTCTTATTTAAAAGAATACCTGAATCGAAATGCGACTCAAACATTTACCATATAATTTGGATTATATGGATTTCACACACATCATATATATGACAATAACAGTATAATCATCAAATCATCCATCTACATCCAAAGTGTAAATTCCACTGTGTGAGTGTTAAAATTAAATAATAACGCTCATCGCAGCCTATCGATCTAACGATCAACATAAAACTAAATATTGGGATTAATGTATATAAATTTTCATCCCAACACCCGTGTAGGGTTTCAACCAACAAACAAATAATAAGCTAATTTGTACACTTGGGCGATGTATGAAAAATTATCGTCCCAATCACATACACAAGTCGGGTAACTTGTGAATGGAAGTGTAATACACAATACATATAATGATGACAAGAAAATATCTCTATTGCAATGAATGAATAAGCATAATAACTTTGTCCCTATTGACAATTTCTATTTTGCTAATTCTAAACAAAAATGGTGATTTTGTCTTGGCAATCCTAATGAGACAAAAAGATAAATATTTTGATTTAACTAACCTATCTTGACAAGTATATATCTTGCCACACATATACATATATATCTATATATAAATTGTTTCAACTAATTTGTTTTGACAAAAATGAATATTTCTGACAAAATGTAGAATTTGGTTTAACTGGTATAAATTGACTAAAATGAATAATTATTTTTAACTAATGTAAATTAACAAAAATGAATAATTGTTTGTAACTAATATAAATTTACTAAAATGAAAATTTTTGTTTCAATTCTAATAAAATATGCCAATGCCATATTTTGTTTTATTCTTTTAATTTAGACAAATGAGTGTTTTTTGTCTATTTTACTTTAATGATAAAAATGTAGATGTTTAGTTATTAAAATGTAACTTTTAAATTCTAACCTTTATTTCAAACAATCTTTATTCATATCAAAATTATAAATCAAGAATATAATTTTAAATCTGATGGTTTGTTTGCGTTAATGAATTGCAAACAAAGATGAACTTTATTTTAAGGTTTAATTTGCAACAAGGAATGCAAATAACAAATGTAACTTTTATTTTTATTTAAAAGTATATTTGAGTGAAGGTAAAAAGAACCTCATTTACAAAGTGTATTTACGTTGTTGAATGTAAATAAAAGAAACAAATTTATTTTAAAAAAAAATATTTCCATTTATGAATGCAAACAAAGAATAGTTTTGTTTTTAAATTATATTTACATTAGTGAATATAAATAAAAGAACAAAATTTATTGTCAAAGTATATTTTAAACAAATTCTATTAATTGTATAAAAGTGTGTACATTTGTGTTGGTAAATGTAGATAAAGAAAATAGACTATAGTTTCATTGAATATTTGCATTGATAAATGCAAATAAAAGAATAAACTTTAATTCCAATGCATATATGTACTGATAAATGCAAACAAAGAAATAAACTTTATTTTCAATATATTTGTATGTATTCGCATTGGTGAATGTAAATAGAAGTACAAACTTTATTTTCAAAACATGGCTTACATTTTTGAACACAAAATAAAGAACAAAACTTTATTTTCAATATATGTTTTATTGTTGTTGTCGAACACAAATAAAAATGTACTTTTTATTGTTAATTTATGTTTGCATTGTGAGATGCAAATGAGAAAAATGAATTTTTTTTTCACGCTATATTTACATTGAAAAGTGCAAATGAAAAGCAACCTTTTAATTTCTATGTTTATTTGCGTTGAAAAACATAAATAAAATATCTATCCAATTTCTATGTAACTTCTGAAAATAACTTCTTATTTACATAAAAAAAATGTAAACAAAATTGTTACTTTCATTTCAGTAATCAAGTTTTAACAAAAATGATATTTTCAATTCAACAATCAAATTTTGACAAAAATGATGATTTTTATTTTTTAAATCAAATTCTAATGAAGTTGTTACTTTTATTATAATCTAACTTATGAAATAAAATTATAACTAAAGTGTAACCTTAAATTCTCATCCCTTTTGTTGTACAAAACTTTACATTACAAATGCAAATTTTTAATCTCTAATCTTTTTAATACAAGAAAAATTACAACAAAAAGTAATCCTACATTTTTTTTGTCTAATGTGACAAAATAAAATATAAACATAATCTCCACATAAAATGGTATTGCATAAAAATGTAATTTTCATATTTTATCTTAATATTGAACAAATTGTCAACAAAACATTACAAATAAAAGACAACCATTTTATTATACATGACACAAGATGTATAGCTATCAGGCCTAAACTTTTTTTTTGTTGTAATTTATAATATCAATAAAAAGATTTTATTTAATTTTACAAAGTTACCACAAAGTAAATTCTTTATCATAACCTTTTATTTGAAAACAATACTACATAATGATTTAACCTTATTTGTAAAATCTTTTTATTTTAATCTAATTATAAATAAAATAAAATCTTTAATGTCCATACTTCTTATTGTAATAAATTTACAATAAAATTTAATATTCTAATTCTAAAACATCCTATGCTTAAGGTGACAGTAAAAAGAAATCTTTATTGTAATTCACAAATCTTGTTCTTAATGTAAACAAATAAAAGTAAAATTCTATTTGTTAGCCAAATTCTATTGTAATGGAAAAAAATAAAAATATATTCTATTGTAAATAAACAAATAAAAGGAATATTTATTTGTCGTTCAAATCCTGTTGTAACATCAACAAATAAAATAAATCTTTATTTATCATTCAAATTTCATTGTTCATTTTAGAATAATCAAAGTAATAAGAATAATATTTTAATAAATTTAAGAGCAACTAGATATGAATAAAATATTATTTAAATCTAAATTTAGATTTAATTTTCTAATCGCAAATAAAATTCAACCATACATGAGATTTCAATGCGGATCTATCATAACATAACCAACAACATACCACAAGCAATCATCAACAATTCAACAATCGCAGAACATTTCAGATCTGAATTTACATCATTATACAATTATTTTCAACGCAAGAAAAATAATTTATAATTAATTAAATAATAAAATTCAGAATTCTCACATTGATTTTTGCTGAAAATTTGACTGTCTCGGAATCAGCTCTGGTCTGCGCCACCGCGAAGCTCTCGGAAAGACGAGTCCAACGCAACTGACGGTTCGAGAAACGGACCTCGTATGAAAGAGATATTGATTTTTAAAGATTGCATAAATTAAATATTAAATAAATAAAATAATATAAAAAGAAATACGCTTTCTTCCTCCACGTTCCAGGAACACGCACGAACCCATTCACGCCGTCCACCACTTCTGCGCGCGCCCTCTATGGCCAACCGAACGCCGATCAGAGACCACCACTCCGAAGCCCCGCCTGCGAGCCACCACCGCCCCCAATAGCTCCGAACTCGGCCTCCTCCTCCCCTCGAAAATCGAACCCGAACGCCCCCATTTCCTCGCCAGAATTCGTGAAATCTGTGCACCAAAACCCGATCTTAACCATATAGATTCGAAGCTCTCTGAATTCCCTTCGATTTGGTGTATTATTTGTTGATTTTCATAGAGCGGATTGAAAGAAATTGACGATTGAAGTTGGGAAGTTTCTAGCCATTGTTTTATGGTAGGCGGCTGCATTTTTAGGGTTAGGGTTTGAATTTTTTATTATTTTATTATTAAAAAAATGTGTTAAAAAGGTGAAAATGCGGGCTGTCTCCGAATTGGGCTTGCTTACTGTCGATCTTAACGTTTTGAGACCTTCTGAACTCAACGGGATGGGTCTCGGGGTCCAATTCTGAATTCTGTAGAAAATTTATTTAAAATCCTATTAAAAATTAATTAATTAAATATTGACCGTACATTTAAATATGTCGGGGTCACATACGACCTCAGAAAATTCTAAAAAAAATATTTTTAGCTTTCTTATGACGATACGAGTCCAACAAAATTATTTTCATTGAATTCTGAGACTGTTTGAAAAATGGCTATTTTTAAGGCGTTTAAATTTAGTGAATATTAGGCACACATCGCTAAAACGAAACTTAATTAGGCTCACATCCGGTCATAAACTTATTGTAAATTTAGTCCCTATTTTCAAAAACATATAAAAAAATATAAAAAAAATATTAAAAAACCATGTAAATTCGTATTTAATTAAAACAATTAATCGTGAAAAAAATCAGATCAAAAAAACATTAAAAACAACGTCGAAATCATGAAATACAGAAAATCAACGAAATGCAGTAAATTGCATCAAAACATGCATATAAGTCGATTAGTTGCATACATGTATGCATTTATTTCAAATCTGCGTCAAAACTGCAGTATAAATGCATACATGTATGCACATATTGTTAAAACATGCATCTGCCGATGCATTTGTTTAAAAACTGCATACCTACGTGCAACTTATTCACGTTTGCATGTATTTTGACATATATGCACACATGTATGCAGTTATATAGAAAAACTGCATACATGTATGCAATTTTTCAAACAGGCGTGCATAAATATATGCATGTGTATTCGAATAGTTGCATAAATGTATGCAACTATTCGTAAAAGTTGCATACATTGATGCAACTTTTTTTTTTCAATTTCTGTGGACTTCCGAGAATATTTACAGATTTTAGAATTTTTTTTTTTTTTTTTTAAGTGATAGCGCCTGAAAATTTGGACAGAAAACGAAAAAGGCGGAGGTATGGAAAGTGGCAGGCGGAAGATTCCAGGCGGCAGCTAAAATAGAGGGTGGGTTTACAGAGAAAACATTAATTACAGGGATGTATTGTGAATTTAAAACTTGCAAAATAGTTGCATACATGTATGCAACTTTTGCCAATAGTTGCATACATGTATGCAAGTATTTCTGAAGCTGTTTTAGTTGAAAATGCATGCAGAAACCTGCATACATGTGTGCAACTATTTGAAATACTTGCACACATGTATGCAAGTATTTACATGTGAAAATAAAATGTGTGCAGAAACTTGCATACATGTATGCAACTATTTTAAATACTTGCACACATGTATGCAAGTATTGCATGTAAAAATATAACAGAGAAATACTTGCACAGATGAATGCAAGTATTCCAAATATGTGCATGATTTGATGCAAATTACTGCATTTTTCGTTGTTTTCTGTATTTTTTCGATTTTGATGCATGTTTTGATTTTATTATGATCTGAATTTTTGGGCGAGTACATGTTTAATTTAAATACGAATTATCGTGATTTTTTTATATTTTTTTCATATTTTTTTGATGACTTTTCAGAAAATAGGGACCTAATTTACAATAAGTTTATGACCGGGTTTTTTTTATATTTTGAAACTTAATACGGACCTCTAAAAAACGCACCCTTAAATTTAAGTGAAATAGTCAAAACACATTTTCTTTTGCCACGCTCACATATTAATTCAAAAAATTCTGAAAATTGAAATCTAGCTATAATTTGACATTCTGGTTCCAACAAAAGTCGTTTCGTCGAAAACGGAGGTCGTTTGAAAAATGACTATTTTCAAGGCTAATATATTTAATATTAAAAATACATTTTTAAACAAATAAATCCCGAAACTCAAAATATATAAGTGTTTATACTTTTTAAATGCAGAAACGTCATTCTGAACTCAAAGGAAGTGGTTTTGAGTCAAAATTCCTTCACATGTGAAAAGTAGCCTTTCGGGCCATCTATAATATATATAAATTCTACAGCGACCTTTCTAAAAATTGAATTGGCCATAACTTTTGATTTCCGCTATGAAATTTCAATTTTTCAGATTCGTTAGAAAGATATGATTAAACAATTTACATGTTTCTGGTTTCACTCAATTCTGATTTATTTTGAGCCTTGTACATTCAGTTATAGTTTATAATCAAATTTTCAAACTACCACGCCATTTCTAACTCCATTTATATTAAAATTAAATTTATTCGTTTTAACTTCGATTAAAAATAAATTCTAGCCATTATTATTAATAATAAATTATATTATATCCTCAAAATTCATTAAAAATTTCTAAAATAAATTTTTTAAATTGGTTCAGAATTTGCGGGTTGTTACAATCTCCCCCACTTAAAATCTTTTCGTCCTCGAAAAGGAAATGGAGCTAAAGTTGTTTATTTAACTAATTTAATTTTCATTCTTTAATTGTTTAATCATTTTATTAGTTGAATTCATATTCACACAACACAATCATCAATCAATTAGTTGATTAAACTTTTAAAAATATAACTTTTATATATTCAAAATCATATTTTCTAAAATCGAACTATATTTAATAACAAGTACGTTAATTATGAAATTTCCACTCTGACTCATTCTAGGGCATTGCTAACCCTATCTCTAATGAGTATTCTCATTCTAGGATACTGCTGATCCTATCTCTAATGAGTATTCTTATTGGATATTACTAATCCAACCTCTAATGAGTCTTCTGTTTAGTTCTAACGAGTTGTACCCCAAAGATTTGAGCTAACCTGGCTCTGATACCAGCTGTAACGACCCGGATTCCGCCCGACCCCAATCGATCGCAAGATCGATCAAGACCGTTCAAAACCCGCGTACGTTAACTTTGGGCATACAACACATCAGAACAACAACATAGACTTTTATAACATCAATAATAAATGTTACATCAGAATACAGAATATATCAGAGTACATTGATAAATAATACAGCGGAATGACGTTAGCGGGACTCGAACTTGCACCACTCACATGAGAGAGACATTGATTTTTAAAGGTTGCATAAATTAAATATTAAATAAATAAAATAATATAAAAAGAAATACGCTTTCTTCCTCCACGTTCCAGGAACACGCACGAACCCATTCACGCCGTCCACCCCTTCTGCGCGCGCCCCCTATGGCCAACCGACCGCCGATCAGAGACCACCACTCCGAAGCCCCGCCTGCGAGCCACCACCGCCCCCAATAGCTCCGAACTCGGCCTCTTCCTCCCCTCGAAAATCAAAACCGAATGCCCCCACTTCCTCGCCAGAATTCGCGAAATCTGTGCACAAAAACCCGATCTTAACCATATAGATTTGAAGCTCTCTGAATTCCCTTCGATTTGGTATATTATTTGTTGATTTTCATAGAGTGGATTGGAAGAAATTGATGATTGAAGTTGGGAAGTTTCTGGCCATTGTTTTAGGGTAGGTGGCGGCTGCGTTTTTAGGGTTAGGGTTTGAGTTTTTTATTATTTTATTATTAAAAAATGTGTTAAAAAGGTGAAAATGCGGGCTGTCTCCGAATTGGGCTTGCTTACTATCGATCTTAACGTTTTGAGGCCTTCTGAACGCAATAGGATGGGTCACGGGGTCCAATTCTGAATTCTGTAGAAAATTTATTTAAAATCCCATTAAAAATTAATTAATTAAATATTGACCGTACATTTAAATATGTCGGGGTCACATACGACCTCAGAAAATTCTAAAAAAAATATTTTTAGCTTTCTTATGACGATACGAGTCCAACAAAATCTTTTTCATCGAATTCTGAGACTGTTTGAAAAATGGCTATTTTAAGGCGTTTAAATTTAACTGAAATAGTCAAAACACATTTTCTTTTGCCACGCTCACATATTAATTCGAAAAATTCTGAAAATTGAAATCTAGCTATAATTTGACATTCCGGTTCTAACAAAAGTGGTTTCGTCGAAAACAGAGGTCGTTTGAAAAATGACTATTTTCAACGCCAACATATTTAATATTAAAAAAACATTTTTAAACAAATAAATCCCGAAACTTAAAATATATAAGTGTTTATACTTTTTAAATTCAGAAATGTCATTCTGAACTCAATGGAAGTTGTTTCGAGTCAAAATTCCTTCATATGTGAAAAGTAGCCTTTCGGGCCATATATATATATATATATATATATATATATATATATAAATTCTACAACGACCTTTCTAAAAATTGAATTGGCCATAACTTTTGATTTACGCTATCAAATTTCAATTTTTTAGATTCTTTAGAAAGATATGATTAAACAGATTTAAATATTTCTGGTTTCACTCAATTCTGATTTATTTTGAGTCCTGTACATTCAGTTAAATTTTAAAATCAAATTTTCAAACTACCGCGCCATTTCTTACTCCATTTATATTAAAATTAAATTTTTTGTTTTAACTTTGATTAAAAATAAATTCTAGCCATTATTATTAATAATAAATTATATCCTCAAAATTCATTAAAATTTTCTAAAATAAAATTTTTAAATTGGTTCAGAATTTGCGGGTTGTTACACAAATAAAAGTATATTCTATTGTAAATAAACAAATAAAAGGAATATTTATTTGTCGTTCAAATCCTGTTGTAACATCAACAAATAAAATAAATCTTTATTTGTCATTCAAATTTCATTGGTCATTTTAGAATAATCAAAGTAATAAGAATAATATTTTAATAAATTTAAGAGCAACTAGATCTGAATAAAATATTATTTAAATCTAAATTTAGATTTAATTTTCTAATCGCAAATAAAATTCAACCATACATAAGATTTCAATGCGAATCTATCATAACATAACCAACAACATACCACAAGCAATCATCAACAATTCAACAATCACAGAACATTTCAGATCTGAATTTACATCATTATACAATTATTTTCAACGCAAGAAAAATTATTTATAATTAATTAAATAATAAAATTCAGAATTCTCACATTGATTTTTGCTGAAAATTTGACTGTCTCGGAATCAGCTCTAGTCCGCGCCATCGCGAAGCTCTCGGAAAGACGAGTCCAACGCAACTGACGGTTCGAGAAACGGACCTCGTATGAAAGAGATATTGATTTTTAAAAATTGCATAAATTAATTATTAAATAAATAAAATAATATAAAAAGAAATACGCTTTCTTCCTCCACGTTCCAGGAACACGCACGAACCATTTCATGCCGTCCACCCCTTTTGCGCGCGCCCCCCTATGGCCAACTGACCGCCGATCAGAGACCACCACTCCGAAGCCCCGCCTGCGAGCCACCACCGCCCCCAATAGCTCCGAACTCGGCCTCCTCCTCCCCTCTAAAATCGAACCCGAACGCCCCCACTTCCTCGCCAGAATTCGCGAAATCCGTGCACCAAAACCCGATCTTAACCGTATAGATTCGAAGCTCTCTGAATTCCCTTCGATTTGGTATATTATTTGTTTATTTTCATAGAGTGGATTGGAAGAAATTGATGACTGAAGTTGGGAAGTTTCTAGCCATTGTTTTAGGGTAGGCGGCGGCTGCGTTTTTAGGGTTAGGGTTTGAATTTTTTATTATTAAAAAAATGTCTTAAAAAAGTGAAAATGCGGGCTATCTCCGAATTGGGCTTGCTTACTGTCGATCTTAACGTTTTGAGGCCTTCTGAACGCAATGGGATGGGTCTCGGGGTCCAATTCCGAATTCTGTAGAAAATTTATTTAAAATCCCATTAAAAATTAATTAATTAAATATTGACCGTACATTTGAATATGCCGGGGTCACATACGACCTCAGAAAATTCTAAAAAAGTATTTTTAGCTTTCTTATGACGATACGAGTCCAACAAAATTATTTTCTTTGAATTCTGAGACTGTTTGAAAAATGGCTATTTTTGAGGCGTTTAAATTTAGGGTGCGTTTTTTAGAGGTCCCTATTAAGTTTCAAAATATAAAAAAAACCCGGTCATAAACTTATTGTAAATTAGGTCCCTGTTTTCAAAACTTATAAAATAATAATATAAAAAAATAAAAAAAATTCGTAAATTAGTAATAAAATAATTTATGCATTATACAAAAAATTCAGTTCAAAAAACAACAAAAATAATGTCAGAAAGAAGAAAACAGCAAAAAAACAGAAAAAACTGCAGTTAAATGCATAATATTATGCACCTTTTTGATTTTATTGCATGCATATATGCAATTATTGCAGTTCTTCCAGCGGATAGATTTAACATAATTTTTCAGTTCATTTTTATTTGCATCCAAATGTGCAAATTTCTCAAAAAAATGCACATATGTGTGCAACATTTTTATAGGATAAAAAGTAGGGACCTAATTTATAAAAAAAAAACAAAGTTCTGAAAATCTTTAAACCCGCCCCCTATTTTATTTTTTCCGCCTTTTTGTATTTTTTTTTTAAAAATGTGCGTACGTTCATAAAAAAAATTCTAAAATATGGAAATAATGTCAGGAATCTACGGAAATCGAAAAAAAATAGTTGCATACATTTATGCAATTATTACTGATAATTGCATATATGTATGCAACTTTTCTGTAAGCTGTTTTCAGATTAAAATCTGAAAATAAACCTGCACAAATGTATGCAAGTATTTGAAATTTTTGCGCACATGTATGCATTTATTTGCATGAATAAAAATCAACGAAGATGTATGTAGTGAAAAATATGCACGGATGTATGCAGGAAAGTGATATATATGCATACTATTATGCATTTAACTGGAAATTTCGTTTTTTTTTTGTTTTTTTGATTTTTGACGCCTTCGTTGATGGTTTTTTGTTCTGAATTTTTTAGTGTTTACATGTTTTATTTAAATACGAATTTACGTGATTTTTTTATATTTTTTTGATGACTTTTCAGAAAATAGGGACCTAATTTACAATAAGTTTATGACCGGATGTGAGCCTAATTAAGTTTCAAAATAGGGATGTGAGCCTAATATTCACTTAAATTTAACTGAAATAGTCAAAACACATTTTCTTTTGCCACGCACACATATTAATTCGAAAAATTCTGAAAATTGAAATCTAGCTATAATTTGACATTTCGGTTCCAACAAAAGTGGTTTCGTCGAAAACAGAGGTCGTTTGAAAAATGACTATTTTCAAGGTTAATATATTTAATATTAAAAATACATTTTTAAACAAATAAATCTCGAAACTCAAAATATATAGTGTTTATACTTTTTAAATACAGAAACGTCATTCTGAACTCAATGGAAGTGGTTTCGAGTCAAAATTCCTTCATATGTGAAATGTAGCCTTTCGGGCCACATTCTACAACGACCTTTCTAAAAATTGAATTGGCCATAACTTTTGATTTCCGCTATGAAATTTCAATTTTTCAGATTCGTTAGAAAGATATGATTAAACAGATTTAACTATTTCTAGTTTCACCCAATTCTGATTTATTTTGAGTCCTGTACATTCAGTTAAAGTTTAAAATCAAATTTTCAAACTACCGCGCCATTTCTAACTCCATTTATATTAAAATTAAATTTATTCATTTTAACTTCGATTAAAAATAAATTCTAGCCATTATTATTAATAATAAATTATATTATATCCTCAAAATTCATTAAAATTTTCTTAAACAAAATTTTTAAATTGGTTCAGAATTTGCGGGTTGTTACAATTTGTTTCCATTACAATAGAATTTGGCTAACAAATAGAATTTTACTTTTATTTGTTTACATTAAGAACAAGATTTGTGAATTACAGTAAAGATTTCTTTTTACTGCCACCTTAAGCATAGGATGTTTTAGAATTAGAATATTAAATTTTATTGTAAATTTATTACAATAAGAAGTATGGACATTAAAGATTTTATTTTATTTATAATTAGATTAAAATAAAAAGATTTTACAATTAAGGTTAAACCTTTATGTAGTATTGTTTTCAAATAAAAGGTTATGATAAAGAATTTACTTTGTGGTAACTTTGTAAAATTAAACAAAATCTTTTTACTGATATTATAAATTACAACAAAAAAAAAGTTTAGGCCTAATAGCTATACATCTTGTGTCATGTATAATAAAATGGTTGTCTTTTATTTGTAATGTTTTGTTGACAATTTGTTCAATATTAAGATAAAATATGAAAATTACATTTTAATGCAATACCATTTTATGTGGAGATTATGTTTATATTTTATTTTGTCACATTAGACAATAAAAATGTAGGACTACTTTTTGTTGTAAATTTTCTTTCATTAAAAAGATTAGAGATTAAAAATTTGCATTTGTAATGTAAAGTTTTGTACAACAAAAGGGATGAGAATTTAAGGTTACACTTTAGTTGTAATTTTATTTCATAAGTTAGATTATAATAAAAGTAACATCTTCATTAGAATTTGATTTATGAAATAAAAATCATCACTTTTGTCAAAACTTGATTGTTGAATTGAAAATGTCATTTTTGTTAAAACTTGATTACTGAAATGAAAGTAACAATTTTGTTTACATTTTTTTTATGTAAATAAGAAGTTATTTTCAGAAGTTACATAGAAATTGGATAGATATTTTATTCATGTTTTTCAATGCAAATAAACATAGAAATTAAAAGGTTGTTTTTCATTTGCACTTTTCAATGTAAATATAGCATGAAATAAAAATTCATTTTTCTCATTTGCATCTCACAATGCAAACATAAATTGACAATAAAAAGTACATTTTTATTTATGTTCGACAATACCAATAAAACATATATTGAAAATAAAGTTTTGTTCTTTATTTTGTGTTCAAAAATGTAAAACATGTTTTGAAAATAAAGTTTGTACTTCTATTTACATTCACCAATGCGAATACATACAAATATATTGAAAATAAAGTTTATTTCTTTGTTTACATTTATCAATACATATATGCATTGAAATTAAAGTTTATTCTTTTATTTGCATTTATCAATGCAAATATTCAATGAAACTATAGTCTATTTTCTTTATCTACATTTACCAACACAAATGTACACACTTTTATACAATTAATAGAATTTGTTTAAAATATACTTTGAAAATAAATTTTGTTCTTTTATTTACATTCACTAATGTAAATAAAATTTAAAAACAAAACTATTCTTTGTTTGCATTCATAAATGCAAATACCTTTTTTTAAATAAATTTGTTTCTTTTATTTACATTCAACAACGTAAATACACTTTGTAAATGAGGTTCTTTTTACCTTCACTCAAATATACTTTTAAATAAAAATAAAAATTTCATTTGTTATTTGCATTCCTTGTTGCAAATAAAACCTTAAAATAAAGTTCATCTTTATTTGCAATTCATTAATGCAAACAAACCATCAGATTTAAAATTATATTCTTGATTTATAATTTTGATATGAATAAAGATTGTTTGAAATAAAGGTTAGAATTTAAAAGTTACATTTTAATAACTAAACATCTACATTTTTATCATTAAAGTAAAATAGACAAAAAACACTCATTTGTCTAAATTAAAAGAATAAAACAAAATATAGCATTGGCATATTTTATTAGAATTGAAACACAAATTTTTCATTTCAGTAAATTTACATTAGTTACAAACAATTATTCATTTTTGTTAATTTACATTAGTTAAAAATAGTTATTCACTTTAGTCAATTTATACCAGTTAAACCAAATTATACATTTTGTCAAACATATTCAAAACAAATTAGTTGAAACAATTTATATATAAATATATATGTATATGTGTGGCAAGATATATACTTGTCAAGATAGGTTAGTTAAATCAAAATATTTATCTTTTTGTCTCATTAGGATTGCCAAGACAAAATCACCATTTTTGTTTAGAATTAGCAAAATAGAAATTGTCAATAGGGACAAAGTTATTATGCTTATTCATTCATTGCAATAGAGATATTTTCTTGTCATCATTATATGTATTGTGTATTATACTTCCATTCACAAGTTACCTGACTTGTGTATGTAATTGGGACGATAATTTTTCATACATCGCCCGAGTGCTCAAATTAGCTTATTATTTGTTTGTTGGTTGAAACCCCACACGGGTGTTGGGATGAAAATTTATATACACTAATCCCAATATTTAGTTGTATGTTGATCGTTAGGCTACGATGAGCGTTATTATTTAATTTTAACACTCACACGGTGGAATTTACACTTTGGATGTAGATGGATGATTTGATGATTATACTGTTATTGTCATATATATGATGTGTGTGAAATCCATATAATCCAAATTATATGGTAAATGTTTGAGTCGCATTTCGATTCAGGTATTCTTTTAAATAAGAATATTTTTACATTAGAATTCCTTTTTATATAAAGCATATATTTTCAAAATATATATTGTTAAACAAGTACATGTTAAAACAAAGAATATTTGTAAAAGAAAGAATTCGTAATATAAAGAATATTTCTCATTTAGAGTCTTTATCTAAAGAATATTTTTTAATGATTATTTTAAAATATGTTTTTAAAAGATTATTTGGATTTGCAATTATATTTTGTGATATGAAATAAATTGCGATGTGAAGTGGATTTATCGTGGACGATGTTTTAAACGACATTTGTCCTTTAATCCAATTTACATTGAAATTATTATTTGGAATTTATAAATCTATTTTATAGATTTAAAAAGGGCACTTTCTAAAAATCAAGTTTTTCAATTTAATATATTAAATTGGAATTAAGTGGAAATTCGATTGGTAATAATCGAAATGGACTTCTATAAAAGAAGACCGATATTATATATGGAATTTAAGAGGCTTTGCCGTTATTCCATTAATATTATTAGTCCGATACAGAAATCTATATCGATTATGTATTGATTTGATTTCTATGGAATTCCATATTTTGGAAATTGATTTATAGATTTTATTTTCAGAGTTTATCTTTGATAAAATTAATGAGAATCTCCTAATACGAATATCTTATTTAAAATAATATTCTGAGTTGGAATGTGATGAAATGTGTGATTCTCCAATATTTTCTTTCTAATCACAAAATACGCGAGTTATTCAGAAAGACCAGGTTTAACCCATTCTGAATAATCATCACGACGATTAGGAGTCGAAGATGAAGACGGTGATTGAAGACCGAAGGTTTTTACATCGTTGAGATGATGATGACTGGTATCTTGAATTGGGATTGGCCTTCCAAGGCAAGGTATTTGGTAATGATCGTCCAAACACATTTGGAGATCGACGGACATGTTGTTTCGCTCAGACCCAGAGCAGACTTGTAAATGGATTGCATGTCTGACATTGTATTCCTTTCTACTGTATTTTTTGAACGTTACTGATTATATATTTCTGTTTGGTGGTGAAGAATTTATTCTTTACTTATCACCCTTCTCTAAGACATATGAGCTTAGGGGTTATATATATATATATATATATATATATATATATATATATTGGCAGGTGATCAATAATATGGTAGGGTCTGACAATGTGACATGCTAAGATGCAAATGATCAAGGCTTTGTTGAAAAGCAGGCCTTGTGGTTCATGATCAAAGCTTAGCCTGTTTAGGCATAGCTTTGTGTATAACGTGACTTCGCGAGCCTCACATCCCGGTATGAGTCAAAAACGGGATTAGGACTGCAGGGAGTGCACACGTTTCTTTCTAGCTAGTGGTGTTTGGGCTTTAACACGGCCCAACATTTTACTTATGTGGATTTGGATTGAGGTACCTCGGGTTTTATAGGTCGGAAGTGGTCATACTATAGGTTCAAAGGAACCGGGAAACGTGTGTTCAGGAATTGCCAATCCACTACCGTTAGGTAGGGACCGGCCCTGAAGATCCAAGGGTTCACTACGGGGGATCCTGAGGCATTTGCTAGAGTGTCTCGAATCGGAAGAGGAAGATCCCTAGCCTCGATTTCATGACAGAAAACCAATTTCCAATATGACACCACGGTTTTGATTGTAAACTAGTATGGCGACATAGTATATGGTACCTATGTCGTCTAAGATTAATACATTTATATTGAAATGTTTTAAATATATATATACACACTAATAATAATATCTTTTTTACGTATCAAGCATCTTTTGACCATTATAAGGTAAAACCCTATCCTCTGGTGTGCGTTGCATTGTGTGATGGGACCTGGGTCTTATAATGGTTTCATTTTTCTAAAAAGCATTGCGTTATTTGACGATTTACTTTATTTAAGCACTGGCAATCCAATGGAGTAAACTCGTTCTGCGTTAGCGGCGTGGTCCTATGATTAGCCTACTTATTAGATAGGTTAAGTTAAGAATTTTTACACCAGTCCCACGACTGACCTGTAGTTTGTTTCACTTTGTCGGCTCGGGTGCCCTCTTTCCACACGGGCAATCGAGTAGCTTTTTGCAGATATAGTTAAGCAGGATCCTGGATTGAAGTTTGAAGCTGGGTCCAAAATATTGATGGCTTTCCGCTGAGATTAGTTCCGCTGCAATGTATTTAATTTATTGTAAATGTATCTTCCGCTGTATTATTTATCAATGTACTCTGATATATTCTGTACTTTGATGTAACATTTATTATTGATGTTATAAAAGTCTATGTTGTTTTTCTGATGTGTTGTATGCCCAAAGTTTACGTACGCGGGTTTTGAACGGTCTTGATCGATCTTGCGATCGATTGGGGTCGGGCAGAATCCGGGTCGTTACAGTAGACCACCAAACACTACCCTTCGCCCATCATCCGCCCTAGCTGTCACCAGAAAGCCCTCACAGTCTACCACCACCCCGTATCTTTGGAGCCAATCGACTCCCAAAATAATGCCAAACCCAGTAAAGCCCAAAACAAAGCAATCACAAACAAACATGCATCCATGACTCGATAAGACCAAATTACGACAAATCATGCTAAGGTTAGTTGAACCACCAATCGGGTTCGTCACTACTAAAGGTCTATCGACAATCTCGGGCTCCAATCCTAACCTATCTACCAGGTCACTTGATATGAAAGAACTGGAAGCCCCGGTATCAAACAAAACTCTAACAGAAACATCATAAACAGAAAGCATACTTTGAATAACAACATTCTTTCCTTTCTACGCCGCAGTTGGGGCATTCGACGAAGAAGGAATAGCATTAAGGGCATATGCTTTCACCACCTGCTTTTCTTTAGGGAGTTGCAGACACTTGTCCTTGTGATGTCGCCCTTGGCCACAGTTGAAGCACTTCCTATCCGCTGGCTTGGCCCGACACTCTTTGGCATAGTGGCCCTTCTTACCACAGCTGAAGCACTCAACATCTTGCTTGTTCCTTTTCTTCTGGACATCCTTATTCTGGTTCTGTTTCCTTTTATTCTGAGAACCACTCCTGCCTCCACCACTTGCTTGCGGTTTTGGCTCCTCTATAGATGCAACCTCAGTCTTCGGCTTAGGGTAAAGACTCTCGGACCTCAATGCTTTCCCCACAATCGACTCAAACGTCTCATCGATGCGGTTAATAAGTCTTTCCCCCAAGTACTGATCCAAGCCAGTTATGAAATTCTCGTTCTTCTTCTCGGCAGTATCAATAAGAGATAACCCATACTTCGACAAAGTGTCGAATTCGACAATATACTCCGAGACAGCTCTGCCATTCTGCTTGGGCTCCAAAAATTTCTTAAACAGCAATGACTTCTGAGCAGCTGGAATGAACTTATCGCTAAAGCGAACCTTAAACTGCTCCCAAGTAATCTGATCTTCAGGAGTAGCTGCCTTTATAGCATTCCACCAATTCATTGCCCGTCCTTGCAGCTGACGGGATGCTAGGCTTCTCTTCATCGCATCCTCGATACCCAAATCTTCGAAGATACATTCGCAGATTTCCAACCAATCCTGAACATCCGTAGCCGATTCCGTTCCGTGGAATGGCTTCCCGCCAAGACTAGTATAATCCTTATTCAGCTTGGCAAAATCGGCCCTAGGCGCCTGCACTATTGGACCACCACCATTACTATTATTGGGAGCTTCCCTCTGCAGATCCCTCAGCATCTCTCCCATGAGGTCAGTAAACATTGTCCTCATGTTAGCAGCATTCCCATTATTGGCTCCTCTACCAGCACCTCTTGCGTATCGGCTCATCGTTCAATCTGTAAAGAGAAAACGATTAACCATCTCCATAGTGGTGCTAGTGCAGTGCGACTTCATCCTTAGCTATACTAATAGTGTATATATATAGCTTTTGAAAACCAAAATAATCACCAATACGCACTCTCATACACGTACACTATCTGTCCCTGATGACTTCCCTAGGTTAACTACGCAACCTAGAGCTCTGATACCAAGTGTGACGGCCCGCCCCGCACCAGCCGGTATTTCCTCCGAAAGTGCGCTGTACACATGCCGACTAGCACAGAACAGTCGCCAAAGAAAGGAAAGAAGAGAATGAACTAATCGAAAACTTGTAGAATGTCTCATAGCGCATGGAACAAAATATAATAATAATATAATCTTGACATAAAACAGGCGAGACAGTGCATAAGCTGATAACTAAAACCAACATCAACATCAGGATTGCGGAAGTCTAAATACAGCTTATTACAACTTTTCAAATTACTGTCTCTAAACAAAAGAAAGGAAGAGTGCACTACTAATGCCCAAGCAGTGATCTTCAACAACACAGGGAGAATATCTATATATGTATCATACAAGGGAGCCTCCTGCTCATCTCCGGATTAGCTACTCGTGCATACCCAGCTAACCTGTCTCTAGTCTGCTCGTGAGAGCACCCAGAGTAATAAGAAGAGACATAAAATTCTGGGTCAGACAAAAGTCTGATATGAGCGATAAGCAGCTAAACAGAATAATAACAGGTATTCTAAACCATGCCTGAACCTGGACCTGCAACCAAAGAGTTAGCACTACATACCGTACAATACTCTAAGGTGCCACTGAACAGATGGTGTAAAAATAACGGGGGTGGGGGTGTGCATGTCATAATGATGGAAAACAAATCAACCATGGCAATCTTCCTCACATCTCTCACTTAGTGCGTAAAGCATACGATGTCCACCACTGTCAATCACTAGACCCATCGAAGTAGTGACGGAGTTCGACTTGTACAACTACTGCTACTACCAAGCTTACCACATGGAGTCGTGAACAAACCTTTACAAATGACCTCACTTCATTGGTCTATAGCTCTTTAGTTGTACCTAGGCCACTGTGGCCCTGAATCCGTTCACGTACTCCCTACACATAGTGATCCATAGTTATAGACGTCGACAACCCCTTAGCACACGTCCCGCAGCAAAGCCCAACTCATGAAGTTAACTCTTTGGATCCCAGCTGGATCCTGAGTACAAACTTCCCACTTGGACTACTTTTGCATCTCGGGTTTTGGTCGTCACCTTCTTCTCCGGATCTGTCTTCATTTCTTCACTTCTCTTTGTTTCAGGTCGTGGTCATCAGCCCCTCGGTTCGGATTGGAATACCCATACGGGTCGGATCGTGACTTCCCCAGTTCAGTTCGTAACCTTCATCTTGTGGCGGTTCGGATCGGTCATCATCACCTCCTGGCGGATCGGGTCGGGTTCTTCAAATCCAATCGCCATGCATCGGTTCGGTTCGGAGGTGGCCATGTGGGTCAGGTCGGGGTGGTACATGCCACGAGAGGCGAAGCGGTTCGGACATGCTCCATTATTTAGGTCGCAGCACTTCGTCAGTTCGTGACCTCTACTTCGGATCGTGATTGTCATCTTCAGGCGAGGGGTTCAGATCATAGAGAGCAGTGGCATCGCGATCGGGTCGGGGTTGGGTAGGGCGATCCGATCTGGTTCCCTGCACAATTCCTACAACTCTTCCAGCGACTGTTTTACGCCATTCGACGGCGTTTTCGACCATTCTAACAGCTCTAATCAACCACAAAGCATAGCATATAGTCATAGTAACAAATAGAAGTGACCACAAACACCAAAACAACAATATGATAAGGTTAAACGGATCAAACATAGCCAAAATCCCATATTTTCCCCTAAGCATGTTTAGGCCAAACTAATGATATGATGAGCAAAACTTAACCAAATTGACCCAAATTTCTAACAGATGCATAAAATGATGTTTTAGACTTTTATAAATTTTTCAGATTTTTCTGAGCCATAATTTCGCTAATTATCACTAATCACCCCTAATTAGCCGTAATTAGTGTAAAAACAATGTTAATCACTCACCTTTGCCACAATTAAACTTTAGATCTGAAATAATCTACTGTATGGGTCGATTTCCAATGCTTAGCAGCAGCTCCAACTCAGATTTGGTGCTATTTCTCCTTGATTTGATGTAGTTTAAGCCAAAACTTGATGAAGAAGTGATTAGGAATGATTCTAGATGTTGGAGGCCATTGTTAGGATTTTCTAAGATATATATGGCGGCTGGGAAATGAGAAAAACCGAAACCCCTAACCCTACCAGCCCTTAAATACTCCAAACCCCGAAATCCCCCTTTGGGCCTAGCTGTTAATCACCCGGTTAAGCCCAATTAAGTTGTTTTTCACCATCTGAAAATTGTTTCAGTCATATCTCCCAAACGGTAAGTCCGTTTGGCTAATGTGACCACTCTACGGAATTGTAAACCATCATCCGGAATCAATGGAAGTGGTTTAAGGTCAAAATTCCTTTCTAGTCAAAAGTTATGGTCAAAACAAGATCAGGTTGGGGCAAAACGGTCATTTAAAAATCGACAAAAATCATGAACATGGGAAATGACCCTACTAGTCGTCTCCAAAAGTTACATGACCATACGACTTCGTATGTGAAAGAAATAAATATTCTACGATCCTTCGATGCGTAGAATGCGGGTCGTTACATAAATTCACCTTTCGTGGCATGGAATGGAGACGCTAAACTGATGAACACAGAATGAAGCAACAACTTCTTGGCACAACTTAGAATAGATTCAATCACAGTAAGCACTCAATATATATGTGTGTGTGTACATATACATATATATATATAATTTTAATAAAAGGAGATTATGGGATTTCTTAACGGATCAGTAAGGCTATTGAGTTTTGGAACGGTTTTCGAACTCAATACCTAATTCAATTCAAAAATAAACACAATATTTTTTTCAAAAATAATATATATTTATATATATGAAAAATATATTTTAAATCGACACAACGCTAAACACACACACATACAACTCCACACACACACACACACAAATACCCCCAAAAATACACAACACGCACGCACACCAAAAATCACACAAACACCACACACGCAACCGATTATACACATATCACATAGACATATAAAAATGTATGAAACCATACGTTGATAGATATTCAAAATATATACACTAATACATATATAATACCACGCATGCATACAATGGCTGAGGGGGGAAATTGATTGACTGAGCTTTGGTGGGATGGCAGCGGGTTTAGATAGTGTGACAGCGGTACTTGGGTCGGCAGGTTCGACGTAAAGGGTAAGGCGTCTACTATTGGAGGCGGAGTAGGTCAGCTGGACAACAAGCAGAAGGCGGACTGGAGGGAAGGAGAAGACAGTGGACATAGGTGAAAACACAGGGAGGGTAGAGCTCGGGTTCGTGATGGGTGCTACTGGATAGGTCGGCGGTGGGAATAAAAATGGGTGAGGCAAAGTGGTATATTTGTTTGTGATGAGGAAGGCTTCTATTGCTTCCTTTCATTTTTCTTTGCCGTTGGAATAGGAAGATAGAAGAACTGATAGGAAGAGAAACGTGAAGAAGATATAAGTGTGCCCTTTTGTTTGTTTTCTTTTTCGTGTACATACAAAGCAGTGGCATCAGAGTCCGGAGATTTAAACGTCTTTTAGAGAAAAAATAATAATGAATGTATAGTTTGAATTCAATGCATGGCTTTTGGAAAGGAAAAGGGCATTTGCTTTGGACATAACAGACTTGTGGGAATATAAAGAAAGAAGAATGAATTGTTTGCACGAAACGACATAGCGTGTTAGTTTTGAAAATATAAGTGTTTTTTTGCATTATTTTCCTTTCGAGCGACATGCGAATGTTACTGACTGGGTTTGTAGACCTAAAATGGCTAGAAAAATATGCTGAACCCGAACAGGGACACGTCGCACTCAAATGGCTTTGTTCAAAAATGAACTTTGCTAACCTTTTCGCAATTTTGTCAAGAACCAAGCACCGAAACTGATAAATGAATATATTGTGGTAGTGAGCTTGATGAGACGGACACAACGGTATATAGTTTGCATTGTTATGATGCTTCACTCAAAAATGCATTATGGGCCCCTTTAAATGTAAAATTTGGATGGGAAAACAGTTAAACGGAGGTCGAAACGTCGCGAAACAAATTGCAGATTAAGGAATAGAATGAGAATGGAAAAAAATTCATGTTAAGACATTTTGGTTTTGAAAAGATTTTTATCGGCCTAAATTTCGCACCGGAAAATATTTTTGTGGAGCTGGAAACTTCCGATTTTCGCAAAACAAATTGCACCATTGGATTCATGACAGCGAATAGAATAATTTTCATATATGTCCGAACTAGTTTTGAAAAGATTTTAAAATCGCTAAAATTTGAACTGTTTTGCGCAACTTTGCCCTAAGAATTGCGCGATCAACAAACATTCAAATTTTCCGAATAAATTTTCGCAGCTGCTATGTCACACTGAACTTACTTCAAATTCCAAATTCCCATTACGAGAAATTGTAGAATATTTACAAAATAAAAATTAGGTTTAAATTGAAATTTAGACTGTTAAAAATAGGAGGTTATTTCAAATTTAAATTATAGACTTCGATTCGCCATAACACCTTCATTTTAAGTCTGTTTTATGCAAACCATATATGTATTTAAACCATGAAATCATAATGGGTTCAATGGTGCAATCCCATTGTAAAATTTTGATAATTTCTCACATTATAATTTAACTAACTAATTAATTAATTAATTTCCAAGTGTTAAATTTTGGCTTGTCACATTCTCCCCACCTTAAAGAATTTCATCCCCAAAATCTCCAAGGACAAAAGAATGAAATATGCATTATCAGCCAAATATCTATATATATATATATATATATATATATATATATATATATATATATATAAACACACACACACTTAAACATCATCCATTAGCATTTGTTATTCTTAAGTTTTCTAATGTGAGTTATGTAATTATGCAATAGTGTAATTTGTATGTCCTGAATTAATACAAATGATTAGGCAGTTTACTAAATCAGTTGACGTTCTTTTTAGGCAAACATGTTGGTGCCATGTATGCAAATGTATGCAAAAAGCCCTAATGATAACAGATAGTTCTACATGTGTGCTTCAACCATCATTCATATGCAACAACTCTATGATAACATCCATTTATGTCATCCATAAAAATAATATAAAATGCGCACATATCCATATGTATATGTTAACGTCTTATTTTCCGGACTCCCAATAGTGCCTAGTGTGTATATATGCATCCAATGCATCTACTTGCAAACACTTGCATCCATTAGCATACATCATACATAACATGTTTACAACCAATACATCCGTAGGATGAATCCTAATATCTACCCTTCTCAAGGATATTATAGAAGAAAAACCCAAATTGAAGGAAAAAAGCTAACGATAGGATATCAAAAAAAGAAACGTTTATCAAAAGAACACAGCTGAGAAACTTGAATTCCTCGAGGACACACAAGGTATTATAACTGGAAGTCCTCCCATTGAGGTAAAAAATTCCAATATTGAATTAACTCATGTCTCATCACAATTAACTCGTACTTTTTCTCCAAACTTCCAACCTGATTGGATTCTCTTATAACTGCTGAGTTATCCAAACCACCTTTGTTAGAGATCATTTCTATCTTACCCATCTTAAATCCTTTAAGAAGAAATATTAAAAAAATTCCATTTGCTTCTTTCTTGAACTAATTTAACATAGCTAATTCATTCGGTTTTAAAATCCAGATCCTACTCTACCTTAGATTGTTGCTGACACAATAAAAAAAGAACTAAATTAACCAAATTTTCCTGATGTAGAGGGAATCAAGAAAGCTATATTAACCTACAGAGAGGGTCAATTTTTATCATATCCCAATCTGATTTGTAGTCTTTACCTTCAGTATCTTGTGTTCCTTTATTAGTTCCACTTATATTGCCTAACTCCATAAGAACTTACTCCTTTTTCGATTTCCTATATATATATATATATTTCAAAACTCGTATTATTGTTATTACATTATTTTCAAAACTACATTATAAAAATCTTATTGAGATAGTTTGCTATTCATAAGGTCAAAAAAAATTCTTTTTGAAAATACATACATAGTTACTTCCATGAAATTTCCAAAAATACGAATTTCATACCAAAACATATTTGCCCATTAAAATTTCTATTTCTGAAACCAAATTTGTATATGTGGGGTTTAGAATCAAAGTCGTTCTATAAATTTACTTTTTCCTAAAAACACTTTTTCTTTATTCTTTCCTTGAAACACGAATATTTGTCATGCCATTAATCCATTTGAAATCTTTATATCTTTTTAACAATTTATCCAGTAGCCAAAATTTTTACTTACATCAATTTGGTGATTATATAAAGATTTACTTTACCAATCCAATCCTAATAATTAGGTTTCAACTTGTTCTCAAAAATCTTGTTTTGAAATAGAATTTCTAGGATCCTCGTCTCATGCCCAAATGACATAACATTAATAAACACCAAACTCCAATCATAGAGCATAAGTAATGGTGAGTTTCTATCAAAAATGTTTAGATATGTTTCTTTGTTAAATCCTTTAATTCTTACCATATAACAAGGTACTTTTATAGAAGCTACATGAACCCTTATAACAAAAAGCCAAGAACTTAATGTTAACTACGTTCTTACCATTTCAAGAAGACCATAAAATTCATTATACACTCAAATTCAATAAATTTTTATTGTCTTAAGTTCTAATTCGTTATAGGGAACAACAAATCGATAATACGTAGTCATTGAAATTTCAATCTTTTCCTATAACAAGTAATGACCTCCTACGATAATTGAAAAAATACCAGTAGTTAATCTAAGGAAACAACTCTCGTGGGACCAGCACGCTGCCATAAAGAATTTTACAGCAACTGCTGGCTTTTCATGAGTGGGAAGAAAACCTTTACATTCCTGATTTCACGGGATACAATATACACCTTCTCTTTATCACCAACAACAAACTATGGCGAGTTATCGTATCTTTATTAAAGGTTCTTTCTGATTTGGTACAATGATCTTATAGACCTCCAATGGCAGTATATCGTTGAATTTTTTGAGGAGAAAGGCTGAAATTAGAGAGAGAATGATATGATTTCGAGTACAACTCTAATATTGTGTGATTTGCTAATCCTTGAAGATTTGGAGTGAAAGAGAGTGGATTTGCAAAGATAATTGGAAAATTTTCAACGAGTTTTATAGCAAATGTTTAGAGAAAACGGATAAAATGAGAAATCTTGATGTTAAAAATCGTTTTCAAAGGTTATTATATAGCTGTTGAAGAGATGTGTCTTTTGTTGAAGAGATGGAGGGAAATGTCTCTTCATTTAAAATTTGAAAATAAAAAAAACAACAAGTATGTAGTCGCTCCCATTCTTTATAATTGTATTTCTTGTACTGATCGACATGGTAAGATACCCATGTCGACATGGGTATTGCAAAAATGAACAGCAACACTAATTAGTGTTGTAAACTTTAGCTATTCAAATTCCCTTTTATTTGTGAATTTTGGTGATTCGGTTGAGGTCAATGACTGATGAGCTTCAAGTATAATTTTCATGGTATCTTTAAAAATATATTTTAAGGTTCAACTAATTGCACATCACTTCAAACACCTCTGTCCTTCGGCATTCTCCCTTAATAGGTTTTGGTAATCAATTGCTCCGATTATCCTTACTCTGTATTTTTTTCCATTGCACTGATTAACCTTCTTCTATAATTCTTCTTTTGTACTCCTATTTATCACTACACATGTCTCAATAATGTATCTATGAAATTGCATAGTTCGAAGATACATTAGTAATAATGTTTATATGGTTATTGTCATCAAAATCAATACCTAGAGTATTAATAATCTCCCACTTTTTGATGATGATGACCACATAAATATTTGAGAGATAAAATATAATACTTTTATGTTTGAGTCCACCAAACTCAATGCACCCATACCATTTTGTCCAGCATATTTATACCTTTACTCCCCCTTTATCATCAACAAAAATGGGGGAAAAGTCATTTAACTCACTGTAAACAATAAGTATAGAGATAAATGCATAAATAAAGCACAAGAGGGAAAACCAAATAAATTCAAAACATGAAATAAACTATATTAAATAATTAGATGAGTTTTAAAGTTACAGACTTTGCCGATGTATGTAACAATTCCTTTTCTTATTAATCTGAGGTTCAATAGATTTCTTGTCATATGCATTGAGTACCCATTATTTGGTACCTGGAAAATTATAAAATATGCATACTGCTACCCTTTTTATTTTGGGGCCCATGGGGTTACATTTTGGGATGCCAAGCCTATGAAGAGTTTGAATTCCCTTTCAATATATAATAATTAAATGAATGAACCTTATTAATTAAATTATCAGTTAATTTTCCTTTTTAGTATTATTCTACCTTTTTGGAATACATAAATAAATGAACCTTTTTGGCGGTTTTAACTTTAATTTTATAGATTTTGGTTTAAACTTGGTAGCCTAAAAAAATTTAGTACCTTAAGTACTATTTTTCTTTAATTTAACCTTAGGTGTGTATCCATGTTCACATTTATTTCTTGTGTGTTTAGATGCAGATAATAATTTTTCTAGATTATCCATCCCTTATTAAATTTATTAATACCAGTTTTCATTTTATCAAAATCCTTACTGATGTTAAGAATAACATTGTCCAATGATTTGATTTTGTCATTCAAGTCAGTGATTCGTGACTTCATTGAAAGATTTTCTGATTTTAAGGATTCATTTTCACTTTTTAATTTTTCAAAACTTCAAGTGTTATATCCTTTACATTTTTACGACCATTAATATTTTAATTTCATCTTTTAGACATTGTTTTTCTCTACTCAAGTTTTCATTAAACATTTTTAACCTTTCAATTTCTGCCAAACAATTGTTGATTTCTTTCCTAGGTATTTCATATCCCTAATGCATATCTTTCAAAACATTAGTAATTTCTTTATCAAATTACATACTTGGTCATCCATTGCCATGAAGCACATGTGGGCATTTTCTATTTCTGAATCACTTTCACTTGAAGATGTATTTGAATCATCCCATATTGCATTGAATGCCTGTTTCCTCTCCTTATTGATAGTATTTGAAAAATACTTTGGTTTCTTCAAGTTAAGATAGTCTATTTTCAAATGACTAGGTTTGTCATATTCAAAACATTTAACAACATTTCAATTTCTGAAATTATTGTGGCCAGTTTTAGAACTACATCGTTATCTAATACTTCAAGAATTTCTTGGTCTTCTTGGTAATAAACTCGATATTATCATCAACAATATCATCATATGGTTCACAATTGTTTATCATAGCATTAAGTGATGTTGATTTCTTCTCATTTCCCAATTCTCTTTTCTAACCTACGACTTTACTTCATAGGACATTGGATTACCAATAATTCTTTTATTACCATAGTACTAATATCATTGGCTAATTCGATTGCCAGAGTCTTTTAATCTCATTTACTAGGAAGTGAATTGAAGATTTTTTTGACTTAGTTTTCTTTACTGATTTTCTTTTCTAATGATATCAAGGCATATACTATATCTTGAAATCTAGAGCACATAGCAGAAATGAACTCACTTGGTTTCATTTTAAAACATTGAAACTTGTGAGTTAGCATGGATATCTTTGTCTGCCTTACTTTACTGGTTCCTTCATGTGTGATCTGTAGTGTTCTCCAAATTTCATATGTAGAATCACAAATAGACACTCGATAAATTTATTTCTATCTAAGGAGAAAAATAAAATATTCATGGCCTAGAATTGTTAAGTGCTTGTGTTTTTTGGTCTAATGTCCATTTTGAATATTCAGTTTGAGGCTCTAGTATTTTATTTGGGTAATGCTCCACATATATAAACCATTAGAATGCAAATAAAATTTCATCATATAAGTCCAATAAGCATAATTGTTTTCATCAAATAGAGGGGGTCTAGTGGTAGGTTTCCCTTCTATAAAAGTGTTAAAGAATGTGTTACTATCGTCATTAGTCATTTATACTTTTCAAAAACCAAGTTATGAATTTTTAAAATCAATGCCCTGATACCAAATATTGGAAACTGGGGTGTCTACAACATAGTGTTATGTGGATCTTAGGGTGATTAAGATAGTAGAAATGGTGAAATGTTTATTAACTACTTATTTATGAATATAAAACGGTATTTACTCAAATTGTAACACGAACAAGTAATCAGAGAACAAGCAAGTATTAAGTAAAATGCAGAAAAATAAATCACTCCAAGATTTTTATGCTAGTTTGGATTAACTAATCCTACATCTAGTTCTATACTCCTCCATAGAGAAATGCACCTACTACTACAAAAGTGGGCATATTTGACACTATTTTGTGTGCGTTGCATGAAAAGTGTGGCGAAAGCTATGCTTTCTTTGATCTTCTGCAAAAGTATTCATATGTTGTTGCATTAGACGTGAATGCACTCTTGCGGTTGAAATTCTTGTGCTGTGAGGGGCAACATCAGATCAAAGTGTAGCTTTGCATAAATACAATCCAGGTCAGCGATCCGCGTAACCAACATAAATAAAGCCACAACCATAAATTCATATTTAATCCAATGGTTAAAATCAATCCATGTTTCCTATCTAAACATTACCCTATCATCCAATCAAGGACAGCCACCTCGTTGCATTCTTCCGCTGAAATTTTGGCGTGACATTTCCCTCTCATGAAAACATCTAAAAATAATTTCATCATTCATCTTCTCTCTCCTAACTTTCCCCTTTTTTCTATTGACCGAATTGTAAACCTAAATTCACATCAGCTTCCATTCTCAAATCACCATGTCGATTAACACTCAGGAATTATAGATCGGAGGAAGGAGCAACATCGAAAAATATAAGAGACAGACGATCCATTTGTTTTTGCTACTGCACTGACTAGGGGGAGTTCTTCCACCTTATATTTGAAGGAGCAACAGACGGTCCATTTAAAGGAAGAAAATGCAGGTTAAGGGGAGTTCTTCCGCCTTAATCTATCCACAAGTAATTATGTACCTTAATTTATCCTTAATCTATCCATAAGTAATTATGTACCAACATCCTTAATCTATCCATAAGTAATTATGTACCATAAGTAATTATGCAGGTTAGGAGCTACAGACGGTCCACCTTAATCTATCCATTAGTAATTATGTACTTGGATAGTTATATTTGGGTTTTCAAATTACTTTTCAATGTAAGTCAGTTGGTAGCGAGCATACATAAATGATAAACCCAAAGTTAAATCTACCCAAAGTCAAACGATGATACTATTAAAATGCTTGCGGTTACCAATCATCACCAGCATTCACAAACATTCACTACCATTCACAAACATTCAAGCCATTCACAAACATTCAAGCCAACATTCATCACCAACAATCACAAACTTCCACAAACATTCAAGCCAACAATCATCACCAGCATTCATCACAACATTCACAAACATTCACAAACTCCACCAACGAGCGTCAAAAGGCAGCATAAAGTATCGTAAAGCAGTCATACATAAAACATAACTGAATATATACATACATAGTACATAAATAGTTTTCCATCAAAAGGCATGTTAATCTTCTTCTTCTTCAGAGTCAGTGTCCATGTCAGAGTCATTATCTATGTCAAAGTGACTAAAAGGGGATTACATGATCATTGATATATTCCAATTAGCACCTCATATAAATGATCATAGTTTTAAGAAGAAATGATCACTTCTAGATAAGATAATCCACTTGTGATAATGTGTTGTTTTATGCTAATGTTGGTATAGCTACTTTCTAGTTGAATGTCGGTCATATGGTTGTGTCTCATTATAAGACTATTATAACCTTGTATGTATGTATGTGTGTGTGTGCATGTGTGGTTGTGTCTCATTATAAGGGTGTTAAGGATAGCATAGTTGAATGAGCACTTTGTGCCAAACTTCTATTATATTTTGGGCTGACTATGATAAGGAGCATGCTATGCTGACTCCATATACTTTGTTGAGAAACTAATGGGTAAATTCATAATGTAGGCTATCATAACCTTGCATGTATGTATGTGAGTGTGTGCATGTGTGGTTGTGTCTCATTATAAGGCTGTTAAGGACAGAGCATAGTTGAATGAACACTTTGTGTCAAACTTCTATAATATTTTGGGCTGATTATGATAATGAGCATGCTATGCTGACTCCATGTACTTTGTTGAGAGACTAATGGGTAAATTCATAATGTAGGATATTATAACCTTGTATGTATGTATGTGAGTGTATGCATGTGTGGTTGTATCTCATTATAAGGTTGTTAAGGATAAAGCATAGTTGAATGAACAATTTGTGTCAAACTTCTATTATATTTTGGGCTGACTATGACAAGGAGCATGTTATGTTGGCTCCATATACTTTGTTGAGAAACTAATGGGTAAATTCATAATGTAGGCTATTATAACCTTGTATGTATGTCTATGAGTGTGTGCATGTGTGGTTGTGTCTCATTATAAGGCTGTTAAGGATAGAGCATGGTTGAATGAACACGTTGTAATTGTGTTCTTTGGGAAATTTACCTCGATTGGCCAAACATATTGTGGATTAACTTAAAGAAACTGTGGATAGGAGTAAAATTTACCTATTATCACAAAAAAATGGTATCACCGGTTCCTCCCTATTGCAAACAAATAGAATTTCAGGCCTTGTCCCAGGATGAGCATGGGTACAACGCTAAACCTTAATGAGGTAAACCTTGTTGTCGAATCGAGCAGCAAAAGTATTCTCCGAGCCAATGCCTTCATAAAATTCCATTTTCAGGTATAATGATCTATGGTCAATTCGAGACCAACGACAGTCGTCAATTTCACGCACATTTCCCATTGGCGTCATTAATTCTTTAATTGCAGGAACATTTTTCTTCAGGAACTCGGGAAAGCCAACAAATCTAGCCCATGATTCTGCCTCAAACGCTGGTTCAGGCTCAAATTCTTTACCAGACCATTGTTGCACATAAAAAGCACCTCCATATTTTGTAAAAGTTTCAATATTAGCGCATGATCACGCTTATATAAGATAGGCATGTTATTAGAAAAGAGTTATTGGGTATAACCCGTATAGGCCACTCATTATGCTCCAGAGTATGCCTAACCATGAGATGCACAAATTCATAAGTCCAATGTCCTGTAAGAACAATGGCAGTGATGCATAGTGAAGAGTCCTCCATTTTTTTTTATTTTTTTTGAAACTTTTGACGATGGAGGTTTGTTTAGGAGTTGAAGACGTAGATGACAATATGGTTCTGAAGCTTGGAGGGATATGAAGTGACACACTGTACGTGGCAGTAACATGCGAACTAAAAACTTTTTGCTCAAAAGACGAAGCATACTGAAATTGCTTATTTGTTGGGCTTGGTTGGCATGAGTGACCAATCGCCAATGGTCAGTAAGTCAATTATAATAATTGCGTTCATAACATTTTGTTAAGAAGGCCAATGGCCATTCGATGCCACCACTTATCAAATAACTTATTATCATTTTAGGTTCATATTTAATTCTGGAAGGCAGAGGGATACATTTTGCAGATGTGACACACACATATATATATATTCGATGCCACCCTCTTGTATAGGTACAAACATATATATTTCCTATTGCAATCGAATTGCTGCATATATATGATTCATATATATATATATATATATATATATATATATATATATAAGTAATACATTTTGCAGATGTGGACACATGTGTACATGTTCAAAATGCGCTAATGAATTGGCCAGGAATGGACGATAATGTCCCTTATGTCGTGCATCTATTCTTGAAGTAGGCCAAGCTTACTGTATCTAATGAAGAAAAGGGTGTAGCTGATTTTTGGGTTTTGATATTTGGATAATTAAAACAATTGCTTTAGATGAGTTTCTTGTACAAAACCTGTATAGCAAAAATTTTAATTAAAGCATTGTATTTGCTTTCCTCTAATGTAGCATTTGCCTTTTACTGTTGAGTTAGCTTTTATTGATATTGCATTTCATGATAATGGTGTTGCATTACATATTGCAGTGGTGTAACGATTCGGATTTTGCCCGGACCTAGTTGATCGCTAAATCGACCAAGACCATTCAAAACCGAATACGCTAACTCTGGGAGTACAACACATCATAACAAATAATAGAAGACTTTTATAAACATTATAATAATGTTACATCAGAGTACAGAATATCAGAGTACATCGGTAAAATACAGCGGAAGATAATTTATAATAATTTAATAAATTGCAGCGGAAATGAATAAACTGATACAGCGGAAGTCCATCAATGCTTTGGACACAGCTTTAAGCTTCGATTCAGAATCCTGCTCAATATATCTGCAAAATAAGCTGCTCGACTGCCCGTGTGGAAAAGAGGGCACCAGAGTTTGCAAAGTGAAACAAACTACGGGTCAGTCATGGGACTTGTATGAGAAATCTAACTTAACTTATCTAATAATAAGGCTAATCACAGGACCACGCCGCTAACGCAGAACGGGTTTACTCTATTGGATTGCCAGTGCATAAATAAAGTAAATCTTTAAACAACGCAATGCTTTTTAGAAAAATGAAACCATTATAAGACTCAAGTCCCATCACACAATGCAACGCAAACCGAGGATAGAGTTTTTCCTTATAATGGTCAAAAATGCTTGATATGATAAAACGGATTTGATATTATTATTAGTGTACATATGTTTCAAAACAATTTCAATCATAATGTATCAATCATAGACGGCATAGTACACCATCCTACTATGTCGCTATACTAGTTCTACAATCAAAACCGTAAGATGTCGTATTGGAATTTGGATTTCCATCATGAGTCAAGGCTAGGAACGATCTCCTTACCGATTCGAGATACTCTAGCAATGTCTCAGGACTCGGACACTGGCGAACCCTTGGATCATGCAGGGCCGGTCCACAAATAATTTAGTGGATTGGCAATTCCTGAACATACACTCCCCGATCCTATTGGACCTATAATTTGGCCACTGGCGACCAATAAATCCGAGGCGCCTCATAATCCATCAACCAAATAAGTAAAATGTCAGGGCTGGTAAGTCGTTGACACCACTTCTAGCTAAAAAAAACATGTGCACTCCCTGCATTCCCTTGCTCCATTTTAGAATCTTACCGAGGTGTGAGGCTCGCGAGGTAACGTTATACACAAAGCTATGCCGAAATAGGCTATGATTTGATCATCCCACAAGGCTCTGCTTTTCAACAAAAGCATTGATCAATTGCATCTTGGCATGCCACATTGACAATTCACGCCATGCGATCGATAACTACCAATATATAACCTCTGGGCTCGTGCGTCTCAGAGAAGGGTGTTAAGAAAGATAATAAATTCTCAGCCACCACAGATATATATTAAATAGAAATCAATTTAAGTTACATGGAATGAAATCCAGTGTCAGACACACATCAATTTACAAGTCCGTTCTGAGTCTGAACGAAACCGGAGTCACCTTATTCCTCGTCCCGTATGTCCAATACGGAAGAGAGGTGCTCTCTTATTCGAACAATCAACAAGTACGTCTAGACGACTACCACTGTAAGCCTTTCAGGGCAGGCAACTCCTATTAAAGGCATTAGTAGTCATCCATTCGATGTGAAGATCGCCGGTCTTCAACCACCATCTTCATCTTCGACATTTAATCGTCGCAGTAATTATTCCGAATGGGTTAAACCCGGTCTTTCCGAATAACTCGCGTATTGTGTAATCAAAAATCAAATGTTATAAAACACATCAACGCCTCCTTCCAATTCAGAATATTCTTTTAATAAAATATTCACATTATTCTATCAAAGATAAATTCTTTAAATTTATTCTTAAATCTTTCTTTAAAGATTTATTAATACTCCAATTTGGTTTTAATATCAAAAATCATTATTTAATGGTTATTTAAATTTAAGAAAATTAATCTTATCTTTGACTGGGTTAAAGGACTAATGTCATTCAAAACACAGTTCACAGTAAACCCAAAATCGTCTTCCATTAAATATGGAATTTTCACAGAAATCAAATCAATATATAATCGATATAAATATCTATATCAGACCAATAATATAAATGGAATAACGACAAAGCCTCTTAAATTCCATATATAGTATCGGTCTTCTTTTACAGAAGCATATCTCGATTACTATTAAATCGAATTCCATTCAATTCCAATTTAATATGTTAAACTGGAAAACTTTTCTTTGGAAAATTTCCATTAAATCTAAATAAAAATATTTATAAATTCCAAATTACATTTTCACTGTCAATTGGGTTAAAGAACAGATGTCGCTTAAAACACAGTTCACAATAAACCCAATTCCCATTTCATTTTATTCTAATTACTAGATATAATTGGAAACTCTATAAATCTTTATTAAAAGATTTATTCTTTTCTCAACTGGATTTAAGAACGGTGATATTTAAGACACCATTCACGACAAACCCAGAAATCCAATTTATTTAATTCCAAATAAATATTAATTAATTGGAAAAATTCATTAAATCTTGCTTAAAGATTTATTCTATTTCTTTAATAAAATAATGTTTCCAAAAAATTAGATTTTGGAAATTACTACTTTTTATTCTATTCATTAAAAAATGAATAAAAACGAGCGATAAACCCATTCGGGTTAAAATGGTGTTTCAACTTATAATGGGCTAAATAGTCCAATTCATTACCATGTCCAGTTATGGTTTATAATGGGTTAGACCTCCCGCATTAGGCCTACAATTTGCGGATACTGGACATGTCGGTCGGGTCCGGGCAGACTTATCCCACAAGTTGTGCTTAACCTCGTGTCATAGCCCGCTTCGTATTTGCGCACTTAGACATCTCACATTAGGTCCAACATTAGTGGTTCTTTGCCGGTCGGGCCTGGGCAGACTTCCACCACAAATGTAACCTAACCTCGTGTCAAAAGTGCCATTATAATTTATAATTGTAATTATTTTACTGAAACATATTCATTATTTTAAACTACTCTTTATTTAAAATATCTTTATTCTAAAATATTCTTAATTTAAAATATCCTTTATTCTAAAATGTCCTTTATACTAAATTGTTATTTATTTTACAATATTCTTGTTACCAAATATTCTTTATTGCTGAATCGGAATGCGACTCAATCAAATACCATATAATTTCAGTTATTTGGATTTCATGCATCGCATGTATATAGCAATAATGAGAAATAATCAATACACAATCCATTCACATCCAGAGTGAAATTTTATAATTGTGTGAGCATTAAAATATTTAAATAAATAACGCTCATTACAAACTGTCAATCCATTGATTGACAACATCTAAATATTGGGACTAGTGTGTGACAAATGTCATCCCAATACCCGTGTGTGGTTAATAAATTTAACCAATTCTAATTCAATTTGAATGATTTTCTATTTAACGAATTTTCATTTGTTTAAATTATAAATAAATATTTATAATTTAAATTCATTACCATAATAACATTATAATGATAATGTTTTAATTCTTACACAAATCATATTTTAACTTATGATAAATTTTCTAATAAAATGACATTTCTAATTAAATGACATATTTATTTACAAAATATGTTTTAATCTAAACGACAAATTTATTTGACAAATATGTTCAAATCTAAATGACATATTTATTTGACAAATATATTCTAATCTAAATGACATATTTATTTGACAAATATGTTCTAATCTAAATGACATATTTATCTGACAAATATGTTCTAATCTACATGACATATAAAAATATAAATTTTAATATGTATACAAAACTAATGTATACATGACATATAAAAATGTTAATTTTATCTTGGACAATCATAAATGACATTTCTAAATGAACATAATTGAACTTCATTTTCTGACAATTCTAAATGAACATAAATGATACTTCTTTTCTGATAATTCTAAATGAACATGAATGACATTTCTAAAAGAACGAAAATAATACTTCTAAATGACCATAAATGATACTTTATTTCTGACAATTCTAAATGAACGTAAATGATACTTATATTTTTGACAATTTTAATACAATAACAATGACATTTTTATTTTACAAAACATGATCCTAAATAAATGACATGTTTATTTTACAAAACATAATCCTAATATAATGGCATGTTTATTTCAACATAAAATATACTAATAAAATGACATGTTTTATTTAACACAACAAATACTAACAAAATGACATGTTTTGTTTTAACATAACATATACTAATAGAATGACGTGTTTTATTTAACGAGCAATATGTTAATAAAATGACATGTTTTATTTAAATAAACATTCCTAATAAAATGACATGTTTTAGTCTAAATAAAAAATGACAAATTTATATTATCAATTCAATAAATGATGACAAATGTAACACCCCGAATTTCGGTTAATGCTAAATTTCATAAATTAAAGAATAACTAATCCCAGATGTGGGAATTAGGGGAAACGGGTTGCACCATTGCGTTCGTCTCGGAAAAATACACGAAATAGAGTCTGAGTTTTCGAAAATCGGAGTCCGTATGAAGAAGATATGGATGAACGAAGTTAGGCAGAAAAACCGAAAACAAGCAAGAATGCACTGGCGCACTTGTGAAGTGCGCCAACACAAAAATGCACTGGCGCACTTGTGAAGTGCGCCAACACATTTTTACACTGGCGCACTTGGGAAGTGCGCCCGTGTCGGGACAGGAAACCTGCACAGTTTCTAGAGAGTTCGGTGGTTGGGTGCACCAGTTTGGGGTTTGGGCTTGGTCTTAGGGCTGGTTTCTGGAAGGTTCCGAAATCTAAGGGTCCTAATCTAATTTAGGGTTAATCTAAGGGCCTAAAACACTCACCTAATCTATAAACACACCCTAAACCTACCCTAATCCATACTAAAAAAACAGAAATGATGCCACCATGCCGCCAAAATCAAACTTGAGAGGAACCTCCACTAGTTTGTGAAGAAAGTTGCAAGCTAATCAACCTCTAATCATCATCTTCTTCTTGTATAGCAACTAGTTCTACTACATAAGTTTGCTAATCTTGGTTTTGGTGAGTTTCTATCACTTTAATAACCAATTGCTAAATTAAGTAGATGAGATATGATGAGATCATGCGGTTTTGTATGCGGATTTGTGGGTTTTAAGTCATATGGTATGATGTTAGTTTGCTAATCTATGTTTAATGTTAACCCTATGTTTATGCAAGTTAAGTATGTGGGTTTATGCAAGTTAAGTGATGGGTTTCATGCATGCTAAGCATTGGGTTTTATGCATGCTAAGTATTTGATTTTATGCATGCTAAGTGTTTGGTTTTATGCATGCTAAGTATTTGGTTTAATGCATGCTAAGTATTTGATTTTATGCATGCTAATTATTTGGTTTTATGCATGCTAAGTATTTGATTTATGCATGCTAAGTATTTGGTTTTATGCATGCTAAGTATTTGGTTTTATGCATGCTATGTATGTGGTTTTATGCATGCTAAGTATTTGGTTTTATGCATGCTAAGTGTTTGATTTTATGCAAGTTTGTCTCTTTTTATGATATGCATAATATATGCAAGTTTGTCTCTAAGTATGGCATGTTATGCAAGTTCATATGCAAGTTATGATACATATTCATATGCAAGTTATGATGCAAGTTCATATGCAAGTTATGATGCAAGTTCATATGCAAGTTATGATACATGTTCATATTCAAGTTATGATGCAAGTTCATATGCAAGTTATGATGCAAGTTCATATGCAAGTTTATGTGCAAGTTCATATGCAAGTTGTCTCTTTTATGATATGCATAATGCAAGTTTGGGTTAAATACTAGTTGGGTTTAATGTATGTTCATCTATGCAAGTTGACACATTTTGAACCCATGATAAAGTTACATGCTATGTTGGCTAAACCCATGACCTTTGTGATGAATCTTCCCTTTATCATGTCGTGTTATGAGAACGAACTACGTGGGGAACGATGGGGTTAATATGCATGTTAATAAAATGATGTGAAATGGGTATGATTAATCATACCACAAATTAAATGGACGTAATTGGGAATTTACCTATTAAGTTAGGTCTACCCATATTATGGAGTTGGGAATTTACCTATTAAGTTAGGTCTACCCATACTATGGAATTGGGAATTTACCTATTGAGTTAGGTCTACCCATATTCTTAAAAATGTGTAATTAATTAGGCATAATTAATTCAAATTATGGGGGTGATTAATTAGGTGTAATTAATCAACTAAGACACGAGGTTGGACCCTTTTGTAGCGGAAGTCTGCCCGGAACCGACCGGCCATCCAGCAGCTACAAATGATTGGCCCAATGTGAGAGGTCTTAGTCATAAATTAAATACGTGATTAAAGTAAAGACACGAGGTTAGACCTTTTTATGACAGAAGTCTGCCCGGAACCAACCGGCATATCCAGCAGTCATAAAAGATGGTCTAATGTGAGAGGTCTTTATGAGGTCATGATCTTAATTAATTAAGAAACACTTAACCATATTAGCATGTAGAGGGACATGAGGGGTTAAGTGGGTGCCTTGGGTGGCATGTGGAAATCTAGTGGGTTGCCTTGAGTGGCAATAGAAAATACGATTAGAATACTTAACCAAAGAGGAACATGTAATTAAACATGGGTAAAGGGTTAAGTAAGTGCTTTGGGTGGCATGTGGAAATCTAGTGGGTGCCTTAAGTGGCAATTGATATATGATTAGATGACTTAACCAAACCTTAACATGTAGGTGGGCATGATTATAAAAGGGGTTAAGTGGGATACACTAGATAAAATAACAAGCTTAGGTGGTAGCTTGTGGGGGCCCATTTCAACCAATATCCCAAACGTATCTTAGTGGGCTCGACTCTAGTCGAGTGACGGGACACGCATATTGGGCTTGACTATAAGAGGCCAAAATGGGTTAGCGTTGGCAACGCATGACCAACGGGTTTCATATGCGTGTGTGGACCCGGGCTGGTAAATAAGACGTTGTTGCATCGTGTAGATATAAGCCGTGCACCGTTAGTTTTATCAGGTTGCCACGTTGGGGAATGGTACACCCCACGGTGGGGCCAGCACGGGTATCTACGTTAGGGAGCCGATCGAATGGGGAGTAGTGTGTACACCTAGTGGATTGTAGGGCCCCGTGGCGTCTACTTAGTCACCTAGGGGTACGCGAGAACTATTAAGTTAATTTTATAAGTCCATGGGTGGGATCAACCTTTAAGTTAGGAATGACTGGTGTGGTGCAGTGTAGTAATTATCCTTGGTTGGGTGGATGCGTCTTTACGTTTCTTAGTTTATCCTAAGTCTACCAAGCTGCTTAGTGTAGCCATTCATCCCCAGACGACACCGTATATCAAGCTTATGTCTTCTCTGGTTACTTTAATGATTGTATTGTTAAAGTTATAGGACTCGCTCAGACTTATGTCTGACCCCGTTGTTTTTATCTTTTTTTCCCAACCCTCAGGTTATCAGAGTGGGCCCAGTACGAGTGGGCTTTGATCAGGCTGCTTTATTCTCTTTTGGAGCTTGGACCATAGATGTAGAGCTCAGCTTACCCTTTCTTTTATGGCTATCAGTTCATGTATTGGGATTATGTACTTTTATTTATCAGGATGGATATTTTGTACTTGACTCTTATTATGGTTTTGTGATGTAACCAAACATGTTTTACTTTCCGCTGCAATGAAATGATGTTTTAAAATTTTCAAGTATTACTTATATCTGTCTTGTTGTAATTTTTCTGTTCTATATTCACTTAAAATACTCCACCGATGTTATGGCATTCCCTTAGCGAGTGACCATAGCGGGTGTGGGGTGTTACAACAAATTTATATTGTCAATTCAAAATCAACAAAAGATGACAAATTTATGTTGTCAATTCAAATTCAACAAAAGATGACAAATTTGTATCATCAATTCTAATTTAACAAAGGACGACAAATTTATTTTCTAACATAAATGACAAATTTAATTTCTTACATAAATGACCAACTTAACTTCTAACATAAATGATCAATTTAGTTTCTAAAATAAATGACTAGTTTAATTTCTAACATAAATGACCAATTTAAATTCTAACATAAATAACCAATTTAATTTCTAACATAAATGACCAATTTAAATTCTAACATAAATGACAAATTTATGTTACATGAATATATTTTTTATATTTTATTCATCAAATAAAAATGTAACATTTTATAACTAAATGGCAAATTTAATCTAATGCAACAATTTATAACTAAAATGCTATTTTTTTTCAAATATGACATATTTTACTAAAACGACATTTTTACATGTCATGACATTATTCTAACATAAATGATGGCATTATTCTAACATGACATTACTATAACAAAATGATAACTTTATTATGACATTTTTAAATAAATGACATTTTTAAATAGATGACATTACTAGTGACATTTTTAATCTAAATAAACACTTCTAAACAAAAATGTTATTTTTATTAACATAGCAAATTTCTATCAAAAATGTTACTTTTCCCTAATGCATAACATTTATAACAACAAATTTATCTTAATCTCTAATGCATAACATTTATAATAAAAATGTTATCTTAATTCTAATGCATAACAGTTATAACAAATATGTTGCTTTAATCCTAATGCATAACATCTATAACCAAAAATGTTATTTTAGTTTTGGCAATAATCTAATTTAACAAATTAACATTTTTATTTTGTCAATTTTAATACAACAAAGTTTACACTTTTATGTTGTCAATTCTAATACAACAACAATATTCCATCATATCAACAGAACAACAAATAACATCAAACAATCAGATCATGCACCACAAACAACATGAATTTTAACAGAAAATAAAAACAAATTTCTAATGCATAACAATTTGTTTTAATTTTAAATTTTAAAAATAAGAAATCTCACCGAAAGCTTTCCACTTTGCCAAAAATTGAGACGAGATCTAAATCTGTTTCAGCCGGTTCCATGTTGTAGTACTCTTCATGACAATTCCAACGCAACTGACGGTTCGCAAAACGGATCTCGTATAAAAAGTTACATATTTAACAAACATTGATTTCAAAATTAAATTAATTAATTATCCTTCAATTACCATCTTCCCTTTATCGTTTACAGCCATAGCCTGAAACCCATTTGCTCCCATCGAACATTCACGTCACGCCGCCATTATAGGAGTTCAGATCGCATCCGTTTTCACCACGTCAGAGCCCCTACTGTGTGCCACTGTCGCCCGCAACCACCAGCAGTTCATTGGTCCCCATACGTCGGCAAAGGTGTGCGAACGGATCGGGTTTGCTGCTGAAATTCGAACCCTCCCCTTCATAATATATGACATCCACCACATAACCCAAAGTTCTCGAGACCCTCTTTCATTTTTGCTTTGGAAATTTCGAATTTTACTGAATGGATCAAAGAAAAGGGGAAAGGAATTTAGGAGTGTTAAGGCTACTGATAAAGAACATGGTGGTGGCTTGGAACAAGAATTAGGGTTTAGTTTTGACCGTATATATTAGGTTATATATATATATATTAAATAATATTTAATTTAATTGGCATTTATCTTATCTTTTTTTCTTGTATTTATAAAAGGGATAAAATATGGCATATATGCATATGAGAGGAAGAGAGAGAACATAGAAAAAATAAAGAATATAAATGAAACGCATGCGGCCATTATTATTATCATTTTCATTATTCTTTTTCCTTCTTTATTTTTTTCTTGCAATGAATGACATGCCTCTAATTTCCATTGATTATAATTTCAAATTTTATTTATTTATTTTATGAAGGAGGCGACTTTCCCTTTTTTCTTTCTTTATTTGGTTATATATTTTACTTTATTCCTTATTCGTGTCCCTACGTATGTTTTATGTTACAAGGGAAATAAATTGGCTGAGGTGGCGTATTTATTTCTCATTTCTTATTTTCATCACTTACATTAGTTAAAAATTATATTTTTAACTAACCAATAACTACTCCATAACATGAAAATTTTATCCATTATATATATATATATATATATAATTTATCATTATTATTTTTGATGAATAAATATTTATTTCATTACTCTAATGTGTCTCTTCACATATAATAGGTTATAAAGGAATTAAATTAGCTGACTAGGCAAGTGTTAATCTGTAATGGCCCGGAAATCCGTACTATCGGAGTTGACTAATAACACCACACGTCCAACCCAAATTGCATAGAAATACGAATCATTAATAAAAAGAAGTTAGAGGATGAGAAATAGAAAGAAAGAAATATTAGAATTGAAGAAAATGAAGAACATCACAGAAGAACGAATAAAATATAAACATAACCTTTGAAATATAAATCAGTAACTGTATATACATACCATTATCAAAGCACAACAGTTATTCCTGGAACAGTTATAAACACATGTTTCCAGATACAACGTAGTACACAACGGAATTATGATAGTCTATAACTAATTGGTGAAGCCTCCTGCTTCCAGCTCTTCCAAGTGAATCTAAAAAATCACGACTACTTAACTGCTCGTACAAATTTGGGCACCCAAGAGTTTAGGGAAAACAAAAACAAAATAAACTCTGGGTCAGTCATGAGACTGGTGTGAGTAAACTCCAATCATTTGTTTAACTTTAAAAATCATTTTGAAAGAAATGATAATCGTAAGACCGATCCCCACATAAACACAGATGGCTTTTATCTAACGATAACCCAAAATATTTTTGATATTAAATCCAGTGATATTATAATAATGTCTACATCAAATAAATAGAATCTAGCGGAACGCTTGCATCTCACGCTCCATATATATTATAAAACCAAAAACCGTAGGGCATTTACTAGAGATTGGATTTCCAACATGACAAGGTATGGGACCACCTTCCGATAATGTTCTATCTAGAAGGGAATACATTGAGTTCAACAAGAACATCTTGCAACCCGGCCCACACATGACCGACCACTCATTTCGCTTCAGTGTATCGAATGTATATAACCAACGGTTGGGATCAGCAACCGTGTCCCGAATGGGACAGCATCGAATAGAACAAGGAATTAAATGAATTTCTCTAGATAGGTGATAATACACCATAATGGGAGCGACCCACATAGCCATGTTGCCTGACCAATTTTTGTCATTTCCCGGTTGTCGAGGCCGGAGGCTACGATTTCTTATTATTCATTAATAGCACAATCACTTTGAATGCCACATTGTCAGATCCGTAAATCATTAATTGATTTGCACAAATGTATTCTGGATATTATGCTAAGATAATAAATTCTCTGCCACCATATACATTTACACAGACCAACATATTCGATCATTAGAAATACTTTGTCAGATATTCGTCCATATACATTCATTCTGGGATTGAACGAAACCGAAGCATAATTTCTATTAATAGAAAAAGCCCTTGCACTATACTCCATCTTCAATTTATCTTCATATAATCTGATTCGCAATGCTACTTCCAATACAGAGTGGTTCACAGATAATAATCCAACTGATCTCTCTATATTGACAACGATATTGGCAAACACTTCGATAGTCGGTTATTTAACTATCGAAGAAAAACAAACATTCATTCATCACATCAAACAATCACTGGCCTCGTTAATTAATATTTTACTAATTAAATCATTTCTCCATTTCCTTACAAATATTTGTTAACCAGATATTTTCAATAATCTTCTTGGTATCTTACGCTGTTTGGAAAACATTTCCATATTTCGCCATCTTTTTTTTCTATACTTAGAAAATATCTTTTATTAATAATTGGAAAATATCCCAATTACTTCTCCGTTTCACGACCATTCATTTCTATACTTAGGAAATATTAATTTTTATATTTCCAAAATTCCACTTACTTGGGTTAAAAGGAATGATATGCAAAACATCACTACAACAACCCAAAATACTGCATTCGACTAAATTTCTTTAAACATTTCTCTTCGAGACTGAATCTTGCTATTTTTCATCTAATAATGAAATCAATCGAGTTGGGGTATAATTACCTCTCAGACCTTGATTGAAAATATTATTAACTTCAAAACAGACAAGACCGCTAACTCGAATAATTAACACCATATTAAACCAAATTTTCATTTCTAAAACGTATATACATTTCTCTTTCTACTTTTTACCAGATTTAATTATAGATTTCCTTTTTGTTTATAACATTCTATTATTAAGATTGTTTCCTTATCGAATTCTATATATATATATATATATATATATATTGATACATTGATTTCTAACTATCAAATTTTCTTAAAAATATTCTAACTGCTTAAATTTCCTGAAAATTTCGCCATAACTTCCTTTGTACCGGTCGATATTTCAAACCTCAACTCGCCTCTCTAGGCCCTTTCCATTCAAAAAGAAAATCAAAAAGCCAAGTGGCTTGCCGATTCGGCACATTATATCTTATATGGAAGTTAAACGTGTACCTTTTTGTCAGGGAATAAATTTATAAACTTCATTCTATTCATCCCATACCTGTTAACACATATGCGTCCATTTCTAATTTATTTCAACTCAGTCTGGTCATTTTAACTCGATTCGTTAATTTACTCAGCTCTTTTGCCCATTTCAATTTTTTATTGAACATATCACTTCCGGATATGTTTTTAATTTACTTAAACTCGAGTTTCATATTCAATTTCGAATATAAATTCTTAAACCTCATTTACTTATCCAACGCCCAATTTCGATTCAAAATTCCATTTACTAATTATTCTTCAAATTAGTCAATTCTACTCAATAATTAAAAATCTGTTTTTTGAGTCAGATTTATTTACACAACTTGAGTTCATATTTATTTTACAGCTCATGTCTGGATTTTTCTGATGGAAATTCAGATTTTATTTACTTAAAATTCCATTATTTATTCAAATAAACCATTATGGTTTTATAATGGTTATGGCGCTGCTTTTCTAAAAATTTGATTTTGACATAACTCTAAATCTATACGACGGAATCCATATTTTTCTCTTTTATTAGAAAACTATTATCAAATCGGTCCTGATGATTCTTGTTTCAAAGAATTCCGACTTGAATTGAGTTATATGTACTCAACTGAAGTTCGAAACGCCAATTTACGAAATGTCGTGCTGCGACGAGTTTGTTTTAGTTATATTTATATATATATATATATATATATATATATATATATATATAAAAACGTTTAAACTTCGTTTATAATAATTTCAACTCCATTCTGATATATTTCAAATCAATTTTCCCACTTCAACTTAATATTTCCGATTACCAATAATCATCGATTTTTCTTTACTTAGTAATAAATTTATTTATACTTCGATCTTCTATATTTAATTCCAATTCCTTTTATAAATAAATTATTTATAAAATTCGATATAATCGAATTTCAATTATAAACCAATTGGATTTTTCTCACTTCAGTTTATATTTCGAGTTCCAGAATAAAATTTATCGTTCTATTTCAAACCGTTTTCCAGTTCACTTTTCAAGTCATACTTGAATTATAAACTCCTAGATTATCTAATGATAATTTAATTCCCTATTTTTATCAACTTTGTTTATAAATAAATTTTCTTCTTTTAAAAATTAAAACAAGCTTTCCTTTCAAATACCTATTTGAAACCCAATCTCTTTTATATTCCGAATTTCGGAATAAAACCTATCATTTCCTTTTTTGAAATTATTTTAAATTATACTTTTAAATGCATACTTGATTCAAATATTTAAATTATCCAAATGATAATTTTTCACCTCTCTTTTGTGAAAACCCGTAACTTCCCCGTAAAGGAAAGAGCGGATAGTTCGAGAACAAACCACAACAGAATGCAGACGGAAGAACATTTCATTGTATAGTACAACAATACATCAGATTACAAGAATATACAGAGTATAAATGGATATTACATTCGATAAATATCAGAGATTACAATAAATTACATAGCAGCGGAAAAATATACAAAGCACAACTAGAAGAGATATTCGGATACAAAGCTTTCCGGATATCATTCCAGCTGTAAACCAGGATCCTGTGAATATAAATCTGCAAAACCAAAACTACTAGCTGCCCGTGTCAAAATAAGGGCACTCAGAGTTTAGGTTAAAACAATAAACTCCAGGTCAGTCATGTGACTGGTGTGAGAGCTAAAACAGTTATTGATTTTTATTTTTAAAGTTAGGTAAATCAAGGGACCACGCCGTATAACACGGAACGAGTTTCCTCCCAAGAATACCAGTGCATAAAACAAACAGCGCAGTGCTAAATAAAGAAAAATGAAACTGTTATAAGACCCAGGTCCTATCACACAATGCAACGCAAGCCGGGGGATAGGGTTTTCCCTTATAACAGCCAAAGAATGCTTGATACGTTTAAAACAAATCATTTGATACTATAATAAGTGCATAGTGTATAAAACAACTTCAAATCATAAGTATCAATCATAGACGGCATGGGTACCATATATCATGTCGCCATACTAGGCTCTACAAATAAAACTGCAAATGTCACGTATTTGGAAATTGGGTTTCCATCTATGAACCGAGGCAAAAGATAGTCCTCAACCGATTTGAGACTGTCTAGCCCGAGCCTCAGGCAAGTACTCTGTCAAGCCTTTGGATCGTCAGGGCCGGTCCACCGATGTGAATTAAAATTCCTGAACACTGCGTTTCCCCGCCCTTTGGGGCGTAAGTGAGCCAACGAATGACTCCATCGGACCCGGATCGTCCGATCAAACCGAGGCGCCTCGCAACAGCAACAACCACACAGGTGAAAAGTATATAAATGTCAGGACTGGAAGGTCACTGACACCACCCTAGCTAGAAAGAAACGCATGCCCTCCCTGAGGTCCGTCTCCCGTTTTTGGTTCACAACCGAGGTTTGAGGCTCGCGAATTCACGTTACACAAAGCTGTACCACACAGGCTGTGCTTTGATCATCACCACAAGACTTTGCTTTTCAACAGAAGCCTCGATCAATTGCATCTTAGCATGCCACACAGGCAATTCACTCCATGCGTTTGATATCCATCAGTATATAACCCCTGAGCTCGTACGTCTCAGAGAAGGACGTTAAGCAAGAGAATAAATTCTCCACCGCCAAACAGATATATATTTAATAGAGATCAATCACACAGACTAAAATCCAATGTCAGACACACAGTCCATTTACAAGTCCGTTCTGGGTCTGAACGAAACCGGAGGCACCTAGTACCCCGCCTATCCATCGATCTCCAAATACGTCTGGACGATCACCAACTGTTTCCATCTTCTTGGGTGTACAGCCCAATCAAGATCATCATTAATCACCCAAACGACGTGAAGACTTCTGGTCTTCAACCACCGTCCTCATCTTCGACTTATCGTCGTATCAGTTATTCAGAATGGGATAAACTCGGTCTTTCCGAATAACTCGCGTATATTTTAAATAAGTGTTACACAAACACAAAATACGCCTCATTCCAATTCATCAGTCACTAACCGTAAATTAATCAAGAGAATAATTCCCCAAATATTAACCCCGAAGGACGAAACCAACATCAGATCAATATCCAGAAAACCATTCTGCTTGGCTAACCGACAGTTAGTTTCTAAATTTCACATTCATAGGGAAAGGTTCCCATTAATTTTATCCAAGATAAATCCCTTGAATTTATTCTCTAATCTTCTTTTGAATTTCGATTCGACTAGTCGGGATTAACGAACCTTACTGAAGTAATCATTTGTTTTAATTTCCCAATCCCAACCTATTCATCCCATGAAGTAAAACTGGTTATACTTCATATCTAACACCACGGTGTTATCGGTAAATTCAATTACCATTTCACGTTCGAATCTAATTAAAGATTTAACTATCGCCTGGAGCAAAACTGGTGATACTCCATTCTTGATCTTTTCAATCTAATTAAAGATTCATTAAAACTCCACTTAGTTTTAATCTGTGACTGGGTTAAAGAATCAGTGTCATTTGAAACACGGTTCACGATAAACCCAAAATCCCATTCCATTAATTATCGGGTTAAAGAACAAGTGTTATTTAAAAACACTGTTCACGATAAACCCAAAAATCAATATCAATTCAATTCCAATTAAATATTATTTAATTGGTCCACTTCATTAAATCTAAATAAAAAGATTTAATCTTTTCTCAACTGGGTTCAAGAGCAGTGTTAATGAAGACACCATTCACGACAAACCCAAATCACATTTGATATTCAATACAAGGCTCTGAATAGAAAATATATCGGCTTATATTCAATATCAAATTCTACGATTAACAAATGTCATATTGGAAATAACAATATAAATATATATATCTTTCAAATTTCCATAACAACATCTGTATAATCACAAATCCCAACATCTAAATATTCCGAAGACAATTTCGATTCAAATCCACTCCAATGCAATCATGGGAAATTCTGGGTATTTTTAAAACCCTTTTCGAATTCAATTTATTTATTTAAAAACAAATAGAATTTTAATTCTAGTTCAAAACTAGTACATTTCGATAGAAATCTATTTTTATCTTTTCAAATATGGAGTTTTTCATCCCAATTCTTCCCAAATCATTTCTTATGATTTTACAAAAATTATTGATATTTTTAATAATTTTATCAAGGCCCGTACAGTCGATTTCCATCAACGGCTATCGAACTGCACTTACAGCGACCTTTTCCAAATTTGATTTGGACATAATTCCAAATCCAACCGTTAAATTTCAAATTTCTAATATTCGTTAGAAACCTCTTTTCGATACGAACCCAACGGTTCCGGTTTAAGGAGAATCCGACGGTCGGATCTCCCGTAATATCCATTCGAAGTCAATGGTCGAAATTCGCGAACTGCCGCGGCGCGTTCTATTCAGGCCATTATATTATATATATAATATATACTTCGTCGATTTCCCTTTAAAACGTGCTTTATAAATCGTTTTAAATTCGTTTTCAAAACGGTTTTCAACTTCATATTCAATTTCAAATCAAAATTGAATATTCCAATATAAATTCGTTTTAAATTCATTTCAAATCGATTTCAATTCAAATTGATTTCTAATTCAATTTCAGTTCGTTTTCAATTCAATTTCAATTCGAATTCATTTATATTCAATTTAATTCGAATTCATTTATATTCAATTTAATTTGAATTTCAATTCTTTTCAAAATATCAGATTTTGAAATCACTTTCGATATTCATTATAAAATGAATAAAATCGATATAAATACCGTTCACGTCAAAATGGCGTAAATCTAATCAACACGGCTTCATATATTCATATTTTCAAATATTCTATTTCAAATATTTCTATTTCAAATATTTCTTTTCAAATATTTCTTTTTCAAATATTCTATTTTCAAATATTTCTATTTCAAATATTTTTATTTCAAATATTCTATTTTCAAATATTTCTATTTCTAATATTTTTATTTTAAATATTTCTTTTTCGAAACTGGAATGAGGCCCAATCAATTACCATATAATGTTAATTATATGGATTTTCTACAACACATGTATATATCAACAACGATGAATAATCAACCATCATCCAAAGTGCATCCTACACTGTATAAGCATCAAATATAAATATTCGATGCTTATAACAGCCTGTCAATCAATCGATCGACATACAACTAAACAATCGGGATTAGTGTACGTCAAATATCATCCCAATACCCGTGTGGGGTTTCAAGCAATCAAACACAGATTTTTATTTGTGCAGTTGGGCGATGTGTAAAATTTATCATTCCAATCAATGTCCTTCAAATAGGTGTACATAAACAAACCGTCCGGTTGTAAATGAATATTTATTTATTCACATTCACGTTAAAAATTATATTTTTAACGATCAAACTATTTTATTCAACCTATGAATATTCTATTCGGTTCATTTATTAAATAAAATGTTATCTTTATTTTTCTAACTTATTTTTAGAAAAAATCAGCGGCATAACGGCATGATACTAGAAACGGGACGAGGCCTAGCCTTATCCCCGGTCTAGTGAAGGCCCACGCCATTCACACATCAATCAAATCAATTTCATTTCACCAAACAATTCAATTCAAACCAAATAATCTAACCAACTACACAACCAAACAATTAAACAAACAAGCCATCCATGGTCTGTGGATGACGGGTGTCGGGTGCCACTAAACACCGTCTGCATCCTAGTATATATATATAACTAGAAAAAGAAATTTAAAGTGAGAAGTTCTCACAGAATTGCTAATCCAGCGCCACGACTCTTCTTATTAGAAAATCTTCGTCGTTCTTGCCCCTTATCACTTTCTTTGCCCGTATTATCTACATATGTAAAAATCACATTTTTACTTCGCTATTCAATATATAAAAATCGAATTTTTACTTCGCTATTCAATATATAAAAATCGAATTTTTACTTTGCTATTCACTATATAAAAATCGAATTTTTACTTTGCTATTCAATATATAAAAATCGAATTTTTACTTTGCTATTCAATATATAAAAATCGAATTTTTACTTTGCTATTCACTATATAGATAAAAAATTTATTTTTATAACGGTGCTCATATGATAAAGATTATATTTTTATCACGCTATTCAATATATAAAAAGTATATTTTTATATATCTACTTCTAATATAAAGATCAAATTTTTAATACTCTACACAAGTAAAAATCATATTTTTAATTCACTACTAGTATATAAACTATATTTTTAACCTTTCTATATTATAAAAATTATATTTTTAACCTCATAAAAATCGTATATTTTTCAGTTTTAAAGATCATATATTTTCAATGCAAAGAAATCATACTTTTATACAATGATATGATTTAAAAATCATATTTTTACTCACCTAAATAAATAAAACAATAAAATAAATAAATAGAAAGGCTCACCGGCGCGTCGGAGGCGGAAGGTGGAATGTCAGGGGGTATTCGATGGCTCAGCAAGGTGCGGTGGTTGCTGATGTCGGCGCAGGGGTTCAAGGGCTAGAGGGGAGGCGGCGGCTGCGGGTTGTGGGTGGCGGCGGGTTCGATTGGCGCCAGGCTTCGAGGGGGAAGGGGTTGCACGAGCGAGGAGGGGATGCGTCGGGTCTTGGAGCGAGGGAGGCGGATGGTGGCCATGGAGGGGTGCGGCGCGGTGGACTATGGCTAGGGGGGGGGGGTTGTCGATCGGCGGCAACGATAGTTTTAGGGTTTTTTTTTTTTTATTTTCTGAAATGAACTCGAAACGGGGGGGGGGGGGGGGGGTATGTGAAAAGGAGGGGTATTATATTTATTTTTAATTTATTTATTTATTTCTTTTCAAAAAGCAACTTTTTATTTCGAACTCGAAATCAAGCCCACCGCCTGTCGTCCTTAGCTAATTACCCCCATTCCGAACACAATGGGATATGTTTCGTAAGCTGATTCGATCGTTTCGATCAATTTTCATCAAAATCAAAATATAACTCTATATATTGAATTTGAACACGCATTTCAATTTACCGGGGTCACATACTAACTCGAAAAATTCCAGAAAAATATTTTCTAGCTTCGTATTGACGATACGGTCCTAACAAAACTAGTTTCGTCGAATTCTGAGACCATTGGAAAAATGGCCATTTTCCCGTCGATTAAAATCGACTGAAACTGGTCAAACGCGTTTTCCTTTGCCACGCTCACATATTGATTCGAAAAATTATGAAATTTGAAACCTAGCAATAATTTGACATCACGGACCCAACAAAAGTGGTTTCGTCGAAATCTGAGGTCGTTTGCAAAATTCCCATTTTTAAGGGCCTGAATTCCATAGCGACTATTCAGAATTTTCAACTGGACATATCTTTTGATTCCCGCTATGAAATTTCGATTTTTCAGATTCGTTGGAAAGATATTCCCAGATGAATCCTATTATTTTTGTTTCACTAAAATCCAGTGTATTTTGCACCCGGTACATTCATTTGAAGTTTGAAATCGAATTATCGAACTACCGCGCCATTTTCAATTCCTTTTATAAATATAAATAAATAATTATATTCTATCGTCGATCTATATAACTATATACGATTCAATTTTATTCAAAAGAAATTTTCTCGTCGATATTATTTAAAATAATCTATTTTAGATAATCAAAATTCACTAAAATTGCCAAAATAAAATTTTTAAACTGGCCCAGATTTTCGGGTTGTTACATCTTTATAAACATCGTTTATATTACTTGTTTATATATTTAAACAAGTCTCCTTTCAAATCCATTTGAAATTATAGTTTCTACTTTGAAAAAATAAATTTCCCTTTTATTTAAATTCACACTTTTATATTTTCCGTATTATCCAATGATAATTCATTTCACTTCATTTAAACATCGTTTATAAATTCACTTCAGTTCCCTTTATTATTCAATTTATAAACATCATTTATAAATTCAATACTTGTTTTATTTATTCAAACAAGTTAGTATCTCTAGCCCATTCGAAGTTCAATTTCTATTTTAGAAAATAGTTTTTACCTTTTTAAATCTCAAAACCCTGTTTAAGATATTTTTAAAAATTACCATTTTGGCCCAGTGATATTTTAAACATCCAAACTAACCAATTATCAATCACTGGTTTCCTAACACCTCATATATGATGATATATATGAAAACAATAATAATAATAATAGTTTTGAGGAATCCAGTCGGATCCCTCCAACCTGTTTTCCTGCATCCATAGACGTTAGCCAACATAAATAATACCCATCCTACTTCGAGGCAGGATAACGTTGTATAAAGGATCATCCACTATCATAGCGTAGGGTGTATAGGGTCATCCGCTAATGATACTGCGGGCATCCGCTAATGGTACTGCGGGAATACAACCAATCACCAATATATATATAATATCCACAAACACCAATCCTAAATAACTAATATATACGATAGTCACAAAAATATTTTAGTGCACGCAAACAACCAACGAACAATTATTTTAATGAATAAAATAATTCTAAGTAAAAATGTGAGTGAGATTTACTCACCAGGGTTTTATTTGCAAACCATTTAGTTTCTTTTCAAATTTAAATTGAACAATGTTCGATAAAATTTGAAAATCCTTTTTAACTCCACCAATCCCAAACCCGATTCCATTGCAAGCTTTTGCCATTCAAATCCAACTTAATCAATTTCATTTTATTCTCGAAACATAAAATAAGGTTATACATTTTATAATTTTACTATCTATATGTGAAAAAAATTAAATTGAAATTAATTACTATTATAAAGCCAAATTACCATGTTAACTATTTAATAAATATCTAACCTTTCCTAACTTTCATACTTAAATGGTTAGCTTACTATGTAACTTTGGTACTAGCTATCTGTACCCTAATTGTAGCAATTTCTTTAATTAGTTACTAACTTTATAATTCATTTCCCATGTAGATTTAAAATTAAAAACCAAAAATATACCTTAAATATTTCTTCCTCTTTGGAAAAACTGAAATGCTATTTCTGACTTTAAACCGTGTCTACTCTCCCTCTTTAGAATTTTCACTATCGCCATCATCAGAAACTTTGTAGCTTCCTCAACTGTCATCCTTAACCGTGAATCCAAAGTATGCATTTCAAATAACCCAAAATCGAAGTACCTAGCATGTCAATTCTTGAAATCGAACTCTAGTTCTTCCTTTACCATGGCGATCCTACAGTACTCGCGAGCTACAGGAAACAATTATCGACAATTTCTACTTCGAAATCCCTTAAAGTACTACAGACTAAGCTGTCGCACTACAAACCCCTCTCCACTTTAGTCCATACGCAAGCTTCATCTTCAAACCCCCTTAGAATTCATTTCGTCCCTCCAACCTCCAATAGGAATTGCGACTTCGAAGTCTTGCTGCTCCACAAATCGTCGCAATCTGGTGCTCTAACTGCAGGGTGCGGAAAAACCTAACCGAACCTCACAAGACCAATCCAGTCCATTTCGAGATTCAGGAAGTTATCGCGATCTTCTGGTCATCACGCATATCAAATCACAAAGCCAAAATCCTCCTTTTCCTCCTTGCTTCAATCGTGAGTATGACATCGAGCTTTAGGGATCTACAGTTCAAGTCGCGATCTCTATTTTTTATGATGATTCAATTTTTAATCAAAGGAATAAAAGGAAAAAACACGGCTTTCAATTGTATTAGAAAAGGGAGCACAGATTTCTTTATAAAAAGAAAGGCTTTGATTCTTATTTCCATTTGAGGCTCGTAATTTTATTTGATTTTGCAGAGAAACAAAATGAAATGAATAAGGGTGACGGCGATATTTTATAGATGAGGGATACTTCCTGGTTAAGGAATGAAGGCAGGTGTTTACTGGGTAAGACTTATCTAAGGTAGGTTTCAATAGGTACACGGTTTATTTTAGTTTTGAATTAACCAATATGATTTTAATCAATTAAATTATCTCGTTGATTTCGTACTCCTATCTAAACCCAACAACATGCCTTCCTAGGGTTAAACCATTATTTTGAACACACTGGAACAAGATTCAAAGCTCTATTTGATCGTATGGTTAAGGTATCAATTCAAATCGATATAAATTAAATTCAAAACAAATAAATTCCTTGATAATAAATTATTATTATGATCGTTTCTATTCATTTAGAATTTATATTGATTTTCTGAATCTTTTTCAATACAGTTTAAATCTTCAAATATAATCATATTCGAATTACGATAAATCGATATAATATAAATTAAATAAATTCGATAATTCAATATAAAAATTCATCTATATTATCATTTCAATATCTAAAACAATATTAAAAATTTCAAAATAAATCAACCAAAAATCCGGGTCGTTACATTCTTCCCCCCTTAAAAGAATTTCGTCCCCGAAATTACTAAGGTAGGAAAAATGCTACAAACCCATTGTTTTTTCAAAAACCCACTTATGTTGAACTCAACACTTTATATTTCAACATATTTTATTCTACCAAAACATTTGGTTTCTCATTCATATGGCAACCCATATATGTTTGCATTTATTTAGTCTGAATGATTTTCGATCAATTCATATTCCATTCAAATTGATTTTGATCAATTTATTCTCTTCAATCCAATTAACTTGATTAAGTTAAATTTTAAATTCCAGTATTCAAGTTCCTGGGTTTTTTCATTTCAAATCCTTTTGAAATCACATAAACATATATACATATATTTAGTTCTGTATCAAATTCAAAACATTAGAATTTTTCCAAACTATTTGTTTTCTTCCAAAAAAATTTCCATCAAAAACTTTTCTAAGGTAGCAATCCATCACTTAGAAACTCGAAAATGAATATTGATGATGTCGCGATCATCATCAGAATTATTTTCCAGCCACTGAAGTGAGTTCAGTGCTTTATCACCTTCAAACTCATCTAAAATGATTTTGATTCAAAACCCTTGCAAAACAAAGCTATATTATTTTTAATATACTTCGGAAAATATTTTTCCAAACACCCAGGATTTAAAATTCCAAATTTTGGTTTGAATTTAATTTTAATTCATCTCATTTGTATATATTTCCTTCATATACAATTTTATTTGGTTATATATGACCATTCCAATTTTGTAATCTTATTTGATTATAATCTACCAATAAACACATCCATATATTATAATAATTTAAGAAAATTATTCTTTCTATATCAAAATAGGATTTTGGGTAAAATTATTCCATCTACCCACTTTAAAACAATATTGTGTCAAATTTCTCTGTTCAAGTGTTTAGAAATTCCTATCGACTTCGTGGCGTCCCACAATTCGATCAGAATTCATAAACCACTCAACAAACTAGCCAACACCATATAAAATAATTTTTATATCAATTAACAAATACGCTCTCTCGTATATATACACTAAACTCATTCTAGGGTACTACTGACCCTATCTCTAATGAGTACAACCCCACCAAAGCCTTGGTATTCGCTCAACCTAAGCTATGATACCAACTGTAATGGCCCGGAAATCCGTACTATCTGAGTTGACTAATAACACCACACGTCCAACCCAAATTGCACAGAAATACGAATCATTATTAGAAAGAAGTTAGATTATGAGAAATAGAAAGAAACAAATATTAGAATAGAAGAAAAACGAAGAACACAAATCTCACAGCGGAACGAATAAAATATATTAATAACATAACCTTTGAAATACAAATCAATAACTGTATATACATACCATTATCAAAGCACAACAGTTATTCCTGGAACAGTTATAAACACCTGTTTCCAGATACAACATAGTACATAGTGGAAATATGATAGTCTATAGCTAACTGGTGAAGCCTCCTGCTTCCAGCTCTTCCAAGTGAATCTGAAAAATCCTGACTACTTGGCTGCCCGTACAAATTTGGGCAACCAAGAGTTTAGGGAAAGCAAAAACAAAATTAACTATAGGTCAGTCATGGGACTGGTGTGAGTAAACTTCAATCATTTATTTAACTTTAAAAATCCATTCGAAAGAAATGATAATCGTAAGACCGATCCCCACATAAACACGGATGATTTTTACCTTACGATAACCTAAAATATTTTTGATACTAAACCAATGATATTATAATAATGTCTACATCAAATAAATAGAATCTAGCAGAACGCTTGCATCTCACGCTCCATATATATTATAAAACCAAAAACCGCAGGGCGCTTATTGGAGATTGGATTTCCAATATGACAGGTATGGGACCACCTTCCAATAGTGTATATCTAGAAGGGAATACACTGGGTTCAACAAGAACATCTTGCAATCCGGCCCACACATGACTGACCACTCATTTCGCTTGAGTGTATTGAATGTATATCACCAACGGCTGGGATCAGCAACCATTTCCTGAATGGGACAGCATCGAATAGAATTAGGAATTAAACGAATTTCTCTAGAGAGGTGATAATACACCATAATGGGAGTGACCCACATAGTCATACTGCATGCCCATTTTTTGTCATTTCCTGGTTGTTGAGGCATGAGGCTACGATTTCTTATCATTCATTGATAACACAATAACATTGAATGCCACATTGTCAGATCTGTTAATCATTAATTGATTTGCACAAATATATTCTGGATATTATGCTAAGAGAATAAATTCTCTGCCACCATATATATTTACACAGACCAACATATTCGATCATTAGAAATACTTTGTCAGACATTCGTCCATATACATTTGTTCTGGGATTGAACGAAACCGAAGGCACAATTTTTATTAATAGAAAAAGCCCTTGCACTATACTCCATCTTTGATTTATCTTCATATAATCTGATTCGCAACGCTACTGCCAATATGGAGTAGTTCACGGATAATAATCCAACCGGTCTCTCCATATTGACAACGATATTGGCAAACACTCGATAGTCGGTTATTTAACTATTGAAGAAAAACAAACATTCATTCATCACATCAAACAATCACTGGCCCCGTTAATTAATATTTCATTAATTAAATCATTTCTCCATTTCCTTACTAATATTTATTAACCAAATATTTTCAATAATCATCTTAGTCTCCTACGCTGTTTGGAAAACATTTCCATATTTCGCCATCTTTTATTTTCTATACATAGAAAATATCTTTTTTTTAATATTGGAAAATATCCCAATTACTTCTCCGATTCACGAACATTCATTTCTATACTTGGGAAATATTTATTTTTATATTTCCAAAATTCCACTTACTTGGATTAAACGAATGCTATGTAAAACATCACTACAACAACCCAAAATACTACATTCGACTAAATTTCTTTAAACATTTCTCTTCGAGACTGAATCTTGCTATTTATCAGCTAATAATGAAATCAATCGAGTTGGGGTATAATTACCTCTCTGACCTTGACTGAAAATATTATTAACTTCAAAATAGACAAGACCGCTAACTCGAATAATCAACACCATATTAAACCAGATTTTCATTTCCAAAACGTATATACATTTCTCTTTCTATTTTTACCAGATTTAATTATAGATTTCCCTTTTGTTTAAAAAATTCTATTTTCAAGATTGTTTCCTTATCGAATTCTATATATATCGATATATTGATTTCTAACTATCAAATTTTCTTAAAAATATTTTAACTCCTTAAATTTCCAGAAAATTTCGCCATAACTTCCTTTGTACCGGTCGATAGTTCAAACCTCAACTCACCTCTCTAGGCCCTTTCCATTCAAAAAGGAAATCAAAAAGCCAAGTGGCTTGCCGATTCGGTACGTAAAATCTCATATGGAATTTAGACGTGTACCTTTTTGTCGGCACTAAATTTATAAACTTCATTCTCTTCATCCCATACCTATTAACACATATGCGTCCATTTCTAATTTATTTCAACTCAGTCTGGTCATTTTAACTCGATTCGTTAGTTTACTCTTTAATCATCTCTTTTCCCTATTTCATTTTTTAATTGAACATATCACTTTCGGATATGTTTTTAATTTGCTTAAAACAAAATCTAATTCCATTTTCAACTCGAGTTTCATATTCAATTTCGAATATAAATTCTTAGACCTCATTTACTTATCCAATGCCCAATTTCGATTCAAAATTACATTTACTAATTATTCTTCAAATTAGTCAATTCTACTCAATAATTAACAATCTGGTTTTTGATGCGAAAATCAGATTCATTTACACAACTTGAGTTCATATTTATTTTACAGCTCATGTCTGGATTTTTCTAATGGAAATTCAGATTTTATTTACTTAAAATTCCATTATTTATTCAAATAAACCATTATGGTTTTATAATGGTTATGGCGTTGCTTTTCTAAAAATTGATTTTGACATAACTCAAAATCTATACAACGAATTCTAGATTTTTCTCTTTCATTAGAAAACTATTATCAAATCGGTCCTGATCATTCTTGTTTCAAAAAATTCCGACTTGATTGAGTTCTATCTACTCAATTGAAGTTCGAAACGTCAATTTACAAACTGCCGCGCTGCAACGAGTTTGTTTTAATTATATTTATATATGTAAATGTTTAATCTTTATTTATAATAACTTTAACTCCATTCTGATATACTTCAAATCAATTTTCCCAATTCAACTTAATATTTCCGATTACCAATAATCGTTGATTTTTCCTTACTCGGTAATAAATTTATTTATAGTTTGATCTTCAATATTTAATTCCAATTCCTTTTATAAATAAATTATTTATAAAATTCGATATAATTGAATTTCAATTATAAACCTGTTGGATTTTCTCACTTCGATTTATATTCCGAGTTCCGGAATAAAATTTATCGTTCTATTTCAAACCGTTTTCCAATTCACTTTTCAAATCATACTTGAATTATAAACACCTAAATTATCCAATGATAATTTAATTCCCTATTTTTATCAACATTGTTTATAAATAAATTTTCTTGTTTTAAAAATTAAAACAGGCTTTCCTTTCAAATACCAATTTGAAACCCAATCTCTTTTATATTCCGAATTTCAGAATAAAACCTATCATTTCCTTTTTCGAAATGATTTTAAATTACACTTTTAAATTCATACTTGAATCTAATATTTAAATTATCCAAACGATAATTTTTCACCTATCTTTATAAACATCGTTTATATTACTTGTTTATATATTTAAACAAGTCTCCTTTCAAATCCATTTGAAATTATAATTTCTACTTTAAAAAAATAAATTTCCCTTTTTTTAAATTCACACTTTTATATTTTCCCTATTATCCAATGATAATTCATTTCACTTCATTTATAACATCGTTTATAAATTCACTTCAGTTCCCTTTATTATTCAATTTATAAACATTGTTTATAAATTCAATACTTATTTTATTTATTCAAACAAGTTAATATCTCTAGCCCATTCGAAATTCAATTTCCATTTCCATTTTAGAAAATAGTTTTTCCATTTTTAAATCTCAAAACCCTTTTACGATATTTTTATAAATTACTATTTAGGCCCAGTGATATTTTAAACATCCAAACTAACCAATTATCAATCACTGGTTTCCTAACACCTTATATATGATGATATATATGAAAACAACAATAACAATATTTTTGAGGAATCCAGTCGGATCCCTCCAACCTGTTTTCCTGCATCTACAGACGTTAGCCAACATAAATAATACCTATCCTGCTTCGAGGTAGGATATCGCGATATAAAAGGTCATCCACTATCATAGCGTGGGCCGTATAGGGTCATCCGCTAATGATACTGCTGGCATCCGCTAATGGTACTGCGGGAATCCAACCAATCACCAATATATATATATAATAGCCACAAACACCAATCCTAAATAACTAATATATACGATAGCCACAAAAATATTTCAGTGCATGCAAACAACCAACGAACAACTATTTTAATGAATAAAATAATTCTAAGTAAAAATGTTAGTGATATTTACTCACTAGGGTTTTATTTGCAAACCATTCCAGTTTCTTTTCAAATTTAGATTGAACAATGTTCGATAAAATTTGAAAATCCTTTTTAACTCCACAAATCCCAAACCCGATTCCATTGCAAGCTTTTGCCATTCAAATCGAACTTAATCAATTACATTTTATTCTGGAAACATATACATTTTATAATTTTACTATCTATATGTGAAAAAAAAATTGAAATTAATTAGTATTATAAAGCCAAATTACCATATTAACTACTTAATAAAAATCTAACCTTTCCTAACTTTCATACTTAAATGGTTAGTTTATTATGTAACTTTGGTACTAGCTATCTGTACCCTAATTGTAACAATTTCTTTAATTAATTACTAACTTCATAATTCATTTCCCATGTAGATTTAAAATTAAAAACCAAAAATATACCTTAACTATTTCTTCCTCTTAGGAAAAACTAAAATGCCATTTTGACTTTAAACCTTCTCTACTCTCCCTCTTTAGAATTTTCACTATCGCCATCATCAGAAACTTTGCAGCTGCCTCAACTGTCATCCTTAACCGTGAATCCAAAGTCTGCATTTCAAATTACCCAAAATCAAATTACCCAGCATGTCAATTCTTGAAATCTAACTCTAGTTCTTCCTTCAATATGGCGATCCTACAGTACTCGCGAGCTACATGAAACAATTATCGACAATTTCTACTTAGAAATCCCATAAAAATACTACTACAGACTAAGCTGTTGCACTACAAACCCATCTCCACTTCAGTCCATACGCAAGCTTCATCTGCAAACCCCCTTTGAATTCATTTCGTCCCTCCAACCTCCAATAGGAATTGCGACTTCGAAGTCTTGCTGCTCCATAGGTCGTCGCAACCTGGTGCTCTAACTACAGGGTGCGAAAAAACCTAACCGAACCTCACAAGACCAATCCCATCCATTTCGAGCTTCAGGAAGTTATCGCGATCTTCTGGTCATCACGCATATCAAATCACAAAGCCAAAATCCTCCTTTTCCTCCTTGCTTCAATCGTGAGTACGGCGTCGTGCTCTAGGGATTTACAGTTCAAGTCGCAATCTCTATTTTTTTCTGATGATTCAATTTTTAATCGAAGGAAGGAAAGGAAAAAACATGGCTTTGAATTGTATTAGAAAAGGGACCACAGATTTCTTTATAAAAGAAGAGGCTTTGATTCTTATTTCCATTTGAGGCTCTTAATTTTATTTGATTTTGCAGAGAAACAAAATGAAATGAACAAGGGTGATGGCGATATTTTATAGACGAGGGATACTTCCTGGTTAAGGAATGAAGGTAGGTGTTTACTGGGTAAGACTTATCTAAGGTAGGTTTCACTAGGTACAGGGTTTATTTTAGTTTTGAATTAACCAATATGATTTTAATCAATTAATTTATCCAATTGATTTCGAACTCCTATCTGAAACCAACAACATGCCTTCTTAGGGTTAAACCACTATTCTGAACACACTGGAACAAGGTTCAAAGCTCTACTTGATCGTACGGTTAAGGTATCAATTCAAATCAATATAAATTAAATTCAAAATAAATAAATTCCTTGATAATAAATTATTATTATGATCGTTTATATTCAGTTAGAATATATATTGATTTCCTGAATCTTTTTCGATACAGTTTAATCAAATTCAATCGTATTTCGAATTACGATAATTCGATATATTCTAAATTAAATTAATTCGATAATTCAATATAAAAATTCAGCTATATTATCATTTCAATATTTAGAACAATATTAAATATTTTAAAATAAATCAACCAAAAATCCGGGTCACTACCATAATAACATTATAATGATAATGTTTTATGTAACGAACAGGGGTTTTCGACTCCGAAAATCAACACAAAACTACTATGTTGACTATATAGACATCGAACATTCCAGATCATTAATAGAAAGAAGTTAGAGGGTGAGAGTAGATAAGATAGAAAGTTAGAATAGAAGAAGAAGAACACAATCAAGGTAAACACGAATCTCACAGCGGAACGAACAAAATATAATATATAACATAACTTTGCAATAAAATAGTATAATAACATTATCAGAGTACAACACTTACACACAACAGAAATAACAATAGCTATATAATCCTGAAGCCTCCTGCTTCAAGCTCCTCCAAGTATATCTGTAAAGACCTGAACTACTTGAATGCCCGTACAAATTTGGGCACCCAAGAGTTTAGGGAAAACAAAACAAAATAAACTCTGGGTCAGTCATGGGACTGGTGTAAGTAAACTCAAATTATCGGTTTTACTTTTCAAAATCGTTTCAAAAGAAAAGTTAATCGTAAGACTGATCCTCACATAAACGCAGATGGTTTTTACCTTACGATAACCCAAAACAGCTTTGGAAATCGATACTTTTCTGCTATTATAATAATGTATAATCACAAGTAATTATCAATGTAGCAGAACGCTTGCGTCTCACGTTCCATATATATAGTATACAAACAAAACTGCAGCGCTTATTGGAGATTGGGTTCCGACTATGACAAGGTATGGGGCCACCTGCCGATAGTGTATCTTTAGAGGCGAATACACTGGGTTCAACAAGAATGTCTTGCAACCCGGCCCACACATGACTGACCACTCATTTCGCTTGAGTGTATCGAATGTATATCACCAACGGTTGGGAGCTACCCTACCATTTCCCGAAAAGGGACAACATCGATAATAGATAAAAGAATGAAATGGATTTTCTCTAGATAGGTGATATACACCCTAATGGGCGCGACCCACATATCCATGTTGCCTACCCGATTTCTGTTATTTCCCGGTTGATGAGGCTTGAGGTCATAACGCATCTTTGACAGATCATATATTCATTTACTTTGAATGCCACATCATCATACCCGTCACATCACAAATTGATTTCTCAAAAATACCATGGGTATAAAGCTAAGAGAAACGAATTCCTCCACCACCAAATGTAAGTACATTTGAAGAGATCAACTTACGCGATTCGTTGTATATACTCTGTCAGACATTCGTCCATTCACGTTTGTCCCGGGACTGGACAAACCGAAGGCACTATTCTGTAAACAGGATAACCCTTGCATAACTCCGTCTTCAATATTTGATCGCAACGCTAACGTCCATACAGAGTGGTTTTCAGATAATATATCTGACCCCGGTCTCTCCGTATTGACGACGGAAAAATGGTCAAAAACTTCGATAGTCGGTGATTTAACTATAAAAGAAAAACAGGTGTACAAGCAACGATATTATTTCCAGATGGAAATTCTATCGACCAATCATCATTCAAAGGTTTATCTCTTTTAATTAAATTATCATTAATTTATCCATTTCCCTTTCTATATATTCGTAAATTCTTATTTTCTAAATTTAGAAAATATACATCATCAATCATTGGAAAACATTTCCATCTCTGTTTCACGTATCACTGTCATTTCAGTATTCTTTCTCATCAGCATTTCATTTTTTATGATTAGAAAATATCTCTGATTATATTTGGAAAATGTTTCCAAAATTTATTCACTTGATTTAAACAGATGTTTAAATAAAACATCACTAAGCCAATTTAAACCATTACACTCAATAATTAAATTTACTTAATCAACCTTCACTGTCGAACCTTAACCATTTCTTAGTTAAAGATGAAGCCAATCAAGTTGGGGTATAATTACCTCTCAGACCTTAACAGAACAACATTTCTAACCTCAAAATAGACAAAGTTCATCTTTTAAACCTTTAACACTTCCTTACGTAACTCGAATTCTTTTTTAGTCCCCTTCTTTATTTTAAAACATTGATTTTAACTATAGCGTTATAATTCCTTTCTTCTTGAATATCGAACTTCAAAATGTAACTTTTATTTCTAATTTAACTCAATAACTAAACCACTCATCTATAAATAATTAAGTAAATCTTGATTAAACCGGAAAGTAAATATTACTTTCCCGAATTTCGATATAATCGAATTCAATGTATAATTCTCTTTTTTGAATAATCTCTATTCGATAGCTCCTTTTCGAATAAACTATATTCGATAACCCTTTCTTCGAATAACTATATTCGAAAATCTCTCTTCGAATGATTTACATTTGATTAACTTTCTACGAATGATTTACATTCGATTAATCTCCTTCCGAATAAACTATATTCGATTAACTCCCTTAATTTTATTCGAATAAATTATTTTGAATAACTCCTTTGATTTAACTCATTTGGATTAACTCGGTTTGATTAACTCCTTTTGACTAACTCAACTCGATTAACTTACTTGATTAACTTAACTTATTTAATTCAACGTACTTAACTCCTATCGAATAAAAAATATTCGATTAACTTATATTCGAATAACTATGTCTGTTAAAACTTTATTTCGAATGGCTAATATTCAATTTAACTCCATTCGCTTGACTCTAGATCGCAGCGATCACAATGGTTACGCCTGATTCCCTCAGGAAACATCCGACCGCCGTAGGCTATCTGCAGCCCTGTGAGTTACGCTAGCAGTCGTACGAAATGGCAACACATCCTAATTAACTATGTTTGACTAACTCTATCTCAAATAACTATATTCGATCAACTCTAATTGAATAACTAATATTCAATTAATTCTAATTTGATTAACTCTATCTAATTAACTCTAACTGGTTAACTCTAACTGATTAACTCTATCTGATTAATTCTAACTGATTAACTCTAACTGATTAACTCTAACTGATTAACTCTACGTTTATTCAGTTTCAAATATCGATGTTGAAATCGATTCTTACTTCTCTATATAAGCCCCAACTTATATATATTCTATTTATCCAATGATAAATATTTCATTATTTATAAATTTATCTTCTTACTTTATCTATTAAAAACAGATTCTATTTAAAATCTTTGCTTTAAATCTATATCATGTTATACCCATGTGCGAAGCACGGGTCTAAACCTTTCAAATACAAAATTCTCCTTTTATACAATTCTAGTCACTTTTCAAGTATTTTCTTTTTATAATCTATTTATTTACAAAATAAATCCCTTTCTGATAATTTTATTTATTTTATAAAATATTTTCTTTTTATAAATTCTATTGATTTTATAAGTAATTCCTTTTTATAATCTAACTATTCCCTTTACACATATTTCCCCTTTCTATTCTATTTATTTTTCAAATAAATATCCCTTTCAATTAAATTTGTAAATAGTTTAAAATTTTTCTTTTTCAATTCTATCTATTTGATTTACAAATAAATATCGCCTTTTTAATCTATTTATTTCTAAATAAATAGTTTTCTTTTTATAAAAACTTTTGATTTTATAAATATTTCATTTTGATTTTATAAATATTTCTTTTTCAATATAACATTGAAATTTTCCTTTTTAACATTACAGTATTCCCTATGGTATTTAACATACCATACAACAATGATCGGCATCATTCAACCATACAAAATCAACAACAGATTTCATAACACAATATATGAAAAAAAACCAGTAAAATAAATGTTGAGGAACCCAGTTGGGTCCCTCCAACCTGTTTCCCTGCATCCACAGATGTTAAACAATAAAATTAACATCAATTTCATTTCACTATGAAGTATTCTGCTAAACCGAATCAATATTTGATTAACAATTTATATCTATATTTTCAATCAACTGACTAGCAGTTCAACCAAACAGTCGACACACAGTAAACAACCATCATTTATCAGTTATAAAAATACGTTACAAAAATAAAACTGAGAAGAGTTAGTGAGTTTTACTCACATTGGATGATTATCGTTAATAACGATAACCATCACTTGATTTGATTCAGACGGAAAATTCATTTTTCAATAAATTGTAAAGAGCTCGGATTCATTCCCAGTCAGCTCCATGGTGTAGCCACCAGCCATACGATCCCGATGCATCTTGTTTCTCTTAAAACCGATATCATATGATAAAGTTATTCAGTTTCAAAGTTTATGTACATTTAAATTAAAATGACTTAAACTATTTTCTAATTGGGCTTAACCAATTCAACTCGGGCCCAACACAAATTTGAACTGTACCCGTTAGCCATTCCTTCTTCCTCGTTACTTTTCTTGCCGTGACCTGCTCATTTAATCCCAACTCCTTCATCCACAGTTCGATCCCATTCTCCTCCATGCTTCACGATATTTCAAACCACCAACGCCAAATTCCACGTCTTCTCGGTCTCAACATCACCACCCCACCAAAGTCCAACTCGATCCCACAATCGTTTTGCGTCGCTTAGGTCTTAAACCGACAGTACCCAGTGAAGCGCGACACCAAATGGAACGAAATCCCACAAATAACTCAATACTCAAGCCATTTAATGCCCTGAACCCAAATCCGAACCCCATTTCAAGTATTACGGCTTCGATTTTCACTAAACCTCAACCCCAGTTGATCGCTGGAAAAACCAGTGGACCAAAAACTGAATCGAACCCACATCTGTGTATGTAGAAACAAAGACAACCTCTTAATGATCACAAATAAACCCATTTCGAGATTTATAGATTTTTCTACGATTTTATATGAAATTTAGGAGGATCGAAATAATTTACTGGAACAAAATACTTGCGGTGGAACACTTTGACCGGAAATGAAAAGTGAATTAGGTTTTAGAAAGTTTAAGGACATTATATATGATAGTTATATATTTTTTTATTCGATTATTTTATTTATTTTTAAGCATACGCTGTATACATATGTCCTCTAAAATTCCTGTGATCACACGTGATACCCAAAAATCATGAAAATTGACATGCACCTTCCGTTCGACATTACGGTCCCAATGAAACTGGTTTCGTCGAATTCCGACTTCGTATGCTTATACAGCGTATTTTTTACCATCGAAATATCGACTGTTTTTCACTTTAAAAATCGGTACGGCCACATACTGACTATAAAAATCACAGAACTTGGTATCTAAGAATAATTTAATATTGCAGATCCAACAAAATTAGTTTCGTCGAATTCTGAGGTCGTTTGCAAAACTGGCTATTTTTAAAGCTCTAAATGACCCATTTAAATACATAAATATATTTAAAAACATTTAAATTTAATATTTAAAGATAAATATTATCGTATATATTCACAGTAGACTATCATACAACTCTAATAGGATTTATAACTCGATATTTCAAATCCAGTGTTACATCGATATTCGATTTATATTTAAAAATCCACTTTAAAATATAAATAAATCGATATAGATTATAAAGGAATTCCATAGCGACTTTTCTAAAATTTGATTTGGACATAACTAAAAATCTAGACGACGAAATCTTGATTTTTCTCTTCCATTAGAAAAATATACTTCACCAGCTCCTAACATTTCTTGTTTCACAGAAATCCGATTTAAAACGAATCTTGTACATTCAATTGAAGTTCAAATAGCCAAATTATGAACTGCAGTGCCATTTCGAGCTCGATTATAATTATAATATAAAATATACGTTCACCTGTCATTCAAATAATATATTCATTATTGTAATTCAATTCTAAAATGAATTAAATATCAAAGATGATCCAATTCACACCATTTTGTGAATTCCACTATTTCTGACTATTTCTGAAATTAAACATATTATTATATTATTTATTTTAATTAAATATTTAACATTATTTAATTCTGGTGATTTTAAATAACCAAACCATTATTTAAATAATTAAATAAATTATTTATATACCATAAAAATACGGTTCGTTACATTTTAAATCTAGCACAAATCATATTTTAACTTTTGATAAATTTTCTAATAAAACGACATTTCTAATTAAATGACATATTTATTTACAAAATATGTTTTAATCTAAATGACAAATTTTTTTTACAACAATGTTCTAATCTAAATGACATATTTATTTGACAAATATGTTCTAATCTAAATGACATATTTATTTGACAAATATGTTATAATCTAAATGACATATTTATCTGACAAATATGTTCTAATCTACATGACATATAAAAATGTAAATTTTAATATGTATACAAAACTAATGTATACATGAAATATAAAAATGTTAATTTTATCTTTGACAATCATAAATGACATTTCTAAATGAACATAATTGAACTTCATTTTCTAACAATTCTAAATGAACATAAATTATACTTCATTTCTGACAATTCTAAATGAACATGAGTGACATTTCTAAAAGAACAAAAATGATACTTCTAAACGAACATAAATGATACTTCATTTCTGACAATTCTAAATGAACATAAATGATACTTATATTTTTGACAATTTTAATACAATAAAAATGACATTTTTATTTTACAAAACATGATCCAAAATATATGACATGTTTGTTTTACAAAACATAATCCTAATATAATGGCATGTTTATTTCAATATAACATATACTAACAAAATGACATGTTTTATTTAACACAACAAATACTAACAAAATGACATGTTTTATTTTAACATAACATATACTAATAGAATGACATGTTTTATTTAACGAACAATATGCTAATAAAATGACATGTTTTAGTCTAAATAAACATTTTTAACTAAAATGTTATTTTTAATCTAAATGACATTTCTATCTAAAATCTTTTTATTCTAATGTACATTTTCTAATAAAACGTTCTTTTTATTCTAGTGTACATTTTCTAACAAAATGTTCTTTTTATTCTAATGTACATTTTATAACAAAATGACATTTATAACATGACATTCCTAAATGAATGATATTTTTATATTAACATAACGTTTTAAATAAATGACATTTATAACATGACGTATCATTATTCTAATAAATGACAATTTAATATTGTCAATCCTAATTCAATAAAAGATGAAAAATTTATATTGTCAATTCAAATTCAACAAAAGATGTAGCGACCCGGGAATTTTGACACTTGAATCCCGGCGTTTACACATCTCTCGTCCAGAACTCAAGTATCGAAAACCCCAGAAAGCTATAAGAAAGAATTTAGAGGGTGAGATAAGAAAGAAAGAAAGTTAGAATAGAAAAAAAAAGAAGAACCAACACAACACAGAGTCTCACATCGCAGCGTAACAAAACATATTACAGAAATAAATAAACTTTATAGAGAGCTTTGAAATAAAAACTTACAATCATCATTGTACATCAATACACCGAGACAATTATAATAATTTGTCCTCGTATACATCACACAGCGGAATAATACTAGATAATATCATACGTCTGAACACCTTCAGCTCATCACTGGACTCCACAGCGTCCGACAACCTGAACCAGTACGACCCGGTCTAACCTGAGCATTACAAATACCGGGTCAGTCTGGTGAACCGGAGTGAGATAAACTCGCTAAGTTTATAATATCACCCATATTGATTTTAAAGTCAAAAATCATTTTGAAAGAAGAGGATAATAGTAAGACCAGTCCACACATAAACATAGACGGTCTTTACCTTATTATAACCCAAAACATTTTGAAATCATAGTTTATTCTGATATTATAATAGTGTCTAAATACAAGTAAATAACAATCTAGTGGAACGCTTGCATCTCACGCTCCACGTATATAGTATACAAACAAAATCGCGGGCGCTTATTGGAGGTTGGATTTCCGACTATGACAAGGTATGGGACCACCTGCTGATAGTGTATCTCTAGAGGCGAATACACTGGGTTCAACAAGAACGTCTTGCAACCCGGCCCACACATGACCAACCAATCATTTCGCTTGAGTGTATCGAATGTATATCACCGACAGTTGGGCTCAAACCACCGTTTCTTGAAAAGGGACAGCATCGATAGATTAAAGAATGAAATGGATTTTCTCTAGATAGGTGATTATGCACCCTAATGGGAGCGACCCACATTGCCATGCTGCCTGCCCGATTTTTTCATTTCCCAGTTGATGAGGCTTGAGGTTATAATCGACTTTTGGAACATCGAGCCATCATTTACTTTGAATGCCACATTGTCAGACCCGTCAAATCACTAATTGACGTCTACAAAAATATTCTGCAGCTAACAGAAATACATTTGCAAAAATCAATGTACGTGATTCTTAAGAAATACTCTGTCAGACATTCGTCCATACAAGTCATCCAGGAACAGGATGGCAAAAATCAATGTACGTGATTCTTAAGAAATACTCTGTCAGACATTCGTCCATACAAGTCATCCAGGAACAGGATGAACCGAAGACACCCTCCTACCACATCCTAAGAATCACCCTATAGATCAGTAGCGAGTAGTCCTTGCAACCCATAGATTTCAATACTGACAGAATCATTGTCAAAATATCTCTAGGGATCAGCTAGAGAAATCCAACAATAGTCCTTCCATTCATGAAGATTTATGGTCTTCAATAGCTCCATCTCGATTAGCATCTTCCACATTTTCGTATTCATTGGTCGGGATGGTTTTCGAATATAAATTCGATCCCGGTCTTTCCGTACCAACACGTTGGTAAGATTTTGATAGTCGGTTGTTTAACTATTAAGATAAACAATCAATAAATAAATCCATTGGTTCAGTACACAGCGTCATTTGGCCATTACAAATAGTATATCAGTTGTGATACCAAAATGATGTATCAGCTTCAATATATCAATATTCTCAAATCATTTACTTAGAAAAATATCTTAAAACCATATCCATTATTTCTTGTTAACTATCCTTTCAAAAACGTTTGTCACAACAATACTTATTATTTATAGTTGGAAATCTGATTCAGCTCATCCTTTTAAACAATCGTTACGATATCTTCTTTGTTTCGTTATTTGAACGCCACGATCGTCACTTCCCTTTTTAGTATAACCCATTCCAAATCCCGACTTCTTACTTTTTGAAAATATCGTTATATTTTCACAAATCTCCTTTTATTTTGCTTACTAGGGAAATATCACTTCATATTCTCAAGCCTTCTTTATTCCCTTTTTTTTGGGAATCCCATTACGTATATATTTCTAAATTCTTCCAATAACATTACCTATCATTCCTCAAAATAAATCACTTTTTACACCTTTACCATAGCAACTAATATCATCCTCCGACAATCCTGCAGTTGTTCAAGTTGGGGTATTTTAATTACCTCTCAGACCTTGATCAACAACATTCTTATCTTAAGATAGATGTCAGTTGCAATACCCAAAACCGATATTTATTCACAATATCAAACAAATCCCATTTAATTCTATCTTAATGAAACATCATCTTTTATTTAAAATCACGGATCTATACTTTACCTTTATAACTCCACTCGTTTAACCACTCTAATTTAGACTTGGGTTTTCTTTTTATTTCCATTTCGAAAACCCATTCCTAATAACTCTTTACAATAATATTCACTAAACTCGGGTTTGTAAATCCGTCAAAATCTTGGATTTCATAAATTCAGTTAAATAGAATCTCAAATAAGAATTTGCTTTAAATCGCAATTTATACTTAACTTATATTATCATTAATATGATTCCTTCAAAATATCATTTTTATTTTAAATAGACATTATCATTTCATAAATCTTTATTGCTCCTTTAAAATCCCAAGACTTCCACTTTGATCATGGTAATCAAATATCACATTTTATAAAAATGTTTACCTAACCATTAATTTCGTCCAATTAAATAAATTGATAAATTCAGTACCGTTAACATAGTTGACTTGGTCAACTCTAACACAATTAACTAGTCAATCAAATCTCAATTCATCTTTTCATCAAATTCAATTAATTTAAATATTCCATTTGATTATTTAAAATAATAATCAATCTAATATAATCTCCTTTTAAACTGTTAATTAAAACAATTAATTTTGGTTATTAAATATCACACTAGTATCTGCTCACTTGCTTATCAGTCTTGTACATATAAGCATCACTCAATTATTGAGATGAAGCACGTGCTTCGCACACGGATAGACTTTGATACGAAAAATGGTGATAAATATCTATGTATGTGGTTGGCTTATTTCCTTTTGATAAAATATTTTCAAATTGATATTTAGTTATAAAATAAATTTATACAACTTCATCTATATTGATTTACCTGACGGTAAGTCGGTCTTTATAAAACACTATACATTTTGGCCATGTGCTATAAATTCCCAACCAATATCACTCATTGGTTAATGACAAACAAACGTTGCATTCCTATTCAACGATCGAAATTAAATCAATAATTTAATCATATTGGTAAATCAGTTCATGTGATGATGATATGCAACTAAATAATCAATTCAAGTGGTGGTGACCAACCAATAATAATTCAAGCATCAAATTTAAATACGTTTATATTATTATAAACGTACCCAACAAAATCAGTTACCTTGTTTGGAAAGCATCGGTAAAAATAACGGTGTCATTTCATTTAAATTAAATAACCATTTAATTTAAATAATTGATATAAAAATATTTAACACGCATGCAAACAATCATCAAACAACCAATAATTAGCAGCCCTAGCATACAAATAATAAACCCGACCTATATAAAATATAAGTGGGGAACTGAGTGAGTTTAACTCACCTTGTTTTATTACATCGTTTGAACACTTATTTTTATTTAACTGAAACTCTCAACTGCGCCATCTCTGTTCAAACCAGTTCCAAAAAGTTACGCTTGTCGATATACTTCCGACGCTTCTGATCTTGTCGAATTCTGATAACAATGAACACGTTACTAAATTGATACCGTTATGGTTTTGATTCAAACTATTAAACGTTTACTTAAATTTTAATGTAATCACGTTATATAAAAAAATGATGGTCGCGTTAAGATGGGTTGAATCTTTAAACTAATTTGAATGTAAAATAAATGGTCGTGTTTAATACCTCATCTAGAAAATGCGAAAGCCTCAAATGAAAGTACCAGACACTGGACCAACTTCAAATGCCCTATACTCCTTAAATCCTCCCTGCATGAATACCTTTTCTTCCCATGCATGAAAAGAATCCTACCTTTTAAATCGGTTGCCACTTTCCCCTATACTGCTTACGTTTTCCATACCATTTTTTTTAAACTTCGAAAGCCTAACTGGAAATAACAACAGCTCACTAACCCCACGCCTATTCCCGCGTATGCCTCCTTCCCCGATGAAACCATCCAGCAAAAATATTCTTTAGTTTCCACGTCTTTCTTCTTCGTTTTTTTCTTTTCACACTTTTCAGTGCATGCTACCGAACAACAATGTTGCTTCCTTCAACGCCAACGACTGGATTACTCAGACCACCGTCACCGAGTCCGCCATCTCCCTCTTTGCCAAAATAGTAACCCAACTTCCCTGACCCAACTAGCATGTTCATACCCCATGCGCGCAAGTCAATGTCACCCACCAAAACTTCGCAACCGTAAGTAAAACTCCACCTAGAACCCAGCGCCAAACTCCATTTGATCCCTACCCCTTTGTTGACGTCGGAACCTCATCACGTCTATCAGCCCAGTTTCATTTTTCCATCCACAACCGCAAGCAAACCGAAATGACCACGACAGTACATCACCACTCTTTGCCTTGCATCACAGTACTAGCACACACCTTTCCAAAACGAACAGAACCGATCATCGTCGCCGAACCCAAACGCCGGAGCTCAGGCCATAGACAACCAAGGATGCGTTGACTCCCCTTTTATTACATTTTGTCCCAAGCTAATAGGCTTTTTATTTTTATTTTATTTATTTTCACATTGTTTTCGATTTTTACTTTGCTGTTGAGAGGAAAAGAGAATGGGACAATGCAGAAGAAAGGAGTGGAGTACTGGAAGAGAACGAAGAGTATGGTTTTATATAGAGAAGAATTCATGGTTGCCAAGTTTACGTGGGACGCACGCTTGAGAAGTTTGGCTGCCAAGAAAACCAAACTGCGTGGCTTGCAAGTCATGATATTTTATTTCAGTAGCTACAAGGCTAAAATAGGGTAGACTGATATGTAATTTCATTTCAACACCCATTGTCAAATGGACACTGTGTCGATGACGATATACACTAGAAAGTCGGTGCTTTGGGTTATTTTTATTGGGAGAGCGGTCCTTGCTATAGCACTATGATGTGGTACAGTGGCAGCAGGCTTGCTATGAAGTTGTGTCCACTTGTTTTGGTGTATGGAGGCCCGCCATTGACAAGGTAAATCTAGGTTTGCAGCAACTACTTGCATCTTCATAGTTTTCACGTTTCACCAACTTGGTGGTGATGGCACTTTGCGATGTCTGTTATTCATGAGTCGGAGTACGACTGTGGTGGGATCGTAGGAAGTTAACTTGGTATTTTTGTTTTTGGCTTTCGCATTTGGGAACGTTGACCGTGGGGGAAGATTCAAGTCATCATCTGTGCGTGGATGATCGTACTCAGCACACAGGTGAAGCTACGCTCTCAACGTGCTGCAGTACTTTGGTTCCCACCCTTTCTTCTTATGCTTGAATCTGTGCTCATCTTGGTCCAAAGAATAGATGATGTCAATTTTCAAGTCAATACTGCTATGAAATGTTCGGTCTTGAGCTTTCGTGTTCGATTTTGGTGTTGTGGTCCATTTTTCTCCTTAGCTATATCTGGCAACATTTGTTGTATATGCTAAGCATGTCATCTCTTTCCATTTTCGACATGTCTTCTCATCCTCGAGAGTGATGGTCATGGGCCACAGTTTATTGTCTTATGTGATGTGACTGAACCATCAAGTGGCTGTTTGGTCATATCATGGTACAACCTAGTGCTGACCTTATATTACTTGTTTTGAGTACTCATGCATGCCTATAATTTCAGCTATGCATTGCACTGTTCTGCAGTGTCATATATTATGCTTGAAATGTTTTATTTTTTTGTATTCGAAATGTTATTGCTCTTCCTTGTGGAGAATGAAATGTATTGTAGTCTAGTTATTTTATGCTAGCTCGAGTGTTGTAAGCCTATTAGGTAGAGTGGATGGAACATTATAAATTCCGTAAGTGATGGATAGTCCATCTTAAAAACCAATGTTTCATATTGTTAACTAATAATCACCTTTACTATATTGTATTTTATTATTAGTTATAATAAAAGGTATTCGTGGTCACCTTAAAAACTAGTCGGCTTTACCCAAAAAAAAAATATTTAACAACAGTGTTTTTTTGCCAGTTGCGATAAATGCATATTTTAGTGAAAATTACGGAGGCATCCCTATTATATTTTCATATTGTAAAGCCGATCCCTGTCAAAGTTTCATTGTAATCTGGTTCCAATTTTCTAGAAACAAAGAAAATTATTTCTGATATGTTAGCAACTTTTACAAATAATTGCTGATACGTAAGCAACTTTCACTGGTAAAGATTCACTGCAAATCCTCCCCATTGTTTTCCAGAAACAAAGGAAAAATTATTATTGAAATGTCAGCAACTTTTATACGGTGTACAGAAAAGTGAAAAATTATTGTTGAAATGTCAGTAACTTTCGTAAATAATTGTTGATATGTCAACAACTTTTATATCGTGTACAGAAAGTTGATGATATGTTAGCAACTTTTATGAAATGTTGCTGATATGTCTGCAACAACCGGAGTTGAAAAAAACAGGGACCAAATTTACATTGAAATTTAGTGAAGGAAGTTTCATGCATTTTAAACCTTAATAAGGATTTGTGCCAAAAGTACCTTTTTATTTCCTGCTAGTTGTGGAAAACATATTCTAACAATTGATTTTTCTAGCCAGTTACAATAAATATATTCTTAACAACTTTTAATAGTTAGTACTAATTAATAATTATTAATAATAACCAATAATATACACATAGTGATTAACATTTAATAAATGGTATCCAATTATTGTCATGAAGTAATAAATACTGATTAGTGAATAAAAAGTTATATTTTAGTAACTAGTTATTACTATTAAATAATAAATAAATAATATTTGATAAGTAATGATTAAAACATATAGTTAATGATTAGTACATTTAATAATTAATTTAAATAATTATATGTAAAGTATAATTAATGATTTCTAATCAGAATGTATAAATAATACTAACATAATACTTTCTAAATATTAATTATATTCAATAATTATAAACAACTACTCATATATTTCATTATTTACAATTTATAATGATTGAGTATTGAATAATGTTCATAAGTATAATGACAAAAACTTCGGCACAACCATGGAAATGGCGACCAGATCTCCACATTTTCCTTGATGTTCTCCTGTTCGCTCTTCTTCCTTTTCAGTCCACGCTTATTTCCATCTCCATCAGATCTAGCTTTAGCTATGCCTGGGCGTTCTCTATAAGAGCTCCTCTCAACCCTGTTACCAAATCTCAGATCTACAATGTCTCTTGTCCTTTTTACTTGCTCGTATAATTATGATGATCTACAAGGGCATGTATCTTGCACAGAAACTCGAGCACATTAGTTTTATGCATCATCTATGTTCTTTCCTCCATTCCTCACAACGAGACTAAATTTTAGTTGAACTTGGTATGGTCTAGAGTGGCTTTGGTATTGTGATTATTGGTGAGTTTCGGCGTCGTCTGTGATTTCCTATTTCTTGCGGTTTGTGTCTCCTGTAATTGGGTTTTAAGTTCGAATGCTTGTTATTGGACCTACTTCTGTTTAGTTTTGATGTGCATTGGAGATGTCGAACGTGATGTCCTATATTGGTGCACCACCACCTTAGCCAGCATACCAGTGACAACTTTGCTACAGGGTATCGTAGGAGGAAGCTGGTGTTGTGCCCTTCTTTAGGTTCCTACATCTCCTCAAGATATGTTACCATGTCATGTTGCCATGAAATAAGCACTGCTGTACAACTCACCTTGTTGAGGGTTCCTGAAGTTCAATTTGGACTGCTCATTGTTGTACTTTCCACAATTTTGTTTTTTGTGAGTTTATATGTAACTGTCTTGTGTTACTCTTCCTGTGTAAAGATTTTGTGATTGCTTAAGCAATTGAAAATGTAAAGTTTTTCATGGGGTATTCCCTACAAACCTTTATTGTAATGCTTTGGCATGCGTGGGGATAGTTCTTTGTAGTCTGGGTATTTAATCTAGCTCTGGCTCTGTAAACTAATCCATTACACCAAAACAGGGGATTCCCAAAAAGTATAAGTATTACAAATAAATTTTGTAACACTTTTAAGTGTTATCAATGGCCTATGGGGAATTGGCCAGCCAAATTTGTAACACTTATAAGTGTTACAAACAGAATAATTGCTAAACTTATAAATATTGGAACTGTAAGATATTGTAACACTTATAAGTGTTACAAACATATTCATTGCTAATACTTCTAACTGTTAGAACAATAAGATATAGTAACACTTATAAATGTTACAAACATATTCATTGCTAACACTTATAAATGTTGGAACCAGAAGATATAGTAACACTTATAAATGTTACAGACATATTCATTGCTAACACATATAAATGTATGTATCATCATCCTACTAACACTTATAAATGTTGGCATACATAAATTGCTAACACTTATAAATGAGTATAATATGTCTTTATGATTTCCAATCACATATATAATTAAACATATCAATTCAATATAAGATTTATTACACTTTGATATTTCAAATTCAATAATGTCGCATTCTCATAATGCTCAAATATTTGTTACATACTTCTAGTTTCAAAATACCATAATATTATGTTCAAATTATAAAAAGCAATACAAAATTTTACTAAAGATACACAGAATTTTAGATACTGCGAAGATGAAATATGGACCATATCACAAAGCCTCCATCTGAAAGGTCACACATATTTGTTTTCTCGTTTCCATTACATTCCAAATTCTGTTTCTTTTCCTCCTCCTCCATAAGTGTCTACAAAATATAAATGCACTCATTATTACAGAAATAACAAATTGCAAAACTGGTAAATAACAAGTGTATTTGTAAACACAAAACTGGGTGGCCGACCTAGTTTGCAGAAACCGAGACTCGACTTAGTGTGCTAACCTAGTCGCCTCAGTTTGCGAAACAAAACTAAGTCACGAATCTGTGACTTAGTTCGCGAAGTGAGTCGGGTTCACAAACTGAGTAGCCAACTCAGTTCACAAACTGAATTGTCGCGGCTCAGTTCGCAAACTGAGTCAGCAACTCAGTTCGTGAACTGAGTCGCAGTGACTCAGTTCATGAATTGAGTCGACGACTCAGTTTGCGGCTCAGTTCGCAAACTGAGTCGCCTCAGCTCAGTTAGCAAACTGAGTCGTCGACTCAGTTTGCAAACTGAGAAGTGGAAGGAGGATGGTATGGGTGTTAATTTGACTGCAGTACTTTGGCACTTTGCATGCATCACCTATCTAATTAGACATAGTGGGTAGCATATGTATAAGGTATTGCATGGTATCCCTCTTGGAAAATGGAGCCAAAATAAACATTAAATATGATTAAGAATAACAACTGAAAAATAGGGTTGATGTATTATATATGATCAACAGAAATATATATATACACACACACACACACACACACATATAATGTCAGGCCGTAAAAATAGAGGATATTATATCAAAAAGGCATAACCACTATTTACAAATAAGAATAAGGCATTAATAGTTGAAATCATGTATTTATTATTAGATAAACACTGAACACTTACCGACAGTCGTACTGAAGTAAATCCAACTCTACGAAAAAATAAACACGGACATAATTTTTTTGGAGTTTAGTGGGTCAAAACTCATTTTTACTCATGGTCTGTTTCATTAAGGATCAACAGAATAATTATGATTGGGCAGCTGAAGTGAACTAAGGCAATGATAGTTTGAGTAGCTCCAACATTTTTGATGCACAATTCGACATGATACTTGTTGTTTCATAATTTCTCATATTTTGTGAATAATATTCAAAATTAGAAAACGTTAAATGAATCAAACAACATCTAAGTGTAATGGTTACTGACTGATGATTTTGGTACGATGTTCTACTTTGTATGGCAAAAATGCATGAAACGTGAAGTTCGAAAACCAAATTACATCGAACATCTTTCCACTAAAATGTTTCTTACACAGCTTATTTTGTTTATTTATTTAGGTTTGCGATCATGATCAATTCAATTGAAAATTCCACCTCCAGGCTGTTATAGTAATGCTAGTGTAATATAGTCCACAATATTATATTTTGGAAATAAAGCACAACATCAGTAGATTTCCCACAAACGAAAACAAATATACATAACTGGAGTTGTATAGGCAGACATGTCATGGAGGCGGAATAACAAAAGTGCATGATACAGCTAAGCAATAATGGCGAAGAGGGAAAAAACACAAATAGTGTAGATAGATATATTTGTGATATAAAGAAGCAAAGCGAATGAAAATAGATTGTAGTAGATAGTTGCTACAATAAAATCATGCACTTTTGAATAAGTTGTAAATTAGTTTATTAAATTCATATGTTGTTTCCACGACTACCATTTGTTCGGTCTATTATGCTCTTTTGAATGCAAAACTCATTAGTATATTAAATTATTAGTAAAAATATATATGGACAATAAAACATGGCTTAACATATAACAGACTATAGTATGTTTTATATTGTATAGATTCTATAGACCATCTACATGGTGACCTTATCTGCTTTAAATCATTGTTATCAACGACTATAATGTCACCCATCAGACTTGTTGATGGCGCATAATTTATTAATTTGATAGAACTTCAAGTGCTTTCCTTGCTAAGAATGCCACTTTCTCATTAAGAAAATCAATTTTTTATTTGAAATATAATTCCTATTATTCACCGACCAATTTTACCAATCAAGTAATCAAATTTTAGCATTAGATTTGATGAATACAAATTTATAGTTAACATAATGACTGAATACAGTGCAATAAAAAGGTCAGGTATAACCATTTATTTCACAAATTTGAATTGCCTATTTTCATTCTGTGCCTAAGCACAACCATCGATCAAAGACGATAAAATCACTGCTAATTTTGATCAAATCATTCACTAGATCTTAATTAAGAATATACTAGGTGGATTAATATAATTCATTTGATATCGATAACAGCTATTAAACATATCAATCGAATTATTTACAAAGGAAAATTTTAGTTATTTCAATTTATTTATGGGATTTGATGAAAATATTTCAGAAAAAAATGATTAAAATTCATATATGAAACAAAAACGGGTACTTAGATTCATTTTTGCCAAACTGTAAAAAAAAACCGTAATAACTCTATCTTAGGCACATTGTTGATATAGCTCCATATATGCTTGAATCACTGGTTGCATCAATAGTTAGGATTTATCAAGCATTTCTTAAAATTCAAACATTATATAAATAATGTAGATCTTTAAAAGGAATGTATAGCCCAACATATAAAACCTACATGCCTACAAGGATATGCCCATTGTAATCATTATGCAGTAATGTTGCATGTTGAAATATGGACCACGTCTACAAAGTGTCAAATATAGGAAGACAACTACTCAACAACAGATCTTATGTGCACTTGTGTATTTGAATGTGTAAATTTAGTCGCATTGTAGCTTCCAAAAATCTTCATTCATCCGTCGTACATAAATATCATGGTCGGGAATGATCAAGTATAGTGTGTCATTATTTTGTTCGCACAGATGGATGCAATAGCAACAATGTCAGAAGACACTTAGTTATCTAATAGAGCATCAAGTAGCAGAACAGTTAGGTGACTACATTTATATATGCAGTTAGAATTTAAATTAGAAATCTTACCCACAACTGACATTCACGTGTGCGCAAAGTGATCGATGTGCTTCTTGTCATACGTCAAGCCTTATACAATATTGGTAGCTGTAAACGTAACCATAAGATAAGCACATAAATATGACCTCCTACACGAAAGCATATGTACCCTTAGCATATACATATTTCTTTAAAATTCCAGTTCTAATGCATAAATATTTGGTATTCACAGTCAGTGGATATATTAATTGAAGACTGACGACAATGTTCAATGTGGATGGTTCGTAAAACAATAAGTGAAAAACTACAGGGAGTGTAACACAGATTGCAAATTGGGGAATATAACCCATGAAAACAGGGAATAAGGAAATGAAAGAGGAAGAAAACCAATTGTAGGGAATTGATATGGAAAAGCAACATACTATACTTTCATCAGCTATTGCAATCCCAATGAAAATACAATCATGTTCAATACAGTAAAAAGAGAAACCGAACAAGAAGAAAAATGACAACAAATAGTAGAAACATGGTACGACATACATAGATTTAACTTGCAAATAAGAACCAGGGAACGTCTAACAGTTCAAACAAGTAAAGCACGTAAGTTGATTTGGGATCATATCATGTGGTAAAGTTGCATATTTCACTTTTTGTCATCTCCTGTTTTTCTTAGCATCTCATATTTATGGAAAAAAATGGTATATGGTTTTTCAAATGTTGGAAAATGGAGGTAATGAATGGTTACAAGAAAAAGGAAATCAATTTTGATACTACAGAATATAAAAAGCATAAATTTTTGTTTTACAGTCTCACGTGATAAGTGGAAATCACATAATGAAAAATCTAAAACACCTGAAGTTGTATTTTATGTTTTGCGAAGATCACAATGTATTAAAAATATATACTCTTGTTTCTAACCATATCATAGTTATTGCATAATTTCATTGCTATGAAAATATAAGAAGTAAAGAATAACCATAACCTGTAGCATTCTGAACCCATGTAAGCGAATCTCGGAAGACCAATCTGTCCTTATAGGGTTTAGTGATGTGTTTGCTAAGTTCCGAACATCTCCACATTTCATCAGCATAAAATATATCCTTAGAATATCAATATAACAAAATGTATCAATTTAAGGGAAAGAACAAGTAATGGATAAAACTGTGTCAGCAGATCTACCCATTCAACTGTCAAAGGAGGATCCACTAGTTTCGTAAATTTCTGCCTCAAGATCTTTGAAAGACTTGAAACTTTACAACTAGTTCACTTTATTTTATGTGAGTATGCGACATACATCTTAAAACATTTGAGCAAGATAGCAATTTTTCCTAGCTTAACTAGATGATGCTTTTAAAATTAGAATTGGCCAATCAATTGAAAATCACTACTAAAATTAATGCTTGTACATATACTAAAATCACTACTAAAATTAATCTATCATCATTCAACTCTATTTTCTCTTATTAGAAATGTTCCACTCTATATATACAGAAAAGTATCACAGTCCCCATAATTGTTATCACAACCAATCGCGTTCAGTGTGTACTAACAGCTAAGAAGAGACAAAAAACATGCAAGGTATATCTAAGTGATTTATTTTGAAAATAGAAATCTAAAAAATTGAAATATCAAACTAGCCTATAAACTAATAATTAATCATCCACCCGTGATTGTTTGTAGATTGAATAGGAATAAAACAAACAAAAAGTGACCATATTTAAGCTTTAAATCAAGTCTTAACTGATAGTAAAATTTGATCTTTATATGGCGTCTAGAATTTTATAATAACAATTATAAAAAAAACTATAATTCGAGAATAAATAATAAAAAAAATTAACTTTCGAATAAATAACTCAGTCCAATTAAAGCACATAAATTTGAATGAAGTATTGAAAAATACACATCGAAATTTTAATCCATCATTATACTCATGTTTTAAGTACTGTATTAACTATTGATTACTTTATAATTATGAATAGTTACTCATACAACACTACCAAAATGTTTTAATCCGAATTTTGTGAATGCTACATAACCTGATGAATAATTCAATCATTCACAATGTATTATTCAAGCAGTAATGCAAAAGTCTGCTAATTTAAACATCAATTTTTGAATTCGACATGCACCAACACAGTCAAAATAATTCACATGAAGCCAAAGTGCAAAATTTTAAAGAAGATCAATAATAACAGCTAAAATGAATCACTGAAGTCATACGTAGAAACTAAAGTAGGTCAAACCTTGCAAATCGTTCACCTGAAGCCAGAATCCAAGGGTTGAAATCGTGACTCCCTGAACTCAACATCGATTATCTTGTTACCGGCCCACACGAATCTAAAGTCAAAAGTTGAGGAGTCGATTCTCTAAAGCCATAGTCGATTGTGATTGCCCAGATTCGATGCCAAGGACTCTGAAGCCGAAGTCCCCAGATTTGCATAGCACAAGTGGTGGAGTCTGAAGCTGTGAAGTCGATCAGAAATGGATAAGAGAACATTGAGAGAGGAATTGAGAAATAGGGTTAGAGATTGATCGCCATCGTTTTTTCCTTATCCCAAATAAGCGGCCAAGCAAGTTCACAAAGGAAACTAGAGAGGGATTAGGGTTGAGGGCTAGAAACACTAGTTTGTTTACCTTTTTGCACTTATGCATCATCTTAATTTCAGTTTGACCAACACATATAAGTGTTGGCAATAAAAAAGTTATAATTATACATTTTTGGTGACACATATTTAATATAGCAACACACATTAATGTCACTGGTCTACAACACAAATAAGTGTTGGTAATTGAAAAAAATAAATGTTACTAAATGATCATTATGGTGTAGTGCAAGTTGCAGTGGACGATCCACTATATAAACCATTTGTAGTAGGTTGGTAACCTGCCAATCTCCTATACATTTTGTAATTATATTTTTATAATAATAAGTGTTACAGATCACTACAAAAACCGATCGACCTTGCCCAAAAAAGAGCATTAAATAATTTATAATTATTAGTTATTATAATAATCAATAATTTATTATAATTAATAATAAATTTTTACTCAATAATTATACAAAATTAATCATCAATATTATATAATGAACAATTAATATTATATAATTAATTATTAACATTATGTAATCATTTATTGAAAAATATATAATTAATAATTAATAAGTACAATTACATAATTAATAATTAAATTTTAGTAACTAACATTTAATGATTAAAATTCAGTGCTTAATATTTAATTAATAAGAAATATGTAGTAACTAAGAAACCATATTTAATAATTAATGTTTAATAATGACTAAATATACTGCTATATAATAATTAATTATCAATAACTATATAAAACCTTATTTTGAATACTTACAAGAAAATGGCGAACAAACGATTCTCCCCTCCTTTTCAAAATTCAAATATTCTGCCTGAACCACCACACACCGTAACTGCAACCTCGCCTTCTCAACCGACTGCTCCTTCTCCACCGCAGATATATGCAGAGGCAGTCACAACCTTTCCAGCATTCCTCCAACCAAAAAACTTATTTATGCCAAACCTTCAACCATACATGTCATCTTACCAGAAACTACCTTCAACAAATCGAAAGAAGCCTGGATTAACACTGTGGTTCTCTACCCAATTGATTTTCGTTTATCGGTACTCAAATTGAAGGAATACATTTCTAATGTTTGGAAACCAACTGGGCAGTATTTCATTCATATTGGGGCAGATTTTTAGTTTTCCATGTAGTTTAAAGAAGAATAAGACTGCACTCAAATACTTCAGACAACTATATATTTATACCATGGTAAGCTGTTACTGGTTGATTCATCGCATCCAGGATATGATTCCAAGAAATACAAGATGGATTCAGTTCATATATGGGTGCGACTATTAAACTTAAACATGGTGTGGACAAATGAAGCAATATTGATGATCTCTAGTTATATGGGTGAACTTGTTCAGATTGATGAAAAAACCTATTCCAAGCAGTTCACTACATATGCTATAGTTTAAGCAATAATACTGAGACTCAACTTCCAACTAAGATTCCAATGTTATTGCATATTGGTATTACAAAGCAGATTGATGTTCACTATGAATTTGTAGCCCTAAGTGTCAAAAATGCAAAATATTTGGTCATAGGGTTACAAAAGATGAATTATGAACCATAATAGGTACCAAAGAAGAAAAAAGGCATTCCTTCCACTTCTACGTTTCATTCACTTGCTTCAAGAGATGAGGCTTTTGACCATATAACACAAACAAAACCATTTACTACTCCCTTGGATCATCTTAACTTCCTGGATGATGGTCTGCCCACCCATATTTTGCCTAATTATTTCGAACAAGTGGCCGAGTATATTGCAGATCCTTCCTCTGAAGAAGACATTACGGATTTATCTCAGTATGTTACAAAAAATGAAAACTACTTACAACAATCCAAAGATAAGAAACCAGTGTACACTTCAGCTCCTCCTAAATGAACTTTAAGGAGAATTCCTCCATCAAATGACATTCTTGACGTGGAATGTTAGGTGTATGAATACACCCCTAAAGAATTGGTGATGTATTCATAGTCCTAACTAAATTCAAACCAAGCTTGGTTTATTTGGTTGAAAATAAGTTAAATGCCCCAAACTTAGACATGTTCCTAAGAAGACTACTTTCCTAATGGGATCATCTTACGAACAATGCGATAGATAGTTCAGGTTGAATTTTGGTTATTTGGGATGCTTCTTTATGAACCATCTCAAGTACTTCACCTCCAATCAACATGTAACCACGCTTGCAGCAAACACAAAAGGTATAAGCCTATATGTTATGGTGATATATGCTAGTAACTCCTTATATGGCAAACAACATTTGTGGGATCATTTAATTCAAGAAGCATCAATCATATCGGATGTTTGGATCCTAATCGGTGACTATAATCATGTCTCCTCATTTCCCCGTTCCTTTCCAACACCTAAGAGTGTTTACTTATTTCTTACGCCATAGTGGTTTAACTGAAACTAGGCCTTTGGGGTTTTGATCTTACCAAGAGGAGGAAAGGGATTGCTATAAGTATTGATAAAATCTTAGTCAACAATTCTTGCTTCACAAAATTTCTAAACCTGAGGGCATATACCTTATCCCAGCTTTCCAGAGACCATAACCCCTTATTACTTCACCTTATCCCTACAACAAACCAAAAAGGGTTTCCTTTAGATAAAATGATTGGAATATTCATGCTGGATATCTGGAATGTGCCCACAGAGATTTGCTTGCTGAAACATAGAGGTACCCCAGCTATAACTTCCATGCTAAGTTATTTTCTTGTAAACAAGAATTGAAACATTGGAATAAGTTACAACCAAAGGAGGATGAAATTATTAAATAAGCAGAGAAATTTGTTAAAGATTTGGAGTATCAAGTAGACCACAATCCTCTTGATCTTGACACATACGAAGAATATACAAAAGCCAAACATAATTTAATAACACAACAACAATTTAAATTTTGGAGTATGAGACAAAAGATAAAAAAAGCATGGTTACAACAAGGGGATTTTAACTCCAAGTTATCTTTATGCCAGGATGTCTACAAGCAGATTGTAACACCCTTCATTTTTAATATAATTAAAAATATGTAAAAATTTGTGTACATGCATAGATAGGTAAATAATGGTGATGTATAATGAAAATTGATTAATAAGTGGAAGAGAAAATTAATTCGATAACAGTGTGCGTAACGGAAAAGATGGTACTTAATTTAAATATCAGGAATTAAATAAAAACGACATCACCATTGCGTTCGTCTCGAAATTCTTCTTGAAATAGAGTCCAAGTTTGCATAAATCAGACTCCGTATGAATGAGCTATGGCCTTTAGAAGATTCAACAAAAATTCAAAACAATTCGAAATTCGACCCATGCAGCTGGGCGAGAAATTTCCTGCCAAAACCAGGAAGGTCAACCTGGGGGTCAGGTCGACTAAGAGGTCGACCTTCCCCTAGGGAGGTCGACACGGAGGTCCACCTATCCCCGGATATAGGCGATTTCAGCTCCTGTGACGTGTTTTGATGTGCTGTACGGGTCGGATGGCTTCTAGGTCAATCTAAGGGCTCTAAAACACTCTCTACACCTATAAATACATAGCAAGACCTAACCCTAATTCATAACAATTCCTTAAGACACCTCCATGTCGCCAAGCTTCAACCAAACATGGCCGCCGCCCCAAAAATCTAAATTATATTGCAAGTTCTTCATCAACTTTGGAGTTTAATCAAATCAAGTAGCAAAGTTCTTCATCAACAATTCATGCTCTTCACCAACAATCAAATAAAAAGATTAAATCAGCGTTCTACATTAACAAATCGTTTATTTTCCCCAATTCAGTCAAGGTGAGTGGAATTATAATAAACTTGTTGTATAATAGTATTATTATCGTTCATCATTCCCTAGTTATAAATTCAATTCAAGATTCATGTTATAATAATTGTTCTTTTATTCTCCTTCCCCTTTTTATTTTTGGATCTAGGTTATCTCGAACCTAGACGAAATCTTATTATACATACGTATGGTTGGAATATGGAAATGTTGGGCATAATCTATTTTATGCAGTCGAGGAATATAATTTGAAATTTGGGCAATTGTTGCATAACAATTATTATTGCAAATATTGGAACAATTGGCAGAATTTGTTTGTGACTTGAAATTAAGCCTAAAATGTGAATTAGATTATATGTGTAAACGTGGGGAAATATATTGGGAAATATTGATTTTAGGAAATTGCTTATAATGAGATTTTGGAAATTGGCATGTTTGGATATGAATAACATGGAACTGGTGAATTTGGCTATAATTCAGTAATTTGGGTAAAAAGATTATTTCACGAATGGTTGTATAAGCAAAGTAGAAATGGGTTAAGTAGCACTTGACATATGAATAAACTTAACCAACATATAAGGAATGATAGTAACCTGTTAGGAACACATGTATGGAAAATTTGGAATAATAGGTATAGCCTATTAACGGGATTATAAGCATGAACATAAATTGGGTTTTTGGGTAAAGCTTGAATTTGAGACTTGGAAATTGGATATGTCGTTAAGATCCTAGAAACATAATTAAAAATGAATACGTTGGACAAACCAAGTTTTTATGTAATTATGGAACTCGACACATGACATGAAATTGATAATTGACATATGACATCTAGAATAAACACGAACATGCTTCTGAATTGATAATTGACATATGACATCTATAATGGACATGAACTAAACATGAAACATGGCTAACTTGAGGTTAGAATGAGTTTGCGGTGTAATCCTACCCGAAACCGCCCGGCACATCCAATGACAGCAAACAATAGGTTCTAATGTGAGAAGTTAGTCATAACGTGCTTGAAACCCGAGGTTAGATTGAGTTGTGGTGTAATCCTGCCCGGAACCAATCGGCACATCCAGTGTACTCAATAATAGGTCTAATGTGAGTGGTTGGGCATTAACAATTAATTAATGCTAATGACATATGCAAGTATGGTAAGGTTAAGTCAACATGAAATTGTAGACAACACTTAACCAATTTGACTCGATCTATGGGTAGGTTAAGTCAACATGAACCACTAGATAACACTTAACCAATTTGACATGATACATAGGTAGGTTAAGTCAACACGAACTGATAGATAACAGTTAACCAATTTAACATGATATGTGGGTGGGTTAAGTCAACATGAACCGCTAGATAACACTTAACCAATTTGACCCAATATATGGGTGGGTTAAGTCAATGTGAACTACTGGATATCACTTAACCAATTTGACATGACGCGTAGGTTGAATTGAATACGTGATTGGGGGTTAAGTCAACTTGGACACATGGGGAAACTTAACCAATATAATAGTGATTGACATAGAAATGTGTTGATTTTATGCTCTTATATCTTATCTTTTGTATATAAATAAATATTACATGGGTATTGTTTTGTTACTTTTGCAGATATTCCAACCCAGCCCGCATGCAACCAGAAAAGTAGAGAAATGGAGATCAAATTGGTATATATTTACATTTTGAAGAATTGTAGATGAAGATCTCACATCTAGTTGCTGTTGGACAAGAAAATGATTGGTAGAAAGACCTAGAATTACTCAAATCAAGGGAAGCTTGTCAAAGAACCAAGAGGAAAAGAAGAAAGGCCAAAAATTTAATAGATTTAACTAAGGCCCATTTGAAACTCTCATTGTAAACTCTTGTGTGAATTCCCTAAGACCGATCTATCATTGTATTAGGGTTAGGGTTAAGGTTTGGCTATCTATTCTATAAATACCCTTGTAATGTCATTGTAGCCACTATCCTATCCAATCACATTCCTGTATTCCATTACTGTAATAAAATTTCTCTTCTTCTTTTATTTTCTAGTATTTTTTAGCAACTAGTGTCATCTACCCGATTAGATTCGGTAGCGTACTAGTTGTATTTTACATTTGTTTCATTTGTGATTAGTCGTTTGATTAGTATCAACAACAATCCTAATTTACTTTTTATTGTTCTTCTTTTCCTGCAATTTTACTTTCTGCATTTTATTTCTGTTTTGCATTTTAATTTCCAATAGATAGTTGTGATTTGATCGTCGGTTCAATTAGATTTGTTCTGAATTGGATCGCAATTTCAATTTTTATTATTTTCAAAAACCAACCTCAAAAATCATCTAACTCGCCCAAGAGATTAGATAAATAATTTGATTTTAATTTACTTCCCTGTGTACGACCTGTATGCTACACACCTGTGCGCTTGCAGTAATTTAATTTAAAATTCGCGCTTTTCTGATTCATAGATTAGCGACGATCAAGTTTTTGGCGCCGTTGCCGGGGAGGTAACGATTGAATTTTATTATTTATTTAATTTCCGATTCGTGTTAGTTTTATTTTTATTTTATTTTTTTCCTTTTATGTTCTTTATATATAGAAAAAAATCTTGATTTGGTATATCAATTTGATTGATACTATCATCAACTAATCAAGAAACAAAAAAATCTTGTTGTTTTTTCCTTTTATTTATTTCCTCTTTTCAGTTCTTTTTTTTTGTTTCCATTTTTTTCCCATCTATTTATTTGCTTTCCTTGTACAAATTCCTTCTTTCTTTCCAAGATTCAAAAAAAAACCATTTTCCTTTTTCTATTTTTTTTTATTTCCTTGCCATCTTCAACTGAAAGCTCTCATACAAAATCGCTCCCTGATCTATACATCTTCCCCATCCCCAACATCAATCTCCAGTCACCATACTACCATAAACCATACACTGTTCAGCCGTCATCACCTCATACGCACCACTGTAGATAATACCACAGCATACCCTTCTACACGTCCAAAGCCGTCACAACACACTCCACGTCCCCTGCCACAATCAGTTCTCACCGATCCCTAACCAACACCAACCTCTTCTGAACTGAAATCATCAAACTCTTCCCTAACCACGCTGGTAAACTCCACTGTCACTGAATCCCTCTCTAGCAAGTTCAGCACCTCATCACGCCAGACCATTAGTCTGCCCATCTCCAAACTCCACTGCTCATAATCCATTTTCCGAAACACCACAAAACCGCAACCTCAACGAATTACACGCATCCCTGACCATCCAGAAACCGGAATCCAAACAAACATATTACACGCATCCCTGACCATCCATCAAATACTGCCATACCGATCTCCTCGCAACTTCATCAATAAATCCATCCTTCTGTCCACTTCATCATCAACATACCCTTACCTTCACCAACATCTACATCACAAGCTTTCCACCCTCAAAAGCAAGCAGTCCAAACTTCGAGACCCCAATTCGACTCAAACAAAATCACATATCCGAAAAAATACTCGGATTCGATTCAAAGACTCAAACCATTAACCGTTCTTCAAGTCACATACTCGGATCCAGATCCGCAAACCCCAATTTGCCAAATTCCGAAACCAAGTACTGCCAAAAATCGCAATACATAGTCCCTCTTTACCATTCTCCACTACCTCACGTACACAGTCCCTCCGTCACGTTCACCTCCAAAAACCGTTCATCACCCTTACGTCCAGACTTTCCCAGACCATTCACCAGTCTGAACGCCTCATTCGTCCACCAATCCACGACGATCTGAAACCACGCATACATCACCAACGCTAACGATAGCTTCTACACCCAATTCAATCTCGAACTCCGAACCCATCCCATCTAAAAACAATCGTTCCCTATTCGGATCTGAAACCGTGAGTTTTTGTTTTATGGGAACTTCAAAATTGATGCGCTGGCCCTTTACCTTGCGTATATATTGGTTTTGCCATATTTGAATTTAAAAAAATCAAGGGTGGGTTGACTGTCTTGTGATTTTATTCGAATTTGGTGAATGGAAGGCCTTATTTTAATCTAATGTTTGGTGTGCTTTTTTTTTTTACCTTGCGTGTGACATTTTGTGGTTGCTAGGCTCTAAGTTGAGAATCCTTTCGAATTGGTTTTTATTCTTGTTTGTTATACTTGCTCTCTTCTCATATAAAAAAAAGAAAGAGGGAGAGACCAAATTCAAAGCGCAAAGCGAGAGATAGAGTTCAAGCAACAAAATCAAAGACACAGGAGTCGAGCAAAGCAAACACTGAAATTTCAATCGTTGAAACTACTCAAATTTTCTGGACGGACCGCCATACCCCCATAGTAAAATTTTCTTAACTCTATAGGTTCTGCGGCTACTTTGAAAATATAGAAATTGCTTGTAAAAATCTTCTGTAGGGGCAGCGGCTTGCTTGTACAATATTTTCTGTTTTGTGACTGTTTTGTTCTGTGACTATCCTGTGACTGATATTTCTAATCTATTTGTGAGGCACGAATTTACATACCTGAAATAATCACTCTCGTCGCTTTTTCATTTAAAAAATTGATTTGATTTTTAAAATAATATAATTGAAAAGTGGTGCTTTGTGAAAGTGACCGTCTCGTATAATTGGATCGCGGATATATAGTGGTTCAATTTATTGAACTATTAGCAAAAGAGGTTGCATACTACCCGTAAAACATTGGTCGTATCCCTTAGTATTTATATTATACGTGAACGACCATAAGACCCTCTTCCCCCTTCTAATTGATTTAGTTAATTAATAGAGCACCACTCAGTCTTTTGTACTATTTTGAACTAAGAATAATTTCTGCCTTCCCTTGATTGCATTCAAATTTCTAATTCAAAAAAATCTCTGAGGGAAATGTGGGATAATAATCGGAGTAGACGTCCGCTTGCAGAGTATGATTTTGAATTACAACTCATGAAGCAAGATTTTCTAAAATTTCTTGAGCCAAATGTCAACAATTTTCAAAATGACCAACATTTTCAAAGTTATGATCAAAATAGCGACGTCAATTCAAATTTCAATAGTTTTGATTATGGGCCACATCCGTATCAAAATAGTTTTGAATTCCAATATAGCTTTGATCCACACCAATATGGGGTTGGAAACCAATTCGAAAATAATTTTGAAAATGATTTTCAAATCGATCATAATTTTGAAAATTACGACCCATATCCACATCTTGAGATTAACCAAAATTGCAATTTTCCTTCGAATTTCAACAGTTTTGGTTACGAACCTAATTTTCAAAATCAAAATGATTTCCAATATCAATGTCAATTTTCTGAAAACTCAGATAATCTTGAGAATCAAGAAATCCAAAACGAGAGCTCTCAAATCAACGATCGTCTTAACATTCTTAGAGAGAGGGAAGAAAGACTAAAAAAAAGGCTAATGAACTTCTTTGTTTATTGACATCTTTGAAAGAACAACGAGAGCAACAAAATCAAATTCAATGCGATGAATCTGGAAATAATCTATTCTTTGCTGACATTGAAAATTTTCAGATTACAACTTTGGAAATTGAAAATGACGATCTAAATGAAGTTGTTCACAATTCAACAAATGATTTAGACTTTAATTCTTTTCAGGAAAAAGATTTAAACTCAGATTTTGATCTTTCTCTTTCAGGCTGTGAGAAACTTGAAATTCTAGGAATTGAACAGAATAAAAATGTTGAATTTTTCAATTCAAATTTGGAAAAGGATTTTAACGAACATGAATTCTTTGGATTGTATGAGGATGAGTTGCCAAATGAGGAAGAAGTGGATTCACGTCACGAGTTCGAAAATTTTAACTTTGAGAAAATTTCAAATGAACTTGAAATTGTCAGTGTCGAAAATACGTTGTCAATTAATGACGAGAAATGTGATCACATAGTCTTGAACAACACTCAGAATTCAAATTTCACTGAATTTATATACGATCACAAATTTTTGAAAAATTACACTGATAAATTTGTTGAACACATGAACTACTTTTGGAATGTTAGCTTTGTTGAAAAACTTCATGTGAGGACGACCCTGAACATTCGTTTACTGGACTATAAATCGAGGTATAAAGATGAGATGGTCTTCAAAAACCTTTGCTTATTAGAAAACATGCCTAGACATAGTGGGAATGGGACTCATCGAGCTAGAACCAAGTGTGGGGGAAAAAGTTGGTGGAATTCTTTGCATCGCGTGCACCACAAACACATATATCATTGTACATATGATCCATTCTTACATATAGTTAGATTGCATTTCATTCTACAAATAATTTTGCATCTCATTCACCTTTGGGTACGATCTTTCAAATTTAGGAAACGTTTACAGTATGGACACTGTTTAGTTCTAGTGTGGGGGGGGGAGGGAGGAGTCTGCATTGCATCCTTTTTATTTTTATTTTCATTTATTTTCTTTTTTCATTTCCATGCAATTAGGTAGGATCATCATGCATTTAGATCATACTAACATGCAATTTTTTTTTTTGAAACATGACTCATTTTAGTTTGATACAACAAATAAGTTAACAATTATTAGTCAGTTTATAGTATTTTTTCTCTCAACTTAGATCGAATAAGAAATATAATGACAGGTTTAATTTTGAGGGATAATAGTGTAACCGGTACATAGGGAGATTCTTAGGTGATGGCCATGAAATCTATTCTATATTGTAGACTTTGTTTAAATAAGTGGAGGACTTAAAATACTTATATTGGCTTTTCGAATCTTTAAAACTAAGTTGTGTTAAGTTGAATTCGCATAACTCTCTTCTGTGCTTATAAATTCAATAATAATAGTAATCCAAGGGTATCCAACATTGCTTGTATATCTAGCGTTGGTGTGCAAACCCGCCAAGCTCTATCCGACATGTTGTTGACAAAGTCAGCGTTGGAATATCTTGGTCTCATTTTATGAGATTGGACACCTAAGGATTACCGACACGTTGTTGACAAAGTCAAAGTCGGTCTGCACAATCCGCCAAGCTCTTTTCCCACTCTCCGTTAGTCCGCGAGGCAGTGCATGGGTGGTAAACCTTGGTCTTTTAAGTTAGGTGTATATACTTAATCATAAATTTTAAAATTTCATAGAATAAAGAATAAGCGATGATGCCCAAACACTTCTTAACCTTATTGATTTGACTAGCTATACATGAGAAAATAATAATACCACTTTGCAAACTGTGCCAAGCAAACTAAGAATCTATTTCATGGCTGCACTATGTTATCGACCGAACTAACTGGCCAAACTGGAATTTAACATTTGAAAACTTGATTTATATTGAAATTTTGTGACAAGTTGAGGTATTTAAAGTACAATCAACTGATTAGAAATTGTTAACTTAATATGTTGTACCACTTTCCTGAAATAAGTCGTGTTTTCATTTTTCGTTTTTATTTGCATATGTCCATTGCATTCATGTAGTTACATTAAAGCCATATCATACTGCATTTGGATTTTGTGGGTAGTATCCACTGAAAACCCTCACGAGACACCACTCGTCCTACTAGGGGCACCTAGAGGTTTAATGGCTTGTTGCATACGCTCAATGCAATCGTGTTTCCTACGAAAGTGTGACCTATCTAGTCTAGCTTTTCATTTTCTTTGTTTTTCTTTCTGTTTACTCGAGGACGAGTAAAAGATAAGTGTGGGGGTATTTGATTGACATAGAAATGTGTTGATTTTATGCTCTTATATCTTATCTTTTGTATGTAAATAAATATTACTTGGGTATTGTTTTGTTACTTTCACAGATATTCCAACCCAGCCCGCATGCAACCAGAAAAGTAGAGAAATGGAGATCAAATTGGTATATATTTACATTTTGAAGAATTGTAGATGAAGATCTCACATCTAGTTGCTGTTGGACAGGAAAATGATTGGTAGAAAGACCTAGAATTTCTCAAATCAAGGGAAGCTTGTCAAAGAACCAAGAGGAAAAGAAGAAAGGCCAAAAATTTAATAGATTTAACTAAGGCCCATTTGAAACTCTCATTGTAAACTCTTGTGTGAATTCCCTAAGGCCGATCTATCATTGTAATAGGGTTAGGGTTAGGGTTTGGCTATCTATCTTATAAATACCCTTGTAATGTCATTATAGCCACCATCCAATCCAATCTCATTCCTGTATTCCATTACTCTAATAAAATTTCTTCTTCTTCTTCTTTTATTTTCTAGTATTTTTTAGCAACTAGTGTCATCTACCCGATTAGATTCGGTAGAGTACTAGTTGTATTTTACATTTGTTTCATTAGTGATTAGTCGTTTGATTAGTTTCAACGACAATCCTAATTTACTTTTTATTGTTCTTCTTTTCCTGCAATTTTACTTTCTGCATTTCATTTCTGTTTTGCATTTTAATTTCCAATTGATATTTGTGATTTGATCGTCGGTTCAATTAGATTTGTTCTGAATTGGATCGCAGTTTCAATTTTTATTGTTTTCAAAAACGAACCTCAAAAATCGTCTAACTCGCCCAAGAGATTAGATAAATAATTTGATTTTAATTTACCTCCCTGTGTTCGACCTGTATGGTACACACCTGTGCGCTTGCAGTAATTTAATTTAAAATACGCGCTTTTCTGATTCATAGATTAGCGACGATCAAATAGTATCAAAGCAAGGAAAAGTGGGGAATGATAAGATTAAATAATAAATAAAGTTATCCTGGGCATAATAAATGAATGTGACTTAAGATGTAATACAAGACTCGAAGGGTGGGACGAATTATACCCTGAAATAAGTTAATCTAAGTTGGAAATGTGGGAGAACATCCGTACACTATCATTTGATAAAGAGAACTTAAGTCATGCTTGAATTCATAGGTAAACCTTAGTTAAAAGGAACTAAGTAACAAACCTTAGTTAAAGAGAACTAAGCAAATAAAGAGAAAGAGAATTAAGTAGTAAACCTTACTTAAGAGGAATAAGTTTTAAACCTTAGTTAAGAAAATGAATGATTAAGAGAAACTAAGTAGTAAACCTTAGGTAAGAGGACTAAGTAGTGAACCATAGTTAAGAAAACGAACGATTCAGGGAACTAAGTAGTAAACCTTAGTTAAGAGAACTAAGTAGTAAGCCTTAGAAAAGAAAGCCAAGTAGAACACGAGAAGGAGAGAAAGTCCGTTTGACCAAGAAGAAGGCTTCAACGATCTGGGTTACGAAGCACGCGGCTACGAGGGGATGTGATGGTGCTCTTGGTATCCCTCTGTGAGGTTGCATATGATCCTCTTGGGCTCATAGAGGTTAAGGTCTACGTTAGAAGAACCAAGAGTATGTCTTGGTTGCAATATAAGGCAACCTAAAGACTAGGATGGACCAGCGTGAGGCGGCGATATCTTGTTTAGCCCTGTGATAGCACATCGTTGTCTACCTACCATCTTGAGTCAATCGAGTACGTGAAGCGGAAAGGCGGAGAACTCCAATAGACCATATACTTTCTATCTAGCTATGGGTGAGGTTTGGCCAATAGGTTTGTGGGTCATAGGGGGCCTGCGTATAGTTCTCATTCTTGATTTTCTGGGGTGCATTTCATTAGTTGACGGAGGGGTCAAGTGGGACCATAGTCACACACAGATAGAAAAAGGCCTTAGCATCTGCGTCGACAAATAACTTAAAGCTCCCGATCGAGTTCTGTGTTTCTTGATTTGCCCTGCGACGGGACTCGAGCCGCACATATAGAGGACATGTGCAACTAGACATCGATAACGATTCACGACACGTACGTGGGGAAAGTCTAGGAACATATATCGCTCTGGGTTATGTGTCCTAGACAAGGGGGCATCGTTCGATAGGTAGCATAATCCCTAGTTGGACCTAGGTCGCATAAACCTTGAATCCGAGAAGCGTTGAATAGGTAGCATAAACCCCAGTGGCCCTGGGTAGCATAAACCCTGGTTGAATCTAGGAAGCACTCGATAGTAAAGCTTAGATTAGATCTAGATGATACATGGAATCTAGCAAGATCGAGAGTGGTAGTCCAAGCGATTTTGAGAATGGTGGCACTATACTAAAGTAGTATAGATTTACATGATGAAGCCCGTATGGCATACGACAAGTGACTGTATATATACATGGAAAGGATTAGACGAGTTGGGGGTATCTACATATACGTTGTATTAGGTTAACCAACTAGTGGGACATGAGTATAGCCTCGAGAGCTAATATCGCGAATAACCTAATAAGCAAGAAAATATAACTGAACGGTATATGTAGGATAATACAGAAGCTTATTCTAAGTCCACTCACACAGAACTTATGTTCTGACCCCCTCCTCATGACATACTTCCAGGTTAGGTTCATGACAAAGAAGATATAGCTTTGGATACTAGTTTAGCAGTATTGTTAATAAGGTAAAGCAATATTTGAATATTATACTTTATTTCCTTCCACTGTGAGATGCTCTACGAGTTCTGACATGTTTCTTTATCTCTGTCTTTTTCTACAGGATACCAGAGCACCCAACTCGGGTTTCGATAGATTGGATTTTTGAAAAAAAAATCGGTCTGTCGGAATTCGGGTTGTTACATCTAGTATCAGGGCGAGGTTTAGTGATCTTAGGGAGATAACGAATGAACGTATTTGTATTTTCTAAAATATAAATATATTATATATAAAAGCCTAAATCCATATAGTAACCCACTAGACATGAAAAGAGTTGGGATATCTAGTTTGTACACTAAGGAATGAACATAGGAATTTGGAAACCATTTGGTGGTTGGGAAAGTGTACAATATGACTTCAAGCTAGAGAAAGAAAAGTATCCCATAGGATGGAAACCGAAATATTAGTATTTCAGATTAGTGGGTTTAGATAAGAAACCTAAAAAACTAGAAAAGGTTGAAATATGGAAAATGGATTAGGAATATATATAGTTAAGAGAATTGAATTTGCAAAAGTGCCTAGGAAAGCCTACTGAGTTGAAGACCCGCTTTGAGTCTAACCAATGATATGCTTTTAAGAACTTGAATCTGTAAAAGAGTTTGTGGTATTTTTCCAAGATTTAATCTTAAAAGTATTTTGATAAATGCATGATGGGTTTTAAAGTAAAGTGGGGTATATTGTGTAAAACAATGATTTCTTGTTTTAAAAGAATTCTCTCATGAAAAGGTGCATATTATAGAGCATGTATAGCTCGTTAGTTTTCATATATGAAAGGATTGAAAAGAAATTTTGAAACCTCTATTCTGATAACAATAAATTTTGTTTATTGTTTTAAAAAATAAATTTTCGTTGGGTGAACAAAATAAGCGGTAGAGTGTAAGAATAGATTAGATTCTTGCACCTTAGCAGCCAAAATTAACATTGTAATTAGAAATAATGTAAGCCCGATAGTTATCCTTGTCTACTCCAGCTTTGTGGTTTGAAAAAAAATGTTTTGCATTTTTATATTGTGAGAATAAAAAATGTTTTGCATTTTTATATTGTGACATGTTTTTATGGTTTGGCGAAAACAAGTTTTGGAGAAGAAAATAAAGTTTTAACACTTTTAATTTTTTTGAATGAAAAATGTAATGAAAAGAAAGGAGGCCAAACCATGTTTTAAAAAGAATGGAGTAGGTAAGGATTAGTGCCTAGAATAGAACGAGAGAAAGTTAAAGCAATGAATTAAACAATTGGAACCAACTAGAGATTGGTTGAGTTGAGTATTTCTCTGAGTGTCAATCTGATGTTGATTTCGGTCTTCGGGGTTGATATCTACGGAGTTACTCTCTTGCCAATTTACAGTCAGGGATTAGCTAATATTAAACTAATGGAAAATTTCCCGTAGAATGCATAAGCATTGAGAAACCTAGGTTTGTTGCTGGAGAAAAAGAAAAAAGGATAGGCTAGTAATACACAGCAAGAACTAGTAGTGACTACTAAGTAATAAAGGGCAAGTAAGTGGGTAGATCCTGTTGTGTGGACTCGCAATTGTCTGAGATGACAAAGTCCTAAGATTCTTGGCCCATAGTAGTAGCTGTGTAGGATGCTGTTTATTGAAAACAGAAAAAGCTTATTTGAAATAATAAACTTAAGTGATTGGATTAAGTCAAATAAGCTAAGAAAGAGAAAAGCCTACCTAACAAGGAACAGTAAATTCAGTAAGGCAACAAATGTGATGGGTAAAGAAAATGGAAATCTTAAGAAAAAGATGAATAAATATGAATTTTTTTTCCAAGACAAGTGGAAAAAGAGAAGAAATTTTCTTATGTGGTTGTGCTTTGATAGGAAATCTTCATAGAATAGTCATATAAAAATCCAAGTACAATTAGAAAAGAAAAACGGAGGATGTGAATTTTTCCATTTTATATCTTTTCGTAACATAAGGAAATCGAATTTCGAAAATTAGTTTTTTCCAAATTTCGAATTTAATGATGGATAGTAGGGTTTTGGATGCGACAATTGGGTGAACTATGCTCTTATTCTATAAGAGTGTGGGAAAACTTGGATGAAAAATATTTTGATTTTTCAAGAATATTGCATTCATATAAAACTGCAAGTATATTTAGGATGTGAGCATTATGTTTTGAAAGAGTTTTTAAAATTTTCATACATACAGGTGGATCCAAATTAGGCATACATACTTTACTATGACGTATCTCACTTTGCACATGTGCACAATGTTTGCAACAATTGGATGCACACTTGATGGATGGATTTTGCGAGGGGTTATCTATTTTTACTCTTATCTAATTTCGGGGACAAAATTCTTTAAGGGTAGGAGAATGTAACACCCCTCATTATTAAAAATATGAAAAATATGTGTATATGCATAGATAGGTAAATAATGGTGATGTATAATGAAAATTAATTAATATATGGAAGAGAAAATTAATTCGATAACAGTGTGCATAACGGAAAAGATAATAAAATAAGGATACTTAATTTAAATATCAGGAATTAAGTAAAATGGACATCACCATTGTGTTCATCTCGAAATTCTTCTTGAAATAGAGTCCAAGTTTGTGTAAATCAGACTCCGTATGAAGGAGTTATGGCCTTTAGAAGATTCGACAAAAATTCAAAACAATTCGAAATTCGACCCAGGCAGCTAGGCGGTAAATTTCCCGTCAAAACCAGGCAGGTCGACCTGGGGGTCAGGTCAACCAGGAGGTTGACCTATCCCCAGATCTAGGCGAATTCAGCTCCTATGACGTGTTTTGATGTGCTGTACGGGTCGGATGGATTCTAGGTCAATCTAAGGGCTCTAAAAAACTCTCTACACCTATAAATACATAGCAAGACCTAACCCTGATCCATAACAATTCCTTAAGACACCTCCATGCCGCAGAACTTCAACCAAACATGGCCACTGCCCCAAAACTCTAAATTATATTGCAAGTTCTTCATCAACTTTGGAGTTTAATCAAATCAAGTAGCAAAGTTCTTCATCAACAATTCATGCTCTTCACCAACAATCAAATAAGAAGATTAAATCAGCGTTCTACATCAACAAATCGTTTATTTTCCCCAATCCAGTCAAGGTGAGTGGAATTATAATAAACTTGTGGTAAAATAGTATTATTATCGTTCATCATTCCGTAGTTATAAATTCAATTCAAGATTCATGTTATAATAATTGTTCTTTTATTCTCCTTCCCCTTTTTATTTTTGGATCTAGGTTATTTCGAACCTAGATGAAATCTTATTATACATACGTATGGTTAGAATATAGAAATGTTGGGCATAATCTATTTTATGCAGCCGAGGAATATAATATGAAATTTGGGGAATTGTGGCATAACAATTGTTATTGCAAATATTGGGACAATTGGCAGAATTTGTTTGTGACTTGAAATTAAGCCTAACAGGTGAATTAGACTATGTGTATAAACGTGGGGAAATATATTGGGTAAATATTGATTTTAGGAAATTGGGTATAATAGGATTTTGGAAATTGGCATGTTTGGATATGAATAACATGGAATTGGTGAATTTGGCTATAATTGAGTAATTTGGGTAAAAAGATTATTTCACGAATGGTTGTATAAGCAAAGTAGAAATGGGTTAAGTAGCACTTGACATATGAATAAACTTAACCAACATATAAGGAATGATAGTAACCTGTTAGGAACACATGTATGGAAAAATTAGAATAATAGGTATAGCCTATTAATGGGATTATAAGCATGAACATAAATTGGGGTTTTTGAGTAAAGCTTGAATTTGAGACTTGGAAATTGGATATGCCGTTAAGATCCTAGAAACGTAATTAAAAATGGGATATGTTGGACAAACCATGTTTTTATGTAATTATGGAACTCGACACATGACATGAAATTGATAATTGACATATGACATCAAGAATAAACACGAACATGGTTGTGAATTGATAATTGACATATGACATCTAGAATGGATATGAACTAAACATGAAACATAGTTAACTCGAGGTTAGAATGAGTTTGCGGTGTAATCCTGCTCGGAACCACCCGAGACATCCAGTGACCGCAAACAATAGGTTCTAATGTGAGAAGTTAGTCATAACGTGCTTGAAACCCAAGGTTAGATTGAGTTGTGGTGTAATCCTGCCCAGAACCAACCGGCACATCCAGTGACCGCAACAATAGGTCTAATGTGAGTGGTTGGGCATTCGTAATTAATTTATGCTAATGACACATGCTAGTATGGTAAGGTTAAGTCAACATGAAATACTAGACAACACTTAACCAATTTGACTCGATCTATGGGTGGGTTAAGTCAACGTGAACCACTAGATAATACTTAATCAATTTGACATGATATATAGGTAAGTTAAGTCAACACGAACTGATAGATAACACTAAACCAATTTAACATAATATATGGGTGGGTTAAGTCAACATGAACCGCTAGATAACACTTAACCAATTTGACTCAATATATGGGTGGGTTAAGTCAACGTGAACTGCTGGATAACACTTAACCAATTTGACATGAGGCATGGGTTGAATTGAATACGTGATTGGGGGTTAAGTCAACTTGGACATATGGGCAAAATTAACCAATATAACAGTATCAAAGCAAGGAAAAGTGGGGAATGATAAGATTAAATAATAAATAAACTTATCCTAGGGATAAGAAATGAATATGACTTTAGATGTAATACAAGACTCAAAGGGTGGGACAACTTATACCATGAAATAAGCTAATCTAAGCTGGAAATGTGGGAAAACACCCGTACACTATCGTTTGATAAAGAGAACTTAAGTCATGCTTGAATTCATAGGTAAACCTTAGTTAAAAGGAACTAAGTAACAAACCTTAGTTAAAGAGACTAAGTAACAGAAACTAATATCAAACCTTGGTTAAGAGAACCAAGTAATAAACCTTAGTTAAGAGAACCAAGCAAATAACGAGAAAGAGAACTAAGTAGTAAACCTTAGTTAAGAGGACTAAGTTGTAAACCTTAGTTAAGAAAACAAACGATTAAGAGAAACTAAGTAGTAAACCTTAGTTAAGAGGACTAAGTAGTGAACCTTAGTTAAGAAAACGAACGATTCAGGAAACTAAGTAGTAAACCTTAGTGAAGATAGCCAAGTAGAACACGAGAAGGAGTGAAAGTCCGTCTAACCAAAAAGAAGACTCCAACGGTCTGCGTTACGAAGCACACGGCTTCGAGGGGACGTGAGGATAATCTTGGTATCCCACTGTGAGGTTGCAGATGATCCTCCTGGGCTCACAGAGGTTAAGGTCTGCATAAGAAGAACCAAGAGTATGCCTTGGTTGCAATATAAGGCAACCTAAAGACTAGGATGGACCAGCGTAAGGCGACGATATCTTGTTTAGCCCTGCGATAGCACGTCGTCGTCTACCTACCATCTTGAGTCAATCGACTATGTGAAGCGGAAAGGAGGAGAACTCCAACAGACCATATACTTGTATCTAGTTATGGGTGAGGTTTGGCAAATATATTTGTGGGGCATTAGGGGCCTGCATAATGTTCTCATTCTTGATTTTCTGGGGTGACTTTCATTAGTTGAGGGAGGGGTCAAGTGGAACTATAGCCACACACAGATAAAAACAGACCTGAGCATCTGCATTGGCAGATAACTTAAAGCTCCCGACCGAGTTCCGTGTTTCTTGATTTGCCCTGCCACGGGACTCGGGCCGCATATATAGAGGACATGTGCAACTAGATAACGATTCACGACAAGTACGTGGAGAAAGTCTAGGAACATATATAGCTCTAGGTAGTGTGTCCTAGACTAGGGGACATCGTTCGATAGGTAGCATAATCCCTAGTTGGACCTAGGTCGCGTAAACCCTGAATCCGAGAAGTGTTCAATAGGTAGCATAAACCCCAGTGGCCCTGGGTAGCGTAAACCCTGGTTGAATCTAGGAAGCGCTCTATAGTAAACCTTAAATTAGATCTAGATGATACACGGAATCTAGCAAGATCGAGAGTTGCAGTCCAAATGATTTCGAGAATGGTGGCACTATACTAAAGTAGTATTGATTTACATGATGAAGCCCGTACGACATACAGCAAGGGACTGTATATATACATGGAAAGGATTAGACGAGTTGGGGGTATCTACATATACGTTGTATTAGGTTAACCTACTAGTGGGACATGAGTATAGCCTAGAAAGCTAATATCCCGAATAACCTAATAAGCAAGAAAATATAACTGAATGGTACATGTAGGATTATACATAAGCATATTCTAAGTCCACTCACACAGAACTTATGTTCCGACCCCCTCCTCATTACATACTTCCAGGTTAGGTTCATGACAGAGATGGTATAACTTTGGATACTGGTTTAGCAGTATTGTTAACAAGGTAAAGCAATATTTGAATATTATACTTTATTTCCTTCCGCTGTGAGATGCTTTACGAGTACTGACATGTTTCTTTATCTCTGTCTTTTTCTGCAGGATACCAGAGCACCCAACTTGGGTTTCGATAGATTGGATTTTTGAAAAAAAAATCGGTCTGTCGGAATTCGGGTTGTTACAGTGATACTCTAATGATATACATGCTCTCATCAAAGAAAATGGTGAATTTCTCCTCAAACTTGAAGACATAGAAAGAGAAGCAATTTTCGTACTTCACCGATTTGTTCAACGGCCCAGCATCTGGTGATTTTCCCAATTTCCAACCAATCTACACAATCAACCCACAAGGTCAACAACTATTGTTAAATGAAATCACAATAGAGGAAGTTAAAGATGTTGTTTTCTTCGTGCATGACGACTCCAGCCTCGGACCAGATGGTATTAAGACCAAAATTTTCAAACTACACTGGGACGACCTTAAGCTTGATTTGCTAGCAGTTATAACAGGCATATTCAACTCTGGTAGTGGTAAACTTCTTAGGGGAGTAAACCATACGTTCACCACCTTAGTGCCCAAATCAAATAGACCCTCCTCCGTTACACAATACTGACAAATATCCTGTTATAATATGTATTACAAAGTGCTAAGCAAGGTCCTTTGCTATAGATTCAAACATTTCTTACCCTACCTTATTTCACATAACTAGTGTGCTTTTATTTTGAGTGAGTACACCGGAGAAGATATCCTACTCACTCATGAGCTATTGTGAGATTTCAATAAAGCTGGGGTGGCCAAATTATGTGTGAAGGTGGATCTCAAGAAGGCCTGCGAATTGATTAGACGGGAGCTTATTTGCCGTATTATGCATCGTATGGGATTCCCTGTTCACTTCATTAACGTTGTATATGACTGCATATCAACTCCTACATTTTAAATCATGATTTAGGGTATCCCTAAAGGGTCCATTACATCTACCAGAGGAATACGACAAGGCGAACCACCATCCCCTTATCTCTTTGCAATAGCCATGGAGTACTTCACTTACTTGATAATTGAAACCACTATCAACAGGCTTTTCTTGCCTGCTTCTAGGATAACACCAATTATAACTCACGCCCTCTATATTGACCACTTAATGGTTTTTGGTAAATCGACTTGAATTTGCGCAACAACTTTACATACTATCCTTTCAGTCATTATGTTGGTCTTTCTTTTAACAATGCTAAAACTAAAATTTATTTTATAAAACAACTACTAATACCCAGACCATACCATCCATATTTGGTTTCCAGCCTGGTAATTTCCCCATTAAATACAAAGGTGTACCACTGCCATTAAACTACCTTTGCTCCAACGATTTATAGTCCTTAATTCAAAAAGTCCGGGATAATGTAACACCCCACATCCGTTAAGGTCACTTACAAAGGTAATGCCTTAACCTCAATGGAGCATTATGAGTAATGGAACAGAAATATTACAAGACAGATATATAAAAAATAGCGGAAGGTAAAGTAGAAGAACTTGAAATCATTTATTAAATATAATTGTTTACAATAAAAGCCCATCAACTTCCAATACCCAATTACATAGCTAAAATAGCTGTTTTGCTCAAAAACAAAGAAGCATGAAAATAAATTGTAGTATTCCCCAATAAAGCAGTAAAGCAAGCCATAGCCAAGAGAAATCCAAGCAGCACATGAAAGAGCCTTGAAGCTTGGTAAGATCCGAACTAAGCTGTATTCCCACCTTGCGAACCGAGGGGGGAACGAAAGAAAAAGAGGCGAAACAAACTGGGTCAGTCATAAAGACTGAGAAAGTCCTTGTGGCATTTAGCATAAAAACAGGTAAATATAACATGGCATGAATAAACTGAAAGTAAACATAAGCATGACGACAAGATAAGCTACAAGCACGATAACTAAGAATAACATCATAGGATTTCTGTCATGTATAACATTGCAAGGTTCCCACTCAAGATGAACTAAGTATAGTTTGACAAGATTTCTATCAAGCATCGCAAGATTTCTCTGCTTCACCATTAAAATGATATCTATTTGCTCTGCACCACCTAACTAGTGTCCCAACTGGTAATCTATATAAAATGATAAAATCATAACGTGATCCCAATCCCTGAAATTAAGGTTTCTTTCACATGTACATCTATTATTTATTACCTAGATCTAATCTAGGGTTTTCTATCGAGCGCTTCCTAGATTCAACCAGGATTTATGCCACCTAGGTCCAACCTAGGGTTTATGCTACCTATTGAACGCTTCTCGAATTTAAGGTTTATGACACCAAGGTCCAACCTAGGGATTATTCTACCTATATGTGTCATACGGCCCCCAAAGATTATAGATACCTATGCTGGTCCCACCATGGGGTGTACCAAGACCCATGGTGGCGGCCCGTCGCAATTCTAGAATACATAGGTTATAGTACTGGTGCCCCCAGTGCCCTGTTTGTCTGCTCCAAAGTGTGTGCACGCCCGCACTCCGTTAGAACCTACACTGTTGCACCCACCGCCGTCGCTTTGACCGCTTACAATCAGCCCAGTAATCGTGCCCCACCCTGCCTAGTTTCAGGGTACCATGATTGCTAATTGGGTTACTGCTGAAATGAGTCCCTGTTACTAGGGTTTCCTACTGGCTAAGTTTGTGGGCCTATATTTACTAATATTACCCATCAATCCAATATGTACTTAACCCTCTTCGTCCATTACGTTAAGTTGGTTAAGTGTTCTCTCTTGTTTTACTTAACCCTACCACACATCATGTTATATCGGTTAAGTGTTGTTCCTTGTGTTACTTAACCCTACCGCAAGCCTTGTTATACTGGCTAAGTGTTCTCCCTTGTGTTAACTTAACCCCACCGCATGTCATGTCATATTGGTTAAGTGTACATTGACTTAGCCCACCTACTTATCATGCTGTGACGGTTAAGTGTTACCCTCTGTTGTTACTTAACCTTACCATGCATCACGTTATATTGGTTAAGTGCATGTTAACTTAACCCCATCCACCAGTCATATTATAATGGTTAAGTGTCATTAGCCTAGCCATGTTACTTAACCCACCCATTAATATCATATTGGTTGAGCCTACACTTATAAGTTTTACATGTTCTTAACTCATACCGGTTAGGTCCATATTTACATGTCAAATTTTCATGTCATCCCACCTAACCCTCTAACCATACCCACGTCTTATTATGGTTAGTATTCCTTAATTCATTCATTATGACGAACGAATCATGACCTCTCACATTAGACCGTGCACTTTGTGGCCATTGGATTTGTCGGGCGGTTCTGGGTAGATTTACACCACAAACTGGGTCTAACCTCGTGTCATAAACCGTTACGCCTACAATTTGGCCTTCGACCTCTCACATTAGACTGAAACTTTGTGGCTACTGGATTTGCCAGCCGGTTCCGGGCAGATTTACACGACAAACTGAGTCTAACCTCGTGTCAAAGGTTCATTAATGGTCGTATTCCACCCCAAAACCCCAATATCAGTTCATGTGCTTAACATATAGAAATGTTCATGGTTCACGTTTTTGCCCCAAAACGTATTCCCAAATTATTACCATAATTCACTATAAGGTTATGCCAAGTTATAGCCTTTTATTTACAATACATGCCAATTACCCAAAACCCAACTTAGGCGCGTTCATATTAAACCTCTACTAAGTCATAAATTATCATATATGTTTCAACTCCAAATTTTACATAATTAACATATGCCCAAGTTCTAGATTACATGTAAATTTTACATATGCCCAATTCGTACCAAATTTACGTATGTTCAATTTATGCCGTCTTACATGTATGCCAATTTTATGCCATTTTACCACGTCAAGTTCTAGCCAAAATTACATGTATCAAGTTTCATACCCAATAAACCCAAATCATGATTCATGATGTAGTTGTCCCAAACTATAACCTTTTTATTACAATACATGTCAGTTGCCCAAGTTCATAATACATGTTTATACCAATTATCAAGTTTACGATTGCTTTCATGTTCAAATTCCCAATTCTACATATGCCTAAAGAACATAAGCCCAATCTTTTGATTTAATTTACATAGTCCTAAACTCGTGATTTAATTTACACGCCAATTCATGTATTGCCAAACTTGCAATTTCAATTATATTGACAATACCCAAATATCAAATTTCATGTTAATGGTAGTAATACCCAAATATCCAATTTTTATGTTATGCCATCAATTCCACACATATATCCCACTATGCAATATTCCAATATTTCCCCCGTATACCATCGCACGTATATCGTAGTTTAGGCCTAGGTCCAAAATTGACCTAGATTCATCAAAAGAAAATAAATAGGAGAAGGTAGAATTTTGCATAAAAATAAAAATCAGAGAGAAAAACATCATCACAGGCATAAAGATTACAATTTAGTAATAATATCAATATGAATCAAGAAAAATGATTTACAACAGGCTGAATAGATCATAAACTAGACATGGGAATAAAGATAGACAAGTCTCAAAACTCAAGATCTAAGAAGCAACAGAAATAGATCGATAAACATACTTAAATCCAATTTCACTTCATCACATGCCCATATTATATTTAAATATTTTAATCTGAAAATAGCTAGAACTTACAGGGCATGGCTAACGAATTAAGAACTGAAATTGTTATAGAACATTGTAGTAGTGTTGATTTATTGTTTGAACCATTGTTGAAGCTTTGTTCTTCGAATTGATTTGAGTTGAATGCTTACGCTTTAATTTGGGGGCGGCGGCCATGGTTCAAGAGGGAGTTTAGCAGCATAATAGTATAAGAATGATTTGATATGAATTAGGTTACGTCTAAGGGTGTTTTTATAGGTGTAGCAACTAGTTTAGCCCCTTAGATTTACCCTAGAATCAATCTGGACCATCAAAACATGTCTCAGGCTTCAAAGATGAGTTCTGGGTCAAAACAGGCCGACCAGGTCGACCTGTAAGGGGGGGAGGTCGACACTATGGTCGACCTGGGGGGTAGGTCGACCCTATGGTCGACCCCCTGGTCCAGTGCTGCCTGAAAACTGCTGAAACTTGTACAGGCCATAACTTCTTCATGCGGACTCCGATTTTCGAAAACTCCGACTCTATTTCATGTAAAATTTCGAGACGAATGCAATGGAGTAACCCGTTTCCCCTGATTCTGAATTTAAAATTTAATTCTGCCTTGATTTCTTGTTTTAACATGTTATAAAAATACGGGTTGTTACATTCTCCCCTCCTTAAAGGATTTCGTCCCCGAAATCTTCAAGTTAAGAAGAATGTGCCCTACCATCCAATCATCCATCTACTCAATCATCAATCATAGGCATCCATTGTCCTTAAGAGATTTCTAATGCTATATGAACATATGCAGAAAGTGTGTGTATATGTTCCTTATCTAATGCAAATGATCAGGCCTGATTGATCTTCCTAATGCAAAATATGTTTAGTGCCATGAGTCCAACATGTATGCAAATAGCCCTAATCACATAAACACTATATGTGTGCACAAACATCCATCCATATGCAACATCCACATGATAACACATTCAATTTCATCCATCAACAAGTATAAACACTCATGCATATGCAGTATGAAAGGTGACGGAGCCGATCTAGTGTCTAATGTGCATGTATATGCATCCACGAGCAACCACTAGCAACCGCTTGCAACCACTTGCAACCATCAATCATAGCATGTCTCAAACACATGTTTAACCCAATTGTTCCTACCTAAAGATATAGTCGAAAGATAAAAGAAAGTAAAAACTTTGTGCCCATTAGGCAATGTCAAAGCTGGAAACCTACGTCACATATATACTGATTAGGAGAAGAACTCCCTAAGCACCAGCCCGAATACCGAAATCAACATCAGGCTGACACCCAAAGAATTACTCAACCCAACGGACACCCTCATGCCCCAACATGTATTACTAAAAGAAAAGTCATACTCCTTATGGGGTTTGCAACAGAAATAGGATTGAGAATAGGACCGAGAGAATATACTTAAAAGATAGTATGCAAGTAAGCTCTACAGGAAAAGAGGGATCAAGGATATACTCTTATAAAGAGATATAATGTGCATATCTAGCCTTCAGTTTTCTAAGCCGCATTTCCTTAAGCTTAACTCCATTGTGCTTTGGTCGTTTTTAACTTTACAATTTCGTAGCTTCTTAATTCTTGTTTCCAAAATATGAGTTGGAGCTCATTTCACTGTCGCCTCTCATTCCACTTTCATTTATTCTTTTTTTTAGTATATTCGGCTCAACATAACAGCGTACTCATGGTTTCATGCAAGCTCTCGAAAACTCACTAGTGAATCCTGGATCTCGTTTACTTATTATAAGGTATTCCACGCAGAAGAACTATCTCTTGAAAACAAACAATTGCCAACCATGTTGCCAAATGTACTTACTAAGGTGATTTTCTATGACTCATGCATAAGCGAAATGAACCATTCGCCTTAGTGGCGAACACTACTCGAGTGGATCAATAAATGTATCAAGAGATTCTAGGTAACTAAGCATGGCAGAACCGTAAGGGTTACACTAGACTTCGAGGGCATTACCAAGGCAAGTCAAGAATCTAACTACCCTCTTTTCATACTCAAGAATGGCACCATTACTGGATAACCACTCCATCCTTAGAATCAACCCATAGCCCAAAAAAACATAAGCATTACTTCTAAACTCAACACTTAGCATAGACATTCCCAAATCCAAACAAGTCATGAATAAATGAGCCGATTCCCTAACAGGATTTGAGAATAAAATGGAATCCTCTACTACGCTAGTACTAAGGTGCAGAGACTCAACTATCGAAGTAGAATTAAAAGGATGCGATGTACAAAAACAATGTTCCCACGGTATGATAGAAAAGAGAAGCTAAACTTGTAACGGAAACATTACCACCTCTCTTAGGTATGCTAGTAGTGAGAGCATACAATTGCCCTCTCGACGATCTTGTTCTTCGCCCTTGTCCTTGTCCTATGATACTTATCTACATGTCCCTTTTTACCATACCAATGATGTTCTTTCTTGTCATTGGTTTTATTATTCTTTTACTTTGACCTCTTTCCTTTCACCTTTTCCTCCTTCGTGGATTAAGCCATATCAACAAGTTCCTCCTCCTTAGGCTTGTGTTCTTTATCCTCATTCTTACTATCCTTGTATAGCTTGTTGTCAAGTCTCTCGAAAGTTACCTCCGTTGCACTGTAACTCTACAAAGCTTGAAATAAGATTAGTCGCAGATGAAACTACTACGGCTACCGATGGAGGTTGGGCACTCTTTTGCCCTCCTACATGTGTCGTACACCTACAAAACTATGCTGAAAAAGAAAGGGAGAAGAGACTCAATGAGAGAATCAAAAGATAGTGAATATGGCTTTGGGGAATATTCCTTTCGTAAAACAAAACTTTTCTTAGAAAAATGCTTCTTTGTAAACGTTTTGAAAATCGTTTCAGAAGGTTTTTAAAAGCTTTTGCCCAGTCTGGTAACCTTCTGCTCTGATACCAAATGTAACACCCCACATCCGTTAAGGTCACTCACAAAGGGAATGCCTTAACCTCAATGGAGCATTATGGGTACCGGAACATAAATATTACAAGACAGACATATATAAAATAGCGGAAGGTAAAGTAGAAGTACTTCAAATCATTTATTAAATATAATTGTTTACAATAAAAACCCATCAACTTCCAATACCCAAATACATAGCTAAAATATATGTCTTGCTCAAAAACAAAGAAGCATGAAAATAAATTGTAGTATTCCCCAATAAAGCAGTAAAGCAAGCCATATCCAAGAGAAATCCAAGCAGCACACGAAAGAGCCTTGGAGCTTGGTAAGATCCGAACTAAGCTGTATTCCCACCCTGCGAACCTGGGGGAGGGGAGCGAAAGAATAAGAGGCGAAATAAACTGGGTCAGTCATAAAGACTGAGTAAGTCCTAGTGGCTTTCAGCATAAAAACAGGTAAATTTAACATGGCATGAATAAACTGAAAGTAAACATAAGCATGACGACAAGATAAGCTACAGGCACGATAACTAAGAATAACGTCATAGGATTTCTGTCATGTATAACATTGCAAGGTTCCCATTCAAGATGAACTAAGTATAGTTTTGCAAGATTTATATCAAGCATCGCAAGATTTCTCTGCTTTACCATTAAAATGATATCTATTTGCTCTGCACCACCTAACTAGTGTCCCAACTAGTAATCTATATAAAATGATAAAATCATAATGTGATCCCAATCCCTGAAATTAAGGTTGCTTTCACATGTACATCTATTATTTATTACCTAGATCTAATCTAGGGTTTTCTACCGAGCGCTTCCTAGATTCAACCAGGATTTATGCCACCTAGGTCCAACCTAGGGATTATGCAACCTATTGAACGCTTCTCGGATTTAGGGTTTATGCCACCTAGGTCCAACCTAGGGATTATGCTACCTACGTGTGTCATACGGCCCCCAATGATTGTAGCTACCTATGCTGTTCCCCACCATGGGGTGTATCAAGACCCATGGTGGCGGCCCGACGCAATTCTAGAATACATAGGTTATACTACTGGTGCCCCCAGTGCCCTATTTGTCTGCTCCAAAGTGTGTGCACGCCCACACTCCGTTAGAACCTACACTGTTGCACCCACCGTCGTCGCTTTGACCGTTTACAATCATCCCAGTAATCGTGCCCCCACCCCGCCTAGTTTCAGGGTACCATGATACCTAATTGGGTTACTGCTGAAATGGGTCCCCGTTACTAGGGTTTCCTACTGGTTAAGTTTGTGGGCCTATATTTACTAATATTACCCATCAACCCGATATGTACTTAACCCTCTCCGTCCATTACGTTAAATTGGTTAAGTGTTTTCTCTTGTTTTACTTAACCCTACCACACATCATGTTATATCTGTTAAGTGTTGTTCCTTGTGTTACTTAACCCTACCGCAAGCCTTATTATACTGGCTAAGTGTTCTCCCTTGTGTTAACTTAACCCCACTGCATGTCATGTCATATTGGTTAAGTGTACATTGACTTAGCCCACCTACTTATCATGTTGTGACGATTAAGTGTTACCCTCTGTTGTTACTTAACCTTACCACGCATCACGTTATATTGGTTAAGTGCATGTTAACTTAACCCCATCCACCAATCATATTATAATGGTTAAGTGTCATTAGCCTAGCCACGTTACTTAACCCACCCATTCATATCATATTGGTTAAGCCTACACTTATAAGTTTTACATGTTCTTAACTCATACCGGTTAGGCCCATGTTTACATGTCAAATTTCCATGTCATCCCACCTAACCCTCTAACCATACCCACGTCTTATTATGGTTAGTATTCCTTAATTCATTCATTATGACGAACGAATCATAACCTCTCACATTAGACCGTGCATTTTTTGGCCACTGGATTTGCCGGGCGGTTCCGTGCAGATTTACACCACAAACTTGGTCTAACCTCATGTCATAAACCGTTACGCCTTCAATTTGGCCTTCGATCTCTCACATTAGACAGGCACTTTGTGGCTACTGGATTTGCCGGGCGGTTCTGGGTAGATTTACACCACAAACGGAGTCTAACCTCGTATTTAAGGTTCATTAATGGTCGTATTTCACCCCAAAACCCCAATATCGGTTCATGTGTTTAACATATAGAAATGTTCATGGTTCACGTTTTTGCCCCAAAACGTATTCCCAAATTATTACCATAATTCACTATAAGGTTATGCCAAGTTATAGCCTTTTATCTACAATACATGCCAATTACCCAAAACCCAACTTAGGCGCGTTTATATTAAACCTCTACTAAGTCATAAATTATCATATATGTTTCAACTCCAAATTTTACATAATTAACATATGCCCAGGTTCTAGATTACATGTAAATTTTACATATGCCCAATTCGTACCAAATTTACATATGTTCAGTTCATGCCATTTTACATGTATGTCAATTTTATGTCATTTTAACATGTCAAGTTCTAGCCAAAATTACATGTATCAAGTTTCATACCCAATAAACCCAAATCATGATTCATGATGTAGTTATCCCAAACTATAACCTTTTTATTACAGTACATGTCAGTTGCCCAAGTTCATAACACATGTTTATACCAACTATCAAGTTTACGATTGCTTTCATGTTCAAATTCCCAACTCTACATATGCCTAATTAACATAAGCCCAATCTTTTGATTTAATTTACATAGTCTCAAACTCGTGATTTAATTTACACGCCAATTCATGTATGCCCAAACTTGCAATTTCTATTATATTGACAATACCCAAATATCCAATTTCATGTTAATGGTAGTAATACCCAAATATCCAATTTTTATGTTATGCCATCAATTCCACCAAAATATATATCCCACTAGGCAATATTCCAATATTTCCCCCGTATACCATCGCACGTATACCGTGGTTTAGGCCTAGGTCTGAAACTGACCTAGGTTCATCAAAAGAAAATAAATAGGGGAAGGTAGAATTTTGCATAAAAATAAGATCAGAGAGAAAAACAACATCACAGGCATGAAGATTACAACTTAGTAATAATATCAATATGAATCAAGAAAACTGATTTACAACAGGCTGAATAGATCATAAACTAGACATGGGAATAAAGATAGACAAGTCTCAAAACTCAAGATCCAAGAAGCAATAGAAATAGATCGATAAACATACTTAAATCCAATTTCACTTCATCACATGCCCATATTATATTTAAATATTTTAATCTGAAAATAACTAGAACTTACAGGGCATGGCTAACGAATTAAGAACTGAAATTGCCATAGAACATTGTAGTAGTGTTGATTTATTGTTTGAACCATTGTTGAAGCTTTGTTCTTCGAATTGATTTGAGTTTGAATGCTTAAGCTTTAATTTGGGGGCGGCAGCCATGGTTCAAGAGGGAGTTTAGCAGCATAATAGTATAAGAATGATTTGATATGAATTAGGTTATGTCTAAGAGTGTTTTTATAGGTGTAGCAGCTAGTTTAGGCCCTTAGATTAACACTAGAATCAGTCTGGACCATCAAAACATGTCTCAAGCTTCAAAAATGAGTTCTGGGTCAAAACAGGCCGACCAGGTCGGCCTGTAAGGGGGGGAGGTCAACACTATGGTCGACCTGGGGGGGTAGGTCGACCCTATGGTCGACCCCCTGGTCCAGTGCTGCCTGAAAACTGCTGAAACTTGTACAGGCCATAACTTTTTCATCCGGACTCCGATTTTCGGAAATTCGGACTCTATTTCATGTAAAATTTTGAGATGAATGCAATGGCGTAACCCGTTTCCCCTGACTATGAATTTAAAATTTAATTTTGCCTTGATTTCTTGTTTTAACATGTTATAAAAATACGGGTTGTTACAGGTAAGCTACATGGATGGCAACTCAAGTTATTGAGTTTTGCAGGTAGAGCTGAACTTATATTACGTCGTTATTTCAATCGTCTTATACTGGTTATTTATTTACCAAATACCAGAATATACATTAGATAAAATACAGGCTTTGTGTGCTGATTTCTTTTGGGCAGGTGCAAGTCATAAGGTTGCTTGGAACACCATGTGTAAACCCAAAATAGAAGGGGTAATGGCCTTAAATTATTTTCAGATCTAAAGAGGGGTGCATCTATTAAGCTAGTTTGAAACTTCTTAACTAAAAACAATCTGTGGCAAGCATGGATGTATAACAGGTATTGCAGAGGTAGACATTATTGGAGCATGGCTATTGACAAAACAATGCTTCGTCAACATGGAAATCGATTCTACGCATTCGTACATCAAGAAGACAAGTATTTAACAAGGAAATAGTTAATGGAAATAATACCTTAATGTGGCATGAACCCTGGATCAACTACAGATGTCTTGTCGATATCCTTGGCTTCAACAGAATTCAATCAGCAGGTGATGGCACGGAACGGGTATCCATGTCACTGCAGGATGGTTTCATATGTCCTTCACTTCATCCGGCTACTCGTGAAGCTACAAGGGATATTCACAACATACAAGTTAGAAAACGATCGGGCTGAGGACTAATACAAATGGGGAGGTATGGGTGAATTTACCTTCTCTAAAGTCGTGCAATCATTTCATGGAAATGGAGAGATCAAACCACATTCACGTTTTATCATGCATACCAAAAACTGTAGGAGGATGTCCTTCATATCCTATCTGGCACTACTTAATATATTGAATAGCAGAGAGTGACTTTCTCAGTTGGGACTAGTTTCAAACACTTCATGTGTGCTCGGTCAGCATGAAGTAGAAACAGATAAACACCTTTTCTTCAATTGTGATTACTTTGGTTTTATCTGGACTGCCATGAAAATGAAATTTAGAATTATCCCACATAGCGCAATCATCACTGGAAAAGGAGATTACACAAATACATAATAGTTTCAAATCAGGAGATCAAGAATAAGGTGTAGTCTGTGCTGCTCTAACAACCACTATATAGTACATATGGTCTGAATGAAATAAGAGGATCATTGAAAATAAAGCTTGCGATGTCATGATCAAACTTAGACAAATTGAGAAGGAGATACGTTACCAGATAACAAACAATGGCAGCTCAACGTAAAGGAATTCCAAAAAATATTCGCTTACTTACGAGATGGAGAATAGAGTTAAAAGACGCGGGATGAAGGTGGGAGAGAATGAATTGTAAGAGTAGTGGGAAGAATTGTGTTTTGCTTTTGTTTTCAGTTATGTATATGCGATGTATTTGTACAGTATTTCGTAAGTAATAAAGGGAACCAAATTTCCAATTTTTTTTTAATAATTAGTATTAAACTAGTAATAACTATTAAAAACTAATCGTAAAAATTATGACTAATATTTAATAATTCATAACTAGTACGCAACAACAAAATTAATAAGTAATATTTGCTATTTTATAATCATAATTAATTATAATACTTGATATTTTTTAATTCAATTTTCCTATAATAAATTTAAATTATAAATTATAATTAATATTCAATAATAATTGTAATTATTATTGATTATTAATAACTAAATTATAGTTTATAATACATAATAATAATGTACAAGTAAAAACATATAAATAATAGTATATACTTAATCTTTAATAATTTATAATAATATATACTTAATAAAAACTAATAGTTAATAATTAATAATTAAAAACTAATATGTACGATTAACTTTGAACATCTTTCCGATCTTCGGAAACCCTTAGAAAAAATAATTATAATTTTATAATAATCATAACAGATTATATTTCAATACAAAATTCTTAATTATAAGTAAACACTCGACTTCTGCCAAAATAAAGTAGTCCGTTAAATAATTTGGCCCCCTTTCGAATTTCATCTTTCATTTTACTTTCACTTATTTTGGGCACTCTATTCTTCAGTTAGAGTAGTAATGTTCTACATCAATTGGCACACCAAAAAATTTCGTTTCCTTCCCGCCTTTGGCACTTGCAATACCAATAACAAATATTTCTCACAACCTCATCGTTTCATTCCTCAAAACTCAAAAGAGACATCATCCATCACTAACGTCACCTCATCATGTTCTGTACCTCTCCACCATTCTCCTTCTCGTGCCACAACTCCTACCTTGGCATCGTCAACCTCTCTACCGTTTTTTAGTTAGAAAATTAACCTGCCACAACTTATATTTGCAACTGATGCTATATTAAAATTGCAAAAAAAAAACAAGTACATTTTTCTGATAGTTGCAAAATATGATCATTAACAATTGGCATTTGATAACACTTACAATAAAAATACTTTTGACAACTACATTTGGATTTGATTACAATAAAAATTTAAGAGTGGAAATCTTGAATTCAAAATTTTGGGTTCCATTAAGAAGTTATACCTTAGCAATTTGAAATTGTTGCCTCTAAAGATATTTTTTTTTCCCTCCATTCACCATTGTTGTAAATTAACTCTAAAATAAGTGAGGATGTATCTATTTTCATTCCACTTTCCTTCTTTTGCACCAATTCATTTTGAAAAAATTATCACATCGCACTATATGTTTTTAATCGTCCAGTTTTATACCAAATTTGTCCTTAAACTTGATAATCCATGTTCGGATGTAACGTTGTTCGCTTATGAATTTAGCTCAATTCAAACTAGATTGTTATTCAAACCTTGCTCGACTCTAATTAGGTTATTATGCAACCCAAGTTCAGTTCGAGCAGGGTAAGTACATAAATCTCGTTTGGGCCGAACCATGATTTTACATAAATCTAACTTTATAAGAAAGGAGGAAAACGGGGCGTGAGAGAAATATAACGGGTGAAAATATATTTGGCTAATTCTACTAACATCCTTCATTTTGCCTTTTCCACCCCATTGTAAGTTTAAAAAATAAAATGATCTATTTACTCTCGTTTGTTATTAAACTTGACATATTCATCATTTCATTTTATTGTGCACTATAATCTGGCAAAATAAGACGAGAATTATAAAATTGGCTGCAGAACACAATTATGATTCATAGGAGGAAAATTGTGTTATATTTTAGATTTAAATTATTTTTGTTTAGAATTTAGTTTACAGTTTAATCGTTTTTTTAATTAAAATGGAAATGTAATTTATTTTAGATCACGCTATCAACGAAAATAATAACATAATAATTATGAACTACAATTTTGCTTATATGTTTAGCGAGCGGGTAAACACCGTGAACTTTTCCCATGGGGAAATTCACGTGTGTAGCCCTATTTGTGGAAACAATCACATTTTCAGCCATCTTCCAGAAAAAATAAAAGATACAAACCTATTTTGTTTTGCAGGTATACTGAAGGCGAGTTTTGGAAACTCGCCTTTAGTAAACTGCAAAGGCAAGTTTCCAAAACTCGCCTTTAGTAAAACCCTGCACACAACTAAACCTGCACATAATTGCAATCAACAAAGATCATCATATGGATGGCAAACAACAAAACTGAATGACAAATAGCAATGTACCAAATAATTATATATACGCTGGTTCTATCCAAAGGTAAGAAATAAATAAATGTACCAAAACATAGCAAATTCGTACACAAAGACTACTATCCAATTAATTAGACATACACGACTAGTTAGACCAATCAAACATGCACTAGTCTCGCCTCGGCCGCCTGACTAATGGGAGGGAAGTTGAAGATGAACCACTGCTGCTTCTAGTGCGTCGTGCACTGCTGGAATGGGGTAATGTAGGCGCTGGTTGCGACAGGCCATGAGCAATTTCCTCATGTGCTGTTGGAGGAGGAGAAGGAGGACCTACACGAGGAGAAGGACCTGCAGGAGTAGGAGGAGTTGGACGAGATGGTGGTTTCGACCGATCTAACTTGTTCCTGCACAAAATCACGTCTAAAATCTTCTATATGCTCGTGCACATTGTCCTTCCCTCGTCGTGCGTCTGCCTCTGTCTGAGCTTTTCTGCCTCGTCCCATGCACGGTTAATACCGGCAACCTGCAAATTTAAAAGAAAATTAGATACAATGGATAAATGAAACTAATTGTATTTAATAGTACACACATCAACTTACCACGTTCCTCTCTAGTGGAGCTGTAACGATTCGGATTTTGCCCAGACCGAATCGATCGCAAAATCGACTAAGACCGTTCAAAAACCGGAGTACGCTAACTTTGGGCATATAACACATCAGAACAAATAACAGAAGACTTTTATAAACATTATAATAATGTTACATCAGAGTACATAATATATCAGAGTACATCGAATAAAATACAGCGGAAGATAATTTACAACAAAACTTAATACAATGCAGCGGAAGACTATTATGCTTTGGACACAGCTTTAAGCTTCGATCCAGACGCCTGCTCAATATATCTGCAAAATAAGCTACTCGACTGCCCATGTGGAAAATATGGGCACCCGATTTTGCAAGTGAAACAAACTACAGGTCAGTCATGGGACTGGTATGAGAAATCTTACTTAAACTATCTAATAATAATAAGGCTAATCACAGGACCACGCCGCTAACACAGAACGGGTTTACTCCATTGGATTGCCAGTGCAAGAAATAAGGTGAATCGTTAAATAACGCAATGCTTTTTAGAAAAATGAAACCATTATAAGACTCAAGTCCCATCACACAATGCAACGCAAACCGAAGGATTGAGTTTTACCTAATAATGGTCAAAGTATGCTTAATACGATAAAACGGATTTGATATTATTATTAGTGTGTATATATTTCAAAAACATTTCAATCATAATGTATCAATCATAGACGGCATAGCTACCATATACTATGTCGCCATACTAGTTATACAATCAAAACCGTATGGTGTCGTATTGGAAGTTGGATTTCCATCATGAACCAAGGCAAAAGAAAGTCCTTACCAAATTCGAGACAATCTAGCGCATGTCTCAGGATCAGCCGCAACTGACCCTTGGATCTTCAGGGTCGATCCACAAATATTTTAGTGGATTGGTAATGCCTGAACAATACGTTTCCCCGCCCTATGGGGCATAAATAGAGCCATTAGGGACTCAAATAACCGAGGCGCCTCATTCCATCATCCACATAAGTAAAAATGTCAGGCCTTGTAAAAACCATGACACCACACATAGCTAGAAAGAAACGTATGTCCTCCGTGCAGTCCTTACTCCTGTTTCTGGTTCATACCGAGTAACGCTATATGCAAAGCTATGCCGAAATAGGCTATGCTTGGATCATCAACCACAAGGTCCTGCTTTTCAACAAAAGCCTTGATCATTTGCATCTCGGCACGTCACATTGTCAATCCATACCATATCATTGATTCCTGCCAATATATAACCTCTAAGCTTGTATGTCTCAGAGAAGGGTGTTAAGTAAGAGAATAAATTCTACACCACCACAGATATATATTTAGCAGAGATCAACGAATACAGCACAAAGGAATACAATGTCAGACGTACCATCCATTTACAAGTCCGTTCTAGGTCTAAATGAAACCGGAGACACCTTATTCCTCGTCCCATATGTCCAATACAGAAGTGAGGTGCTCGTATATCCATCGATCTCCAAGTACGTCTGGACGATCACCACTTATTACCTTGTCTTGGGTGGCCGCCCAACCAAGACATCGGTAACCATCCAAACGATGTGAAGACCTCCGGTCTTCAACCACCTTCTTCCTCTTCGATTCTTGATCGTCGTAGTAATTATTTAGAATGGGTTAAACCCGGTCCTTCCGAATAACTCGCGTATTCTGTGAATTAAAATAAAGTGCTATAAAAACACATCATACGCCTCATTCCAATTCAGAATACTCTTTAAATAAAATATTCACATTATTAGGGAAAGGTTCCCATTAATTTTATCAAAGATAAATTCTTTAAATTTATCCTTTAATCTTCTTTTTAAAAGATTCATTTAAAACTCCAATTTGGTTTTAATATCAAAAATCATTATTTAATGATAATTCAACTTCATGAAATAAATCTTGTCTTTAAACTGGGTTAAAGAACCAGTGTCATTTACCACAAAATCATATTCCATTTAATATGGAATTTCCACAGAAATCAAATCAATATATAATCGATATAAATTTCTGTATCAGACCAATAATATAAATGGAATAACGGCAAAGCCTTTTAAATTCCATATATATTAACGGTCTTCTTTTACAGAAGCTCATCTCGATTATTATCAAATCGAATTCCATTCAATTCCAGTTTAATATATTAAATTGGAAAACTTTACTTTGGAAAATTCCCATTTAAATCTTAATAAAAGATTTATAAATTCCACATTATATTTTCACTGATAATTGGGTTAAAGAACAAATGTCGTTTATAACATAGTTCACGATAAACCTAAAAATCTAATTTATTAAATTTAGTTCCAATTAAATATTAATAAATTGGGAAACTTCATTAAATCTTAATTTAATGATTTATTCTATTTAATAACTATTTCATTCGATAAAAATATATTTTATCAATTCAAATATGGAATTTTTCATCCAAAATCTTTCTAAATCATTTATTATGATTTTACATAATTTTTCCATGTTTTTAATAATTTTATTATCGTCGTACAGCCGGTTTCCAATAACGGCCACTGAACTGCATCCATAGCGACCTTTTCCAAATTTGATTTAGACATAATTCCAATCCAACCGTTAGATTTCAAAACTCTTATATTCATTGGAAAGCTCTTTTCGATACGAAACCAACGATTCCGGTTTTAGGAGAATCTGACAGTTGGATCTCCCGTCACATCAATTTGAAGTTAATGGTCGAAATTCGCGAACGGTCGCGGCGCAGCGCGTTCTATTCAGGCCATTATATATATAATATATCGTCGATTTCTATCTAAAACGTATTTATAAATAGTTTATAAATTCATTTTAAAACGGTTTTAACTTAATTTCTATTTTTAAGCAAAATTGAATATTCTATATTTTTATTATATCAAAATAATAATATTTTCAAAATATTATATTTTAAAATCACTTCTTTTCGATATTCAATTTAAAATGAATAAAATCGATCGATAAACCCCGTTCGGGTTAAATATGGCATTTCTACTGAAAGCGGCTTCATAATTTTATTCTTCACCAAATATTATTTTAAAATATTCGTTATTTTAAAATATTCTTTATTTATAAGATTCTTTACTTTAAAATATTGTTTATATAAAGATGTTCTTTATTTCGAAATATTATTTTATTAAAAATATTCTGAATCGGAACACGACTCAATCAATCAACACATAAATTCGGTCATACGGATTTCATACATGGCATATGTATAAAAAAAGTAATGATAAATAATCATTAAACAATCCATTCACATCCAGAGTGAAATTTATAACTGTGTGAGCATTAAAATAAATAAATAATGTTCATCATAGACTGTCAATCCATCGATTGACATACAGATAAATATAGGGGCTAGTGTATGTCAAGTATCATCCCAATACCCGTGTGGGGTTTTCAAACAACAACAGTTTATATACATACATCATTGGTTAATAAATTTAACCAATTTTCACTGTTTAAATTGTAAATAAATAGTTATAATTTAATTTAAACAAAACATATATTTTGACAAGGAATTATTATTAGTCTTGTCTAACATGGTAACATTATTATGTTAACATGACATAGTTATATGACATTTTCTAAATAAATGACATCATTATATTAATATGACATTTCTCAATAAAATGACATTAATATTCTAATATGAATTCTCAATAAAATGACATTTTTATATAATGACATTCTATACTTATGACATTTCTAATATGACGGCATTCCTAACATGACATTATCATATAAATGACATTTCTAGCATGACATTATTAAATAAATGACATTTCTAACATGACACTTCTAACATGATGACATTTCAATGTTGCATAACATACCTAACTAAAAACGATGTTTTTATTTTAATATAACATGATTCAACAAAATGGATATTTTGTTTTGAATCTAATATGACTCAACAAAAATAGATATTTTGTTTTGATACAAATACATTTGACAAAAATGATATTTTCGTTTGGCACAAATATATTTAACAAAAATGTTATTTTGGTTCAACAAAAATACCATTTCTATTTCGACAATTCTAATTCAATAAAAATTGGCCTTTACATTTTGTTGATTTTTATTAAAACAAAAATGACTATTATATCTTGACATTTCTAATTAAACACTAAATGACATTTATATTTTTACATTTATATTTAAACACTAAATGAAATTTATATTTTGACATTTATATTTGAACGCTAAATGACATTTGTAATATGACATTTCTAAATAAATGACATTTCAATGTTTTGACATTTCTAATTCAACATAAAAATGATATCTTTATTCTAATGTACATTTCTAACCAAAAATGATATTTTTATTCTAATAAAAAAATTCTAATAAAAAAATTCTAATAAAAGTGACATGTTTATTCTAACTAAACATTTCTAACAAAAATGATATTTTTAATTCTAATAAAACAATTGTAACAAAAATGTCATTTTTGTTCCAATGCAGCATTTTATAACAAAATGGAAATTTTATTCTAACATGTCATTTCTAACAGAAATGTTATTTTTATTTTTATAACATATTCTTAACAAAAATGTAACTTTTAATCTAATAAACATTTCTTAACAAAAAGGACAATTTTTATTCTAATGTGACATTTTAACTGAAATGTTATTTTTATTCCAATGCAACATCTTCAATTAAAATGTAACTTTTAATCTAATATAACATTTTTAACTAAAATGTAACTTTATTTCTAATATAACATTTTTAACTAAAATGTAACTTTATTTCTAATGCAACCTTTTTTTAACAAAAATGGTATTTTGTTTCTAATGCAGCTTTTATAACAAAAATGCTATTTTGATTTTAATGTACAATTCGTAACCAGAATGATATTTTATCTACCGTGGCAATTCATAATCAAAATGACAATTTTGTTTAACATAACATGATCTAAATAAATGATAATCTCAATATAATGACATTTTTAATTCTTACATTACATGATTAAACAAAGTGATATTTTTGTTTTAATATAATATGATTTAACAAAGTGACATTTCAGCAAATATAATTCAGCAATATAATTCATACAACAATATAATTCAGCAAATCATCACGACCAAGATCAAGATAAATATATATTTATATATATTAATTTTAATCTTTAAATCGAGAAATCTCACATTGATTTTGTCTGAAATTCCAAAATGCTCTGTTTCATCTCTAGTCAGTTCCATGTATAGATCTTATCAAGACGAATTCAACGCAACTGAATTCGTTTGATTTCTTTTATGTATGAAGAAGTTATGATAATAATTACATTTCGTTTCATAATTAAATATTTAATAAATTAATTAATTATCGGCTAATTACATCATTATTCCGTTAGCCCCCCTTCTTCAAATCCACCTTCGTTCCCATTCACATGAGAGAAACCCATTCGCTCCCAACCAGAAACCTTCTGCGCCGGCCACCTCCGATGACCTGACTCCGATCCATCTACACCCTGACGACCACCTTCGAACCACCTGTAAAGACCCGCAACTTCCCCGTAAAGGAAAGCGTCGGATAGTTCGAGAACAAGCCACAACATAACTCATACAGAAGAACGTTTCATTGTATATTACAACAATGCATCAGATTACAAGAATATACAGAGTATAAATGAATATTACACAGAAATATCAGAGATTTAAATTACATTTAAATACATAGCAGCGGAAAAATAATACAATACACAACTAGAAGTAGATATACGGATACAAAGCTTTCCGGATATCGTTCCAGCTGTAAACCAGGATCCTGTGAATATAAATCTGCAAAACCAAAACTACTAGCTGCCCGTGTCAAAATAAGGGCACCCAGAGTTTAGGTTAAAACAATAAACTCCAGGTCAGTCATGTGACTGGTGTGAGAACTAAAACAGTTATTAATCTTTATTTTAAATCATTAGGTAAATCAAGGGACCACGCCGTATAACACGGAACGGGTTTCCTCCCAAGAATACCAGTGCATAAAACAAACAGCGCAATGCTAAATAAAGAAAAATGAAGCTGTTATAAGACCCAGGTCCTATCACACAATGCAACGCAAGCCGGGGGATAGGGTTTTCCCTTATAACAGCCAAAGAATGCTTGATACGTTTAAAACAAATCATTTGATACTATGATAAGTGCATAGTGTATAAAACACTTCAAATCATAAGTATCAATCATAGGCGGCATGAGCGTCCCATGCCACTATGTCGCCATATATAGGTTTACAAATAAAACCGCAAAGTCACGTATTTGGAAATTGGATTTCCGTCTATGAACCGAGGCAAAAGATAGTCCTCAACCGATTCGTGACTCTCTAGCCCGAGCCACAGGCAAGTACTCAGTCAAGCCCTGGAGCGACAGGGCCGGTCCACCGATGTGGATTAAAATGCCTGAACACTACGTTTCCCCACCCTATGGGGTGTAAGTCTGGTCCGTCAGCCGACCAGAATGCATCGGCCGAAACCGATATAACCGAGGCGCCTCGCAACAGCAACAACCACATAAGTCAAACTCGTCAGGGCGTGTAAAACCACTGACGCCACTTCTAGCTAGAAAGAAACGCAAGTCCTCCCTGAGGTCCGTCTCCCGTTTTTGGTTCATACCGGGTGTGAAACACGCGAGGTATACGTTACACAAAGCTACGCCACAAAGGCCGTGCTTTGATCATCACCACAAGACTTTGCTTTTCAACAGAAGCCTCGATCATTTGCATCTTAGCATGCCACACAGGCAAACCATCCTATGCAACCGATATCAGTCACACAGAATGAAATCCGATGTCAGACACACAGTCCATTTACAAGTCCGTTCTGGGGCTGAACGAAACCGGAGGCACCTAGTACCCCGCATATCCATCGATCTCCAAGTACGTCTGGACGATCACTAACTGTTTCCATCTTCTTGGGTGTACAGCCCAATCAAGATCATCAGTAATTACCCAAACGACGTGAAGACCTCCGGTCTTCGACCATCGTCTTCATCTTCGACTTATCGTCGTATCAGTTATTCAGAATGGGATAAACCCGGTCTTTCCGAATAACTCGCGTATATTTTAAACAAGTGTTACACAAACACAACATACGCCTCATTCCAATTCATTAGTCACTAACCGTAAATTAATCAAGAGAATAATTTCCCAAATATTAACCCCGAAGGCCGAAACCAACATCAGATCAATATCCAGAAAACCATTCTACTTAGCTAACCGACAGTTAGTTTCTAATTTCACATTCATAGGGAAAGGTTCCCATTAATTTTATCAAAGATAAATTCTTGAATTTATTCTTTAATCAACTTTTGAATATCAATTCAAACTAGTCGGGATTAGCGAACCTTACCGAAGTAATCATTTGTTTTAATTTCCCAATCCCAACCTATTCATCCCATGAAGTAAAACTGTGAATACTTCATATCTAACACCACAGTGTTATCGGTAAATTCAATTACCATTTCACGTTCAAATCTAATTAAAGATTTAACTATCGCCTGGAGCAAAACTGGTGATACTCCATTTTCGATCATTTCAATCTAATTAAAGATTCATTAAAACTCCACTTAGTTTTAATCTTTGACTGGGTTAAAGAATCAGTGTCATTTAAAAACACGGTTCACGATAAACCCAAAATCACATTCATTAATTATCAGGTTAAAGAACAAGTGTTGTTTAAAACACTGTTCACGATAAACCCAAAAATCAATATCGATTCAATTCCAATTAAATATTATTTAATTGGTACTCTTCATTAAATCTAAATAAAAAGATTTAATCTTTTCTCAACTGGGTTCAAGAACAGTGTTAGTGAAGACACCATTCACGACAAACCCAAATCACATTTGATATTCAATATAAGGCTCTGAATAGAAAATATATCGGCTTATATTCAATATCAAATCCTACGATTAACAAATGTCGTATTGAAAATAACGATATTAATATATCTTTCAAATTTCCATAACAACACCTGTATAATCACGAATTCCAACATCGAAATATTCCGAAGACAATTTCGATTCAATTCCACTCCAATGCAATCATTGGATATTCTGGTTATTTTTAAAACCATTTCAAATTCAATTTATTTATTTAAAAATAAATAGAATTATAATTCTAGTTCAAAACTAGTTCATTTCGATAAAAATCTATTTTTATCTTTTCAAATATGGAGTTTTTCATCCCAATTCTTTCTAAATCATTTCTTATGATTTTACATAAATTATTACTATTTTTAATAATTTTATCAAGGCCCGTACAGTCGATTTCCATCAATGGCCATCGAACTGCACTTACAGCGACCTTTTTCAAATTTGATTTGGACATAATTCCAAATCCAACCGTTAGATTTCAAATTTCTAATATTCATTAGAAAGCTCTTTTCGATACGAACCCAACGGTTCCGGTTTTAGGAGAATCCGACGGTCGGATCTCCCGAAATGTCCGTTTGAAATAAATGGTCGAAATTCGCGAACTGCCGCGGCGCGGCGCGTTCTATTCAGGCCATTATATTATATATATAATATATATAATATATACTTCGTCGATTTCTATTTAAAACGAATTATATAAATAGTTTTAAATTCGTTTCAAAAGCAATTTCAACTTCCTTTTCAATTCAAATCAAAATTGAATTCATCTTTATAAATTCGTTTTAAAATTCATTTCTATTCAATTCAAATTTCAATTCAATTTGAATTCATTTCAATTCGCTTTCAATTCAATTTGAATTCGTTTTCAATTCATTTCGAAATCGTTTTCAATTCAATTCATTTCGAAATCGTTTTCAATTCAATTCATTTCGAAATCGTTTTCAATTCAATTCATTTCGAAATCGTTTTCAATTAAATTCATTTCGAAATCGTTTTCAATTAAATTCATTTCGAAATCGTTTTCAATTCAATTCATTTCGAAATCGTTTTCAATTCAATTCATTTCGAAATCGTTTTCAATTCAATTCATTTCGAAATCGTTTTCAATTCAATTCATTTCGAAATCGTTAAAATCGATATAAATATCGTTCACGTCAAAATGGCGTCAATCTAATCAACACGGCTTCATAAATTTCTATTTTCAAAATAGTTGTTATTATCAAAATATTTCGTTCAACACATGACCAATCTCAATGAATGAGTACTGTCAACACATGAACTTTTATTTTATAATATTATTTATTTTTCAAATTGGAATGAGGCCCAATCAATTACCATATAAAGTTAATTATATAGATTTTCATACAACACATGTATATCATAGCATTGAAAAATAATCAACCATCAACCAAAGTGCACTACACTGTATAAGCATCAAATATAGATATTCAACGCTTATAACAGCCTGTCAATCAATCGATCGACATATTTAATCAATCAGGATGAGTGAAATTCATATTTCATCCCAACACCCGTGTGGGGTTTTCAAACAATCAAACACAGATTTTATTTGTGCAGTTGGGCGATGTGTAAAATTTATCAACCCAATCAATGTCCTTCAAATAGGTGTACATAAACAAACCGTCTGGTTTGTAAATGAATATTTATTTATTCACATTCACGTTAAAAATTATATTTTTAACGACAAAACATTTTATTCCAACATATGAGTTTCTATTCAGTTCATTCTTTAAATAAAATGATAATTTTATTTTTCTAACATATTTTAGAAAATTTCGGCGGCATAACGGCACGATACTAGAAACGGGACGAGGCCTAGCCTTATCCCCGGACTAGTGAAGGCCCACGCCATTCACACATCAATCAAATCAATTTCATCTCACCAAACAATTCAATTCAAACAAATAATTCAACTAATCTATGCAACCAAACAAACAAGTCCATGGTCTGTGGACGATTGTGTCGGGTGCTACTAAACACCGTCTGCATCCTAGTATATATATATAACTAGAAATAAAATTGAAGAGTGAGAATTCTCACCAATAGCTATCCACTCACACGACTCTTCCTTTATGGAAATCTTCACCTATTTGTCGCTTTCACCCGTATTCTCTACACATGTAAAAATCGAACTTTTACGATGCTATTCAATATATAAAAATCGAATTTTTACTTCGACTTTCGATATATAAAAATATGATTTTTCCTTTTGACTTTCGATATGTGAAAATATGATTTTTCCTTTTTAAAGTTCAAATCCTTTTTCGAAAAATCAGTTTTAACCTTTCTTTCAAAACAGTTTTAATCTTTTAAAGAAAATCAGTTTAAAATACTTTTATAAAAATCTGTTTTTAAAATCTTTTTAAATCAGTTTTTATAACTTTAAAAAATCAGGTTTTTATAACTTTAAAAAATCAGGTGTTTATAACTTAAAAAAAAATCAGGTGTTTATAACTTTAAAAAATCAGGTTTTTATAACTTTAAAAAATCAGGTTTTTATAACTTTAAAAAATCAGGTTTTTAGAATTCTTTTAAAAGAAATCAGTTTTTACTTTCTAAAAATTTCAGTTTTACTTTCTTTTATAAAAACAGTTCATATAAAATTAAAAAAAAATAAATAAATAAATAAAAACAAACTTACAGAGGGGGGGAGTTTCGCAGACGTCGGAGGCTTCTTCCAGGGGGCGGCGTCGATGTCGGCAGCAGGAGGGTGGAGCGATGGCTTCTGGTTTCGAGAGGGGCGGCTTCTGGCTTCGAGACGCTTGGGTCTTCGATCGAGGGAAGGGGGGCGATGGCTTGTCTTCGGCGGCGTTCGCCTGAGGGGGAGGGCGGCTCTTCGTCGACGTCGAGGTCAGTGGGGGCGGCGCGATTCGAATCGATTTAGGTTTTTTTTTTTTTTCCTTTTGCTTTCTGATAACTTAAACCGGGGGGGGGGGGGGGGGGGCAAGCAGAAGAATAAAAGGGAGAGGGAAATGATTTTTTTTTATTTATTATTTAATTATTTAATTTAGCAAAGAGTTGACTTTTACGTACGACCTCTAAACGAGGCCCACCGCCTGCCGTTCATAACGTTATACCCCCATTCCGAACACAATGGGATATGTATCGCAAGTTGATTTGATCGTTACACCCAGTTTCCGTTTGAATTTACATTTAAATCAATATATTGAATTTTAAACGTACCTTTCAAATTACCGGGGTCACATACTAACTCTAAAAATTCTCGAAAAATATTTTCTAGCTTCGTATTGACGATACGGTCCTAACAAAACTAGTTTCGTCGAATTCTGAGACCATTGGAAAAATGGCCAATTTCCAGTCGATTAAAATCAACTGAAACTGGTCAAACGCGTTTTCCTTTGCCACGCTCACATATTGATTCGAAAAATTATGAAATTTGAAACCTAGCAATAACTTTACATCACGGACCCAACAAAACTGGTTTCGTCGAAATCCGAGGTCATTTGCAAAATGTCCATTTTTGAGGGCCTTATATATATAAATATATATATAAATTCCACAGCGACTATTTCTAATTTTAAACTGGACATATCTTATCATTCCTAAGATGAAATCTCAATTTGTTAACTTCGTTACAAAGATATAGTTATACAGATTCAAATATTTCTTGTTTCGTTCAATTCTGACTTATATTGAATTCTGTATATTCATTTGAAATTAGAAATCGAATTATCGAACTACCACGCCATTTTCAATTCTTTTTATAATTATATATAATTATTTATATTCTAACGACGACGCGTATAAATATATTCGTTCGAATTATATTCAAAATAAATTTCTCGTCGATTTTATTTAAAATAATTCATTTTAAATAATCAAAATTCGCTAAAATTGCCAAAATAAAAATTTTAAACTGGCCCAGATTTTCGGGTTGTTACAATCTCCCCCACTTAAAACTTTTCGTCCCCGAAAAGGAACAAAGTCGAAAGTGGTTTGATTAATCAACACTATGCTCGATCTGGCTTTCATTCTCCAACTCTTTAGTTTCTGAGAATTTTCAAATTTTCAAAAATTTGGCTAACACCCTAAATTTTTGAAAAATTTCGCCATAACCTCCCCTGCACCGGGAGCATCGGGGAATTTCAAATAGCTTCCCCAGTCCTTCAGATCTCAAAAAGAAAAAGAAAAAAGCCAAGCGGCTAGCCAATAGGCTCACAAAATCATCATCACCCAAACAAAACAGGAAATTATGTAGTAAACATGTACCTATTTGTCGGGCAAACAAATTTTATTCTCTGGCTCTAGCCTCCTTGCTATGACCTGTTCAATGATATATATGTATATGCAAACAAATGCGACCAATTTTCAATACAATTCAATATTTGATCAAATTAGGCATAATGGTTCAAAATTACCAAACAATTAAACAAACAACACAAACATCAATCAATTAGTGAATTAGAGTCTCAAATTCGTAATTTGATATATATACAAAAATCAGATTTTTGATGCCAAATCACAACAGTAGGCCCTATCTAATTTTGGTTCTCACACCAGTCTAATGGAAATATATAAATATCACACCTTCGACACTCGAATATAAATACTGGCGACAGTGCCCCATCACCAGAATTATTCCCGGGCACTAGGGGGATTCTATATCTACCCAATATATTAAAACTTCGAACACACGTTTGCAAGACATATATGCAAAATCTTTATATACTGGATTGCCCAATTCAATTTAAAATAAATAATCAAATACGAATAGTTGATTTATATTTTCAAAACAAAATTGGTTTTCATTTTAAAAATATACTCTTCACACTCGTTCTAGGATACTATTGATCCCATCTCTAACGAGTCATTCTAATTGGATATTGCTAATCCAATATCTAATGAATTCTTTCGTATGGTTCTAATGTGTCTTGTTCTCTAGCTTTGTAAACCAAAGCTCTGATACCACGTGTAAAGACCCGCAACTTCCCCGTAAAGGAAAGCGTCGGATAGTTCGAGAACAAGCCACAACATAACTCATACAGAAGAACGTTTCATTGTATATTACAACAATGCATCAGATTACAAGAATATACAGAGTATAAATGAATATTACACAGAAATATCAGAGATTTAAATTACATTTAAATACATAGCAGCGGAAAAATAATACAATACACAACTAGAAGTAGATATACGGATACAAAGCTTTCCGGATATCGTTCCAGCTGTAAACCAGGATCCTGTGAATATAAATCTGCAAAACCAAAACTACTAGCTGCCCGTGTCAAAATAAGGGCACCCAGAGTTTAGGTTAAAACAATAAACTCCAGGTCAGTCATGTGACTGGTGTGAGAACTAAAACAGTTATTAATCTTTATTTTAAATCATTAGGTAAATCAAGGGACCACGCCGTATAACACGGAACGGGTTTCCTCCCAAGAATACCAGTGCATAAAACAAACAGCGCAATGCTAAATAAAGAAAAATGAAGTTGTTATAAGACCCAGGTCCTATCACACAATGCAACGCAAGCCGGGGGATAGGGTTTTCCCTTATAACAGCCAAAGAATGCTTGATACGTTTAAAACAAATCATTTGATACTATTATAAGTGCATAGTGTATAAAACACTTCAAATCATAAGTATCAATCATAGGCGGCATGAGCGTCCCATGCCACTATGTCGCCATATATAGGTTTACAAATAAAACCGCAAAGTCACGTATTTGGAAATTGGATTTCCGTCTATGAACCGAGGCAAAAGATAGTCCTCAACCGATTCGTGACTCTCTAGCCCGAGCCACAGGCAAGTACTCAGTCAAGCCCTGGAGCGACAGGGCCGGTCCACCGATGTGGATTAAAATGCCTGAACACTACGTTTCCCCACCCTATGGGGTGTAAGTCTGGTCCGTCAGCCGACCAGAATGCATCGGCCGAAACCGATATAACCGAGGCGCCTCGCAACAGCAACAACCACATAAGTCAAACTCGTCAGGGCGTGTAAAACCACTGACGCCACTTCTAGCTAGAAAGAAACGCAAGTCCTCCCTGAGGTCCGTCTCCCGTTTTTGGTTCATACCGGGTGTGAAACACGCGAGGTATACGTTACACAAAGCTACGCCACAAAGGCCGTGCTTTGATCATCACCACAAGACTTTGCTTTTCAACAGAAGCCTCGATCATTTGCATCTTAGCATGCCACACAGGCAAACCATCCTATGCAACCGATATCAGTCACACAGAATGAAATCCGATGTCAGACACACAGTCCATTTACAAGTCCGTTCTGGGGCTGAACGAAACCGGAGGCACCTAGTACCCCGCATATCCATCGATCTCCAAGTACGTCTGGACGATCACTAACTGTTTCCATCTTCTTGGGTGTACAGCCCAATCAAGATCATCAGTAATTACCCAAACGACGTGAAGACCTCCGGTCTTCGACCATCGTCTTCATCTTCGACTTATCGTCGTATCAGTTATTCAGAATGGGATAAACCCGGTCTTTCCGAATAACTCGCGTATATTTTAAATAAGTGTTACACAAACACAACATACGCCTCATTCCAATTCATTAGTCACTAACCGTAAATTAATCAAGAGAATAATTTCCCAAATATTAACCCCGAAGGCCGAAACCAACATCAGATCAATATCCAGAAAACCATTCTACTTAGCTAACCGACAGTTAGTTTCTAATTTCACATTCATAGGGAAAGGTTCCCATTAATTTTATCAAAGATAAATTCTTGAATTTATTCTTTAATCAACTTTTGAATATCAATTCAAACTAGTCGGGATTAGCGAACCTTACCGAAGTAATCATTTGTTTTAATTTCCCAATCCCAACCTATTCATCCCATGAAGTAAAACTGTGAATACTTCATATCTAACACCACAGTGTTATCGGTAAATTCAATTACCATTTCACGTTCAAATCTAATTAAAGATTTAACTATCGCCTGGAGCGAAACTGGTGATACTCCATTTTCGATCATTTCAATCTAATTAAAGATTCATTAAAACTCCACTTAGTTTTAATCTTTGACTGGGTTAAAGAATCAGTGTCATTTAAAAACACGGTTCACGATAAACCCAAAATCACATTCATTAATTATCAGGTTAAAGAACAAGTGTTGTTTAAAACACTGTTCACGATAAACCCAAAATCAATATCGATTCAATTCCAATTAAATATTATTTAATTGGTACTCTTCATTAAATCTAAATAAAAAGATTTAATCTTTTCTCAACTGGGTTCAAGAACAGTGTTAGTGAAGACACCATTCACGACAAACCCAAATCACATTTGATATTCAATATAAGGCTCTGAATAGAAAATATATCGGCTTATATTCAATATCAAATCCTACGATTAACAAATGTCGTATTGAAAATAACGATATTAATATATCTTTCAAATTTCCATAACAACACCTGTATAATCACGAATTCCAACATCGAAATATTCCGAAGACAATTTCGATTCAATTCCACTCCAATGCAATCATTGGATATTCTGGTTATTTTTAAAACCATTTCAAATTCAATTTATTTATTTAAAAATAAATAGAATTATAATTCTAGTTCAAAACTAGTTCATTTCGATAAAAATCTATTTTTATCTTTTCAAATATGGAGTTTTTCATCCCAATTCTTTCTAAATCATTTCTTATGATTTTACATAAATTATTACTATTTTTAATAATTTTATCAAGGCCCGTACAGTCGATTTCCATCAATGGCCATCGAACTGCACTTACAGCGACCTTTTTCAAATTTGATTTGGACATAATTCCAAATCCAACCGTTAGATTTCAAATTTCTAATATTCATTAGAAAGCTCTTTTCGATATGAACCCAACGGTTCCGGTTTTAGGAGAATCCGACGGTCGGATCTCCCGAAATGTCCGTTTGAAATAAATGGTCGAAATTCGCGAACTGCCGCGGCGCGGCGCGTTCTATTCAGGCCATTATATTATATATATAATATATATAATATATACTTCGTCGATTTCTATTTAAAACGAATTATATAAATAGTTTTAAATTCGTTTCAAAAGCAATTTCAACTTCCTTTTCAATTCAAATCAAAATTGAATTCATCTTTATAAATTCGTTTTAAAATTCATTTCTATTCAATTCAAATTTCAATTCAATTTGAATTCATTTCAATTCGCTTTCAATTCAATTTGAATTCGTTTTCAATTCATTTCGAAATCGTTTTCAATTCAATTCATTTCGAAATCGTTTTCAATTCAATTCATTTCGAAATCGTTTTCAATTCAATTCATTTCGAAATCGTTTTCAATTAAATTCATTTCGAAATCGTTTTCAATTAAATTCATTTCGAAATCGTTTTCAATTCAATTCATTTCGAAATCATTTTCAATTCAATTCATTTCGAAATCGTTTTCAATTCAATTCATTTCGAAATCGTTTTCAATTCAATTCATTTCGAAATCGTTAAAATCGATATAAATATCGTTCACGTCAAAATGGCGTCAATCTAATCAACACGGCTTCATAAATTTCTATTTTCAAAATAGTTGTTATTATCAAAATATTTCGTTCAACACATGACCAATCTCAATGAATGAGTACTGTCAACACATGAACTTTTATTTTATAATATTATTTATTTTTCAAATTGGAATAAGGCCCAATCAATTACCATATAAAGTTAATTATATAGATTTTCATACAACACATGTATATCATAGCATTGAAAAATAATCAACCATCAACCAAAGTGCACTACACTGTATAAGCATCAAATATAGATATTCAACGCTTATAACAGCCTGTCAATCAATCGATCGACATATTTAATCAATCAGGATGAGTGAAATTCATATTTCATCCCAACACCCGTGTGGGGTTTTCAAACAATCAAACACAGATTTTATTTGTGCAGTTGGGCGATGTGTAAAATTTATCAACCCAATCAATGTCCTTCAAATAGGTGTACATAAACAAACCGTCTGGTTTGTAAATGAATATTTATTTATTCACATTCACGTTAAAAATTATATTTTTAACGACAAAACATTTTATTCCAACATATGAGTTTCTATTCAGTTCATTCTTTAAATAAAATGATATTTTTATTTTTCTAACATATTTTAGAAAATTTCGGCGGCATAACGGCACGATACTAGAAACGGGACGAGGCCTAGCCTTATCCCCGGACTAGTGAAGGCCCACGCCATTCACACATCAATCAAATCAATTTCATCTCACCAAACAATTCAATTCAAACAAATAATTCAACTAATCTATGCAACCAAACAAACAAGTCCATGGTCTGTGGACGATTGTGTCGGGTGCTACTAAACACCGTCTGCATCCTAGTATATATATATAACTAGAAATAAAATTGAAGAGTGAGAATTCTCACCAATAGCTATCCACTCACACGACTCTTCCTTTATGGAAATCTTCACCTATTTGTCGCTTTCACCCGTATTCTCTACACATGTAAAAATCGAACTTTTACGATGCTATTCAATATATAAAAATCGAATTTTTACTTCGACTTTCGATATATAAAAATATGATTTTTCCTTTTGACTTTCGATATGTGAAAATATGATTTTTCCTTTTTAAAGTTCAAATCCTTTTTCGAAAAATCAGTTTTAACCTTTCTTTCAAAACAGTTTTAATCTTTTAAAGAAAATCAGTTTAAAATACTTTTATAAAAATCTGTTTTTAAAATCTTTTTAAATCAGTTTTTATAACTTTAAAAAATCAGGTTTTTATAACTTTAAAAAATCAGGTGTTTATAACTTAAAAAAATCAGGTGTTTATAACTTTAAAAAATCAGGTTTTTATAACTTTAAAAAATCAGGTTTTTATAACTTTAAAAAATCAGGTTTTTAGAATTCTTTTAAAAGAAATCAGTTTTTACTTTCTAAAAATTTCAGTTTTACTTTCTTTTATAAAAACAGTTCATATAAAATTAAAAAATAAAAAAAATAAATAAAAACAAACTTACAGAGGGGGGGAGTTTCGCAGACGTCGGAGGCTTCTTCCAGGGGGCGGCGTCGATGTCGGCAGCAGGAGGGTGGAGCGATGGCTTCTGGTTTCGAGAGGGGCGGCTTCTGGCTTCGAGACGCTTGGGTCTTCGATCGAGGGAAGGGGGGGCGATGGCTTGTCTTCGGCGGCGTTCGCCTGAGGGGGAGGGCGGCTCTTCGTCGACGTCGAGGTCAGTGGGGGCGGCGCGATTCGAATCGATTTAGGTTTTTTTTTTTCTTTTGCTTTCTGATAACTTAAACGGGGGGGGGGGGCAAGCAGAAGAATAAAAGGGAGAGGGAAATGATTTTTTTTTATTTATTTATTATTTAATTATTTAATTTAGCAAAGAGTTGACTTTTACGTACGACCTCTAAACGAGGCCCACCGCCTGCCGTTCATAACGTTATACCCCCATTCCGAACACAATGGCATATGTATCGCAAGCTGATTTGATCGTTACACCCAGTTTCCGTTTGAATTTACATTTAAATCAATATATTGAATTTTAAACGTACCTTTCAAATTACCGGGGTCACATACTAACTCTAAAAATTCTCGAAAAATATTTTCTAGCTTCGTATTGACGATACGGTCCTAACAAAACTAGTTTCGTCGAATTCTGAGACCATTGGAAAAATGGCCAATTTCCAGTCGATTAAAATCAACTGAAACTGGTCAAACGCGTTTTCCTTTGCCACGCTCACATATTGATTCGAAAAATTATGAAATTTGAAACCTAGCAATAACTTTACATCACGGACCCAACAAAACTGGTTTCGTCGAAATCCGAGGTCATTTGCAAAATGTCCATTTTTGAGGGCCTTATATATATAAAAATATATATAAATTCCACAGCGACTATTTCTAATTTTAAACTGGACATATCTTATCATTCCTAAGATGAAATCTCAATTTGTTAACTTCGTTACAAAGATATAGTTATACAGATTCAAATATTTCTTGTTTCGTTCAATTCTGACTTATATTGAATTCTGTATATTCATTTGAAATTAGAAATCGAATTATCGAACTACCGCGCCATTTTCAATTCTTTTTATAATTATATATAATTATTTATATTCTAACGACGACGCGTATAAATATATTCGTTCGAATTATATTCAAAATAAATTTCTCGTCGATTTTATTTAAAATAATTCATTTTAAATAATCAAAATTCGCTAAAATTGCCAAAATAAAAATTTTAAACTGGCCCATATTTTCGGGTTGTTACACCACCTCTCTACGGCCTGAGCATCGCCCAGCTCGATGGGCCCACCTGGTCAAAAACAGCATGCAAACGCTGCTAGTTTGGGCTCAAAATTCGAGCCACACAATCCAAGAATCTTGATCAAATCCGTATAAAGTTGAAGCGCTCACAAATCTCTCCAATATTCGCGTTGAAATTGTCCTTTAATTCGCTGTATATTTAGATAGATTAAGGGGAGAAAGTTTGATCGTTTCAGCCATCCATTTTTATAAGGCGGCAACTTGTAGAATGTTAGGGTTAGGTGAATACTTAGGGTATTTATAGAATCATATTTTAATATTTAATTCCAATATTATTTGTTTATCACTGCTAACTCCAAATCAAACCCAACGACTGTAGCCACTAACTAAATACCGCAATTCCGGACAAAATGGCATATGCCTCATAACCCAATTCGGTTGTTATGATATGTTTTTCTTAAATTAAAATATAAATCATCTAATTACTAAATTTAACCGTACATTTTAATTTACCGGGGTCGCATCCTGACTCTAAAAATTAAAGAAAAAATTATTTTTAGTTATGTTTTGACGATACGGTCCTAATGAAACTAATTTCGTCGAATTCCGAGTCCGTTTGAAAAATGGCCATTTTCTGGTTGATCCAATTTGACTGAAATTGACAAAACATGTTTTCTTTTGCCACGCTCACATATTAATTCGAAAAATTATGAAAATTGAAACCTAGCAGTAATTCGACATTCCTGTTCCAACAAAAGTGATTTCATCGAAAACGGAGGTCGTTTGTAAAATGGCTATTTTTAAGGGCTATATATTATATTAAAATATATATAAATTCTACAACGACTTTTCTAAATTTTAAATTGGCCATAACTTTATATTTATAAAATGAAATTTCAATTTTCCAAATTTGTTAGAAAGATATGGTTAAATAGATTTAAATATTTCTTGTTTTGCTCAATTCTGATTTAAAATGAATTCTGTATAGCCAATTGAAATTAGAAATCGAATTTTTGAACTGCCGCGCCATTTCTAACTCCTTTTCTAATTAAATTAAATTTATTCTTTTTAACTTCGATTAAAATAATTTATTAATTGTTATTATTTAAAATAAATCGTTTTAAATAATCAAAACCATTAAAATTTCGAAAGTAAAATTTTTAAATTGGTTTAGAATGTCTGAGTTGTTACAGTCTCCCCCACTTAAAATCTTTTCGTCCTCGAAATGGAACGGAACTGAAAGTTGTTTAATTAACCTATTCAATTTTCATTTTTATTTTTGTTTTATATATATTTTTATTTTTTCAAATTTTTTTATTAGTTGATAAACTTTTCAAATATATATAACTTTTATATATTCAAAAATCATATTTTCAAAGATCGGATTATATGAATAATCACAAATGCGTTAATTATAACTTGTCAATCTCAACTCATTCTAGGGCATTATTAACCCTATCTCTAATGAGTTTTCTCATTCTAAGATGCTACTGATCCTATCTGTAATGAGTATTCTTATTGGATATTACTAATCCAATCTCTGATGAGTCTTTTGTTCAGTTCTAACGAGTTGTACCCCAAAGATTTGAATTAACCAAAGCTCTGGTACCAATTGTAACGATTCGGATTTTGCCCGGACCTAATCGATCGCAAAATCGACTAGGACCCTTCAAAAACCCGAATACGCTAACTTTGGGCAAACAACACATCAGAACAAATAACATAAGACTTTTATAAACATTATAATAATGTTACATCAGAGTACAGAATATATCTGAGTACATCGAATTAAATACAGCGGAAGATAATTTACAACAAAACTTAATACAATGCAGCGGAAGACTATTATGCTTTGGACACAGCTTTAAGCTTCGATCCAGACGCCTGCTCAATATATCTGCAAAATAAGCTACTCGACTGCCCGTGTGGAAAATATGGGCACCCTAGTTTGCAAGTGAAACAAACTACAGGTCAGTCATGGGACTGGTATGAGAAATCTTACTTAAACTATCTAATAATAATAAGGCTAATCACAGGACCACGCCGCTAACGCAGGACGGGTTTACTCCATTGGATTGCCAGTGCAAGAAATAAGGTGAATCGTTAAATAACGCAATGCTTTTTAGAAAAATGAAACCATTATAAGACTCAAGTCCCATCACATAATGCAACGCAAACCGGAGGATTGAGTTTTACCTTATAATGGTTAAAGTATGCTTGATACGATAAAACAGATTTGATATTATTATTAGTGTGTATATATTTCAAAAACATTTCAATCATAATGTATCAATCATAGACGGCATAGCTACCATATACTATGTCGCCATACTAGTTATACAATCAAAATCGTATGATGTTGTATTGGAAGTTGGATTTCCATCATGAACCAAGGCAAAAGATAGTCTTTACCGAATTCGAGATAATCTAGCCCATGTCTCAGGATTAGCCGCAACTGACCCTTGGATCTTCAGGGCAGCTCTACAAATATGTTAGTGGATTGGTAATGCCTAAACAATAAGTTTCCCCGCCCTATGGGGCGTAAATAGGGCCACTAGGGACTCAAATAACTGAGGCGTTTCATTCCATCATCCACATAAGTAAAAATGTCAAGCCTTGTAAAATTCATGACACCCCTTCTAGCTAGAAAGAAATGTAGGTCCTCCCTGCAGTCCTTACTCCCGTTTCTGGTTCATACCGTGGTGTGAGGCTCACGAAGTAACGCTATACACAAAGCTATGTCGAAATAGGCTATGCTTTGATCATCAACCACAAGGCCCTGCTTTTCAACAAAAGCCTTGATCATTTGCATCTCGGCATGTCACATTGTCAATCCATACCATACCATTGATTCCTGCCAATATATAACCTCTACGCTTGTACGTCTCAGAGAAGGGTGTTAAACAAGAGAATAAATTCTCCGCCACCACAGATATATATTTAGCAGATATCAACGAATACAGCACAAAGGAATACAATGTCAGACGTACCATCCATTTACAGGTCCGTTATAGGTCTAAACGAAATCGGAGACACCTTATTCCTCGTCCCATATGTCCAATACAGAAGTGAGGTGCTCGCATATCCATCTATCTCCATGTACGTCTGGACGATCACCACTTATTACCTTGTCTTGGGTGGCCGCCCAAACAAGACATCAGTAACCATCCAAACGATGTGAAGAGCTCCGGTCTTCAGCCACCTTCTTCATCTTCGATTCTTGATAGTCGTAGTAATTGTTCAGAATGGGTAAAACCCGATCTTTCCGAATAACTCGCGTATTCTGTAAATAAAAAAAAGTGCTATAAAAACACATCATACGCCTCATTCCAATTCAAAATACTCTTTAAATAAAATATTCACATTATTAGGGAAAGGTTCCCATTAATTTTATCAAAGATAAATTCTTTAAATTTATCCTTTAATCTTCTTTTTAAAAGATTCATTTAAAACTCCAATTTGGTTATAATATCAAAAATCATTATTTAATGATAATTCAACTTCAAGAAATAAATCTTGTATTTAAACTGGGTTAAATAACCAATGTCATTTACCCCAAAATCATCTTCTATTTAATATGGAATTTCCACAGAAGTCAAATCAATATATAATCGATATAAATTTCTGTATCAGACCAATAATATAAATGGAATAACGGCAAAGCCTTTTAAATTCCATATATATTAATGGTCTTCTTTTACAAAAGCTCATCTCGATTATTATCAAATCGAATTCCATTCAATTCCAGTTTAATATATTAAATTGGAAAACTTTACTTTGGAAAATTCCCATTTAAATTTTAATAAAAGATTTATAAATTCCACATTATATTTTCACTGTCAATTAGGTTAAAGAACAAATGTCGTTTATAACATAATTCACGATAAACCCAAAAATCTAATTTATTTAGTTTAATTCCAATTAAATATTAATAAATTGGGAAACTTCATTAAATCTTAATTTAATGATTTATTCTAGTTAATGACTATTTCATTTCGATAAAAATATATTTTATCATTTCAAATATGGAATTTTTCATCCAAAATCTTTCTAAATCTTTACTATGATTTTACATAATTTTTCCATATTTTTAATAATTTTATTATCGTCGTACAATTGGTTTCCAGTAACGGCCACAGAACTGCATCCATAGCGACCTTTTTCAAATTTGATTTAGATATAATTCCAAATCCAACCGTTAGATTTCAAAACTCTTATATTCATTGGAAAGCTCTTTTCGATAAGAACCTAGTGGTTTCGGTTTTAGGAGAATCCAACAGTCGTATCTCCCGTCATATCAATTTGAAGTTAATGGTCGAAATTCACGAACGGTCGCTGCACGACGCGTTCTATTCAGGCCATTATATAAAAATATATAATATATCATCGATTTCTATTTAAAACGTATTTATAACTCGTTTATAAATTCATTTTAAAACGGTTTTAACTTCATTTCAATTTTTAAGCAAAATTGAATATTCTAAATTTTTATTGTAACAAAATAATAGTATTTTAAAATATTATATTTTAAAATCACTTCTTTTCGATATTCAATATAAAATGAATAAAATCGATCGATAAACCCGTTCGGGTTAAAAATGGCGTTTCTACTGAACGCGACTTCATAATTTTTTTCTTCACAGAATATTATTTTAAAATAGTCATTATTTTAATATATTCTTTATTTATAAGATTCTTTACTTTAAAATATTGTTTATATAAAGATGTTCTTTTTTCAAAATATTATTTTATTAAAAATATTCTAAATCGGAACGCGACTCAATCAATCACCACATAAATTCGGTCATATGGATTTCATGCATGGCATATGTATATAAAAGTAATGATAAATAATCATTAAACAAACCAATCACATCCAGAGTGAAATTTATAATTGTATGAGCATTAAAATAAATAAATAACGCTCATCATAGACTGTCAATCCATCGATTGACATACAGCTAAATATAGGGACTAGTGTATGTCAAGTATCATCCCAACACCCTTGTGGGGTTTTCAAACAACTACAGATTATATACATACATCATTGGTTAATAAATTTAACCAATTTTCACTATTTAAGTTATAAATAAACATTTATAATTTAATTTCAACAAAACATATATTTTGACAAGGAATTATTATTATTATTCTTGTCTAACACGGTAACATTATTATGTTAACATGACATAGTTATATGACATTTTCTAAATGAATGACATCATTATATTAATATGACATTTCTCAATAAAATGACATTAATATTCTAATATGACATTCTTAATAAAATAACATTTTTATATAATGACAATCTATACTAATGACATTTCTAATATGACGACATTCCTAACATGACATTATCAAATAAATGACATTTCTAGCATGACATTATTAAATAAATGACATTTCTAACAAGACACTTCTAACATGATGACATTTCAATATTGCATAACATCCCTAACTAAAAACGATGTTTTTATTTTAATATAACATGATTCAACATAATGGATATTTTGTTTTGACGCTAATATGATTCAATAAAAATGAATATTTTGTTTTGATACAAATATATTTGACAAAAATGATATTTTGGTTTGACACAAATATATTTAACAAAAATGTTATTTTGGTTCAACAAAAATACCATTTCTATTTCGACAATTCTAATTCAAAAAAAATTGGCCTTTACATTTTGTTGATTCTAATTAAAACAAAAATGACTATTATATCTTGACAATTCTAATTAAACACTAAATGACATTTATATTTTGACATTTATATTTAAACACTAAATGACATTTATATTTAAATGCTAAATGACATTTATAGTATGACATTTCAATGTTTTGACATTTCTAATTCAACATAAAAATGATATCTTTATTCTAATGTACATTTCTAACCAAAAATGATATTTTTATTCTAATAAAACAATTCTAATAAAAGTGACATGTTTATTCTAACTAAACATTTCTAACAAAAATGATATTTTTAGTTCTAATAAAACAATTGTAACAAAAATGACATTTTTGTTCCAATGCAGCATTTTATAACAAAATGGCAATTTTATTCTAACATGTCATTTCTAACAGGAATTTTATTTTTATTTTTATTTTTGTAACATATTATGAACTAAAATGTAACTTTTAATCTAATAAACATTTCTTAACAAAAAGGACAGTTTTTATTCTAATGTGACATTTTAACTGAAATGTTATTTTTATTCTAAAGCAACATCTTCAATTAAAATGTAACTTTTGATATATTATAACATTTTTAACTAAAATGTAACTTTATTTTTAATATAACATTTTTAACTAAAATGTAACATTATTTCGAATGCAACTTTTTTTTAACAAAAATGGTATTTTGTTTCTAATGCAGCTTTTATAAAAAAAATGGTATTTTGATTTTAATGTACAATTTATAACCAGAATGATATTTTATCTACCATGGCAATTCATAATCAAAATGACAATTTTGTTTAACATAACATGATCTAAATAAATGATAATCTCAATATAATGACATTTTTAATTCTAACATTACATGATTAAACAAAGTGACATTTTTGTTTCAATATAATATGATTAAACAAAGTGACATTTCAACAAATATAATTCATACAACAATATATTCAACAAATCATCACGACCAAGATCAAGATATATATATATATATATATATTTCTATATATTAATTTTTAAATCGGGAAATCTCACATTGATTTTGTCTGAAATTCCAAAGTGCTCTGTTTCATCTCTAGTCAGTTCCATGCTGTAGATCTTATCAAGACGATTTCAACGCAACTGAAATCGTTTGATTTCTTTTCTGTATGAAGAAGTTATGATAATAATTACATTTCATTTCATAATTAAATATTTAATAAATTAATTAATTATCGGCTAGTTACATCATTATTCCATTAATCCCCCTTCTTCAAATCCACCTTCGTTCCTGTTCACATGAGAGAAACTCATTCGCTCCCAACCAGAAACCTCCTGTGCTGGCCACCTCCTATGCCCTGACTCCGATCCATATACACCCCGACGACCGCCTTCGAACCACCTCTCCACGGCCTGAGCATCGCCCAGCTCGGTGGGCCCACCTGGTCAAAAACAACGTGCAAACGCTGCTAGTTTGGGCTCAAAATTCGAGCCACAAAATCCAAGAATCTTGATCAAATACGTATAAAGTTGAAGTGCTCACAAATCTTTCCAATATATGCGTTGAAATTGTCCTTTAATTCACTGTATATTTAGATAGATTAAGGGGAGAATGTTTGATCGTTCAGCCATCCATTTTTGTAAGGCGGCGGCTTGTAGAATGTTTGGGTTAGGTGAATACTTAGGGTATTTATAGAATTTTTTTTAATATTTAATTCCATTATTATTTGTTTATCACTGCTAACTCTAAATCAAACCCAACGGCTGTCGCACCCAGCAAAATACCCCCATTCCGAACACAATGGCATATGCCTCGTAACCCAATTCGGCTGTTACGATAGTTTTTCTTTAAATTAAAATATAAATCATTTAATTATTAAATTTAATCGTACATTTTAATTTATAGGGGCCGCATCCTAACTCTAAAAATTACAGAAAAATTGTTTTTAGTTATGTTTTGACGATACGGCCGTAACAAAACTAATTTCGTCGATTTCCGAGTCTGCTTAAAAATGGCCATTTTCTGGTCAATCCGATTTGACTGAAATTGACAAAACACATATTCTTTTTCCACGCTCACATATTAATTCGAAAAATTATGAAATTGAAACCTAGCAATAATTTGACATTCCGGTTCCAACAAAAGTGGTTTCGTCGAAAACGGAGGTCGTTTGTAAAATGACTATTTTTAAGGGCTATATATTATATTAAAATATTTATAAATTCTACAGCGACTTTTCTAAATTTTAAAATGGTCATAACTTTTTATTTATAAAACAAAATTTCAATTTTCCAGATTCGTTAGAAAGATATGGTTAAAAAGATTAAAATATTTCTTGCTTCGCTCAATTCTGATTTAAAATGAATTCTATATAGTCAATTAAAATTAGAAATCGAATTTTCGAACTGTCGCGCCATTTCTAATTCCTTTTCTAATTAAATTAAATTTATTTGTTTTAACTTCGATTAAAATAAATTTTTAATTGTTATTATTTAAAATAAATCATTTTAAATAATCAAAATCCATTAAAATTTCTAAAATAAAAATTTTAAATTGGTTCAGAATTTCCGGGTTGTTACAGGAGCTCTAGGAACATATGGTGGTAACACAGAGTCTACTCTGGGATTAAGGACGTAGCGACGTGTTATGTTCCAGTACCACCTCATGTACTACACCGTGGACATGGGGTGCTCCCTCTCGAACTCAATACGGTTATCACGGTCATTCCACATAGCATGAAACATGTAAAAGTCCTGCGCATTGTAGCCCTGAATGTAAGGAGGTGCATTACCCGATATATGCTGCCTCAAGCCGAATTGGCTCATAACCCTATCGGGAAGGTGCCAAGCTGTGAAGTTGTAGGCTATCATAGGTACTCTCGCCGTCAAAAGGTATCTATGAGCTCTGCACGTGATTGGTAGTGGGGGAAGTACCTCCGAAGTGTACGGATACCATGTAACCTTTTCGTCTGTAAGAACGTCCAACTCGCGTATTCTTTTTTCCAACCCACCTGTTACGTGATAATAAAAGGTACATATATTGGAAATGGTATGTGTTGTTTTTAATAAAATAAACGATCAAATAAGTATACCTAGCTCCAAGCGACATCGATGCGTCGATGGGATCAGGAGTCACTACTAGTCTTCCGACGGGAAGATAAGTCCAGGACCAAAGCTAAGTACACAAAAATATACTATTAATACAAGAGAATGATGCATCACATTGTATAACAATAAATTATAGAAATTCGGTTCATACCTGAAGTAGTGTCAGGCAACCGGCAATACAATTATATTGTTGCAGTGTGACCTTAGACAATTCCTGATATGCATAGACCAACACTGCACTGCCTCACGAATATGCATGGCACTGCCCTAGATCAGCTAAAAACGGTAGCCATCTCAAATCTATATGAGTCTTGGCATGATCGACCATTATTCTACAAAAAGTAATATGTAGTAAAATGCAACGAGCCCATTGCTCAACCTTTAATAGGGAGGCATCTGCAGAAATATCATCTGTCAACTGATTATGGAACCATCTGATATGAATCGAATTACAACCCCTTACTTAATTGGCTGGTGGATTCAGCCCAAGTAGGTCATGACATAGCCGCAAATAATCATGTCCCGCACCATCAAACGCAACAGCATTGCCTTCAGTAGGCAATCCTAGCAAAACCACACCATCTGCCAAGGTGATAGTCATCTCATCGACTGGTAGGTGAAACGTGAATGTCTCAGGCCTCAACCTATCCAGTAAAGCACCGACAAGGTTATGATCGAGCTGGATGTAACCTAAGCGAAAAATATGCATGAATCTAGCCCTTTGGATCTCGGCAAGTACGCGAGGAACCTCGGACGTCACTTTCGAAAGTGACTGTAACACCCCGCATTTTTAATATAATTAAAAATGTACATATATATATATATATGCATAGATAGGTAAATAATGATGATGTACAATCAGAATTAATTAATACATGGAAGAGAAAGAAAAAAATTAATTCAATAATAGTGTGTGTAACGGAAAAGATAATAAAATAAGGATACTTAATTTAAATTTCAGGAATTAAGTAAAACGGACATCACCATTGCGTTCGCTCTCGGAATTCTTCTTGGAATAGAGTCCAAGTTTGCGTAAATCGGACTCCGTATGAATGAGTTATGGCCTTTAGAAGATTCAAATAAAATTCAAAATAGTTCGAAATTCGACCGAGGCAGCTGGGCGGGAAATTTCCCACCATCAACCAGGCAGTTCGACCTGGGGATCGACCTACCCCTAGGGAGGTCGACCTGAAGGTCGACCTACCCCCTCCAGATCTGAATAGTTTCGTTCCTGTGACGTGTTTTAATGTGCTGTACGAATCTGATGGCTTCTAGGTCAATCTAAGGGCTCTAAAACACTCTCTAGACTTATAAATACCTAGCAAGACGTAACCCTAACTCATAATAATTTCTCAAGACGCTTCCGTGCTGCTGAACTCTCAATTCTCTTAGCCGTCGCCTCTAAAACCTAAATCAAATTAGAAATTCTTCATCAACAATTCAAGCTCTTCACCAACAATCAAAAAAAGAAGATTAAATCAGCATTCTACATCAACAACAAATCGTTTATTTCTCCAATCCAGTCAATGTAAGTGGATTGAACTATATTTGTTGTATAATATTGCTTCTACCGTTTACTATTCCCAAAATGAATATGATGATAATTTAATAAGATCAGTTATTTTATTTATGCTTACGTTTGAGCTCTCTCCTTTTTACTCTTTCCCCTTTTTATTTTTATAGCTAGGTTATCTCGAGCCTACGTCTATCATGGATTTATGCATTTTAATGGGAACGGGAAAATAAAAAAGGGGGAAAAAGGGTTGGTTTGAGCATAATATGGGGATTGGAAGGTTTTGTATAGAATTATGGAAATAATTATACTGTAATGTTGAATTTATGTAAGTTTGACATAACTGTAATTGGATATGGAATTGGTATAATTTAATATTAACAACATGTAATTGGATAACATGGATTGGTGAAATTTATTTGTGACTTGAAGAATAAGCCTAGAGGGTGAATTAGATTATATGTATGAACGTGGGAATGTTGGGGTATATATATTGGGAAAATATTGATTATATGAAATTGATTATAATTGGATATTGGAAATTGGCATGTTTGGGTATGAATAACATGGAATTGGTGAATTTGGCTATAACTGGATAATTTGGGTAATATGAAATTTGGCTAACTATTATGTAATTGGTGTAGTTAATGACAAATTGGAAATAGGCATAAAAAATGAATTGTAATTAAGTTGAATTTGGAACACATGACATGAATTTGGGGTTTGGGTGAAAGGCGATTGTTAATGAACGCCTATGACACGAAGTTAGGCGCGTTTGTGGTGTAAGACTGCCCGTAACCGCCCGGCAAATCCAGCAACCACAAGCGGACGTCTAATGTGAGAGGTCAACGGCAAGAACTAGAGGCGTAACGGTTTATGACACGAGGTTAGGCGCGTTGTGGTATAAATCTGCCCGGAACCGCCCGGCAAATCCAGCAGCCATGAACAGACGTCTAATGTGAGACGTCATACATCATTAGGCATAATAAATAAATTAAGAAATACTAACCAAAATAAGACATGTGGGTGACATGGGTATGGTTAGAAGGTTAAGTGGGTAATACAAATGACATGTAAAGCATGACTAATGTGGACTTAACCGTTGTAAGACATGTGATGTAAAACATGACTAAGGTAGACTTAACCGTAGTAAGACATGTGTAAGACATGAAACTATAATAAAGGGGGTTAAGTGGGACACGGGTGACATGTGAAACAAAAATTTAGATATGCTTAGCCAAATTGGACCCGTAACGGTATCATAAATTAATTGAATTGGGTAAAGTTTAAGTAACGAGTTAAGTAAATGGAAGGGTTAAGTCAAACCTAAAATTAATGACAAGAAATGGGGAATGATAAATAACCAATTATGAATAAAGTTAAGGCAAGAAAGGATAATAGATGGAAATTATAACTTATGGGACAAGATAAGTTATAGGTAACGATAAGGAAAATGAGATAACTTATATGTAAAGATATACTTAAATTAAGTGGTTTGGGAAGGAGAAATGTGAAATTAAAAATGATATAAGTTATATGAATGGAAAAGAAGTAATTTAGAATCATATATGTTGGTTGGGTTGAGTAATTCTCTGGGTGTCAGTCTGATGTTGATTTCGGTCTTCGGGGCTGGTGTTTAGGGGGTTATTCTCCTAATCAGTATATATGTGGGATAAGGCATACTTAACTATGAATTAAGTATAACATGTTGTTGTAACCCTAAAAGGGATAATTTATGAAATTGGAAAATAACATGTTGTGGACTGATTAATGGACTTAAGTGGATTTAGTATAAATTGAATTAATAAGCAAGGGTAACTTGGTAAATACGGAAAATGGAGCAAATGTGAATAACCAAGTTAAATGAGAAAGTTGGCGAGGTGGCACAAGCGCGAAATAAATGGTTAGTCTTAGGTCTAATGACATATAAAACTAAGGCGCTTGAAGCAGTCCATACGCTGTAGGATGAATAACCCAATGAGGTAGATCATCACGGTGTCATAAGGCACGAGGAGAGCGCACATTCGTTATTTTGGCGGCTCCAACGGACTGGAAGGGGAAGCACGCAGCTTCCTGAGGCGTTAAAGGTGCTCCTAGTAGTCCTCTGTGTGGTGGCAGATGTTTCAGGCTGTGCCCGCAGAGGTTGAGTCTGCGCGTAACTATTAGGTGGGCGGGCCTTGACTGCAAGAATAACTTGACAGTCAGAATGTTGTACGAGATGACGGAAAAGGTGATTCGGTGACTGCCTCAACGGACGTGGAGGGTCAGCACCAACAAGGATAGTAGGTCGTCGAGTGCTTGTCACCACAACCAGTAGGATGCGGGAAGACTAGAGCAAGACCCAAGATACCATTAACCATTCACTACCGTAGGACGGTGGTTGAGTGGAGACACCGCATGGATGTTTAGATTATTTGCTTAGGGGCTTGTCGCTTAGCTCTCGTAGTCTTTACTAGTTAAGGGAGGAGTCGAGGTGGGGCCATAGTCACCCTGAAAAACAGACCCTAGGGATATTTGTGCTAGAGGCTCTAAAAGGCGGGCCTTACACAGATATGAGGAAAGCGTCGGACCGAGTTCCGTGTTTCTTGTGTAGCCCTGCCACGGAACTCGGGCACGCACACACGATGGGTGTGCAACTTAGGCATCGAATACGCTTGACGATACGTACGTAGGAAAGTCTTGGTACAACCATGTCTGCTTTGGAAGGTGTATCGTAGACTAGAGGGCATTATTCGATAATGACAGTCGTTATGTTTACATAATATAATTATAGTAATCCTATGCGGGTGTAGTCTTGTATTATACCTAAGAGGAATGTATGTTACTATGGCATAGAATGAGGGACTGCGTATATCACTGCGATGATACAGTGGAGACCGTGCGAGTGGGGTACCATGGGGTGTACCTCAGTTTGGGGGTAGCTACATATACATTATATTAGGTTAATCTACTAGTGAGTAGATGGGTGCGACGTGTGTGTAAGCTTTGAGTGCTAATAACACGTATAACCTAATAAATAAGAAAATGTAATTGAATGGTATACGTAAGATTATTCAAGAAGTGTAGTTTAAATTCATTCACATAGAACTTATGTTCTGACCCCCTCCTCATAACATTCGCAAGTTAGACAAAGACTTATAGCTTTGGGAATGCTGATTTAGCAGTATTGTGATTAAGGTAAAACTATTTTTAAATATATTATATTTTACTCCTTCCGCTGTGAGGTGTTTTTCGAACTCTGACATATCTCTTTTCTCTGTCTTTTTCTGCAGGATACCAGAGCAATCAACTTCGGTTTCGGTGGATTGGATTTTTGAAAAAAAAACCGGTTCATCAAAATCCGGATTGTTACAGTGACGACGAGTGGTCTATGACAAACTCAATATTAACACTCTGAAAATTTGATAGATAACAAAAATTGGGGTTTGACGTCCAAAAAACTAAACATCAAAATGTGAAAATAGTAACAAATTGGTACCTCTGTACGACGACATTCGATGTCCTATGTTGCGACTGTATATATAACACGCTCGGATCTACAGGTCCGAGCTCCATCTCAAAATACTCTGCAAAAATGCAGGATTAACTGTTACATACATTTATATAAGTATATTTTTCTAAAACATGCTATAATTTTCTATTCGGCTCCATAAACAATAAAATGATATTTTTTTTTTCATTTTTGCCATATCTACGCAGTACACAGCTTAAATGCGTCGTCAAACTCGTGTTTCAACGGTACTAATTTCAAACAAACAAGTTTACTAGCCTACACCTAAATTCACGCAACTTCGTTTTTAATTAACCGCAATACCTCAATCCATACTATATCCAATACATGACATCCAATAACAATCATGTAACCAAAAAATCCAATTCATTAATGTGAACAATATATACACCAAAACCCCCAAATCGTAAATGCGAACAATACACACAACAATGTACAAATATCTCACTAGTAAGACACAATCAACTCTATGACCATCTTAAAAATGTATGACTTAATTTCAAAATTGAAAGTTAGAATTTAGATTTTTGTCGACTTCGTGTTGTACACCGGATGTGCTAGCCATTATAGTTTTTAGGAACCGACTGAATGAAAAATGAGTAAAAATGGAGTGAGAAAAAAGAAGTGAATGGAAAAAAAGGTCTCGGGTTGAGTTTTTGTGTATGCTTAGCTATTTCACTGAAGGCCTGTTATTCTTTACAAAAACAAGTACGTGAATTTTCCTTTTCCATTTCATCCAGATCCAAATTCAACAAAATCTTTTTCCATCTCCAACTAAACAAAATCAAAACGTTCCTCCCAGATCCCGAATTCAGATCGAAATACAATCGCAAGCCGGCTCTCTGTTCGACTTCGTGGTACTTTTTCCATTTCTCTTCATTTCCCACGATGCGTGTTGCTGCTGTTGGATGGAAATTGCAATCGGGTGGACTACAGTTTCGATGATTCAAGTCTGAAGGGACGTCGCTCGATGGAGCGGCAGTGGGTTGTGGAAAGAGGTGGTTGGCAGTGGCGACTGGGATTCGGATGCTTTTTGGATTTCAGGTGATGAGTACGCCATATTTGGCTCTTGCTCTAATCATATTTGCATTGATTTTCAAATATAAACACAGTGCCGACTACAGATAAATGTCTTTAATCATATTTATTTGGAAATCAATGCAAATATGATTTAGTAGCGCTAACAGGAAGAGTTTCACTACATTTTATTTGCGCATATAAATATTTCAAAATTTCTCAGCTGTAACATGCTATATGTCCTACCTAAAAGTCTTAGGCTGAAGCTTGTCCACCAACAAACCAACGTATATACGGATGCAATGAGATACGGAAAATTTCTCAGCAGTATTATTACTGTTGATGTTGTTGGTATTATTATTTTCTGTATAGATTTTTGAAATAAACCACTGAGTTCATCCTTGTATTAAATGCTGTAGACCTATAATACGCGTTTTCAGATAATACAGCCTGTGTATTTAATTTGTTTGGCTTTCAGTCTTACATAATGTCCGCCTGTTAAAATTATCCTTTTTTCTTGATTTATTTGGAGGCTTGAGGTTGAGTTGTTTCAAGTTAGCGGTTCTATGTACAAGTATGCATGCTTACAAAATATAAAAATAACCACAACTGTTATTTTGCCATTGAAAAAAAAAGGTAATTCTAGGTTTCTAGCTAATTTTTCTCAATGTATAAAGTACAAAGACTAAACTAAACCTTAATGAAGACTAGTCTTAGTGACCCAGAACCACTGCTTCCATTGCCAATTTGTCGGTGCAAGTCACAAAAGGAAAATATTGTTGAATATGACATCCCTTGATATTCGTACAAGGATGGGTTGTATGCCATGCCCATTAATGTACAAATACAAAATTATGAAAATCTATAAAAATACAAATATATTAAGTAACGAGCACATGCTTGTGAGGAATAAAGCACTGATATGCTTCCTATAAATGATCCAAGGGAAAATGAGAAGTTTTTTGGAGTTTGTAGTTGTTGATCACTTGATTGTATGTTTACATATTCTAAATTTAAGTTAAAGGCGACAACTGTATCTTCCTTTTAAGAAATAATGAACTCTTTTAATATGCTTTTAATTTGTAAAGTTATCATTAACTGTATATTTCTAGTTAGCTGTTATAAATTATGATTAAGAAACCAAAGATCTACAACATACTAGCTTTAGGGAATAGAAAAGGTACGATCAGTTTAGATTGGTTGGTATAGCTTATCAAATAAGTAATTTTGAGAGCTCTTTTATTTTTTATTTTTGCTTGAGTAATAGAATTCATCAACCTAATATCTCCAGGAATGTGCATTTTTATTTCTTGATTTTGTAAATAAATCCAAGACACAATCAATGATAATCAATCACAGAAAAGTAAGTCCCTGTGTTTGACATACTATATTTTTGAGATTAGATGCTCCACTAAATGATGGAGTAGAAATTTTTCGTTAATTAGGTTTTTTAGTCTTACTTTTCCCCGTTACATTTATGTTTATAGTTTAGACTTGATATTGGTAATTCCATAAAGATGCCACTTGTGGAGCTGTTAGTGTCAAATATTATACAAAAAGAAATGGTAGTTTGATGATGACGATGACGATTGTCAGGTTGTTTCGGACTGGGGAGATGATTATGTGTTAGTTTTGGTGCTGGTCCTTTGACTGGGCATATTATCATTGGAAAAGTCCTATCTAATTGGATGGTTTAGCTTTCGGCCTAACCTATGTGCTTGTTCCCATTTGTGTTTTTCTTGCATCTCTGGTGCTCCTTGCTACCATATGTGCATGGACCTATCTGTTACACTGGTATCTAGTACTTATAAGACCCTATGTTCTTGTTGCGGTTTGCTTAGGTTCACTGATACGATGATTTTTGTCTGTTCTTTCTTGTGTCGACTTAGAGGATTATAGTGTCTTGTGTTTGTCTTGGTGCATTCCCCTTAGGTTGTTGGCCACCACTGACACAAACTTTGTGTGCTTGTTTATGTGTCCTTGAGTTGTGGTCCACTTTGGTTCCCATTATCATGTTAGTTTTACTGGCTGACCCTATGCACTCATCTTGAATTTGGCCTACTAGCGATACATCGCCACCCTATTGCATGGTTGTCTGGGTCTGGTTTTCGGCTTTCTAAACGAGGTACAAACTTTATTTCATTATTCTTTTATAATCTGTGTCTATTGTTGCCATTGTTGCAAGTCATTATTACTGAGATTATAAGTAGTGGAATGCAGTACAAAGAGATGCAGGTGGAGAGTGCAAGGTTGAAAACCTGTGAGACTTGCAAGACCGGAATGAGCAGCTGAACAAAGCAAAGATTGCATGCGTGTAAGACGCAGCATGATAGGTTTAATCTGGCTTGTATGTTTATGTGCTATAGCTATACTGTATTTTATTAATGTCGCTTGGGTATGTGTTTATGGTGTGTTAGAACTTTATAATTGTAACTTTATCTAGCCTTTTTGAAATGAATATACGTTAGAAATGTGTTAATGTAATTTAATTTACCTTTTTGGAATGTGTTTTCGTGTTGTTTTATGATATTATTTGTTTGTTGTATCTTGCAATTGTTAAAAATAGCTGCCAAAGGTCAAGTGACAACCAACATATCTAGCTGTTAGAAGTTTTATTGCAACGGTTTTAAATAGTTATAAAAAGTTACTAGGAACGTCTATTTGAACACAAGACGATGACACAAAATTGTAAACACAAATTGTAGACCATTTGAATGGGTTATTTTTACTATAATCAAACTAAAGCTTTAACACTGAAGATCGACAATATTTCAGGTTGAGTAAATGGTGTAAATTAGTCATATCGATATTTTCTTCTTGACATTAGTTATATTAACCAACAGAAAACCATCGAATAAGTTATTTAATAATTATCAAATAACTATCAATACAAAACCCCCTGGTGTCCCCAACAACTGTGAGTAATACACTATCTGCAACGATCCGCATTCTCAACCCTTAAATGTCGTATTTTATGCATTTATAGTATTAACGAGCTGAACTGAACAATCATATGCTGGAAAGACAGATTGTTGGGGTGAAAGAAAGAAAATACAGAATAAAATCTCATAGCAGAATGAATAATCTATAATACAAGAAATAATCTTTAATAAATAGAAAGACCTTTATATGAGAGTTAATCATAGAATCAGCTTAGACAATTATAACAGTCTGCCCTTACAAATGATAAAGAATAACAACAAATAAACATAGATGAAAGACCAAAAAAAATAATATGAGAATACATTCTTGGCCAACGACTCCTCTGCTGAAGCCCTAGAAGCAATCTAAACAAACCTGATAATATTCTCGGTCTAACCTGAGTATTATAATAAAGTAATATTCAACTCAGTATAGTAAACCAGCGTGAGAAAAATAAAAAACAGGTAACTTATTTTTACTTATAAACCTTTGTAATCAAAGGTCTCTCGTAAGACCATGCTGCACATAAACATCTTTACTATAAATTTAGTGATATTATAATAATACCTGGAATCCATAAATAAATATATTAAAATAGCCGGAATGCTTGCATCTCATGTTCCAACATAATAAGTATACAATCAAGTCCGAAGGTTCGTTTGGACAATAAATTCCAACTGTGAAACGGTAATGGTCTGCCTACGGAATCCATACACCTCTAGATCAAATGTATAGAAGGCTATTATTCGTTGTACCTCAACTACTCAGGACCGACACTATCCCTTACTGGATAGCGCCGAATATAATCACCCTGGTTGATAAACAACCAATGGGCCCCAAAGCAAACAAAGAGATCAACACTAGATATGGGACGATCACACCCTAATGGAAGTGATCCACATAGCCCTGCAGCTTTTCACTACTTTAGTCATTTACCGGGTAGGCTAAAGTTCACGTATTATCTTATAAATAGCAGACAATCTTAGAATTCTACCACTTCCTTCTAAGGCGATTTGCAATGCTAGCATTTATCCATGTAAGTTTTTAAAGAGATTTGTGATAAGATGATTTTTAGGATCTGGAAAATGTGATTTTCATTAATTGAAATAGTGCAGCGGAACATGTATATATATTGATATACACGTTCCTTCATGAAACAATGTTACACCCAATAATGAGCTTGTACAGAAATACATAGAAATAGAAAACAAGTGGGGTAGGCCCACTATACAACATGATATATAATATCTCATAATCGAAGACAACAGGAAACCCTTCAGTTATTAATTCGCCCCCATAAAATTATCTAGAGTTTTTCCTCTTCGTTCCCAAATTTCAGCTGCTCCTCTTTGTCTTCAAATCTCGGCTGCTCCTCTTCAATTCACCTCTGAAACAACTCGGCTGCCATCAACAATCTTCAATTCACCTCTAAAACGTTGAAAATTCCTTGCTGAAAGTGCTTTAGTTAGCACGTCTGCTCGTTGAAAGATCGTCGGTACATGCCGTATGTCTAACTTTCCTTTTTCTATTTCTTCACGCACGAAGTACAAATCTATGTCTATATGCTTCGTGCGTGAGTGTTGAATAGGATTGGACGACAAGGAAATTGTGCTTGTGTTATCACACCAGATAATCGGCCTTTTGTCAGTTGAAATTCCAATTTCTCTGAGAAGAAAGCCAGTCCACATTAGTTTTGCAGTGACGCTTGCAACAACTCGATACTCAGCTTCTGTACTTGAACGCGAGACTGTGGGTTGCTTTCTACAACAGGAAACCGGATTTGAACCTAGACACATGCAATAGCCAGTGGTGGATCTTCGGTCATCATGATCGAAGGCCCAGTCCGCATCGCTATAAGCATGTAAGTTTAAATTTTTGCCTGCTTCTAATAACATACCACAGTTAAGTGTCCCTTGTAAGTATCGTAGAATACGTTTTACTGCGTTCCAGTGTTCAGAGGACTTTGCATATATTGGCACACTTTATTAACACTGAAACTTATGTCTGGACGTGTAACACCCCACACCTGCTAAGGTCACTCACTAAGGGAATGCCTTAACTTCGGTGGAGCATTTTAAGTGAATATAGAATAGAAAAATCACAACAAGACAGATATAAATAATACTTGAAAATCTAAAACATCTTTTCATTGCAGCAGAAGGTAAACATGTTTAGTTACAACACCATAAAAGAGTCAAGTACCAAATATCCATCATGATAAAACATAAGTACATAGTCCCACTACATAACTAATAGCCATAATAGAAAAGATAAGATGGGCTTTACATCACGGTCCAAGCTCCAAAAGATAGATAAAGAAATCTGATCAAAGCCCACTAGTGCTAGGCCCAACCTGAGGACCTGAGGGGGAAAAGATAAAAACAACGGGGTCAGACATAAGTCTGAGTGAGCCCTATAACTTTAACAATACAATCATTAAAGTAATTAGGGTATGATATAAACTTGGTACGGTGATGACTAGGGATAAATGACTACACTAAGCAGCCAACTAGACATAGGAAGAACTAAGATATCCGTAAAGACGCATCTACCCACCCAAGGGTAATTACTACACTGCACCACACCAGTCATTCCTACTTAAAGGTTGATTCCACCCAAGGACTTAGAAAGTTTAACTAGTAGTTTCGTGTACCTCTAGCTGACTACATAGGTGCCGTCTGCCCCTATCTCCACTAGGTGTACCCACTACTCCCCAAGCGATCGGCTCCCTACCGTAGATACCCGTGCTGGCCCCATAGTGGGGTGTATCACTCCCCAAAGTGGCAACCCGATACAACCAATGGTGCACGGCTTATACCTACACGATGCAACAACGTCTTACCTACCAGGCCGGGTCCACACACGCATATGAAACCCGTTGGACTTGCGTTGCCACCGCTAACCCGTTTTGGCCTCTTATAGTCAAGCCCAGTACGCGTGTCCCGTCCTCGACATGGGTCGAGTCCAATAAGATACATATGGGTTACTGGTTGAAATGGGCCCCCACAAGCTACCCACCTAAGCTTGTCCCTTTTTCTAGTGCATCCCACTTAACCTTTTAATCATGTTTAATTACATGTTTCCACTTGGTTAAGTATTCTAATCGTATTTTCTATTGCCACCCAAGGCAACCCACTAGATTTCCACATGCCACCCAAGGCACTTACTTGATTTCCACATGCCACCGAAGGCACCCACTTAACCCCTCATGCCCCACTACATGCTTATCTGGTTAAGTGTTTCTTAATTGATTAAGAACGTAACCGTTGTAAAGACCTCTCACATTAGACTATCTTTTATGGCAGCTGGATTTGCCGGTCGGGTCCTGGCAGCCTTACGCCATAACCGAGTCTAACCTCGTGTCTTTACACTTGTCACGTATTTAGTTTATGCCTAAGACCTCTCACATTGGGCCAATCATTTGTAGCCGCTGGATTTGCCGGTCGGTTCCGGACAGTCTTATACTACAAAAAGGTCCAACCTCGTGTCTTAGTCGATTAATTACACCTAATTAATCACCCCCATAATTTGTATTAATTATCCCTAATTAATTACAAATTTAACGATGTACATAATTGACTCAATTATGTCCATCCACTTTATGATATGCATAATCATACCAACTTCACACCATTTCACTAACATGAATATTAACCCTATCGTTCCCCACGTAATTCGCTAACATGACATACTTAAAAGGGAAGATTCATCACAAATACAATGGGTTCAACTTGCATAACATTAGCATCAACATGGGTTTTAAAGGTGTCAACATGCATATAGCATCAAACCCAGCTAGCATAAATAATCAACCCAAACTTGCATGAATCACATATGTCATAAAGAGGGTAACTTGGATAAGCTACTTATGTCATACAAAGGGGTAAATGTAACGACCCAGAAAATCTGAACCAATTTAAAATTTTTAAATTGGCTAAAATAATGGATTTTAAATATTTAAAATAAATATTTTAAATAATGGCGATGAAAACTGAGTTTGAATCGACAATTGAAAACGAATATAATTAATTATAATTATATATAGAATTGAAAATGGCGCGGTAGTTCGATAATTCGATTTCAAACTTCGATTGAATATACCGAGTGCAAAACAATCCGGATTTTAGTGAAACCAAAAACATTATGATCTAATTGATGATATCTTTCTAACGAATCCGACCAATCGAAATTTGATAGCGAGAATCAAAAGCTATGTCCAGTTGAAAATTCTGAATAGTCGCTATGGAATTCAGGCCCTTAAAAATGGACATTTTGCAAACGACCTCGGATTTGGATGAAACCACTTTTGTTAGATCCGCAGTGTCAAGTTATTGTTAGGTTTCAAATTTCATAATTTTTCGAATCAATATGTGGGCGTGGCAAAGGAAAACGCGTTTGACCAGTTTCTGTTGATTTTAATCGACTGGAAATTGGCCATTTTTCCAACGGTCTCAGAATTCGACGAAACTAGTTTTGTTAGGACCGTATCGTAAATACGAAGCTAGAAAATATTTTTCTGGAATTTTTCTAGTTAGTATGTGACCCCGGTAATTGGAAATGTGCGTTTAAAATTCAATATAGTGATTTAAATGAAAATTCAAAAGGAAACTGATTGTAACGATCAAATCAGCATGCGATACATATCCCATTGCATTCGGAATGGGGGTGAAACGCTATGGACGACAGGCGGTGGGCCTCGTTTCGAGGTCGTATGTAAAAGTCAACCTATTTGCGAAATTAAATAATTAAATTAAAAAAAAAAAATATATATTTTCCCTCCTATCTCCTGCTTGCCCCCCCCCCCCCCGTTTCTTTTCTATTTCAGACAGAAAGAAAAGTGAAAAAAAAAAAACCTAAATTAGATCGAGCGCCCCCCCTCCTCCAGACATCACCGCCCCCTCCTCGAGACATCGCCGACGCCCCCCCTCGAAACAGACGAAGACCCCGAAGCATCGCCTCCCCCTCGCGGAGCATCCTCCCACCTCGAAGCTGCCGCCGAACTCCCACTGAAGCATCGCGACGCCTCCCCGTTCGAGCGCCGTAGCCATCGCCTCCCGTTCGAGCCTCGAAGCCTCCGACGATCTGCGAGACCCCCCCCCTCCGTTGTAAGTCGCTTTACATTTTTATTTTTATTTTTTATTATTCTGAAAAAAAAATATAATAAACTGGTTTTTTTTGAGGTGAAAACTGTTTTTTTTAAAGATTGAAACTGATTTTATAAAACCTTTTAAAAACTGATTTTGTTAAAAGAGAAAAAAAACTGATTTTTATAATTTTAATAAACTGATTTTATAAAACCTTTTAAAAACTGATTTTGTTAAAAGAGAAAAAAAAAACTGATTTTTATAATTTTAATAAACTGATTTTATAAAACCTTTTAAAAACTGATTTTGTTAAAAGAGAAAAAAAACTGATTTTTATAATTTTAATAAACTGATTTTATAAAACCTTTTAAAAACTGATTTTGTTAAAAGAGAAAAAAAAAACTGTTTTTTTTTTGAAAAGTTAAAACTGTTTTTTTTTAGAAAAGTTAAAACTATTTTGAAAGAAAGGTTAAAACTGATTTTTCGAAAAAAGGATTTGAACTTTAAAAAGTAAAAATCATATCTTTATATATCAAAAGTCAAAAGTAAAAATCATATTTTTATATATCGAAAGTCGAAGTAGAAATCAGATTTTTATATATTGAAAGCCGAAGTAAAAATCAGATTTTTATATATTGAAAGTCGAAGTTAAAATCATATTTTTATATATTGAATAGCATAGTAAAAATTCGATTTTTACATGTGTAGAGAATACGGGCGAAAGCGACAAAAGGCGAAGATTTCTATAAAGGAAGTATCGTGCAGTTGGATAGCTATTGGTGAGATTTCTGATTTAAAATTTATATATATGTGTGTTGAAAATGAAAGTGAATAGCTATATATAAATATATATATATATATATATATATATATATACGCCCCTCGTCCACAAACCATGGACGATATTTATTGGTTGAAATTGTTGTGAAATTTGATTGATAACGAATGATTGTTTGGGATTGTTTGTGATTGATATTGGTTGATTGTGGTTGAAAAATACCCATTGGTGGTTGTGAAATATTTGGTTGAAACCACATAGGATTAGTTTGTGGAAAAGAAATAAATATATACATGCCGCCTGCGTGCGAACTAGATGCATGAACCCCATTGTCAAAAACCGCGAGGTTTTAAGGTAGAGCGAGGAGCCGTACTAGGGACGGTGCCGGTGTAACTACCCTGCCGTTATGCTGCCGAAATTTTGAATAATATTCTTGTGTTTGAATTATTTTCATATGCTTAAACTATTGAAAACATTCATGTGTTGAATTGATATTCATTCGTTGTTTAGAAATTCATGTGTTGAATGGTATTCATATTTTGAAATAAATTGTTCGATAATAAAAATCACATTTTTATCTATATATAAAAACTATTGAAAACATTCATGTGTTGAATTGATATTCATTCGTTGTTTAGAAATTCATGTGTTGAATGGTATTCATAATTTGAAATAAATTGTTCGATAATAAAAATCACATTTTTATCTATATATAAAAACTATTGAAAACATTCATGTGTTGAATTGATATTCATTCGTTGTTTAGAAATTCATGTGTTGAATGGTATTCATATTTTGAAATAAATCGTTTGATGATAAAAATCACATTTTTATCTATATATAGAAACTATAGAAAACATTCATGTGTTGAATTGATATTCATTCGTTGTTTAGAAATTCATGTGTTGAATGGTATTCATATTTTGAAATAAATCGTTTGATGATAAAAATCACATTTTTATCTATATATAGAAACTATAGAAAACATTCATGTGTTGAATTGATATTCATTCGTTGATTAGAAATTCATGTGTTGAATGGTATTCATATTTTGAAATAAATTGTTTTATGATAAAAATCCTATTTTGTCACCTATATGAACTATATAGAAAAATAGTGTTTTGAAATGAATTGTTTTACAATAAAAATCACATTTTTATTGTATGCATAAATCGTTGAAATGTGAAGTGTTAAAAATAGCCACTTGTTCAAAATAAACATATATGAGTTGAAATATTCATTAATTAGCTAATGAAATGATTTGCACCTATTTATGTAACATTAGAATGAATGGAGTTTTTAAACCAAATAGAAATCAAATATGAAGTCGAATAGAAATTGATAAATGATAAGAACTGTATATATATGTACATGCAATATTCATTGAACAGGTTATAGCAAAGGGGCTAGAGAAGAGGAATAAAATTTCGTGCCCGACAAATAGGTACACATTTACTGATTTGTTTGGGTGATGATTTTGAGCCTGTTGGCTAGCCGCTTGGCTTCTTCTTTTTCTTTTTGAGATTAGAAGGACCGGGAACGCTATTTGCGATTTCCCGATGCTCCCGGTGCAGGGGAGGTTATGGCGAAATTTTTCCAAAATTTAAGGTGTTAGAAAAATATTTGAAGTGAAAAAGATATTGAAATTGTTGAATGAACTATATTTATATAAATATATAAATATAAATAAAATTAAAACGAAACGAGGCCGTGCAGTTCGTATTTTGAAACCGTGATTTCAAACGACTAGTGCGGGAAATCCGACCATTGGATTTTCCCGAAACCTCAACCGTCGGGTTCGCCTTGGAATAATCTTTCCAACGGCACCAACCTTGTTAAAATCCAACGGTTGGATTGTCTGGAATGTTTAATTCAAATCTGAAGAAAAACAGCGCCAGAAACGATTATATTTATTTATATATATAGATATAATTATATTTAATCGAATAACGACGCTGCAGTTCATATTTTGAAATCGAAATTTCAAACGATTGTACCGGGAGATCCGACCGTCGGATTTTCCCGAAACTGGAACCGTTGGATTCGTTTTGAAAAGACCTTTCTAATGATGTAAAATTTGTGAAGATCCAACGGTTAGATTTTCAGATATGTGTAAATCAAATCTGAAGAAAAACAGCGCCACGGCCACGTTATGGCCCGAAACGTCGTTTTGAATATATTAGCTATTTTAAAATAAATAAAAATAGCGATAAATCATTATAAAATATCATAAGCGATATGGAATGGAAATAAACTGAATTTGCTAGATTTATGTTGTATTTGATGGTTGAATGTGTTTGGTGTGAAAATTACATTAAAGAACAATATTGGTGTTGTCGAATAATTTAACCATTAAAATAAATCGATTTGAAATTCTAAATATACGTGAATTATTTGGAAAGGCCGAGTTAATTCTCATTTCGAATAATTGATCGACGATTGAAAGTCGAAGATGAAGACGATGGTCGAAGACCGGAGATCTTCACCTCGTTTGGATGGTAACCGAGGTCCTGATTAGGAGGCATCCCGAAATATGGATAATGAGTGGTGATCGTCCAGACGTACGTGGTGATCGATGGGTTTGCGAGGTATTTAGTGCCTCCGGTTTCGTTCAGACCCAGAACGGACTTGTAAATGGACTGTGTGTCCGACATTGGAATTTGTTCTGTGTGATTGATAGCCATCAGTTGCACGGTATGAATTGCCTATGTGGTATGCTAAGATGCAGTGATCAGGGCTTCTGTTGAAAAGCAAAGTCTTGTGGTGATGATCAAAGCACCGCCTGTGTGGCGTAGCTTTGTGTATAACGTAAATTCGCGAGCCTCACACCCCGGTAGGAACCTAAAACGGGAAATCGGGTCGTCTCAACGTGGTATCAGAGCTTTGGTTAAAGCTTAGTTCTGGAATATAACATTTGAACGAACTCGTCAGAAATAGAACCAGTAGTGTTCTAGGACGGGTAACTCTATACAGATAGGATCAGCAATATCCTAGTATGAGTAAAGCAGAATGAAATTACACCTCGATAGACACATTTACATTCAAGTATTTGTCTCTATATTTTGAAATATCTTTTCTGTTGACCTGACACTTGATCTGCTATTTGCAGAAGAACTAGAAAATGAGTGCCAGAAACAGAATAAGTAATACTGACCCGGATATAGAAGCTCTATTCATGAAGTATAGAAATCTGGGTGGAAAGCCGTTCTCGGGCGAAGAATCTATTATGAGAACCCAAGCTTGGATTCGTTCGGTTGAGAAAATATTCGAAGCATTAAAGCTTAGGGATGACCAGAAAAGATTACTGGCCTCCTGGGCACTTGAAGATGAAGCTTTGTTCTGGTGGGATTCTGTTGTTAAGAATAATCCAGAAGGTGATATCACCTGGGACAGATTCAAAGTGATTTTCTTAGAAAGATTTACTCCTCCCGAAGCAACTGAGCGATTATGTGATGAATTTTCTTATCTAATACAAGGAGACATGACAATTCCCGAATATCATAAGAAATTCAATGAACTTTCTCACTTTGCCCCTCATCTAATTCAAAATCCGAAGAGGAAAAATATGAGATTTATTCACGGGCTTCAAAGGAAATACCAGAATAAAGTATTGGGGCATGTGAAGCTTCCTTTTTCAGAAATGATTTATATGGCCTATCAGTATGAAGATCTCCATAAGAAAGGAATGTTGCGAGACGAAGAAGAAGTCTGTTCTAGTGACAAAACAGAGTCGGAAACTGATATCCCTGAAGGCAGTACGAGGTCTGAGGTCAGTAAGGAGCCCAAAGTCAATCGAAAAAGGGCTAGATCTGAAAAAGAACCTGTCACGACTGCCACATGCTCTAACTGCAATAAACAGGGGCATCTGACTAGGAAGTGTAGAACCTCGAAGAAGCGAAGGGAGGGTGGGTCTAAATCCAAGAGCAAGTTTCCTGTGACTCGAGAGTGCAATCTTTGTCATCAGGCCAGTCATATAAAACGGGAGAAAGGACCTCAGGGAGGGCCTACGTTTCCTCCTAGCTAAAAGTGGCGTCAGTGGTTTTACACGCCCTGACGAGTTTGACTTATGTGGTTGTTGCTGTTGCGAGGCGCCTCGGTTAGATCGGATGATCCGGGTCCGATGGAGTCATTCGTTGGCTCGCTTACGCCCCAAAGGGCGGCGAAACGTAGTGCTCAGGTATAATAATCCACATCGGTGGACCGGCCCTGTCGCTCCAAGGCTTGCCTGCGCGCTTGCCTGAGACTCAGGCTAGGTAGTCTCGAATTCGGTAAGGACTATCTTTTGCCTTGGTTCATGACGGAAATCCAATTTCCAACTACGACATCGTGCGGTTTCGATTGTATATATGCATTTGGCGACATAGTGGCATGGGACGCTCATGTCGTCTATGATTGATAGTTATGATTTGAAATTGTTTTCAAAACATATAAACACTAGCAATAATATCAAATGCCTTTGTTTTATTCGTATCAAACATATTTTGGCCATTATAAGGTAAAACTCTATCCTCCGGTTTGCGTTGCATTGTGTGATGGGAACTGAGTCTTATAATGGCTTCATTTTTATAAAAAGCATAGCGATGTTTAAAAGAAAGATTTGTTTTAGAGCACTGGCAATCCAATGGAGTAAACCCGTTCCACGAAAGTGGCGTGGTCCTGTGATTAGCCAATTATATATGTGTTGAGTGGATTTCTCATACCAGTCCCATGACTGACTCGTAGTTTGTTTCACTCTCAAACTCGGGTGCCCCTTTTTCTACACGGGCAGCCTTGTATTCAGGTTTAGCTGGTTCTTTCTGGATAGCTGGAGCTGAAGATGGATTCTATCATTTATTTCTTTTTATGTTGTTCAGCTCCTATTGTACATATTTTGTTTATTTCCGCTGTAGACATTTATGTATAGCTGAACTGTATTTGTACTAAGTAAGATCCTGTATACTGTGTAACTCTGATGATTACTTTTATCCAGTATATTTTGTTGTTCATTCTGGTGTATTTATTTAATTCTGTTCTGCTATTATATGTTTCTGTGTTATATTCCAAAGATAACCTTGTTTCCGTGAGAACGGGAAATCGGGTCGTCTCAACGTGGTATCAGAGTCTGGCGCAGATATACTTCAGGGAAATAGTTAGACTACATGGAGTGCCGCTCAGCATAGTAAGTGATAGAGATACGATATTCACTAGTAAATTCTGGGAGGCATTTCAAGTCGAACTGGGAACGAAGTTAAACATGAGCACCGCTTATCATCCTCAGACAGACGGTCAGACTGAGAGGGTGAATCGCATTTTAGAAGATCTATCGCGGGCTTGTATTCTAGATTTCGGTGGATCATGGGAAGACCATCTGCATTTGGCTGAATTCTCTTATAACAACAGCTACCAGGCGAGTCTGACAATGTCGCCATTCGAAGCATTGTATGGTAGACCGTGCCGATCTCCTGCTTGTTGGGTCGAGCCTGGAAATAGACTTATGTTGGGTCCTGATATGATTCGAGAAGCTGCCGACAAAGTCGATTTTATTAAGAAGCGATTACTCGCCGCTCAAAGCCGACAAAAGAGCTATGCCGATAAAAGAAGAAGAGATATATCCTTCGAAGTTGGCGACTATGTATATTTGAAAGTATCGCCGATGAGAGGAGTTATCCGGTTCGGTAAAACTGGAAAGTTAGCACCCAAATTTATTGGTCCGTTTCCTATTCTGGAACGGATTGGAACTCTCGCATATAGGGTCAAACTGCCTGACTGGTTGCCTGGAGTGCATGATGTATTTCACATATCTCAACTTCGAAAGCACGTTCATGATCCAGACTTGATCGTGGAAGAAGCAGCTCAGCAGGACATTGAAATTACTCCAGAATTAGCCGTGAGGTGTGAGCCGCTAAAGATTATCGGCAAAGAAACCAAAGAGCTGAGGAACAAGAAGGTTCCCTTAGTCAAAGTGCAATGGAGTGGAGATCCGAGAGATTGTACTTGGGAAACCGAGGAGAGCATTCAGAAAGCTTATCCCAGATGCCGAGTAGATATCTCTGATTGACTCCGGTGCAAGGTATATTTACCATACTTTACCTCACCATTTAATTCTCTATTTTATTATAATTGTTTGAGTGATTTTAGAAGAAAAATAGGAATTAATTTGTATGGCTTTGAAAGGTTAAAAACAATTGGATTGATTGTTGTGTCGTGTGATTGTAGATTTATCAAACCACTTTCGACTTTATTCCTTTTCGGGGACGAAAAGTTTTAAGTGGGGGAGATTGTAACGACCCAGAAAATCTGAACCAATTTAAAATTTTTAAATTGGCTAAAATAATGGATTTTAAATATTTAAAATAAATATTTTAAATAATGGCGATGAAAACTGAGTTTGAATCGACAATTGAAAACGAATATAATTAATTATAATTATATATAGAATTGAAAATGGCGCGGTAGTTCGATAATTCGATTTCAAACTTCGATTGAATATACCGAGTGCAAAACAATCCGGATTTTAGTGAAACCAAAAACATTAGGATCTAATTGATGATATCTTTCTAACGAATCCGACCAATCGAAATTTGATAGCGAGAATCAAAAGCTATGTCCAGTTGAAAATTCTGAATAGTCGCTATGGAATTCAGGCCCTTAAAAATGGACATTTTGCAAACGACCTCGGATTTGGATGAAACCACTTTTGTTAGATCCGCAGTGTCAAGTTATTGTTAGGTTTCAAATTTCATAATTTTTCGAATCAATATGTGGGCGTGGCAAAGGAAAACGCGTTTGACCAGTTTCTGTTGATTTTAATCGACTGGAAATTGGCCATTTTTCCAACGGTCTCAGAATTCGACGAAACTAGTTTTGTTAGGACCGTATCGTCAATACGAAGCTAGAAAATATTTTTCTGGAATTTTTCTAGTTAGTATGTGACCCCGGTAATTGGAAATGTGCATTTAAAATTCAATATAGTGATTTAAATGAAAATTCAAAAGGAAACTGATTGTAACGATCAAATCAGCATGCGATACATATCCCATTGCATTCGGAATGGGGGTGAAACGCTATGGACGACAGGCGGTGGGCCTCGTTTCGAGGTCGTATGTAAAAGTCAACCTATTTGCGAAATTAAATAATTAAATAAAAAAAAATATTTTCCCTCCTATCTCCTGCTTGCCCCCCCCCCCCCCGTTTCTTTTCTATTTCAGACAGAAAGAAAAGTGAAAAAAAAACCTAAATTAGATCGAGCGCCCCCCCTCCTCCAGACATCACCGCCCCCTCCTCGAGACATCGCCGACGCCCCCCCCCCTCGAAACAGACGAAGACCCCGAAGCATCGCCTCCCCCTCGCGGAGCATCCTCCCACCTCGAAGCTGCCGCCGAACTCCCACTGAAGCATCGCGACGCCTCCCCGTTCGAGCGTCGTAGCCATCGCCTCCCGTTCGAGCCTCGAAGCCTCCGACGATCTGCGAGACCCCCCCCTCCGCTGTAAGTCGCTTTACATTTTTATTTTTTATTATTCTGAAAAAAAATAATATAATAAACTGATTTTTTTGAGGTGAAAACTGTTTTTTTTTAAGATTGAAACTGATTTTATAAAACCTTTTAAAAACTGATTTTGTTAAAAGAGAAAAAAAAAACTGATTTTTATAATTTTAATAAACTGATTTTATAAAACCTTTTAAAAACTGATTTTGTTAAAAGAGGAAAAAAAAAACTGATTTTTATAATTTTAATAAACTGATTTTATAAAACCTTTTAAAAACTGATTTTGTTAAAAGAGAAAAAAAAACTGATTTTTATAATTTTAATAAACTAATTTTATAAAACCTTTTAAAAACTGATTTTGTTAAAAGAGAAAAAAAAACTGTTTTTTTTTGAAAAGTTAAAACTGTTTTTTTTTTTAGAAAAGTTAAAACTGTTTTGAAAGAAAGGTTAAAACTGATTTTTCGAAAAAAGGATTTGAACTTTAAAAAGTAAAAATCAAATCTTTATATATCAAAAGTCAAAAGTAAAAATCATATTTTTATATATCGAAAGTCGAAGTAGAAATCAGATTTTTATATATTGAAAGCCGAAGTAAAAATCAGATTTTTATATATTGAAAGTCGAAGTAAAAATCATATTTTTATATATTGAATAGCATAGTAAAAATTCGATTTTTACATGTGTAGAGAATACGGGCGAAAGCGACAAAAGGCGAAGATTTCTATAAAGGAAGTATCGTGCAGTTGGATAGCTATTGGTGAGATTTCTGATTTAAAATTTATATATATATGTGTTGAAAATGAAAGTGAATAGCTATATATAAATATCTATATATATATATATATATATATATATGTATATATATATATATATATACGCCCCTCGTCCGCAAACCATGGACGATATTTATTGGTTGAAATTGTTGTGAAATTTGATTGATAACGAATGATTGTTTGGGATTGTTTGTGATTGATATTGGTTGATTGTGGTTGAAAAATACCCATTGGTGGTTGTGAAATATTTGGTTGAAACCACATAGGATTAGTTTGTGGAAAAGAAATAAATATATACATGCCGCCTGCGTGCGAACTAGATGCATGAACCCCATTGTCAAAAACCGCGAGGTTTTAAGGTAGAGCGAGGAGCCGTACTAGGGACGGTGCCGGTGTAACTACCCTGCCGTTATGCTGCCGAAATTTTGAATAATATTCTTGTGTTTGAATTATTTTCATATGCTTAAACTATTGAAAACATTCATGTGTTGAATTGATATTCATTCGTTGTTTAGAAATTCATGTGTTGAATGGTATTCATATTTTGAAATAAATTGTTCGATAATAAAAATCACATTTTTATCTATATATAAAAACTATTGAAAACATTCATGTGTTGAATTGATATTCATTCGTTGTTTAGAAATTCATGTGTTGAATGGTATTCATAATTTGAAATAAATTGTTTGATAATAAAAATCACATTTTTATCTATATATAAAAACTATTGAAAACATTCATGTGTTGAATTGATATTCATTCGTTGTTTAGAAATTCATGTGTTGAATGGTATTCATATTTTGAAATAAATCGTTTGATGATAAAAATCACATTTTTATCTATATATAGAAACTATAGAAAACATTCATGTGTTGAATTGATATTCATTCGTTGTTTAGAAATTCATGTGTTGAATGGTATTCATATTTTGAAATAAATCGTTTGATGATAAAAATCACATTTTTATCTATATATAGAAACTATAGAAAACATTCATGTGTTGAATTGATATTCATTCGTTGATTAGAAATTCATGTGTTGAATGGTATTCATATTTTGAAATAAATTGTTTTATGATAAAAATCCTATTTTGTCACCTATATGAACTATATAGAAAAATAGTGTTTTGAAATGAATTGTTTTACAATAAAAATCACATTTTTATTGTATGCATAAATCGTTGAAATGTGAAGTGTTAAAAATAGCCACTTGTTCAAAATAAACATATATGAGTTGAAATATTCATTAATTAGCTAATGAAATGATTTGCACCTATTTATGTAACATTAGAATGAATGGAGTTTTTAAACCAAATAGAAATCAAATATGAAGTCGAATAGAAATTGATAAATGATAAGAACTGTATATATATGTACATGCAATATTCATTGAACAGGTTATAGCAAAGGGGCTAGAGAAGAGGAATAAAATTTCGTGCCCGACAAATAGGTACACATTTACTGATTTGTTTGGGTGATGATTTTGAGCCTGTTGGCTAGCCGCTTGGCTTCTTCTTTTTCTTTTTGAGATTAGAAGGACCGGGAACGCTATTTGCGATTTCCCGATGCTCCCGGTGCAGGGGAGGTTATGGCGAAATTTTTCCAAAATTTAAGGTGTTAGAAAAATATTTGAAGTGAAAAAGATATTGAAATTGTTGAATGAACTATATTTATATAAATATATAAATATAAATAAAATTAAAACGAAACGAGGCCGTGCAGTTCGTATTTTGAAACCGTGATTTCAAACGACTAGTGCGGGAAATCCGACCATTGGATTTTCCCGAAACCTCAACCGTCGGGTTCGCCTTGGAATAATCTTTCCAACGGCACCAACCTTGTTAAAATCCAACGGTTGGATTGTCTGGAATGTTTAATTCAAATCTGAAGAAAAACAGCGCCAGAAACGATTATATTTATTTATATATATAGATATAATTATATTTAATCGAATAACGACGCTGCAGTTCATATTTTGAAATCGAAATTTCAAACGATTGTACCGGGAGATCCGACCGTCGGATTTTCCCGAAACTGGAACCGTTGGATTCGTTTTGAAAAGACCTTTCTAATGATGTAAATTTTGTGAAGATCCAACGGTTAGATTTTCAGATATGTGTAAATCAAATCTGAAGAAAAACAGCGCCACGGCCACGTTATGGCCCGAAACGTCGTTTTGAATATATTAGCTATTTTAAAATAAATAAAAATAGCGATAAATCATTATAAAATATCATAAGCGATATGGAATGGAAATAAACTGAATTTGCTCGATTTATGTTGTATTTGATGGTTGAATGTGTTTGGTGTGAAAATTACATTAAAGAACAATATTGGTGTTGTCGAATAATTTAACCATTGAAATAAATCGATTTGAAATTCTAAATATACGTGAATTATTTGGAAAGGCCGAGTTAATTCTCATTTCGAATAATTGATCGACGATTGAAAGTCGAAGATGAAGACGATGGTCGAAGACCGGAGATCTTCACCTCGTTTGGATGGTAACCGAGGTCCTGATTGGGAGGCATCCCAAAATATGGATAATGAGTGGTGATCGTCCAGACGTACGTGGTGATCGATGGGTTTGCGAGGTATTTAGTGCCTCCGGTTTCGTTCAGACCCAGAACGGACTTGTAAATGGACTGTGTGTCCGACATTGGAATTTGTTCTGTGTGATTGATAGCCATCAGTTGCACGGTATGAATTGCCTGTGTGGCATGCTAAGATGCAGTGATCAGGGCTTCTGTTGAAAAGCAAAGTCTTGTGGTGATGATCAAAGCACCGCCTGTGTGGCGTAGCTTTGCGTATAACGTAAATTCGCGAGCCTCACACCCCGGTAGGAACCTAAAACGGGAAATCGGGTCGTCTCGGTAAACTTGCATATGTATGTATGACATACAAAGGGGTTAACTTGCATATGTATGCATATCATACAAAGGTGTAAACTTGCACATGTTACTTGCATATAATCAAACACCAAACTTGCATAACATGTCATATATGAACTTGCATATAATCAAACACCAAACTTGCATAACATGGTGTCATAATGGATCAATGTTTGTCATAGTGATTTGCATAACTAGCACCATGAGCACATAGCATAAAACTTGCATAACTAGCATCATGATCATATAGCATAAAACTTGCACAACTAGCATCATGAACTCATAGCATATGACTTGCATAATTTGCATAACATCATGAACACATAACATATGACTTGCATAACTTGCATAACATCATAAACACATAGCATATGACTTGCATAACTTGCATAACATCATGAACACATAGCATATGACTTGCATAACTTGCATAACATCATGAACACATAGCATATGATAACATAACTTACATTGATCCACATTCACAACCATAACCTCATTATATCCTATCATAATTAGTTTAGCAATTGCTTGCTAAAGGCATAGAAACTCACAACTTGTTGATTAGCACTCCTAAGAAGAAGATTAAGTTGCCAGAGTTGATTAGAGGTTGATTTGAGAAGCTATCTTCCTCTTTAATTTGTTGGTGGCTCCTTCTAGTTGCATTTTGACGGCATAACGACGTTGTCTCCAATTTTAGTATGAATTAGGGTAGTCTTAGGGTGTATTTATAGATTAGTTAAGTGTTTTAGGCCATTAGATTAACCTTAAATCAGATTAGAGCCGTCATATCTCGTCACTAGCCACCAACCATAGCCCAAATCCCAAATCAGTGCACCCAGGTCACACAGACCGACATGGGGGGTCGACCCCTGGGTCGACACATGGGTCGACCCCTTGGGGGGGGGGGTCGACACCCATGTCGACCCCTGTGTCGACTCCCTCTGTCTGGCGGGAATTTTCCCGCCTCTTCTGAAATGTGAATTCTGAATATTTTAAATCTGTTTTGAATTTTCTGAAAACTTCTTCGGGCCTTAACTGGGTCATACGGACTCCGATTTTCGAAAACTCGGACTCTATTTCACGTATTTTTCCGAGACGAACGCAATGGCATAGCCCGTTTCCCCTGATTCAGATTTTAAAATTTAATTCTGCCCTGTTTTATATTGTAGCAAGTTATTCAACATACGGGGTGTTACATTCTCCCCTACTTAAAGGATTTCGTCCCCGAAATCTCTAAGTCAAGAAGAACGTATCCTACCAACCAAACAACCATCTACTAAACCATCAAACACTGGCATCCATTGTCCTTAAAGTTTCTAATGCTGTATGAACATATGCAAAGAGTGTGTGTATATGTTCCCTGTCTAATGCAAAATCAGGCGGTCTACTGATTCAGTTGACCTCCTTAATGCAAACCATGATAGTGTCATGCATCCAATATGTATGCGAAAGAACCCTATCGCCACATACTATTTCTACATGTGTGCACAACCATACACCAAAATGCATCATCCATATGATAACACAACCATTATACATCCATTGATATAGCTACCTACACACAATTATATGCAATATGCAATTATGAAGTGACTGAGCCGATCTAATGCCTAAAGTGTGTGTATATGCATCCACGAGCAACCACTAGCAACCACTTGCATCCACATGCATCCATCAATCATAACATGTCTCAAACACATGTTTCAACCATAGGTTTACCCTATGTAAAGGTCAAAGATACTAATGAGAGGACATACTAAAGATAAGATAAGTACTAGACAAACGATAAAGGAGAAGTTAAAAGACATACCCTCAAAAAGGAATGGGTACAGTGAACGCATCTTCGCTTCTGTCTCCCAAGTAGCATTGCTCTCATCTTCTCCCCATTGCACTTTGACTAGTCGAACCTCTCTGTTTCTCAACTTCCTAATCTCTGACCCAAGGATGCGGGTAGGAGCTCGTCGAATAGTCGCATCACGCTCTACCTCCACTTCTTCAAGCGAGCTCGGCTCTACCACCTCTGCGGTCTCATGTAGGCACTTCCTCAAATGTGACACATGGAATACGTCATGTACCCCACTAAGTCTCTCGGGTAAATCCACTCTATATGCCATCCGTCCAATCCTTTCCTTAATAGGAAATGGTCCTACAAATCTTGGTGCTAACTTCCCAATGGACCCAAAGCGAACAACATTCTGTAATGGAGATACTTTAACAAAGACCATGTCCCCAACATCAAACTCAAGATCCGTCCTCCTCTTATCCGCGTAAGATTTCTGCCTATCTTGCGCTGCTTTCATCCTTTTTCGAATCAAATCAATCTTTTCCGAAGTCTCTCTAACCATATCAGGCCCAAGCAAGATCTTATCCGTAGATTCCCACCAACATGTAGGTGATCGACAAGGCCTTCCATAAAGAGCTTCAAAAGGAGCCATACCAATACTGGACTGAAAGCTGTTATTATACGCGAACTCCACCAATGGAAGATGCTCTTCCCATGTACCTCCAAAATCTAAGATACAAAGCCTTAAAAGGTCTTCTAGAACACGATTCACCCTCTCGGTCTGGCCGTCTGTCTGAGGATGATATGCGGTGCTCAGACACAACCGAGTCCCTACTGCCTTTTGCAAACTTTTCCAAAACTCGCTAGTGAAGATAGGATCTCGATCACTCACTATGCTAGAAGGTACCCCATGTAATCGAACTATCTCTCGAAGGTAAACTGAAGCTAGCCATGGGGCAGTCCTCTTGCTCTTCACGGGTATGAAATGGGCGCTCTTAGTAAGTCTGTCTACCACAACCCAAATTCCCGTATTACCCTTCCTCGATCTCGGTAACCCATCAATAAAATCGATCGAGACGCTATCCCACTTCCATTGCGGAACTTCCAATGGGTGAAGCAACCCACCAGGTTTCTTTTGCTCCACTTTCACTTGTTGGCACACCAAGCATCTAGCGACATACTCGGCCACATCTTTCTTCATACCGGCCCAAAAGAAAACTCGCTTCATGTCTTGGTACATCTTGTCCCCACCTGGATGAATGGTCATCTTTGAACGATGCGCATCATCAAGAATAGCCTTCCTCAAACCCTCGTCTTGCGGTACACAAAGTCTACCGTCTCTACGCAAGCACCCCCTATCGTCTAGGGTGTACCTACTCAAATGGCTGGACGACCCCCCCCTTATGAGCCTCTCTACCAACTCAACCAACTGTGGGTCGTCCCGCTGTGCCTCACCAATCCGTCCCAAAAGAGTAGGTCTGACCTCTAAGGATGCTAGCAAACCGGGTATAAAGTCAATGGAAGGTCTGAAATTAAACATCGAGATAAATTCCAAGCTTCGTCGTTCCACGAACAATGGACTCAAGGACAACCTTTTTCTGCTCAAGGCGTCCGCCACCACGTTACCCTTGCCAGGGGTATACGCTATCTCGAAATCATAGGATGCTAAGAACTCCATCCACCTTTGCTGTCTCAAGTTCAAATCCTTCTGAGAAAACAAGTACTTCAATGATTTGTGGTCAGTGAACAATTCGAACCTCTCTCCAAGAAGATAATGGCGCCAAGTCTTAAGCGCAAAAACAATAGCGGCCAACTCTAAATCATGGGTAGGGTAATTTTTCTCATGCGCCCTCAACTACCTTCCACCGTAGGCTATTACCCTTCCCTCTTGCATTAAGACTGCACCCAGTCCTGTCCCACAAGCATCGGTATAAACAACAAATGGCTTACTCCCGTCTGGCGACACTAAGACTGGAGCTGTGGTTAAAGCTCTCTTTAACCGTTGGAACGCATCATCACAATCTACGTCCCATGCGAAGACTTGATTCTTCTTTGTCAAGCGAGTTAATGGGGCTGATATCTTCGCGAAGTCCTTGATAAACTTCCTATAGTAGCCAGCCAACCCCAAGAAACTCCTCACCTCGGTAGCATTCTTCGGAACCTTCCAATCTTGGATGGATACTACCTTCGCGGGATCCACAACTATCCCTTCTTTGGAGACCACGTGCCCCATGAACCGCACTTCCTTCCTCCAAAAGTGACATTTAGAGAATTTAGCCTTAAGGCTATGTGCTCGAAGAGTCTCCAACACTTCCCTAAGATGTAGGGCATGCTCTTCTTCACTCTTAGAAAAGACTAGGATGTCATCCACAAAGACCACCACGCACTTATTAAGGTACTCCGTGAACACCCTACTCATCAAATCAACAAAGTATGCTGGGGCGTTCGTCAAACCAAATGGCATCACAAGCCACTCATAGAAACCATCCGGAGTCCTAAAGGCAGTCTTGTCTATGCTATCCTCAGCCACTCTCAACTGATGAAACCCCGTGGCCAAGTCCAACTGCGAAAACACTGAGGCGCAAACCAACTGATCAAAGAAATCATCAATCCTCGGCAATGGGTGTCTATTCTTCTTTGTGAGCTTGTTGAGTTCTCTATAGTCTACACAAAGTCTGAGGGACCCATCCGCCTTCGTGGCAAAAATTACTGGAGCACCCCACTCCGATATACTTCGTCTTATGAACCCCTTCTCAAGCAACTCCCTTACTTTCTTATGGAGTTCCCTCCTCTCACGAGGAGCCATGTGGCGCACTGGTAAAGATACTGGTTTAGCATTGTCCACCAGATATATTCGGAAGTCTATCTCCCGCTTCAGAGGTAAGCCCTTCACCTCCTCAAACACATCCGAGTACTCCCGGACCACTCTAACAGATCGCAAACTCTCGACCGAAGCATCAAGCGATTCAAGATAACTTAGCATAACAGTATCCATGGGATTACAAGAGATCTCGAGAGTATTACCCAAGCGGGTCATGAGCCTAACAACTTTCCTTTCACAATCAAGAACGGCACCATTACTGGATAACCAGTCCATGCCCAAAATCAACCCATAGCCCGTGAAGCCCAAAACAAAAGCATCACATCTAAACTCAACGCTAAGTATAGAAATCTTCAAACCCAAACATATCATGGACAAATAAATGGAGCCCCCAATTGGGTTTGAAACAACCAAGGGATCATCTACTAGACTGGTGTCTAAGTGCAGTGACTCAACTAATGATGATGAGATAAACGAATGCGATGCGCCAGAGTCAAACAAAGTACGGACAGGATGATCAAACAGAAAAACCAGACTTTCATCGGAAATAGTTCTACCTCTTTCCTGAATCGGTGGACCCGCGAGAGCCTGAACTTGCCCCCTTGCCTGACCTGGTGCCATAAGAGCTTGCACCTGTCCTCCTGATGTAGATCCCGTCCTTTGCCCCTTCTTAGGGCAGTCCTTCACTAGATGCCCTGCTTCGCCACAGTGGAAGCAGCCAGTCTTCTTCTTCTTCCGACAATCTTTGCTTAGGTGGCCTGGTGTCCCGCAATTGAAGCACTTCTTCTTTCCCTTGCCACCGTTGCCTTTCCCACCCTTGTTTTGCTGTTGCTGTTGAGGTCTCTTCTGATCTCCTTTCTTCTCGGGTGCCTTACTAGCATTGGGACCCTTCTCTTCCTCATGCATGAGTGCCATGTCTACTAGCTTCTCAAAGGTGGCCCCCATAGGGATGTGAGTCATAGCCAATCCATGCATTGGTTCATTCAAGCCTTTAACGAACCTCAAAGCCTTCTTCTCCGGTGCATTCACCATACCTATGCCAAACCTTGCCAATTGATTAAACTTGTTGACATATTCCTTCACTGATAGGTTTCCTTGCTTTAGAGTCAAGAACCTTTCCATATACAGATTTTCTTCCGCCCTTGAAAGAAACTTTGCCACAAACCTTTGCCTAAAATCCGCCCAAGAGTCAACAGAGCGTTCCCCATTAGTGACCTCCCACCAGAACGAGGCCTCTCCCTTCATTAACCAAGCAGCTAACTTGACTTTCTTTCCTTCTTCCATCTCAAAGATATCTATCAACTCTTCCACCTCCTTAAGCCAATCTATAGCTTCCACAAAAGTTTCTGATCCTTGAAAAGGTTTCCCTCCCATAGCCTTAAACTATTTGCAAGTCTTAGCAAAAGTGTCCGTGTGAGGAGGAGGAGGAGGAGGAAGATCGGGTGCTACTGTTGGTGGACTCACCTCCATAAAAAGTACCATCTTCAATTGAACCCCAAATCGAACTCACCGACTGTCGTCTTCGGCTAATTACCCCCATTTCGAACACAATGGGATATGTATCGTAGGTTGATTCGACTGTTTTGATCAGTTTCCATCAAAAATCAAAATATAAATCTATATATTAAATTTGAACGCACATTTCAATTTACCGGGGCCACATACTAACTCTAAAAATTCCCAAAGATATTTTCTAACTTCGTATTGATAATAAGGTCCTAACAAAACTAATTTCGTTAAATTCTGAGACCATTTGAAAAATGACCATTTTCGGGTCGATCGAAATTGACTAAAACTGTTAAAACACGTTTTACTTTGCCACACTCACATATTGATTCAGAAAATTACAAATTTTGGAATCTAGAAATAACTTGACATCCCAGATCCAACAAAAGTGGTTTCTTCGAAAACAGAGGTCGTTTGCAAAATTTCCATTTTTAAGGGCTAGAATTTCATAGTGACTATTCTGAATTTTCAATTGGACATAACTTTTTATTCCCGCTATGAAATTTCAATTTTTCGGATTCGTTGGAAAGATATTCTCAAATATATTCTAATATTTTTGGTTTTGCCAAAATCCGGTTTATTTTGAATGCTATACATTCATTTGAAATTTAAAATCGAATTTCCGCGCCATTTTCAATTCCCTTTATAATTTAAAATAAATATTTATATTCTAACGTCGATTCAAATAAATATATTCATTCCAATTCTATTCAAAATAAATTTCTCGTCGTTATTATTTAAAATAAATCATTTTAAATATTCAAAATTCACTAAAATTGCCAAAATAAAATTTTTAAATTGGCTCGGATTTCCGGGTTATTACATTTCGTTTTATACAACCCCTTATTGTGATCAATATAATTAATTTTCGGTTGTATGCAATAGCCCGAGAATCATAATGCTGTGACAGGCAGACATCAACAACCATCAATAGGCAGAACTGAGCCATGATGTGTTCTCAATCTAACTTGTTTTCAGTCCATGAATATGAATAGGGCTGAATTATTGGTGTTGCTGCGACATACACTAAACGCATTAGTGAAGCCAACAAGGATTGAACTGTAGATGTGTTGGAATTCTCAGGTAGATGTGTTTAGCTATCCAGAAAGTAAATTTTGTTTTGAAAATAGTCCAATTTAAGATTGCTTTAAGTGGTTTTTTGGAGCAGGGTGTTGCAGTTCTGTATGCAAGGCTTGTGATGATGTGGTTTTGTTTGGATGGCTAATATGAATGTTTTGATTTGCAATTGTTATGGACTTCTATATGCATGCATGTAATTCTTCTATACATTGCAGGACAGTATTTTGCATCCTATGTGGAGGCACAACTATTTGTAGTATGAATTAACAAGCTTAAGTTGCAGTTACTTTATAATCACATAACTATTTGTTATGCTGGTTAATTGCAGTTGATTGAAAGGTGGCATAAATTTTTGTTAGGTAGTAAAGGAAAAATGGCTGTGGTTGAATGCAAGAGGTTGTGTTGCCGATGGTCATGAGGAGGCATTGCCGGCGAAGAGAAGTAGTAGGGGATTGCATAGTGGCCAGTCACATGGAGCAAAGGGATTGGTATTGAAGACTCTGCTTGTGTATATTAGCTGTAGCATCAGCATCTGCACCAAAGGCACGTCTATGGAGAACAATGTGCGATTTTGAAGTAATAGAAGATTCTCTTGGTACTATGATAGCTTGGCCTACTGCGAATGTCATAATGAAATCGGTTTCTAGTAAGTATAATTCAGACGTTCTTTAGATATACTACAAGAACAGATATACATGCACATACTCCTGCGTACACTTAAATCTCATGCATGCACGCATGCACTACACATACCCCTATATTCACTAAACTCGGTTGTGGTCCGTGTGTTTGACAAGGGGTGAGGCACTTGTAAGCTTGGTGTTTGATTGAGATTGAGCCCAACCATTGACTAGTGGATGAATTCAATATTAAATTACTACATGGCAGTAGATAGAAATTTTACTTCAATACTTGTGGAAGCCTGACATCTGTGTTATAGGCAAGTGCTTGGGACACACCTAAGATAAGTGTGAGAACTCTAGTGTTTTTGGTTATGATAATAACATAGAATATACGAGTGATATGCGTGCATATGTTGAAACTGAGTCACATCTTGCCAAAGTTAAAATGTATAAGTAGGCACTAAAAATTAAAAAAAGATGTAAATTGTCACGAGACGGCAGCAACATGTAAGTAAAACAAATTTAAGAGAGTAAAGAAAACTTTCAAGATTGGTGGTGATAGATATGGGGTTGATACGGCTGACATGCACAAAAGTATTGAGCTTGGTGATAATGCAGTGCAAGCTTTCAATTTTAACAATGATGAAAATGTTACCTGGAGTTCCCCTACAATGATTTTGAATATGGTTTCAAACAATATAATCAAATTCTTGACGGCATAGAGGAGGCTGAAATTAATGGATTGATTGTTGCTAATACAAATGAAGTTGGTAGTGAGACAATTCTAAATGACACTGGTGTAGTTGGTAATGGTAACATAGAAGATTGGAGTGATTTGCATGCTAATGTTGACACTCAGGCAAAGCATGTCAAAGATAATATGAAACCAGAAGATATTATTTGCTTAAAGCAAGGCAGTGATTGTTAATTCTATTCAAATGAAGGAAAGTACTCTTGTGTTGTGGTACAATCTAGAAATGTTTCACCTGAAAGTAGCATTAGTAAGTGCGGCATTAGTGTACATGTGACAGTTTCTGCCAGTTCAACTGAACCTCATTAGACCTAGCTTTCACCTTTCATGCCATGATGGTCTGGGTTACCAGGAAAGTGACGATATTATGCAGTTAATTATAAGATTCGATGAAACACGTAATAATTCTGGTAGTATTTCAAAGAATGATTGTAATGCTATGTCTGTTTTAGTGTTAGAGAAGTCTAAAGCTTATTTACAGAAGCCGATTGTTCTTAAACTTCCCTCTATGGCTACAAGATTAAAAAAAGCTCTATTGAAGATGAACAATTGGTCTCTAAGCCTAAGTTGGACAAGGGATCGGAGTGTTGACAAATTAAGCTCAGCACTTTGACCAAGTTTTTAGGAGCAGAGATAATAGAGAGAATAAGTCCTATTCTGGCATGAGAAGACCAAGTTTTTAGGAGCAGCTATTCTGGCGTAATAAGTAATAATTCAAATTTATGATACTATTTTTTAGCATTCTTGAATCTATATATAGGTAGCTTTTTGTTTAGAAAGTCAGGACGAAAGTGAAAGTAATAATAAAAAAATAGAGTTTTTTCCTGCTGTGTTCCTTCTTTGCTTTGCCTTATATCACTGTAAGACTATTTGTGGCTCCTACTGTGTTTTGCTATAAGACTATTCGGTAGCCAATACATTTAACAAGTTGGTATCAGAGCCGATGGCAAGTTCCGGAAGCACGTCCTTGGGGAATATGCCGCTGCCTCGGCTTACAAAGACGAACTATGACAACTGGAGTATACAAATGCGAGCATTGCTCGGTGCACAGGATGCATGGGAGGTAGTGGAGAATGGCTACACGGAGTCGGAGAATACCGTTAACTACACGGCAGCCCAGTTAACCGCATTGAAAGAGTCACGTATGAAAGATAAAACGGCTCTTTATATCATGTATCAAGCAGTGGATGAGTCGGGTTTTGAAAAAATTGCCGGTGCAAAGACGTCAAAGGAAGCATGGGAGACTTTGCAAAAAGCCTACAAGGGTGCCGATCGTGTTAAACAAATTAGACTTCAAACTCTACGAGGAGAATTGGAAACCATGAAGATGAAGGAGTCTGAAGCAGTAGCCGATTACATCACCCGAGTTCAAACGGTGGTGAATCAACTCAAACGTAATGGAGAGACTATGACCGATGCGCGAGTTGTTGAAAAGATCTTGCGGTCATTAACCGAGAATTTTGAGAACGTCGTCTGCGCTATTGAGGAGTCGAAAAATTTAGGAGAGTTAACCATCAATGAACTCGCAGGCTCTCTCGAGGCACATGAGCAACGCAAAAAGAAGAAGCATGAGTCGCTTGAGGAAGCTTTACATGGCCAAGGTGAAAATCAAAGATGAGGAGTCATTACTTGCACAACAGAACCAAGGAAGAGCACGCGGCCGTGGAGGATTTAGTTTTGGTCGCGGGAGAGGCCGTGGACGTAGAGACAACAATTCCGAGGAAAGGGGACAGTCGAGCGAACAAAGTTGGCATAATCGAGGACGCGGACTTGGAAATGGTGGCTGGTCGAATCGATCAAACATTCAATGCTATAATTGTGGAAAGTATGGACATTATGCTAGAGAGTGCTGGTCAGATAAGAAGGTTGAAGAAGATGCTAAACTAGTCGAGAAAGAGGAGACAATAGAAGAAGGTGTTCTGATGATGGCCTATAGAGATACCGACCAATTCAGCGACACAGTCTGGTATCTAGACACCGGAGCGAGCAATCACATGAGTGGACACAAACATCTATTTATGGAGATGCAAGACATAGAGTGCGGAGAAGTATCGTTCGGAGATGCTTCAAAGGTCCAAGTAAAGGGTCGAGGAAAAATTCGTTTTTTCCAAGAAGAAGGCCGAGCAGTATTGATCGATGATGTATATTATGTTCCAGACATGAAGAATAATATTATCAGCATGGGGCAACTACTTGAAAAGGGATATCTAGTTATCATGAAAGACAGGTTTATGTATTTGAAGAACAAGAAAAGTTGATTGATCGCGTGTGTGGAAATGGCCAATAATCATATGTTCAAACTCAACTTGAGAAGCATACGAGAAAAATGCCTACAAGTTGACCTAGAGGATAAATCTTTGCTATGGCATTTGCGGTTTGGGCACTTACACTTTGGCGGACTAAGAGAATTAGTCAAGAAGGACATGGTTCATGGGCTACCTTCCATGGATTATGTTGGAAAATTTTGTGAAGGATGCGTGCTTGGAAAGCATGCAAGGAGTACTTTCCAAAGGAATGCGGGATATCAAGCACGGAAACCTCTTGAGACAATACATACTGACATATGTGGTCCGATCACACCTAAGTTGTAACACCCCGCCTCCGCTAGGGTCACTCGCAAAGGAATGCACTAGCTTTAGAGGGGCATTATTGGTAAACATGCACAGAAATATCACAAGACAGAACATATAAAATAGCGGAAGTAAAATCAAACTTTCATAACATGAATAAATAAGGTCTAAAGCCTTTTACATCAGAGTACATCAAAACCTGTCTTGCAATAGTAAAGAAGCATAAAGACATTTTCATAAATTATTCCCCAAGTAAAAACAGTAAAGTAGCCATTAGCCAAGAAAAGTCCAAGCCATCCATGATGACCTTCAAGCAGAAGAAGTCCGAACTAAACAACAGTATTTCCTCCCTGTAACCTGGGGGGGGGGGGGAAACGGAAGAAAAGAGGCGAAACAAAACGGGTCAGTCAAAAAGACTGAGTAAGCCCTATCTACTATTAGCATAAAAACTAGTAAAGTTAACTAACATGAGAAACTGAGATGAACATAAGCATGATAACAAGATAGATAAGCTAAATCAAAATAACAGGATGAACTACTGAACTCAGATAAACTAAGGTGTCATGATAAATTACGATGTCAAGATAAAACAAGGTATCACATCGTCAGGTTTCTATCAAGTATAATATCCCCAAGATATCTGTCACGTATAACGCCCCGTGATATCTATCCTGTATTTTAGCTCTGCACCTACCGTACTAGTATCCCCACCGTGTCATGTGTTAACCAAGAATGACCCTCACTCAAAAGTCGTGTAATGGTCCATGTCAACCTAATATATCGCATATATAGGTTACTCAACTTGTATGTTTTATTCCATGTAAATGTTCAGTCCCTTGCCGTAGACCATACGGGCTTTCCCATGAGATTCTATATTACTTTAACATAGTTCCATGATCCTTAAGATCGGTTTGGACTGTTACCCTAAACCTAGCTAGGGTCTTCCAACATGAATTATTGTTTGTACAACTAGGACTTATGCTACCTAGGGCTGCTAGGGATTATGCTTACCTATTGCACGTTTTCGTATCTCGGTTTGGGTTCAACCACCTAGGGCCACTAGGGATTACGCTAACAGCCAACCGCGCCCTTTTTCCCACGCATTCATCGTGAATCGCTTTTCCATGACTGTATGCACATGTATCACATCGTGCCATCCGAGTCCTGTCACAGGGCAAATCAAGAAATACAGGACTCGGTCGGGAGCTTTCGATTTATCTGCCGATGCAGATGCTAAGGTCTGTTTTTCTTATACGTGGCTATGGTCCAATGAGACCACTCCCTCAACTAGTGAAAGACAAGACAGGATAAATCCTGTATGAGAACACAACACTGGCCAACCCACATCCAAGCCTTACCGCAACCATAATTAGATAGCAATTATGGTCTTTTGGGTGTTCTCAGCCTTTCCGTACGTACACGCTTGACCAAAGATGGTAGGTAGCCTGACGAAATGCTATCTAGGGTACGACCGTGTATCGTCGACTATCCCCTATCCATCCCCGTCTTTAGGTCGCTCGTATAGCAACCAAGGCATACTCTTGGTTCTTCTAACGCAGACCCTAACCTCTCATGAGCCTAGTATAATCACCTGGCAGCTCATAGAGGGATACCAAGAATATCCTCACGTTCCCCGAAGCCGCTGCTTCGTTACCCAGTTCGCTGGAGCCTTTATCTAAATCAGATACTTGCTCCTACTCGTATACTTAAACGATGACCTACTGTATCAGGTTACTCATCTATCTATGAACTGGTCTAAATTACCTTGACTAAGAATCATTACTTAGTTATTCTTCAACTAAGGTTTACCACTTAGCATTGTTCCCGTTATCCTTGTTAACTACGGTTATCCACCTAATCCTCAGAACTAGGGTTTACATAATGGATTAAGTGTCACTTAAGTTCATGACTTAACCCGTCTACAAATCCTGTCAAAATTGGCTAAGTATCCAAGTTCAAGGCTTAACCCTACAAACCATGCTCAAGTTGGTTAAGTATATTAAGCAATTCACGACTTAACCTCGTCCAATTATCATTCTAGATTGGTAAAGTATATATTAACTTGACCCTATCAATTTACTTAGTCAAATCGGTCAAGTGTATTCAAGCGATTCGTGACTTAGCCTTATCATGTTTTCACGTTATATTGGTTAAGTATTGGTTAACTTAACCACAATAAATTAACGAGTTAGATTGGATAAGTATAGGTCACTTAACCACATCAATTCATCATGTTTAGATTAGTTAAGTGTTTAACTTAACCCCATTAAACTACCAAGTGGGATTAATTAAGTCTAGGCTGACTTAACCCCATCCGATTTCCATGTTTAGACTAGTTGAGTCTAATCTTAACCCCATTCGTTAACCGTATTTTTCGGTTAAGCGTCATTAAGAAAACTTACTTAACCTTACCAAGTTATCGCGTTGGATTGATTAAGTGTTGGTTAACTTAACCCCATCCACTAGTCATATAAAAATGGTTAAGTGTCATTAGGCAAATCAAGTTACTTAACCTATCCAACCTTGTCATGTTTTGTTAAGTATCATTAGCCTAATCAAATTACTTAACCCATTTGTCCATGTCATATTTGGTTAAGAGTCATTAATCAAATTAACTTAACCCTATCATGTGGCATTAATTACTTAATGCACCTTCACCTCTCACATTAGACTTTGTTTTGGTTACTAGTTAAGCCGGTCGGTTCCGGGTAGCTTTACACCACAACTTGGTCTAACCTCGGGTTCAAGCACAACATGACCAACTTCTCACATTGGGTCCTATTGTTTGCAACTACTAGTTAGGCCGGTCGGTTCCGGGTAGTTTTACGTTGCAAACTCAACCCAACCTCGAGTTGGCCACACTTATATTATCTAAGTGTCATGTCCATCATGTTTCCCAAAACATGTTACAAGTTTTCAAGCATTTGGGTAGACCTAACTTAATAGGTAAATTCCCAAAGGGTAGACCTAACTTAATAGGTAAATTCCCAAGCTTATGTTTTTTATGCATACTTACATGTCAACTTCCATGTTATATTTCAAGTCATGTTTTCAAGTTGTATTTTCATGTCATTAGAAATTACCCATAACATAACCCAACGCTTTTAAACTCGCATATACGTTCGCGACAACGTAATGGATTAAAAGAAGAGACTTGGCAAAGGCATGACAAAAATGGATATTAAGCCACAAGTTAATCATGGTGGCAATTGAGGCACAAATGTGTTCATTAACTTGCATGTTACATTCTTAAGCCTCAAAACATGCATAAACCCAAACTTGGCACATAAGCGAATCATGGTGACAAAAGATATGGAATGATGACTAGTAACTCGCATATATCATCATATAAGGGTTATGACTTCATATGCAAGTTGACATAAAGGTTATGAGGGTTCTCATGTTGCCTAATGCAACATTTCAACATAAAGGTTGTAGCTTTTAGCTCACAAGACCAAGATAATGACTTCATAAACTTGCATGACATGATAGCATGTATCATACTCAATGATCAAACCCAAACTTGCAACATGAACATTTAACTTCATAGTTAATATCTAAGAGTAGGGAAAGGGCTTACATTGCTATGAAGGCACAAAAGATATGATAAAGCCCCTATGCAATCAAATAGACCCAAAATGCAAGCTCTAACATAAAAACCTTTGAGCCAAAATGATCAAAACCCTTGCTTTATGATGCAAAGATAGAAACTTGACTTGAATGCAAGCTAATGACACTCATACAAGCTTGAAAACACTTGTATGCATGGAAAATCTCTCATAGAAACCATTTAGAAATTTTATGAAGAGAGTGGAGGCCATGAGAGGTAAAATTTTGCCATAGTTTAGTTGCATGAATGAATAATGAGGATTTAGGATAGGTTAGGGTCTTATTTATAGATTAGGCAAGTGTTTTAGGCCATAGGATTAAACCTAGATTCAATCCAAGCCATCAAAGCATGTCTTGGGGAAGAAGTCAAGTGTAGGAACCATCTAAGGCCATTAGATTAAAGATGAACCATGAGAACCATCCAAATGCAAAATCTGCATTTGAGCGAATCGGCCCACGGGTTGACAGCCAAACACCCTGGATTAACCCCTAGTCGACCCAGCGGGCTCGGGTCGACCTCAAAAATCGGCCGGTTCGGTTATTCCCCTCTCCCAATTCGCTGTTTTGAACATTTTTGCATATTTATTTATTTAATTTTCAATTATATATATATATATATATCAATATATATATATTTCTCTGCGCAACCCATTTCACTTAAATAAGTATACTTTAATTTGGGAATTTTTCGTGAAACTTCGCAAGGCCATATCTTGATCATACGGACTCCGATTTTCGAAAACTCGGACTCTATTTCGCGTATTTTTCCGAGACGAACGCAGTGGCATAGCCCGTTTCCCTTGATTCAGATTTTACAGTTTAATTCTGCCTCCATTTATGTTATAACAGGTTATTGAAAATACGGGTTGTTACATAAGTCATTTAGCGAGAAGAGATATTTTATCACGTTCATAGATGACTACACGAGAAAGACATGGGTTTATTTTCTGAAAGAAAAGGCAGAGGCTTTGGAGGCATTTAAGAAGTTCAAGTTGTCAGTAGAGAAGGAAACCGGCTGTTATATAAAGGCTTTACGATCGGACAGAGGAGGAGAGTACATGTCAACGCTGTTCATAAGGTTCTGCGAAGAGCAAGGCATAAAGCGGTTCCTGACTACAGCCTACTCACCACAACAAAATGGTGTGGCCGAGAGGAAGAATCGGACTATTCTTGATATGGTGCGGTCAATGTTGAAAACTAAAGGCATGCCGAAGGAGTTTTGGGCTGAAGCAGTACAGTGTGCTGTGTATGTACAAAATCGTTGTCCACATGCAAAATTAGCGAATCAAACACCACAAGAAGCTTGGAGTGGACAAAAGCCAATTGTGTCACATCTAAAGATATTTGGCAGTGTGGCTTATGCACATGTACCAGATCAGAAGAGAACTAAGCTAGATGATAAAAGCAAGAAGTTTGTGTTTATCGGATATGACACAAAGACAAAAGCTTTTAAGTTGTTTGATCCGATCGAGAATAAAGTAGTCGTAAGCCGAGATGTACATGTTAATGAAGAAAGTGCGTGGGATTGGAATAATCAAAAGGAAATAATGCACAAGGAAGAAAAAGCCGAAGCATTGGTTCCTGTACCGACATTTACACCTGCCAGTCCATGTACATCCGATGACGAGGATCAGCAAAGACAACCAAGAATGCGGACTTTGCAAGATCTGTACGAATCAGCACCAGAGGTTCACATAATATGCCTTTTGGCAGATGCAGAAAATATTACATTTGAAGAGGCAGTGCGGAACAAGAAATGGCAGGCAGCAATGGATGAGGAAATCAAATCCATTCAGAAAAATGAAACTTGGGACTTGGTCGAGTTACCGGAAGGACATAAACCGATCGGAGTAAAATGGATATACAAGAAGAAGATGAATGCCCAAGGTGAGATAGAAAGATACAAGGCGCGACTTGTTGCTAAAGGCTATAGACAAAAGGCGGGGATCGATTATGACGAGGTTTTTGCTCTAGTAGCAAGGATGGAAACAATTCGACTTCTTATATCTCTAGCAGCACAGTTCCAATGGCCGATCTATCAGATGGACGTGAAATCTGCATTTTTGAATGGTATGCTCAAAGAAGAAGTATACGTAGAGCAACCACCCAGGTACATGAAAGGCGGCGAAGAGAGAAAAGTTTTGAAGTTGAGGAAAGCGCTATATGGACTGAAGCAAGCACCGCGAGCATGGAATACTCGATTTGACACTTACTTCAAGGAGAATGGATTTATGCAATGCCCTTATGAGCATGCGTTGTATGTGAAAAAGAAAAAAAATAAATTTTTGTTTGTTGCTCTCTATGTTGATGATCTCATCTTCATGGGAAATAATGAGGAGATGATCAAAGATTTTAAAAGCGCCATGACTCGTGAGTTTGAGATGACGGACTTGGGGCTAATGAAGTATTTCATTGGTCTTGAAATCAAACAAGGAAAATCAGGAATTTTTGTGTCGCAGGAAGCTTATGCTAATGATATTTTGAGGCGATTCAAAATGGAGAATTGCAACCCAGTTGCAACGCCAATGGAACCTGGTGCAAAGCTTTCAAAATTTGAGGGAGGAGAAAAAGTCAATGCATGCATATATCGAAGTCTAGTCGGAAGTCTGCGATATCTCGTGAGTACAAGACCAGACATAGCATACAGCGTTGGTATTGTAAGTCGATTTATGGAAGATCCGTGCTACTCGCATTAGAAAGCTATCAAGAGAATTCTTCGATACATTCAAGGAACAAAGTCACTCGGGTTATTTTACTCGAAAACAAATGGGTACAGACTGATCGGTTATTCAGATAGTGATTGGTGTGGTGATATTGATGATCGAAAAAGTACATCCGGATATGTGTTTTACATAGGCGACATAGCTTTTACATGGCTCTCAAAGAAGCAGTCGATAGTGGCATTGTCAACCTGCGAAGCAGAGTATATTGCAGCCTCTTCCTGTGTGTGCCATGCAATATGGCTACGAAAACTGCTATCCAAGTTACAGCTCCCACAACACGAGTCCACTGAGATACGGGTCGATAACAAGTCTGCGATCGAGTTAGCAAAGAATCATGTTCATCATGAAAGGAGCAAGCACATAGATGTTCGTTTTCACTTCATCCGAGAGCATGTCAAGGAAAAAGATGTTCAGCTGAATCATGTAATGAGTTGTGATCAGGTAGCAGATATCTTCACTAAGCCGTTGCCAAAGCTGTTGTTTGAAAATTGCATGAAGATGCTTGGAATAAAGGATGGTAAATGCTTGAGCTTAAAGGAGGGATTTGTTGACAAATTAAGCTCAGCACTTTGACCAAGTTTTTAGGAGCAGAGATAATAGAGAGAATAAGTCCTATTCTGGCGTGAGAAGACCAAGTTTTTAGGAGCAGCTATTCTGGCGTAATAAGTAATAATTCAAATTTATGATCCTATTTTTTAGCATTCTTGAATCTATATATAGGTAGCTTTTTGTTTAGAAAGTCAGAACGAAAGTGAAAGTAATAATAAAAAAATAGAGTTTTTTCCTGCTGTGTTCCTTCTTTGCTTTTCCTTATATCACTGTAAGACTATTCGTGGCTCCTACTGTGTTTTGCTGTAAGACTATTCGGTAGCCAATACATTTAACACGGAGTACCTATAGATGGTGAGTCCAGCAGGCACCGCGTACATCGACTCACTCTTTGTGCTGCAGCCCAAGGAGAGGGGAGCCCTGACGGAGGTGGAGATAGACGCTGGTGTCAGAGGTGATCAGTGCATGCTCGGATACAAGCGCGACAACCTTGGAGTGGATGATGGCGTACCTCGTGCTGGAGCCAGAGTGTCAGAGGAGGTTGCACGAGGAAGTGGTGAGGGAACCGGATGTGGAAAGGATGGAATACTTGACAGTCGTGTTGAAGGAGATGCTGAGGCGGCACCTACCGAGCCATTTCATGCTATTACAGGGGGTTGCAGAAGATTGTACTGTATTAATGCAGGATACGGGTGGAGGAGGATATGTCCAGCTGCATCGGTTTGGATTTTGCATGTGAAGATGATGGCGGCTATGGTGAGGGAATTTGAGTGGAAGGTGATTGAAGGGGCGGCGCCTTCTCTGGAAGAAGCTTTTGCGTATGAAGGAGCCATTGAGGGCGTTAATTATGAAAAGGGGCTAATGGTATTTGAATTTTATTGCAAAAGAAATTAGTTTAGTTGGCCCATATAGTGAATGGTGTGAACTTCTGGAGATGGTTTCAAATTAGCAAGTCCTAAGGGTGCTTCAAACCTTTATAGAAGCTATAAAAAATGTGCAAGTTTTGCAGGAAGATGAAAAGCAAATGAATGAGAAGCATGATGATACAAAGGAAGAGCATAAGAAAACAAGTTGTGAATTTGATGCTTCATGCAATGATTTGAAGAAAAAAGCTTGATAACGTAATTGAGGAAAGGAAGAAAGAATTTAATAGTTTCAAAATAAATCTTAAGGAAAAGGGGGAATTGTACGAACGTGCATGTAAACATGCAAGAGAGAAGTCAGTTCAGATTTTAAAGATAGAAATTCCTGAGCTGTTTAAAACATTACGTGAATATGCTAGTGATTGTTCAGAAACAACAAAGCTAATCAGACCGAAAACTTTTATGTCCATCTATGCGAAAGGTAACAAAATTTTCGGAGGGACTCCACACAAAAACATATCAAATGCACAAACGTGCAAACTTGCAACAATGACAAATCTATTTGCCTTTGAATTCTTTTGGTATTTTGTGTATTCTATTTCTTGCTTTTCTAGCCAACATAACCAAACAAAACTATAAGCTTAAAATTTTGATCACCTTATGGGAAATCATAACTAGATGTGCGACTGAAAGCTTTCAATCACCAGTATAGTAGCATTATCACACCAAGGTAGATAATCGTTTGATATAAAAGCTAGCACTGGGTATGCAAACTAAAACATAAATAGCAAAGATCAAAAACAACAAAACAAATGTAGTATTAGTGAATAAATCATTGTGAACAGCAGTTGTATCACATTTCTCCTGTTCTTTGGAAGTTGGATTTTAGTTTCAAGTGTGCATCGAGTTTCTGGCACTGTATGGCCAAATCTATATAATTTCAGCATAATCATTGCTTTCGATCCAGGACACGTACATCAGACTGCATCTATAACATGCAGTACATACAAATATAAGTTTCATTATATAGTTTGTACCGCACCATACAAATACAAATAGCTAATTGGAGTTATCTCCGAATAAGTAAAATTTCCTAAGGCCATGCACTATTTTGTACGGGACTACGTTTACTATAATATTGATAATTTTTGATATCCTGATTATTGGGTGGACATTATGATCTATCCCTCACACAATTTGAAAGGATATAATTTGCGCACATACTGAATCAATTTTACCATACGACCAATTTTGTATTCAATAAAAGTCGAACATTCTTTTCATGTTGCCTATTTTTGTTTCAGCTTACTGTTCTATTTTCGATGCAAATGATTTGATGTATATTTCAGCCCCAATCTACGACATTGAAAACCACTGTTATTGCATCAACTCAACTCAATTAAAATTTTATATATGCAAACTCATAGCTACTCAATGCTACTATTATCTCAAGTCATTATATATGCATCTTTTATAATTATACATATTTGTATGTGCTCACTAATATATGTATGTTTATGCTTCTTCTTCATAGGTGTTGTATGATGCTTTTGGGGTAGATATATGATGTCACACTCTCCTTCAAACCGGTTATGCTTGTCGACGTTCATGAATATTTTTATTACGTATCGTTTGGTTTGCTGTAGTCGTTTGTATCGTTAATATTTATGTTTGAATTCATCATGTATGAAACATTATATATATATGTATATACATACACACACACACATATATATGTATAATGATTTGGCTTATGACTTCATTTGTTTATGTATATTAATGTGATAATGTGATTTCTTGAATTGTTATACTATATTAGTAGAATTGAAAATTATAAGCTCTGAATGTTATCGCAGCAAAAATGTGCAATAGGGGTATTTTTATTAGCTTTGTTATACTATGGCATCATGCTAGTGTTATAGAAAATATTTTGCAAGAAATAAACAGTTTTTATAGCAACAAAACGATGCTGCAATAGATAGTAATGAATTTTCTATAGACTATCATTGCGTCATAAAAGCTTCATGCGATGATTTCATAGCATATTTAGATGCCATAATAACATGGCATGCTGACATATTATAGCAACCAAATGACGTCATAAAAGTTCTATAGCATGATTCATAACGCTATAGAAAAGCAGTTGCATCAACATGGCCCTGTTTAAGATTGCAACAAAAGTAAGATTTCTATTGCAAGAATTACACGTTATAATATCTAACAGACTTTTAACAACATGTTCGTCTATGACGTTTATAGAATTACGATATAAACTTTTTATAGCGGTTTTTAAACGTCATAAAAAGATCTTTTTGTTGTAGTGTAAGGAATAATATTCATATTTGAAAGTGTACAACGATTTTGGAAGCAAAAATTGTGAAAGTGGAAATATTTATAAAGTGGAATGCGAGTAAACCTAAAATAATAGAAATATTCCGAAGTTTGGAGTATTTGTTGAATATAGAATATTCGAAATGAAGTTATTTATTGAAATTCGATTATATCGAATTCAGGGAAGTACTTTTTACTTTCTGTTTTGATCAAGATTAAATTATTGAATTATTTATTCAAATTAATGAATTAAAATTGTATTTTAAATTTAAATATCTCAGATGTAGGGATTATAACACTACTGTTATAATTAATGTTTTCCGTAAAGGAAGTAGAATCTTAAACTGAATCCGAGAGTTGCATGAACAATGATTGTTATAGGTTTGAAGGGGTGAACTTAACTGTTTCGAAGTTGAGAATGTTGTCCATTTAAGGTCTGAGAGGTAATTATACCTCAACTTGATTGACTTCGTGATTGATTGAGAAATGGTTAAGGTTCGGTAGCGAAGACTGGTTAGTAAAATAAATAGTGAATAATTAATGAATTGAGTTATAATAATGATGTTTTATATAATATCGGTTTAATCCAATAAAAGGATTTTGGAAACGTTTTCCAAATTAAACCAGAGATATTTTCTATGTATAGAAAACGAAATGAATTGGTTAATGAGAAGTTAAGAAGTGAAATATGGAAATGTTTTCAGATATTAAAAAAGTCTAGTTTCGGAGTATAGAAAATAAGGATTCGTGAATATATAGAAACGTTTTCTAACTGGAATAAGGGATATTTTCTCGAACAAAGAAATTATGATATTGGAAATGTTTTTCCAAGAATTGAGAGGGACAAAAGATATGGAAGATGGGAAATGAGAATTTGGAAAGGATAATATAATAAGGGATTGATTTAAAACGGGCCAGTGTTGTTTGATGGATGATCGATAAATTTCCATTTAAAATTGGAACTTTGGTTGTACGGATGTTTTCTTTGATAGTTAAATCACCAACTATCAATGTTTTTTTAATACCTCCGTTGTCAATACGGAGAGACCAGGATCAGGTTTAATATATGAAATCACTCCATATTAGCATTAGCGTTACGAATCGACTTATGATGAAGATAATTGACGACGAAGTAAAGTGCAAGGGCTATTCTGTTAATCTTAGATTGAAATTGCCAAGATGGATTAATTGAATGGTGCTTTCGGTTTGTCTAGTCCCAGGACGACGTATATGGACGAATGTCTGACAGAGAATATCTAGATGATCACGTACATAGATTTATTCAGATATACCAAGTATGGTGGCGGAGAATTTATTCTCTATCTTAACACCCAGAGTATATTGGTGGACGTCAATTAGTGTTTTGATAGATCTGATGATCTGGCATTCAAGATTGAATGATGATGTGTTGTTCTAGAAGGGGATCGTGACCTCAAGCCTCATCAACCGGGAAATTTATCACCTGATCTAGAGAAATTTCATTTGCTTCTTATTCTATTCGTTGATGTACGCTTTCGGTAACGGTTGCTGATCGCAACCATTGATGATAATATGCTGGGTACACTCAAGTTAAGTGAGTGGTCAGTCACGTGTGGCCGGGTTGCAAGATGTTGTTGTTGAGCCAGTGTATTCCTCCCTAGAGATACATTATCGGAAGGTGGTCTCATACCTTGTCATAGCTGGAAATCCATTCTCCAATAAGTGCACTGTGGTTTTTGATTTTATATAATATATAGAGCGTGAGATGTAAGCGTTCCTCTAGGTTGTTATTTACTTAATTTAGACAGTATTATAATATCACTGGATTTGAAATCAAAAATATTTTTAGTTATCGTAAGGTAAAAACCATCCGTGTTTATGTGTGGATCGGTCTGACGATTATCATTTCTTTTGAAAGGATTTTGAAAGTTAAATCAAATGGGTTGGATATTACTCATACCAGTCTCATGACTGACCCAGAGTTTATTTTGTTTGTTTTATCCTAAACTCTTGGGTGCCCAAATTTATATGGGCAGTCAAGAAGTCGGGATTTTTTAGATTTACTTGGAGGAGCTCGAAGCAGGTGGCTTCAACAATTAGCTATAGACTATTATATTTTCCGCTGTGTACTATGTTTGTATCTGGAAACAAGTGCTTATAACTATTCCAGAAATAGCTGTTATGCTCTGATAATAGTGTGTATATATAGTTATGATTTTTATTTCAAAAGTTATGTTCTTTAATATATTTTATTCATTCCGCAATGAGATTTGTGTTCTTCGTTTTCTTATATTCTAATTCCTCTTTCTTCTATTTCTCACCAACTTCTTTCTATTAATGATTCGTATTTTTGTGCAATTTGGGTTGGACGTATGGTGTAATTAATCAACTTAAAGGGTACAGAAATTCGGGCTATTACATTTTGTATCAGAGCTGAAGGTTGAGTAAAAACCTTGGCTCTGTGGTGCAACTCTATAGAGATGGGGTTAGTAATATCCTATATTGAGTTTGAGTATATTTACGAGAGAGTGTATTTGCAGATTTGATATAAAATTGTTTTATGTTGTGTTGGTTAATTTGTTGGGTGATTTATGAATTCTGGTCGATGCAAAATGTGCAACTGTATCAATAGGTGTTTCTAAACCTTCAAATAAAGCAATTCGATACAGTATTGTTTTAAAATGGGTAAATGAAATAATTTTGCCTAAAATTATTTCGATATAAAAGGAGTAGTTTTGGAAATATTATGGTATATGGATGTGTTGATTGTTATTACAATCAAATGAAATTATAAAATAATGAAATGGTTATATATAACCAAATATAATTTGTATATGGATAATGTGTACAAATGAGTGAAAACATACGTGCGTACTTATCAAGTATAGTACACTCACAAGGATCGTGTAATATGACAAACAATATTCAAGTATAAAGTAATAGCTAATCACAGAACAGTAGTATAGTAAATGCAGTAAAAATGGAAAAATCACACCAGGGCTTTTTATACTGGTTCGGAGCACCGTCATACGTCCAGTCCCAGATCCCCTATCTGGAATTTCACTAAACAACTACCTCACTTCACTCGGAGAAACAGGTTCACAACACCCGAGCAGCCGAACGAGATTTCACGCCTCTATCAACACGAGGACTTCACAACTTGCCTCTTACAACACCGAGGACTTCAGACAAGATAAATAAACTTGTAATTTGACAATGTGTGTTCTCAATAACACGAATTTGTCAATTCTTGTACGCCCTTCCTATAATCTTACCCTCAAATATGATCTTGTGATTATGAAGATTTGGAAGATGATATCGTTGTTTGAATCTAAAGAATAATATATAGATTCAAGGATTCAAATAACGATATGCGAGAATTATGAGCTGTTGAATGCTTTTAGAGAGCAAGAATAAAATCAGCAATTATATAGCAAGAATAGAAAGAATTGTTATTTTTAAAATGGTGATTTCATGTTGCTTTTATAGAGGATGGAGAGTTGTAATCATTGGTGAAGAGAAGCAACAAATAGAGATGATTTTTGGCGAAGAGAAAAGGAAACAACCCTTGATAAATAAGAGTGTCAGTTCGAAAAGTTGTTTCAGTTCGTAGACCGGTCGACTGGTTAAAAATGACCAGTAGACTGGTATTTGAATATATGTATGTTAATACATGTGTGCACGTTCATTGTGCATTTCTGCCCAGAAACGGTCGACCGCTCAGAATGAAACCGGTCGACCGGTTTCTGATAGTATGCACAATGAATGTGCATATATATATATATATATTCAAACCATTGAGGTATATGATTATTTGAGGATAGATTTTAACATTTATAACCCAACTAAAACTCTAAATAATCAACCTCTAATATTAATTACCATTGAATCTCTTCTTTTTGTCGACCTTGAACTTCTCCTTGTCATTTAATCAAAACGCCGTGAATTCCTTGATACAACATTCTCCCCCTTTTTGATTGATGACAACATAGCTCTGAAATTGTTTTTAACTCCCCCTGAATATATGCTCCCCCTGAAATACATACTAAAAAAATCTGCAAAACATAATGTTAGTAATATTTTTCTCCCCCTTTGACATCGACAAAAAGGAGTAGTGAACACACAAATAGCTTAAGAAGAACTTTAAGATTGCAGCATATAATATACACCAAACATACCACAAGCAAGTCATGTACCTAATAGCTTAAGACGTACAAACCCAAAATAAATACAGCACTATTTACATACAAGTGCCGGTTTGAAGTTTTGCATAAAAATATAAAACATAGTATCATAAAATGTGGAAGAAAAACAAACTAATGCGATGACGATTTGGATTCAGTGGTATCCCACTCAATTTGTTCGTTCCCTCCTTCTTCCTTGTCTCCTTCTTCTGGAACATCTTCCTCATCGTTGTTTCCTTCGTCTTCCTCGTCGATCTCATATTCCCCACAACCACATCCTATATTGGTTTCTGAAGTGGTGCCTTCGTCAGATGATGACCACGTAAATGTAGGAGGCATGGGACGTTTTCTCGGGTCTTGTATTTGGGTAGAGGAAGATGATGATGCACATGAAATTGCATCCCAAATAATACCGAAGAAAGACTTAAGTTTTGAAAATCGTTTGTCGAGCTTTTTATCCAAACTCTCGAGTTTGGTGTCGGTACGTTTAAGTCTCGCTTCGAGGAGGAATTGGTTCTGTGCAATTTGTGCTAGTGAATCCTTAGTTGACGAGGAAGATTGAAGGAGTTTGACTTCTTCCGGTTTAGGCTTGGGAGTTGCAGAAGAAGTGGTTTCTTGAGGACCTTGCTTTTGGTATTGTTCGAAAGGAATGATATTCACACAAGGTTCAGGGAGCTTCATTCTCTTTTTAGTTGCTTTGTAGATGCACTTTGGCTTGGAGATTTTAGACTCACAAGACTTGACACCACAATCGAGTAAAAGTCTCATAACATATTCATTGTAGAAAATGTGTGGCCTTGTGCGTTCATTGACAAGCAAAATCTCGTCGAAAATCATATTTATCCAATTTATCTCAATATCCCTATAAACTGCATATAATGCCTTGAAGTTTTCTTTATATACGGCATCAAAGTTACCAACCCTTGGCAATAACGAGCGTGTGATGGCATGATGTAAAACATGAGTTGTAGGCCGTAAGTTAATCGCCTTAGTGCTAATTTTATGATCCTCGATAAAAAGATGACTGATTTTATCATGAATATGGATAGTGTAGAAATCCGAAGAAAATTCTCTTCCACTATTTGTCGAATTGAGAACTATGGCCATTCGTTCCTTTGAAATGAAAACATGCTGACCACAAACTACAGACCAAAGAAAATTAGCAGAATTCTCTGGTTTGAATTTTGGTAGGTTAAGATTGGCATAGAACAACCGAATCATAATATGATTAATTTCTACGTTGTTCTTATCAAAGGTAAGAAGTGATTTAATACGAGCCTTATCCAGTAGTTCTTCAACATCAAGGAGGATAAAAGAAGAAAGATTTATGAAAGAACCTTTGTGAATGGTGTAATCATTCATAGCATTCCAACATTTCAGTGCAATAGGATCCATGAGCCATTGTTTGATGTTAGAATCTATGGGTTGGAGTGAAGTGGAACTTGATTTCTGGTGTTTCTTTTGAGGTGGTGCCGTCGATTATAGAGAAAATGATTTAGGGGTATTTGTTTTTCAGGGATTTGAGAGAAAGGAGATAAATAAATAATGAGTGCAGAGGTGGGATATATGAATCGACGTGTGAATTTGTAGTTGAAAAAACTGAAAAACGCGTAACTGGTCGACCGTTAGGGTTGGAACGGTCGACTGGTGTTTGGAAGTTTTAATTCCAGAGAACTTTACCGGTCGACTGGTTGAATTATACCGGTCAACTGGTATCTGAAACACAAATTTCCAGAGAAGATATCTGTAACACCCCACCTCCGCTAGGGTCACTCGCAAAGGAATGCACTAGCTTTAGAGGGGTATTATTGGTAAACATGTACAGAAATATTACAAGACAGAACATATATATATATAAAACAACGGAAGTAAAACAAATTTCATTACCATATAAAATAAGGTCTAAAAGCCTTTTACATCAAAATACATCAAAACCTGTCTTGCAATAATAAAGAAGCATAAAACCATTTCATAAATTATTCCCCAAGTAAAACAGTAAAGTAGCCATATCCAAGAGAAGTCCAAGCCATGCGTGATGACCTTCAAACAGAAGAAGTCCAAACTAACAATAGCATTTCCTCCCTGTAACCTAGGGGGGGGGAGGGGGAAACGGAAGACAAGAGGCGAAACAAAACGGGGTCAGTCATAAAGACTGGTAAGCCCTATCTACTATCAGTATATAAACTAGTAAAGTTAACTGGCATGAGGAACTGAGATGAACATAAGTATGATGACAAGCTAGATAAGCTAAACCAAAATAACAGGATGAACTATGATACCAAAATAAATCAAGGTACCACATCGTCAGGTTTCTATCAAGTATACTATCCCAAGGTATTTATCATGTATAACATCCTAAGGTATATATCATGTATATTTTCTCTGCACCCCTCGTACTAGTATCCCAACCCGCGTCATGTGTTAACTATGAATGTCCCTTGCCCAACGCCACGTAATGGTCCATGTCAACCAAATATATAGCATATGTAGGCTTTCCCAACTCGTATGTTTCTTTCCATGTATAAGTTTAGTCCTTTACCGTAGGCCATACGGGCTTTCCCATGTAAACGTCTTATCCTTGAAGTTATTTTGGACTGCTACCCTTGATCTAGTTATGTTTTCTTACCATGAACTATCGCGTGTCCACTTAGGATTTATGCCACCTAGGACCACTAGGGATTATGCCACCCGTCAACCGCGCCCTTTATCCCACGTATGTATCGTGAATCATTTTCCATGTCTAGATGCACATGTTCCTCAATGTGCCATCCGAGTTCCGTGCCAGGGCAAATCAAGAAATACGGGACTCGGTCGGGAGCTTTAAGTCGTCTGCTGATGCAGATATCAAGGTCTGTTTTTGTACCCGTGGCTACGGTCCCACGTGACCCCTCCCTCAACTACTGAAAGGCAATCCAAGAAAAATAATGTATGAGAACTACACTAAGGCCCATCGATGCCCACTTCCAGATAGCCAACCTCACCCACAACTTTATAGCTAGTATATGGTCTTTTGGGAGTTCCCTGCCTTTCCGTACGTACACGACTGACTAAAGATGGTAGGTAGTCGGCGACATGCTATCCCGGGGCGAAATCAAGTATCGTCGACTCCACGCTAATCCATCCCAGTCTTTAGGTCGCTCGCATAGCAACCAAGGCATACTCTTGGCTCTTCTACTGCAGACCTTAACCCCTGTGAGGCCGGGTTTCATGGACCACTCGCCACCTCACAGAGGGATACCAAGAGTACCCTCACGTTCCCCGAAGCTTTCACTTCGTCACCCAGTTCGCTGGAGCTTTTATCCTAGTCATATAACTTGCTCCTCCTCGTATACTAAGCGATGACCTACCGTACCAGGTTACTCATCTCTTTATGAACTAGTCCCATGTCCTTAGCTAATAATTATTACTTAGTTACCCTTAACTAAGGTTTACCACTTAGCCCCTCTTTCCGCTATCCTTGTTAACTACGATTTCCAACCTAGTCCTCTGAGCTAGGGTTTTGTCAACTGGGTTAAGTGTTGTTATCCAAGTTCGTGACTTGACCCGCCTACAAATCATGTCAAGATTGGCTAAGTACTCAAGTTCAAAGCTTAGCCCTACAAGTTGGTTAAGTGTACCAAGAAGCTCATGACTTAACCCTATCAAGTCAAATTGGTTAAGTATTTATTTGCCTTAACCCTATCAGATTTTCATGTTAGATTGATTAAGCATGGATTATCTTAATCCCATCAGATTATCGAGTCGGATTGGTTAAGTATGGGTTAGCTTAACCCCATCCACTAATCGTATTACAATGGTTAAGCCTAATCTTAAAAGGTCCTGTGACTTAACCCTTATCAGGTCCACCTGTTAGATTGGTTAAGTATAGGTTACTTAACCTCATCAAATCATCACATATAATTGGTTAGGTATAAGTTAATTAACCCCATTAAATTATCATGTTAAATTGGTTAAGTATTGGTTACTTAACCCCATTGAATAACCAAGTTTAGATTGGTTAAGTGTTTAACTTAACCCCATCGAATTCTCGTGTTTAGACTAGTTAAGTATAGATTACTTAACCCCATCTAATTACCGTGTTTAGATTAGTTAAGTCTTAGTTACTTAACCCCATCTAATTACCGTGTTTAGATTAGTTAAGTCTTAGTTACTTAACCCCATCTAACTACCGTGTTTAGATTAGTTAAGCGTAAATTACTTAACCCCATCCCCTAACTGTCTTGTATGGTTAAGTGTCATTAAGAAATCAAGCCCGGTCCCACTTAACCTACCCATTTGTGTCATATCGGTTAAGTGTCATTAGTCAAATTTACTTAACCTTATCATGTGGCATTAATTTAATTAATGCACTCTTAACCTCTCACATTAGACTTTGTTGTGGTTACTAGTTAAGCCGGGCGGGTCCGGGTAGATTTACACCACAACCTAGTCTAACCTCGGGTCTTAAGCGCGACATGACCAACTTCTCACATTGGATCCTATTGTTTGTAGCCACTAGTTAAGACGGGCGGGTCTGGTTAGATTTATGCTACAAACTCAACCCAACCTCGAGTTGGCCATTTTCATGTTTGGTCTAGTGTCTTGTTACACTTACAACCCATACGTGTCAAGCTTCCATGTCCCATGCTCATAGCCAAAGTCACATGTTGTCACCTTTATACCAATTTACCCAAATCATGTTTCATGCCATTAAAGTTTCCCCATAACCTAACCCCAACGCTTTTAAACTCGCATATACATTCACAACAACGCATAATGGATTTAAAGAAGGAACTTGGCAAAGGCATGACAAAAAGGGTATAAGGCCACAAGTTAAACATGGTGGAAATGAGGCATAAATGTGCTCACAAACTTGCATGTTACATTGTCAAGCCTCAAAAACATGCATAACATTCAAACTTGGCAAATAGGTGATACATGGTCATAGATGACATGAAATGATGACAAGTAACTCACATATAACATCACATAAGGGTTATGACTTCATATGCAAGTTAACCTAAAGGTTATGAGGGTTCTCATGTTGCATAATGCAACATTTCAACATAAAGGTTATAGCTTTTAACCCACAAGATCAAGGTAATGACTTTATAGACTTGCATAACATGATAGCATGTATCATACTTAATGATCAAACCCAAACTTGCAACATTCATTTAACTTTATAGTTAATATCTAAGAGTAGGAGTGGGCTTACAATGCTATGAAGGCACAAATCAACATATTAAACAAAGATTGAGACGAAGCCATTCATGCTATCACCCAAAAACCCCAAAAGAACAAGCTCCAAATGAAACCCTTGAGCAAATATCAATAAAAATCCTTGCTTTGAAGAAGAAAGGTTTCAACTTTGGCTTTGAATGAAGCTTATGAGCTCTCATGCAAGATCCTTGCTTTTTGGTCAAGAAAAGGTTGCAACTTTGGCTAGAATGCAACTTATGAACTCTCATACAAACATGAAATCACTCAAATGATCATAGAATCTCTCATGAATGAAGAAAAGAGGCTCCTTTACTTTGAAACTAGCTTAGAACACTTAAGCTATCATGAAGAAGAAGATGGAGGCCATGGGTTGAAGTGGAGGCCATGGTGAGGAATCATTTTGGCATAGTTTAGTTGTAGGATCAATTTATGAGGGTTTTAGGAGAGGGTTAGGGGTCTTTTTATACAAGACTAGGATAGTTTTAGCTATAGGATAAACCCTAGAACCAATCCTAGCCTTTAAAGCATGTCTTGGGGAAGAAGTCACATGTAGGAACCATTTAGGGCCTTTAGATTAAAGCTGAACCATGAGAACCATTCAAATGCAAAATCTGCATTCGAGCGAATCGGCCCACGGGTTGACAGCCAAACACCCTTGATTAACCCCTAGTCGACCCAGCAGGCTCGGGTCGACCTCAAAAATCGGCCGGTTCGGTTATTCCCCTCTCCCAATTCGCTGTTTTGAACATTTTTGCATATTTATTTATTAAATTTTCAATTATATATATATATCAATATATATATTTCTCTGCGCAACTCGTTTCACTTAATTAAGTATACTTTAATTTGTGAATTTTTATGTTCAAATTACGGGGTGTTACATTCTCCCCTCCTTAAAGGATTTCGTCCCCGAAATCTCTAAGTCAAGAAGAACGTATCCTACCAACCAAACAGCCATCTACTCAAACCATCAAACACTGGCATCATTGTCCTTAGACGATTTCTAATGCCATATGAACATATGTAGAACGTGTGTGTATATGCTCCTAAGCTAATGCTAATGATCAGGCCTGAATGATCTTTCTAATGCAAAATATGTTTAGTGCCATGAGTCCAACATGTATGCGAATAGTCCTAGTCATATAAGTACTATATGCGTGCACAAACATTCATTCATATGCAACATCCGCATGATAACACATTCAATTTCATCCATAAACAAGTATAAATACTCGTGCATATGCAACATGAAACGTGACCGCGTCAATCTAGTATCTAATGTGTATTCGCGCATCCACGAGCAACCACTTGCAACCATTTGCAACCATATCAATCATAACATGTTTCAAATACATGTTTACATCCATAGAGTTCTATCTAAGGTTCCCAAGATAAGATCGAGGAGATAAACAAGACAAACTCCTTACGGGGTTTGTAACAGAAATAGGACCGAGAGGATATCCACCAAGCGATAGCATGCAAGTAAGCTCTACAGGTGAACCAAGGATCAAAGATACACTCTTAAAAAGAGACATGATGCGCGCGTCTGAGCCGCATTTCCATGAACTTAATTCCATTGTGCCTTGACCGCCTTTGACTTCATGGTTTCGTAGCTCCTTGATTCCTATTTCCAAGGTATGAGTCGGAACTCTTTTCACTGTCGCCTCTCGTTCCACTTTCATTTATTCATTCCCTAGTATACTTGGCTCAACCATATCTACGTACTCATGCAAGCTCTCCAAAATTCAGTAGTGAATTCTGGATCTCGTTTACAAATGCCAATTTATGTTACCACGTGCACTTACTATGGTGATTCCTATAACCCATGCTTAAGCGGAATGAACCATCCGTCTTATTGGAGGACGTTACTCGATTGGATCAGAGATTTCCGATAAATACATCAAGAGATTCTAGGTAACTAACCATGACAGAACCAAAAAGGTTACACGAGACTTCGAAGGTATTACCAAAGCAAGCCAAGAGTCTGACTACCCTCTTTTCAAAACCGAGAATGGTATCCCTTACTGGATAACCACTTTACCCCTAGAATCCATCCATAGCTCAACAATAGAAGTATTGCTTCTAATCTCAACACTTGGCATAGACGTTCTCAAATCCAACAAGTCATGAATAAATGGACCGACTCTCCAACCAGATTTTGGGACAAAAACTGGGATCCTCTACCATGCTAGTACTAAGGTGCAGAGACTCAACTATCCAAGCAGACTTAAATGATACGATGGTCAAGACAAAGTCTGGACGGGATGATAGAAAAGAACGACTAAACCTTTACCAAAAACGGTACCATTTCTTTTAGGTACCCTAGAAATGGGAGCGTACAATTGCCCTCTCCGATGATCTTGTCCTTGTCCTCCTTGATGGACTAAGCCATAGCAACAGTTGCTTATCCTTAAGCTCGCGTCCTTTATCCTTGTTCTTATTATCCCTTCTTATAACTTCGGTAACCGGTCTCTCGAGAACTTCCTCCATCGCACGGGAAAACACTTACGTAGCTAGACAAGGATTAGTCGCAGTTAAAACTACTGTGACTCCAGATGGAGGAAAGAAAGGGAAAAGAGATTCAATCAAGGGAACAAAGGATAGTGCTAATGGCTTTTGGGGAATAGCCTTTAAAAACTTTTCTTGAAAAATGCTTCTTTGTAAACGGTTTTTCAAATAGTTTTCAGAAGGTTTTAAAAACTTTTGCCCAATCTGGTAACCTTCTGCTCTGATACCAAATGTAACACCCCACCTCCGCTAGGGTCACTCGCAAAGGAATGCACTAGCTTTAGAGGGGTATTATTGGTAAACATGTACAGAAATATTACAAGACAGAGCATATATATATGTAAAACAGCGGAAGTAAAACAAATTTCATTACCTTATAAAATAAGGTCTAAAAGCCTTTTACATCAAAATACATCAAAACCTGTCTTGCAATAATAAAGAAGCATAAAACCATTTCATAAATTATTCCCCAAGTAAAACAGTAAAGTAGCCATAACCAAGAGAAGTCCAAGCCATGCGTGATGACCTTCAAATAGAAGAAGTCCAAACTAACAATAGCATTTCCTCCCTGTAACCTAGGGGGGAAACGGAAGACAAGAGGCGAAATAAAACGGGGTCAGTCATAAAGACTGGTAAGCCCTATTTACTATCAGTATATAAACTAGTAAAGTTAACTGGCATGAGGAACTGAGATGAACATAAGTATGATGACAAGCTAGATAAGCTAAACCAAAATAACAGGATGAACTACGGTACCAAAATAAATCAAGGTACCACATCGTCAGGTTTCTATCAAGTATACTATCCCAAGGTATTTATCATGTATAACATCCTAAGGTATATATCATGTATATTTGCTCTGCACCCCTCGTACTAGTATCCCAACCCGCGTCATGTGTTAACTATGAATGTCCCTTGCCCAACGCCACGTAATGGTCCATGTCAACCTAATATATAGCATATGTAGGTTTTCCCAACTCGTATGTTTCTTTCCATGTATAAGTTTAGTCCTTTGCCGTAGGCCATACGGGCTTTCCCATGTAAACATCTTATCCTTGAAGTTATTTTGGACTGCTACCCTTGATCTAGTTATGTTTTCTTACCAAGAACTATCGCGTGTCCACTTAGGATTTATGCCACCTAGGACCACTAGGGATTATGCTACCTAATGAACGTTTCCGTGTCTCGGTTTGGGTTTAGCCACCTAGGGCCACTAGGGATTATGCCACCCGTCAACCGCGCCCTTTATCCCACGTATGTATCGTGAATCGTTTTCCATGTCTAGATGCACATGTTCCTCAATGTGCCATCCGAGTTCCGTGCCAGGGCAAATCAAGAAATACGGGACTCGGTCGGGAGCTTTAAGTCATCTGCTGATGCAGATATCAAGGTCTGTTTTTGTACCCGTGGCTATGGTCCCACATGACCCCTCCCTCAACTACTGAAAGGCAATCCAAGAAAAATCATGTATGAGAACTACACTAAGGCCCATCGATGCCCACTTCCAGATAGCCAACCTCACCCATAACTTGATAGCTAGTATATGGTCTTTTGGGAGTTCCCTGCCTTTCCGTACGTACACGATTGACTAAAGATGGTAGGTAGTCGGCGACATGCTATCCCGAGGCAAAATCAAGTATCGTCGACTCCACGCTAATCCATCCCAGTCTTTAGGTCGCTCGCATAGCAACCAAGGCATACTCTTGGCTCTTCTACCGCAGACCTTAACCCCTGTGAGGCCGGGTTTCATGGACCACTCGCCACCTCACAGAGGGATACCAAGAGTACCCTCACGTTCCCCGAAGCTTTCACTTCGTCACCCAGTTCGCTGGAGCTTTTATCCTAGTCAGATAACTTGCTCCTCCTCGTATACTAAGCGATGACCTACCTTACCAGGTTACTCATCTCTTTATGAACTAGTCTCATGTCCTTAGCTAAGAATTATTACTTAGTTACCCTTAACTAAGGTTTACCACTTAGCCCCTCTTTCCGCTATCCTTGTTAACTACGATTTCCAACCTAGTCCTCTGAGCTAGGGTTTTGTCAAATGGGTTTAAGTGTTGTTATCCAAGTTCGTGACTTGACCCGCCTACAAATCATGTCAAGATTGGCTAAGTACTCAAGTTCAAGGCTTAGCCCTACAAGTTGGTTAAGTGTACCAAGAAGCTCATGACTTAACCCTATCAAGTCAAATTGGTTAAGTATTTATTTGCCTTAACCCTATCGGATTTTCATGTTAGATTGATTAAGCATGGATTATCTTAATCCCATCAGATTATCGAGTCGGATTGGTTAAGTATGGGTTAGCTCAACCCCATCCACTAATCGTATTACAATGGTTAAGCCTAATCTTAAAAGGTCTTGTGACTTAACCCTTATCAGGTCCACCTATTAGATTGGTTAAGTATATGTTACTTAACCTCATCAAATTATCACGTATAATTGGTTAGGTATAAGTTACTTAGCCCCATTAAATTATCATGTTAAATTGGTTAAGTATTGGTTACTTAACCCCATTGAATAACCAAGTTTAGATTGGTTAAGTGTTTAACTTAACCCCATCGAATTCCCGTGTTTAGATTAGTTAAGTATAGATTACTTAACCCCATCTAATTTCCGTGTTTAGATTAGTTAAGTCTTAGTTACTTAACCCCATCTAATTACCGTGTTTAGATTAGTTAAGTCTTAGTTACTTAACCCCATCTAATTACCGTGTTTAGATTAGTTAAGCGTAAATTACTTAACCCCATCCCCTAACTGTCTTGTATGGTTAAGTGTAATTAAGAAATCAAGCCCGGTCCCACTTAACCTTCCCATTTGTGTCATATCGGTTAAGTGTCATTAGTCAAATTTACTTAACCTTATCATGTGGCATTAATTTAATTAATGCACTCTTAACCTCTCACATTAGACTTTGTTGTGGTTGCTAGTTAAGCCGGGCGGGTCCGGGTACATTTACACCACAACCTAGTCTAAGCTCGGGTCTTAAGCGCGACATGACCAACTTCTCACATTGGATCCTATTGTTTGTAGCCACTAGTTAAGCCGGGCGGGTCCGGGTAGATTTATGCTACAAACTCAACCCAACCTCGAGTTGGCCATTTTCATGTTTGGTCTAGTGTCTTGTTACACTTACAACCCATACGTGTCTAGTTTCCAAGTCCCATGCTCATAGCCAAAGTCACATGTTGTCACGTTTATACCAATTTACCCAAATCATGTTTCATGTCATTAAAGTTTCCCCATAACCTAACCCCAACGCTTTTAAACTCGCATATACATTCACAACAACGCATAATGGATTTAAAGAAGGAACTTGGCAAAGGCATGACAAAAAGGGTATAAGGCCACAAGTTTAACATGGTGGAAATGAGGCATAAACGTGCTCACAAACTTGCATGTTACATTGTCAAGCCTCAAAAACATGCATAACATTCAAACTTGGCAAATAGGTAATACATGGTCATAGATGACATGAAATGATGACAAGTAACTCGCATATAACATCACATAAGGGTTATGACTTCATATGCAAGTTAACCTAAAGGTTATGAGGGTTCTCATGTTGCATAATGCAACATTTCAACATAAAGGTTATAACTTTTAACCCACAAGATCAAGGTAATGACTTTATAGACTTGCATAACATTATAGCATGTATCATACTTAATGATCAAACCCAAACTTGCAACATTCATTTAACTTTATAGTTAATATCTAAGAGTAAGAGGGGGCTTACAATGCTATGAAGGCACAAATCAACATATAAAACAAAGATTGAGACGAAGTCATTCATGCTATCACCCAAAAACCCCAAAAGAACAAGCTCCAAATGAAACCCTTGAGAAAATATCAATAAAAATCCTTGCTTTGAAGAAGAAAGGTTTCAACTTTGGCTTTGAATGAAGCTTATGAGCTCTCATGCAAGATCCTTGCTTTTTGGTCAAGAAAAGGTTGCAACTTTGGCTAGAATGCAACTTATGAACTCTCATACAAACATGAAATCACTCAAATGATCATAGAATCTCTCATGAATGAAGAAAAGAGGCTCCTTTACTTTGAAACTAGCTTAGAACACTTAAGCTATCATGAAGAAGAAGATGGAGGCCATGGGTTGAAGTGGAGGCCATGATGAGGAATCATTTTGGCATAGTTTAGTTGTAGGATCAATTTATGAGGGTTTTAGGAGAGGGTTAGGGGTCTTTTTATACAAGACTAGGATAGTTTTAGCCATAGGATAGACCCTAGAACCAATCCTAGCCTTTAAAGCATGTCTTGGGGAAGAAGTCACATGTAGGAACCATTTAGGGCCTTTAGATTAAAGCTGAACCATGAGAACCATTCAAATGCAAAATCTGCATTCGAGCGAATCGGCCCACGGGTTGACAGCCAAACACCCTGGATTAACCCCTAGTCGACCCAGCAAGCTCGGGTCGACCTCAAAAATCGGCCGGTTCGGTTATTCCCCTCTCCCAATTCGCTGTTTTGAACATTTTTGCATATTTATTTATTAAATTTTCAATTATATATATATATCAATATATATATATTTCTCTGCGCAACCCATTTCACTTAATTAAGTATACTTTAATTTGTGAATTTTTATGTTCAAATTACGGGGTGTTACATTATCTGGTCGACTGATGGGATATAGACCGGTTGATTGGTTGACTTTTGAGTTGAAAATTTTCTAGAGACTTGAACGGTCGACTGGTAATTTTTCTGGCGGTCGATCGGTTCCAAAATATAAATATTTCCAGGACTTGATCGGTCGACTGGTCCATTCCTGACGGTCGACCGTTTCTGTATATATTTGTTTTTCTGGATTTATGAGTGCTTAAAAAAATTATATAAATTTCATTTCAACTCAACATGGATTTGAAAAACAAAATACATGAAAAACCAAAAAATAAGAATTAAAACAAAAACTTATTATGCAGCAAAAACGATATAAATTAATGAGAGCTGGATGACTTGTCTTCGGATGTTTCTTTAATATTCGTAACTCTCGGTGTCCATGGTGACCAATTTTTTCTTGCTCCTTCATTTCTCGCGTAATTACGATCCCATGAGTTAGGACTTCGAGATGTAGATGGAGGAGGTGGCATTGGTTCATGAACCCCGTGTCTATCCTTGCTATAGAAAAATGACGTCATTCGTTCTAAGAGAGTTAAACGATCAGATGTGAGTTTTTGTTCATAATGAAGTTGACGCCGTAGATCTATCTGATGTTTAGTGTAGTGATGAATTTCACTAATCTTCTCTCTTGTTCATGGAGAACAGAATAATGCTTTCTTAGCACGTTTGGGTTTTGGTGTATCTCTGGGGGCATGCGAACATTCCGGTCTACTCTTTGGTGTTTCCGGGGAGTAGTATTCTTCAGGTTCGGAACTAGTGACTGAGATATGTGATCATTGTGCACATTCGTCGCATATGTGTGCCATTATATAAAGAAATTATGAACTTGTATACAAATGTTTAAGGATGGAGATGCAGAAAACAATAGGAAAGGAGTATGTATATATAGGATTTACGAAATTTTAAAGCAATGGTTAAAACACTCAGAGAATATAAGCCACTAAAAGATTGTAAAGCTCACAATTATTTGCTAATAATAGCAAAAATCTATTAACCAGCTAAGTTAATAAGAATATATCTGTCGTCTAGATAAGAACTCAACATTATAGTGTATATTATACATCGAGTTCAGTTCTAGAAATTAAGCCGAGCTCTCTACGTAAAGAAATAAAACTAGATTCGAGGAGAGGCTTAGTAAAAATGTCTGCTAGTTGGTTGTCAGTCTAGACATATTCGAGACATATTGTTCTTTTTTCAATATTGTCTCTTAAGAAATGATGTCGAATATCAATGTGCTTTGTTCGGGAATGATTGACTGGGTTTTTCGATAAATTGATTGTGCTTGTGTTATCACAGTATATGAAGGAGTTTGATAAATGTATATCAAAATCTCGAAGTTTTTGTTGCATATATAATACTTGAGTATAAGCTAGAGCTGCTGATATATACTCAGCCTCACATGTCGAGAGTGAAACGCAATTTTGTTTCTTACTAAACCAAGAGACAAGTGATTTTCCAATAAAATGGCACGTACCACTTGTACTCTTTCTATCCGTGCGAGCGCCACCAAAATCAGCATCACTATATGATACTAGTTCGAATGAACAATCTTTTGGGTAGAAAAGACCAAAATCTTTGGTTTTATTAAGATATCGTATTATACGTTTTACAGCTCGTAAATGTGATCCTTTAGGATTAGCTTAAAACTTGCACACAAACAAACACTCATCATAATATCTGGACGACTTGCGGTAAGGTACAGGAGAGAACAAATCATGCTTCGATATAACTTCTGGTCAACATTCTTACCATGTTCATCTTTTTCAAGATGTGTGGTCGTACTAATAGGAGTTGGTTTACCAGAGGTATTTTCTAAACCGAAACGTTTGACTAGATTTCCGCAGTACTTCTCTTGACTAATAAAAATACCATTAGTAAGCTGTTTGATTTGAAGACCAAGGAAATACGATAGTTCTCCCATATGAGACATTTCAAATTCTTTGGTCATAATATTTGCAAACTCTTTGCAGAGTTTATCGTTTGTTGAACCAAAGATAATATCGTCTACATATATCTGGATAATTAGTGTATCTTTTCGAGAATGTTTTATGAATAGAGTCTGATCAACTTTACCAATTTGAAAACCAGAATCAATAAGATAGCTTCATAGTCGTTCGTACCAAGCACGAGGTGCTTGTTTTAATCCATATAAACCTTTCTTAAGTTTGTATACGTGATCATGATATTTCTCATGTACGAACAAGAGAGGTTGTTCAACATATACATTCTCTTTGATAAACCTATTTAAGAATGCACTTTTGACATCCATTTGATAAAGTTTAAAATTATGATGACAAGCAAAGGACAGTAAGAATCGAATAGCTTCTAATCGAGCTACGGGTGCAAAGGTTTCTTCATAATCGATACCTTCTTCCTGATTATATCCTTGTGCTATTAATCTTGCCTTATTTCTGGTTATATTTCCTTATTCGTCAGCTTTATTTTTATAAACCCATTTCGTACTAATGACTGACTGATCAGTCGGTCTTTGAACAAGTTCCCATACATCATTGCGCTCAAACTGATTTAGTTCTTCCTGTATGGCAATGATCCAGTAATCATCAGTAGCAGCTTCTTTAGGATTCTTAGGTTCGATATTTGAGAGAAACGCGACATGACCCATTTGATTTAGTTGACTCCTTGTTCTTATTTGTGATGTTACTTCTCCAATAACATTTTGAACCGGATGATCTCTTAGAATTCTAGGAGAAGATCTAAATCTTGGTGGAGAAGGTACCACAGCAGGTTGAGGAATATCGTCAACAATTTCTGAGTCAGAGTCATTATTTGTGATGATAGGATTATTAGTGACTATGGTCTCTTTGTCATCTGATACGATATGAGACGGTTTATAGAATTCATAAAAAGAGACATGAAGTGATTCTTCAATAGTTTTAGTTCTCTTGTTAAATATACGATAGGCCTTGAATATCCGACAAATATACCATCATCGGATTTTGAATCAAATTTTCCAAGATGGTCTTTCGTATTTAAAATAAAGCATTTAGAACCGAAAATTTTGAAATATGAGATATTTGGCTTTCTTTGATTAAATAGCTCATAGGATGTATTCTTGGTCAGAGGTCGAATGGATACACGATTCATATAACACGCAATTGCAACAGCTTCTGCCCAAAAATGTTTTGGTAGAGTGGATCCATTTAGTAATGTTCTTGCACATTCTTGTAAAGTTCGATTTTTCCTTTCTACAACTCCGTTTTGTTGTGGAGTTCTAGGAAACGAAAAATTATGATTTATAACTTTCTTTGTACAAAAATGTTCAAATTCATTATTTTCGAACTCTCTGCCATGATCACTTCTTATATTTTTAACCTTAAGTCCTTTTGACTTTTGAATTCTCTTAACGAAGGATTTGAAATGTTTGAAAGTGTCACTTTTGTTTTTCAAGAAAATCACCCATGTATAACGAGAGTAATCGTCAACTATTACAAGCACATAGCGATTATGGTTTATTGACTGAACCTGTGTTGGTCCAAATAAATCCATATGTAATAGCTCAAGTGGTTGTAACGTTGATATGAATTTCTTGGATATGAAAGACGATTTAGTCAATTTTCCTAATTGACATGCATCACAAAGATTATTAACCGTAAAACTAATTTTGGGTAGTCCTTTAGCTAGATCATTTTTAGCTAGCTTGTCAATAGTTCTGAAGTTTATGTGACAGAAACGTTTGTGCCATAGCCGTGGATCATTATCATTTGCTACAAGACACATATCTAAGTTATGATTGATATTCATATTCAGAATATAGATATTTCTATCTCTATAACCTTCAAAAACTAGATTTCGATCTTTATCTAAGATACTACAATTATTGTCCGAAACGGAAATAGTAAAACCTTTGTCGCACAATTGACTGATACTTAGTAAATTATGTTTCAAATTTCTAACTAGCATGACAATAGTAATAAGAGGTAAGTTAGATGTACCATAATTGCTCACATCGCCTTTGCCGATGATATAGCCTTTTGAATTATCTCCTAAAGTGACTGAGCCACCATCTAAATAAGTGATATTTGTTAATAAGCTCTTGTCTCCAGTCATATGCTTCGAGCAACCACTGTCCAGTATCCATATTACTAAATATCTGTGATATTGCTATAGTCATTTGTTAATAAGTGATATCTGCGATACTGCTTCTGTGAGATCTTTTTATACTAAATATTTGCCTGCATAACTATTATAAATATACAAGTCAGTATATCACATACTTTCCGCATATCCATATTACTGATCCTGCCTAAGTCGTATATCGAAATTTTCAATTGGTATCAGAGCACAGTCATCTTATAACCATAACATAGTTATTTGATATATTCTAGTAATATGGCAAATAACCCAAGTAGTAGAACTAACACCACTTACACTGAAGGTCAATCAACACAAAGACCTCCTTTCTTCAATGGTCTAAACTATAGCTATTGGGCAACACGTATGGCTTTTTACATGCAATCAACTAGCTGTGATGCTTGGAATGCTACTCAGAAAGAAATAGTAAATCCAACAACTGAGTATTCAGAATGGACACCAGCTGAGAAAACGACAGCAACCGTAAATGCAAAAGCAATAAACATGTTGTTTTGTGCATTAGACCAAAATGAATACAACCGTGTTAGTATCTGTACCACCGCATATCAAATTTGGCAAACGCTGAAAACCCCTCATAAAGGTACTAACAAAGTTAAACAAGCCAAGATAGCCATGCTGAAAAGTCAGTTTCAAAATTTCAAAATGAAACCGAATGAAATAATTTCTGATATGTATTCACGGTTTCAAACTATTCATCATGCAGTTATTAGTTTAGGACAAAAGTATTCAGATTTTGATGTTGTTTCAACAGTCCTACATTCTCTGACTAGTGAATGGGATGGAAAAGTATTAGCAATTGAAGAAGCTAATGACCTTTCTATCATGAAGCCAGATGAATTGATAGGAAATCTAATGTCCTATGAAGCAAATTTGCAGGCTAGAAAGGAACAAAAAGAAGAAAAGAAAAATGTAGCATTTCATGCTGGAGAATCTGAAGATGAATCAGAATCTGAAGATGAATATTTGGCTTTAATTGTAAAAGGTTTCAAAAAATTCTTGAAACAACGAAAAGCTAGTCGATATAACAAAAGGAAATTTGGTTCAAATAAACCTTCATCATCAGCTATAGAATGTTTCAACTGCCATAAAAAGGGGCACATGCACAAAGATTGTCCGGAGCAAAAGAAGTCAGAAAATGACAAATTCAAACACAAGAAGGAAAAATCAAAGAAACGAGCTTTCTCAGTCACATGGGATGATTCAGACTCGTCTTCATCAGAAAGTGAAAGTGATACAGAAAAAGAACAAGCAAACGTTTGTTTCATGGGAACAGACGATGAGGTACAAATTCCTACATTTGATGAAATACTTGATATTAATGCTGAATTGATAGTCAAATTTAAAGACATAAAACGACAACTCAAACAAGCCAAAGCTGATTTATGTAGAGCAGAGTTTGAACAAGATATGTTAAAAGATGAAAAGATAATATTAGAAGAAGAACTTGAAAAACTTCAAGAATCATCATCTAATATTGATTCTCAATTATCTCTTTTGAGTCAAGAAATTGAAACTCAAAAAGAGAAAAAACGATGCTCTTACAGCTAAAAATCATGAACTTAAGGCAAAATTCAAAATTCTAGACCTAGAAAAGGCTGGTTTACAAACTAAGTTAGATAACATCACTCAAAATGTTTTTAACTTCAACAAAGGTCGAGAAAATTTGACAAAGATTATTGAAAATTCAGAGTCTGTATCAAATAAGCAAAGGTTGGGATATAAGAAACAAGGAACTTAGAAATATTATTCTTACAAAAAGAAGAATGTAAAAGCTAAGAAGAATTCTAGTTTGTTATATTCCAAGCCAAAACCAGTTATGAATTTTCAAAAGAAAAATGTCAAGACTATCAAAATATGGGTTCCTAAAACAAATAATAATTTGATTAGGAACAAATATATTCAGCTGTTCATAAATACTGTGCATCATAATTCTAATCATATATATAAAGGGGATATCGGACCCATATGGGTTTAGACTCCTAAGACCTAACTCTTAGGACCCCATAAAAAGTGGGTACCATGGACTTAATTGTATTTTTTGTAGGTCCCACTTAAGAAAAGAGGAAAGTGGATATTGGACTAAAGGTGCTATAATTATTTACTACTCTCTATTATTGTGTTTATTATGGTATTTATTCTTTTTAATCGATGACAAAGGGGGAGAAATATTTTCTCTCATGATGATACGTATCATTCATGTTACATATACTATCATTTAAAATTATGTGATTAACATGGTAATAGTATATGTGTGCTAACATTTGTTAATACAGGAATCAAAAGGTAAGATTATTTATATTATGAACTAATAAACGTTGCAGAAATTCAGGGGGAGCTTTATATTTAGAGGGAGAAAATCCAAGGTGTTGTCATCAATCAAAAAGGGGGAGAATGTTGAGATCATTTCATAGAGATAAGGTTTTTTACTTTGAGTCGTGTTAGAAATATTTTAAAATCTATCCTCAAAGTATAAAACGAATGCACAAAACACTATCATATCTTCGTTGCTGAAATATGTATATTTGAGGAATTGAAAAGTCACAAAAAAGCCCAAACGGTCCAGGCTCCGACCGGGAAAGAGTGCAGAGTGATATAGACTATGGACCGAGGTCCTCTGGTCCACAGCCACAAAAAGGTCGACCGCCCAAAAAGGACCAGTCGACTTGTTCTGCTGTGTTTTTTGAAACAGAAACTAAAACGGTCGACCGCCCAAAAAGGACCAGTCGACCGGTTTATGTGTTTTTGCACATAACGGCTATTTTTCTGGAATTTTCAATTCAACCAGTCAACCGGTGATTTTTGACATGTCGATCGTTTCCGAAACAGCAAGCTTTTTCCTGAAGGGTTGCTTCCATTCATCAAGAGTTTTCTCTTCAATTTTCAATGGAAACGGATGCAATCTTTTGTAAAAATTCTTCATGAAGGAATGCAACTATTATACACTATAAATAGACTTGAAATCATACTTTCAAATCACCGATTCTTGCTCTAAATTCTGATCTTACTTTCTAAATATTCTTGCATTCTAAAAGCTCTCAAATATTTCAATTGCTTATTGAATCATTGAAATAATTTCATATCTCTTCATTCAATAAGCAATATACTTCCTTAAATCTACGCATTCAAAGTATATACTTGAGTATCAGATTATAGGAAGATTGTACTCAAACTGTTGACTATCCGAAAGACTTCAACTGATACAATGGTTTTGACTTCTGCTTTGTGTTCTTGATTCAACAATGAGATGAACTAAAATTTACTTTAAACCAGAATTTCAGAATTTAAATCTTGGATGTTTAGAATTTTTTCAGAAGTATTTTCAAAAGTAATATAATGCTACTTTAAAGTGATTGTGGATAAGAATAGTTTTAAGAGGATTCGAAAATGATTAAGCACTGAAGTTACTTTAGTGGCGAGAAAATAATTCTGATAATGGATCGTGACTTTATCGGTATTCATTTTCAAGTTTCTTAGTGAGAGATTGCTACTATAATAATTCGTTAATGGAAAATTTATTTGAAATGAACAAGTTGCCTTAAGAGTTCAAATGTTTTGAATTTGCAGACGATTACAAATACATGTGTATAATTATATGATTCCAAACTAATTTGGAAATAAAGCCCGGAATTTGAATTCTGAATTTTTATTTAACTTGTGTAATGTTAAATGAATTGGAATGGTACAACTAAATTGAATAGATTAAGAATTTAACTTAAGTTAAATAAAATTATACTGGATTGGAAACTAAATTGAGTAACTTATAAATTGAAAGTGGATAAATTGATTTAAAATCAATTTGAATGAATGAGAATATTTATATGTGTATTATGGATTGGATGTGAAAATATTGATTGAAAATCATTGGAAACCAAGTGAAATAATGTGAAGGGAATGGATGATTGTTAAAACATAAATTATTGAAACTTACTTGTTTAAATTGAGTAAGTACAGGTACATGGAGCTGTGTGGCTCAGTCGGTTTGCATAAGTTGCATAAATATGAGGCGAGTTTGTTCCATAACGCTCATATAAGGTACACTTACGCAAAAATACAAATTTGGGTTTTGAGTTTTTTTTTCGACCGTGCGGGTCGATGTATATATATTTGTTTTTCCTGCGATATGGTAGAAGTCCCTTCGTACAAGGGAGACTCTACCGAAATTTTTTGAAAATTTAAAACATTAGAAAATTTTCAAGAATTTTGAATTTTTTTGTTAACTGAAATAAATTGGTAGTTTGATTAAATTGATTGGAATAATTGGAATTAAAAGTCCAGAAAATAAAACAAAAGTTTTTAAGTTAATAGGTTTGTAGCATTTATCCTACCTCAGTAATTTCAGGGAAGAAATTCTTATAAGTAAGGAGGAATGTAACGATCCAAATTTTTTGGTAATTGAATATTTAATTTAATTATTTAAAGGGTTGATTTGGAAATTTAAATGGGTTGAAATCAATAATTTTGAATATTAATTTAATATATATAGTGGAATAAAAAATTTAATTCTGAAATAATCGGAGTTGAGTTGAATTGGTAATATTATGTGAATTATATAACATAAGAGATTCGATTCGAGTTTAGATTTGAATTATAATAACAAATTTATTTATAAATGAAGTTTGAACGTATAATTCATAATTTAATTTAAAACGAGCTCGTAACGTCGCGATAGTTCATAACATTATGTTTTGAACTTAATATAAGTCGGATTTCTTTGAAACAAGAAATGTACGGATCTATTTGATTATATTTTTCTACTGAAAGAGAAAAATCGAGTTTTTATATCATAGATTTTATTTTATGTCCAAATCAATTTTTCAAATAGTCACGTTGGAATTCATTTATAAGTTATAATGTTTATTTATATCAAAAAGGATTTTTAAATATTTGTCATATCGATTTGGCTTTGAATTCATTTCAAGATAATTTATTTTGAAAGTATATGAAATTTTGCTCAAGTATGTCCAATAATAATACTTTATTATTATTAATGATGTATTTTTAAATTTATTTATTATAATTTAATTTGGACCCTTAAAAAGGGACTTAAACCTTCATTTTCAACGAAACCAGTTCCATCATGTCCGGAATATTTTATTATTGTATGATTTGAAGTTTCAAGCCAGTCAAGGCTGTTATGTGAGTGTGCGAAAATTAAAGTTGAATCAATTAATGATTTTGATATTTAAAATGTTGCTAATTTTCCAAAAGGGGTTAGTTTTTTGATGAAACAAGTTTCGTTGGGTCCGGAACATCAAATTATAGGTAGGTGTCCATTTTTAACACAAACAGATATCGATAAAATCATATGATATTATAACTGGTAAAATAGAATGGCAAAAGGCATGAACTATTATAATTAAATTTAAAAATGCAATAAAATAATAATATTTCTTTCTATATAAACAATCCCATGTTCCCATTCACTTCTGGAATCCCAAATTCCCCAGTTCAATTCGACAGTCTCTCTTCGTTCTTTTTTTTCCAGAAATAATTCACGACTCTGAATAATTATAACAAAATAAGTACTTCATGAAATCATTCCCTACTTGATTCGTTAGAATGCTAGAACCAAGGGCTTCTTTCCCATATTATTTTTACATAGCTCGATCACTCTTTTCCCTTGCTTGGATTTTTCACCGTAAAATTAGACCTCGACGCCAATGAGGATGAGGACAACCGGAATTGATGGGATTTTAGCCATGAGTGAAGCTCACATGAAGCTTTTGATTCGCGGGCTTAATGTCATCTGTAATGATCGGTGGTTGGAGTATGATGAGTTGGTCAGATTTTGTTGACACGAATGGAGGGATTTTCCTGATTGCGGCGTCGTGGGTCATCGAGGGGCGACGGACCTTGAAGATAGAAGTTGTGGGGTTGTCAGGCGCAGTCACAGGCGATGGCATGTCGAGGTATAGGTGTTGATGTGGCCGAATTAGCTAGATGAACAGAAATTGACTATCGTCAATTTCAGGCGATGCTGGTCGGCCTAGGAGGCGGGGCTTCTATGAAGTAGCGTGTCTCTGAGTGGCTGTGCCAGCAACAACGTCGAAGGTCAGACTGATGGTCTCTAGCAGCACCATGGGGGTGGTGGGATTGGGGTGCAGTTCAAACGAGGAAGACGGGGAATAAACGATGGTTTAGGAAACAAATTGAAAGCCTGATGACGACATTAAATAAATTAACTACACTTAACTAATTTCTATTTCATTTAAAAGGATTAAAAGGTTGTAACCTTTATATATTTTTCATCCATTATCAGAATTACGCAAAACAGGTCAAGTTGGGATCGCAACGAAGAAGTCTACATTGTAGATATATTGTGGCTAAGAACGAGTTTACTAGAATTTCGTGATAAAATCAAACGCTTTTCTGATTGTAAACGAAACAAAAGCGGAACCATCAACTGCGAACCAAAGTGAGTAAACTCACTAACTCTAGCTCGTTTATATTTTTATATAAACGAGTTTTTAATTAATATACTTTAATTTTATACTGTGTGATGGTTGATTTAATGAATGGTTGATAAATTGGCTGAAATGGTTGATTAGTTATATATATTTAACCATTGGTTGAATATTGATTTTGCTTACTATGATATCATATATTGAAATGAAATTGATGTTATTTATGTTAATTAACATCTGTGGATGCAGGGAACAGGTTGGAGGGATCCAACTAGATTTCTCAACATTTATAATACTGTTTGTCATTTATTGTGATATCTATCTATCTATATATATATATATATATTGTGATTGATTATGGTGTGTTGAATTACACTAGCCCCAAAAATTTTGTATTTAAATGCCGTAAATATTTTCGAATGTAGAAAAGAAATGTTAAAATTTAAAAAGGAGATTTATTCCCAGAAAAAGAATTTTAATTACTGGAAATAGAAACTTGTCTTAAATGAATACAACAAGAAGTTGATTTTAAACGACATTTATAAATCTAGTAAAATATTTATCATTGGATAAGTTAAAAATATAAATTCATGTTAGAAAAGTGGAAATCGATATTTGAACCGACATTTGTAATGGGAATTGAACTTAGCGATTTTAAAGGAAATTATAATTGAGATTTTAATGAATGGAATAAAATTGGAATTTTATCTAAATAATCCCACCAATAAAAGTTAATGAATGGAATTTGGATTTGAGACACTATGAAATCAAATATAGCTATATATATAGCTATATATATATAGCGATATATATATATATATAAAAGAATATTATTTACGATTGAAGTGAATAATGGTTTAAGATGAATATTTCACAATTGGAGATATCGACAAAGGAATTTGAGTTGGAAATATGAATTCAAATGGAAATTTAAATGAGAAGGAAAGGTAAAACCGTTTTCAAAAGAAAACGATGGATTTTATTCAAAAGTTGGAATATAAAATAAACTAAGATAAATACAAAGGGTTTATACTGAGAATTCGACAATGTTGAATCTTATTAAAATGATTTATTTCAAAAAAGATATTTAAACTCGAGTTAGGGTGAATCTATATTTTAAATGAAATATGTTAAGAAACTAATATTTCAATATTTATGGCTATAAAATTACATGTTTTGAGATAATTTAATCTTATTTTAAATTAGAATCATCAAACGAGAAGGGAATTATAGAAATCAAATAAAGTTAATTTCAAAAGTATGGAGTGTATAGCTCGTAAATACGTTTTAAAGGAAAATTAAATTGTTTTATATAAACAAAAAGGTGTTAGTAGCCGTTTTTTAATGAAATTTATAGAAATGATGTGGGTTTATAAAGTAACTTGATTTAAACCTGAAATGATATTTTTCAAATAAAAATCAAGTTAAGTTGATAAACAAGTATAGATTCCTATTAAGGAATAATATTCATATTTGAAAGTGTATAACAATTTGGAAGAAAATATTGTGCAAATGGAAATATTTATAAAGTGGAAACCTCAAAATAGTAGAAATACTCCGAAGTTTGGAATATTAATCGAATATAGAATATTCGAGATGGAGTTATTTATTGAAATTCGATTATATCGAATTCAGGGAAGTACTTTTTACTTTCCGTTTTGATCAAGATTTAATTATTTACTATTTATTCATTAGATATCTCAGAAGTAGGGATCATAACTCTACCGTTATAATCAATGGTTTCCGTAAAAGGAAGCAAATTTTAAATTGAATTTGAGAGATATGTGAACAATGAATGTTAAAGGTTTAAAGGGGTAAACTTGACTATTTCGAAGTTGAGAATGTTGTCCAGTTAAGGTCGGAGAGGTAATTATACCCAACTTGATTGACTTTATGACTGACTGAGAAATGGTTAAGGTTCGGTAGCGAAGATTGGTTAGTAAAACAGTTAGTTAGTGAATAGTTAATGAATTGAGTTATAATAATGATGTTTTGTATAACATCAGTTTAATCCAATAAAAGGATTTTGGAAACGTTTTCCAAATTAAACTAGAGATATTTTCTAAGCATAGAAAATGAAATGAATTGGTTAACGAGAAGTTAAGAAGTGAAATACGGAAATCTTTTCCGATACTAATAACGTATATTTTATAAATATAGAAAATAAGCATTCGTGAATACATAGAAATGTTCTCTAACTGGAATAAGAGGTATTTTCTCGAATAAAGAAATTATGATATTGGAATTGTTTTTCCAAGAATCAAGAGAGACAAAAGATATGGAAGATGGGAAATGAGAATTTCAAAATGATAATATAATAAGGGATTGATTTAAAAGGGGAAAGTGTTGTTTGATGGTTAATTGATAAATTTCCATTTGGAAGTAGGATTGTTAGTTGTATAGATATTTTCTTTGATAGTTAAATCACCAACTATCAAAGTTTTAATTTATTTTATACCTCCGTTGTCAATACGGAGAGACCGGGATCAAGTTTAATATCTGAAAACTGTTAGATCTAGAATAACCCTAAAGGTGGTGAATAGGGTTTATTAAATTAATTCGATATATTAAAACAAATAAGAGCATAGAATAATAATCATAGCACGTATAGCAGAGGAATAAATAAGTGCGGAAAGTAAAGGACACAAAGATTTTACCTAGCTTCGACAAACCCTACCTACTGCTGCATTCCCCAAGGTTTTTACTAGAATTAAAAGCAACTCCCACATACAAAAACTAATAAACTCACAACTCCCTCGCTAACCACCTACACAGTCTTGTACACTCGCAAACCCTGTTGTTGATCTAAATTTACGCTCAAAACCATGTGATTTTAACCCCAAAATCAGTTTTTTCACTGGCTACAAAACCGTTGCTAGTAAACCCTAATTATTTCAAACATTAGAAAACTGCTAGTTAAAGTCCTATAACTAGATGACCTAGTTTTTACAGACACTAGAAAACTGATGACGATTTTACAAAAGAATTAAAACAATACAGACAATATAAAATAAATAATAAAACCCCTTTGCACTTAAACAAAATAAGCCAGCCCCTTTATTATTTCATTTGTGAAGCCTCTCTCCCAAAAATGTTGGTCGGCTGATAATCAAATTAGCGTTTCCCTTGAAATCCCAAATTTTGATTCGATTGTTGGAAGGAAATGATTCTCTGATGATCTTCAACTGATGTTGTTCTTTGCTTGTCAATAATTTGGGATACTCGATCGAAAAACAGTGAGTTTTTTCTGATTTTCAAATTGCTCTTCAATTTATGATTTTGGTTCTTTTATTTTTTTCCTTTTTTTCTCGATCCCTTGCCTATGAAGTGGATGGTGTATATATATAGGATTATAAATTCCTATAAATTATCTGATTTCATAAATATGATTTGTTGATTTGTGCATATTCTTTGATTTGTTGCCTCGAATTGTTTTTCCGATAATCCCATGCTCCATGTATTGGGTAACTTGCTTGATTCCCTGATTTGGTATTGGAAACAATTTAATTGTTGCCCCATGATATTATCCCTTGCGTGAATTGATTTGTGGATCCCTTGACAAATTCTTTGTATTGACGTGATAAAAAAAGGGAAACAAATCAGTCTTGAAATGTTTCTTGCCACTTATGGTTTTCTGGAAATATTCATATTTGCCTAAATATTCTCTTGCCACAAATATGCTAGAATATGATCTTGCATGATATATATTGCCGTGAAATCATTTTTGCTATGAACATCGATTATATTCCTGTTTTGCAAACTTGATTTCAAACCAAAGACAATGCTTGCCAAAAACATGTTGAATTTAAATCTCCCTAAACATGACACTATGATTTCTTTGGCAAATAAAAAACAATAATTGATTGCTAAAAAAATGTGACGGCCTGCCCCGTACCAGCTGACATTTCCAATGAAAGTACGTTGTGCATGGAATAAAATATAATAATAACATAACTTGACATAAAACAGGCAAGACAGTGCATAAGCTGAAAACTTAAACCATCGTAGCAGCGGAAAATCCAAAATTACAGCTTATATTCCACATCATTTTTATTACAACTTCTAAAACTGTCTCTAAAGAAAAATAAGAAAGGTACACCACTAATGCCCAAAGTAGTGACCAACAACGAAACAGGGAGAATATATATAGAGAATAGCACGTGTTAGCCTCTTGCTCGTCTCTGGACAGCTACTCGTGATCAACCAGCTAACCTGTCTCTAGTCCACCTGTTTAAGAGCACCCAGAGTAATAAGAAGAGACATAAAACTCTGGGTCAGACAAAAGTCTGGTATGAGCGATAAGCAGTAAAACAGAACAATAACAGGTATACTAAACCATACCTGAACCTGGACCTATAACCAAAGAGTTAGCACAACAAGATGTACAATACCCTAAGGTGACACTAACATATGGTGTAAAGATACAAGGGTGGGGGTGTGCATGTCATAGTGATGTCAAACAATCTAGCATAGCAACCATCTTCACATCTCTCACTCAGTGCGTAAAGCATACGATATCCACCACTTTGATCACCCAAATCCTTACTATGATCACTCGGCCCCATGGAGTCATGGCGACTCCACTGCATTGATCCATAGCCACTAGTCCTTGCTATGTCCACTCTGCCCCCATGAAGTCATAACGAATCCACTACACTGGCTCATAACCATGCTACGATCACTCTACCTCATGGAGTAATAACTACCCCACTGCACTGATCCATAGCCTAACATTCATCTCGGTGGTGAATAAAAGTTATGGACGTCGATAACCCCTTAGCACACGTCCCGCAGCAAAGTCCAACTCATGAAGTTCACTCATTGGTTCCAATCTGGATCCTGGGTTACAACATCCCATTCGGACTACCTTTGCATATCAGGTTTTAGTTTCCTCCGGATCAGTTCGGTCCTTCAGTCATCATTGGTTCCATTCGGATCGGTCCTCTTCCCCTCGTTCAGTCCATGGTCATCAACCCTGTTCGGGTCATGCTCCCCAGAGTGGTTCGGATCGGTTCATGTTCTTCCACCGAGTCGGCTCGTGCCATCATGCCACTTTCAGATCGGTTCGTGGTCATTGTTCAAGAGCAGGTCGGTTCAGAGAACTCCAGATGCAAGCAGGCCGTGACTAGCGGTTCAGTTCATTCTCCTTCCACTGGGTAGGGTCGTGGGCACCCATTAGGTTGGGGTCGGGCCCCTTCATTGCTTCAGATCGTGACTCCAGGTCGTGGCTCTGATCGCAGCTCGTGGAGATCAGCTTGTGGTGAAGTGCTTGTCTTATGAGGCTATCTCAAGAATGGAGGGTTGGGGTCATGATGGCTCTCCACAGTCGGGTCGGGGTCAGGTAGGGGTGATCCGATCCGGGCTGGCTCCTGCATATTTTTCCAGCGATTGTATTTACGCCACACAACTGCATTTTCGACCATTTTAACATTTCTAAATAATCACAAAGCATACCATACAGTCGTAGCAATATGTAGAATTGACTACAAACACTAAAACAACAATTTGATATGTTAAAATTGATCAAACATACCGAAAACCCATATTTTCCCCTTAATCATGTTTGACAAGAACTAATGTTAGGATTAGCAAAACTTAACCAAATCAACTCAAATTTCTAACAGAGGCCTAAAACAATATTTCGAAATTTATAAATATTTTTCCAGAATTTAATCATGTATAAATTCACTAACTATCACTAATTACCCTTAATTAACCTTGATTAGTGTAAAAACAAGGCTAATCACTCACCTTAGCCGCAAATAAACTCAGATCTGAAACATTCGGACAAAATGGTTCGGATTCCAATACAATCTAGCAGCTCTACCTCGATTTTTGTGCTAATCTGCTTTGATTTGATGTAGATTGGGCTTAATTAGCGATTAGAAGGTGATTCGGGGTGTTTTAGCAAGTGGAGGTCATTGCTAGGGTTCAAAGGTTGTAAGTGGCGGCTAAGAAATGAAATAAAAACTGATTTGCTAACTCATCTCAGCCCTCCCAAAACCTTAATCCCGAAATGGGTTATGGTCCCTCTTGCTAATCACCCTAATTAGGCCTAGTTAAGCTATTTTTCACCTTCTAAACCTTGTTTCAGCCATATCTCCCAAATGGTGAGTCCGTTTGGCTAATGTGATTACTCTACGAAAAGGTATACCATCATCGGATCTAATGGAAGTGGTTTCAGGTCAGAACTCCTTACCAATCAAAAGTTATGGCCAAAACAAGATCAGCTAGGGGCAAAACGGTCATTTAAAAATTGGCAAAAATCGTGAACATGTGAAATGACCCCAATAGTCATCTCCTAAAGTTACATGGCTATATGACTTTGCATGAGAAAGAAAGAAATATTCTACGATCCTTCGATGCGTAGAATGTGGGTCGTTACATTCTCCCCCCCCCCTTTTCCCCTTAAGAAATTTCGCCCCCGAAATTCCTTAACTAAGAAACAAGTAAAAGGATCCTGCATGCCTACCAACCATTCACAACAATTAAACATACAAAACAACAAACCAGTCTATCCTAGCATGCGGAAAACTAAATTGCAATTAAAATCTTACCAGACAAAGAGTTCTGGATATGCCTTCCTAATGCTCTCCTCTGTCTCCAAAGTACAGTCATTCTCACTCTCACCCCACTGAACTTTGACTAGATTCACCGCTTTCCTTCGAAGTTGCTTCGTATCATGCTCAACAATATGAATCGGCTTGCGGTTCCCAACCGCCTAGGGTTCTACTTCGATATCATCCAACTGATCAGGTGAAATAGTTGCATCGGGGTCGTGCACGAATTTCCTTAACTGGGAAACATGAAATACGTTATAACTCCTGCCATCTTCTCTGGTAATTCCACTTTATATGCCAAATTCCCAACTTTCTCGAGAACTGGAAATGGACCAACAAATCTTGGTGTTAACTTGCCTCTCCTACTAAATCGTATCACGCTCTTTAATGGAGAAATCTTGACAAAAACCAAGTCACCAATGGAGAATTTTAAATCTTTTCTCGTGTTATCAACATAACTCTTCTGCCTGTCTTGGGAAACCTTCATTCGTTGTCGAATGATCTTAATCTTGTCTGAGGTTGCTCTTATCACATTTGGTCCAAGCACAAACTTCTCACTGGTTTCTAACCAACATGACGGTGAGTTGCATGGTCTTCCGTACAAAGCTTCATATGGAGCCATACCAATACTGGATTAATAACTGCCATTATATGCGAACTCCACTAGATGTAAATGGTCATCGCATGATCCGCCAAAATCCAATATGCAAGCTCTCAAGAGATATTCTAACACTCGATTCACCCTCTCTATTTGACCATCGGTTTGAGGATGATACGCGGTACTGAGATGTAATTATGATCCTAACGCCTCTTGTAAGCTCTTCCAAAATCCACTAGTGAACAACGGATCTCGGTCACTCACAATTCCTTTGGGTACTCCATGAAATCTCACTACCCACTTCATATAAAGTTCTGCTAATTTAGTTGTCGTTCTATTCTACTTGATCGGTATAAACCTTGCACTCTTAGTCAATTGGTCCACAATCACCCAAATGCTATTATGGCCCAATCTAGTTCTTGTAACCCATCAATGAAATCCATTAAGACTTGTTCCCATTTCCGTTCTGGAATTTCTAATGGTTGCAACAAACCACTAGGCTTTTTTTGCTCAGCTTTAACTAGCTGGCAATTCATGCATTTGGATATAAACTTCCCAACATCTCTTTTCATCCCTTCCCATTAGTAGATTTGCTTCATGTCTCAATACATTTTGTTAACACCGGGATGTATAGTCAGTTTTGAGTGATGACATTCTCTAAGCACTTCTTCTCTCAATCCCTTGACATTGGGCACAACTAGTCTTCCATTCTTTCTAAGCCATCCATCTGGATCAAGCCCATACTTGTCCATCTCCCTATCGATACCCACCTCTAGCTTGGAGATGATTTCCAATAAGTTAGGGTCGTCCCTCTGACTAGAACCAATCCGCTCAATCAAAGTTGGTTTGATCGTCGTCAAACTTGCAAATACTTCTAGATCTAGTTCGCACTTTGGTCTGAAATCATACCCAGCGATGTACTCCAGTTGCTTCCATTCTAGAAACATAGCCCCTAAACTGGCATGTCTTCTACTCAATGCATCAGCTACCGCATTGCCTTTTCCTGGTGTATATGCGATATCGAAATCGTAGGAAGCCAAGAATTTTAACCATTTTTGCTGTCGAAGATTTAGATCCTTCTAAGAGAAAAGATAATTTAACGATTTATGATCGGTAAGCAACTCAAATCTTTCTCCGAAGAGATAATATCTCCACATCTTCAATGTGAATACGATCGCTGCCAATTCCAAATCATGGGTAAGATATCTTTTTGCTATTGAGATAAGATTTTGATCGATGCCAACATATAAAGTTGCAATGAAGATCATTTCATAGCGATAAGGTTTTATATATATTTTTACTTTGAGTCGTGTTAGAAATATGTTAAAATCTATCCTCAAAATATAACACGAATGCTCATATCTTCGTTATTGAAATCTGTATATTTGAGGAATTGAAAAGTCGCAGAAAAAGCCCAAACGATCCAGGCTCCGACCGGGAAAGAGTGCAGAGTGATATAGACTATGGACCGAGGCCTTTCGGTCCATAGCCAGAAAACGATCGACCGTCCAAAAAGGACCGGTTGACCGGTTTTACTGTGTTTGCACATAACGACTATTTTTTTTATTCTTTAAATTTCCAGAGAGTTGACCAGTCGACTGGTGATTTTCAGCCAGTCGACCGGTCCCGAACAGCAAGCCTTTTTTAAGAAGGGTTGCTTCCATTCATCAAGAGTTATCTCTTCAATTTTCAATGGAAACGGATGCAATCTTTTGTAGAAACTCTTCATGAAGGAATGCAACTATTCTATACTATAAATAGACTTGAAATCATACTTTCAAATCACCGATTCTTGCTCTAAATTCTGAACTTACTTTCTAAATATTCTTGCATTCTAAAAGCTCTCAAATATTTCAATTGCTTATTGAATCATTGAAATTATTTCATATCTTTTGATTCAACAAGCATTCTACTTCCTTAAATCTACGCATTCAAAGTATATACTCGAGGATAAGATTATAGGAAGGGTGTACTACAAGTGACTAGTCTGTGTATTGAAGACACAATATATAGTCAATCATCAACTACTTTGTATTGAAATTCCGGTAAGCCTGTAGCCGTTCAAATCAGGTGGGTAAGCTTGTGGCCCGTGAAATCAAGTGGGTAAGCTTGTGGCCCGTGAAATCAAGTGGTGTGTTGTGAACCTGTTCCTCTGGATGAAGCGAGGTTGTTGATTAGTAAAAATCCAGAGAGAGGTCTGGGACTGGACGTAGGACGGTGCTTCGAACCAGTATAAAAAAGCCCTGGTGTGATTTTTCCTTTTTATTGCATTTACTATTATACAGTTCTGTGATTATCTATTACTTCGTACTCGAATATTGTTTGCCATATTACACAATCCTTTGTGTACTATAGTATCACTTGCACGTACACTTTCATTTGGTATCAGAGCAAGGTCATCTCATAACCGTAACACAGTTATTTGATATATTCTAGTAATAGGGCAAATAACGCAAGCACTAGTAACACCGCTTACACGGAAGGTCAGTCAACACAAAGACCTCCTTTCTTTAATGGCCTAAACTATAGCTATTGGGCAACACATATGGCTTTTTATATGCAATGAACAAGTTATGATGCTTGGAATGCTACTCTGAAAGAAATAGTCAATCCAACAACTGAGTATGCAGAATGGACAGCTGCTGAGAAAACCGCAGCTGCTGTAAATGCAAAAGCAATAAATATGTTGTTTTTTGCATTAGATCAAAACGAATATAACCGTGTTAGTATCTGTACCTCTGCATATCAAATTTGGCAAACGCTAAAAACCACTCATGAAGGTACTAACAAGGTTAAACAAGCAAAAATAGCTTTGTTAAAAAGTCAATTTCAAATTTTCAAAATGAAGCCGAATGAAACAATCAATGAGATGTATTCAAGGTTTCAAACCATTCATCATGCTCTTATCGGTTTAGGACAAAAATATTCTAATTTTGATGTAGTTTCAACAGTCCTACATTCACTGACTAATGAATGGGAAGGAAAAGTATTAGCAATAGAAGAAGCTAATGATCTTTCCACCATGAAGCCAGATGAATTGATAGGAAATCTTATGTCCTATGAAGCTAACTTGCAGGCTCGAAAAGAACAAAAATAAGAAAAGAAAAATGTAGCTTTTCATGCTGAGAAAGATGAAGACGTCTCAGATTCCGAAGATGAGGATCTAGCATTCATTGCAAAAGGATTCAAAAAATTCTTAAAGCAACGAAAAGCTAGTCAATACAACAGAAATAAGTTCGGATCAAATAAGCCATCATCATCAAATGTAGAATGCTTTAACTATCATAATAAGGGACACATAAAAAAGGATTGTCCAGAACAAAAGAAGAAGACAGAAAATGACAAGTTCAAACACAAAAAGGACAAGTCAAAGAAACGGGCATTCTCAGTGACATGGGATGATTCAGACTCATCTTCATCTGATAGTGAAAGTTACTCAGACAATGAAAAAGCTAATATATGCTTTATGGCTAAAGAAGATGAGGTACAAATTCCGACTTTTGAAGAAATTCTAGATATAAATGTTGAGTTAATGTATAAATTTAAAGATGTAAAACGACAATGCAAGCAAGCTCAAGCTGATTTAAGTAGAGCAGAGTTTGAACGAGATATGTTAAAAGACGAGAAGATAATATTAGAAGAAGAACTTGAAAAACTTCAAGAATCATCATCTAATATTGATTCTCAATTATCTCTTTTGAGTCAAGAATTTGAAACTCAAAAAAGGGAAAAACGATGCTCTTACTGTTGAAAATCATAAACTTACGGCAAATGTCAAAATTCTAGACCTAGAAAAGGCTGGTTTACAAATTAAGTTAGATAACATCACTCAAAATGTTTCTAACTTCAACAAAGGTCGAGAAAATTTTACAATGATTATTGAAAATTCACAGTCTGTATCAAATAAGCAAGGGTTGGGATATAAGTAACAAGGAGCTCAGAAATGTCATTCTTACAAAAAGAAGAATGTAAAAGCCAAGAAGAATTCTAGTTTGTTATATTCCAAGCCAAAACCAGTTATGAATTTTCAAAAGAAAAATGTCAAGACTATCAAAATATGGGTTCCTAAAACAAATATTAATTTGATTAGGAACAAATATATTCAGCAGTTCATAAAACTGTGCATCATAATTCTAATTATATATATAAAGGGGATACCGGCCCCGTATAGGTTTGGACTCCTAAGACCTAACTCGTAGGACCCCATAAAAAGCGGGTACCATGGACTTAATTGTATTTTTTGTAGGTCCCACTTAAGAAAAGAGGAAAGTGGATATTGGACTAAAGGTGCTATAATTATTTGTATTCTCTACTACTCTCGATTACTATGCTTATTATGGTATTTATTCTTTTTAATCGATGACAAAGGGGAAGAAATATTTTCTATTATGATTATTCATATCATTCATGTTACATATACTATCATGTGCTTAACATGGTAATAGTATATGTGTGCTAACATTTGTTAATGCAGGAATCAAAAGGTAAGATTATTTATATTATGAACTAACAAATGTTGCAGAAATTCAGGGGGAGCTTTATATTCAGAGGGAGAAAATCCAAGGTGTTGTCATCAATCAAAAAAGGGGAGAATGTTGAGACAAGATTTTGATCGATGCCAACATATAAAGTTGCAATGAAGATCATTTCATAGAGATAAGGTTTTATATATATTTTTACTTTGAGTCGTGTTAGAAATATGTTAAAATCTATCCTTAAAGTATAACACGAATGCTCATATCTTCGTTGCTAAAATCTGTATATTTAAGGAATTGAAAAGTCACAAAAAAGCCCAAATGGTCCAGGCTCCGACCGGGAAATAGTGCAGAGTGATATAGACTGTGGATCGAGGTCCTCCGGCCTCTGGTCCATAGCCAGAAAACGGTCGACCGCCCAAAAAGGATCGGTCGACCGGTTTTACTGTGTTTGCACATAACGGCTATTTTTTTTATTCTTTAAATTTCCAGAGAGTTGACCAGTCGACTGGTGATTTTCAACCAGTCGACTGGTCCTGAACAGCAAGCCTTTTTAATGAAGGGTTGCTTCCATTCATCAAGAGTTTTCTCTTCAATTTTCAATGTAAACGGATGCAATCTTTTGTAGAAACTCTTCGTGAAGGAATGCAACTATTCAATACTATAAATAGACTTGAAATCATATGTTCAAATCACCGATTCTTGCTCTAAATTCTGATCTTACTTTCTAAATATTCTTGCATTCTAAAAGCTCTCAAATATTTCAATTGCTTATTGAATCATTGAAATTATTTCATATCTTTTGATTCAACAAGCATTCTACTTCCTTAAATCTACACATTCAAGGTATATACTCGAGGATAAGATTATAGGAAGGGTGTACTACAAGTGACTAGTCTGTGTATTGAAAATCACAATATATAGTCAATCATCAACTACTTTGTATTGAAATTCCGGTAATCCTGTAGCCGTTCAAATCAGGTGGGTAAGCTTGTGGCCCATGAAATCAATTGCTGTGTTGTGAACCTGTTCCTCCGAGTGAAGCGAGGTTGTTGATTAGTAAAAATCCAGAGAGAGGTCTGGGACTGGACGTAGGACGGTGCTCCGAACCAGTATAAAAAGCCCTGGTGTGATTTTTCCTTTTTATTGCATTAACTATTATACAGTTCTGTGATTATCTATTACTTCGTACTCGAATATTGTTTGCCATATTACACAATCCTTTGTGTACTATAGTATCACGTACACATACACCTTCATTTGCATGCGGTTTCAGTTGCAGACTAGCATAAGCTACAACCCTACCTCCTTGCATCAATACAGCACCTAGTCCGGTACCACATGCATCTGTGTATACCGTCATCTCTTCATTCCCTTTAGGAATGACTAACACTGGTGCACACGTCAAATTTTCCTTTAGGCTCTTAAATGCAACCTCACACTTTTCGTCCCAAACAAAAGTTTGATTTTTCTTGGTCAAGTGAGTCAACAGTGCCGCTATCTTGGAGAAGTCTTGGATAAACTTACGATGATATCTAGCCAACCCCAAGAAATTTCTTATGTCTGTTGCATTCTTGGGCATAGACCAATCTTGTACCGTAGCCACCTTCGCAGGGTCCACGTCAATACTATTCTCTGAAACAACATGGCCCAAGAATCTCTTTTCCCTCCTCCAGAAGTGACACTTAGAAAACTTTGCTTTCAATTGGTGTTTTCTCAACACCTCCATCACTATCCTCAAGTGTTCCTTGTGTTCTTCCTCTGTCCTCGAATAAACAAGTATATCGTCCACGAACACAAGAACAAACTTATTCAACTGATTTCTGAATACCATATTCATAAGATCCACAAAATATGCTGGTGCATTGGTCAACCCGAATGGCATGGCCAACCACTCATAAAATCCAAATGGTGTCCGAAATGTCATTTTAGCTATACTCTCAGCTTCCACTCTAAGCTAATGAAAGCCTGCTGCAAGATCCAACTAGGTGAACACTCTCGCGCCACTCAACTAATCAAACAAATCATCTATCCGCGGAAAAGGATACTTATTCTTCCTCGTTACCTGATTCAACTCGCGGTAGTCCACACACAATCGAAGGGAACCATCTGCCTTGGTAGCAAACATAATTGGTGCTCCCCACTCAGAAACACTTCTTTTGATAAATACCATCTTCAACAGATCACTTACTTGCACCCCGAGCTCTCGCTGCTCCTTTGGTGCCATACGACGAAGTGTCATCACTATAGGTCTAGCATCTTTCACTAAATCAATACGGAACTCAACCTCTCGGTGTGGTGGAAGTCCGGTCACTTCCTCGAAGACGTCCGGATACTGGCCAGCCACAGGCACATCTGACAACTCATCATGCGAGATGTTGAGGGGATTTAGAAAACTAGCCATTACCCCATCACTAGGTAGACCACCAAACACTACCCTCCGCCCATCATCTGCTCTAACTATCACCAAAAAGCCCTCACAGTCTACCACCATCCCGCATCTTTGGAGCTAATCGACTCCTAAAATAATGCCAAACCCAGTAAAGCCTAAAACAAAGCAATCACAAGAAAACATGCATCCATGACTTGATAAGACCACATTACGATGATTCATGCTAAGGCTAGTTGAACCACCAATCGGGTTCGTCACCGCTAAAGGTCTATCGACTATCTTGGTTTCCAATCCCAACCTATCTACCAGGTCACTAGATATGAAGGAATGGGAAGCTCTGGTATCAAACAATACTCGAACAGGAACATCATAAACAGTAAGCATACCTTGAATGACGACATTCTTTCCCTTCTCCACTGCAGTTGGGGCATTCGACGAAGAAGGAACAGCATTAATAGCATATGCTTTCACAATCCGCTTTTGTTTAGGGGGTTGCGGACGCTTATCCTTGTGATGTCCAACTTGGCCGCAGTTGTAGCACTTTCTATTCGCTGGTTTTGCTCGACATTCTTTAGCATAATGGCCCTTCTTACCATAGCTAAAGCACTCAACATCTTTCTTGCTCTTTTTCTGACCATCCTTAGCTTGGTTCTGACTCTGCTTCCTTTTATTCTGAGAATTATTCTTGCCTTCGCCGCTTGCTTGCGGCATTGGCCCCTCTGCAGATGCGACAACAACTTCGGTCTTGGGTTTAGGATAAAGGCTCTCTGACCTCAATGCTTTCCCCACAACCCATTCAAACATCTCATCAATGTGGTTAATAAGACTTCCCCCGAGTACTGATCTAAGCATGTTATGAACTTCTCATTCTTCTTCTCGGGAGTGTCAATAAGAGATAATCCATACTTCGATAAAGTATCGAACTCAGTAATATACTCTGAGACTGCTCTACCATTCTACTTAAGCTCCAAGAACTGCACAAACAACTCTTACTTCTGAGCAGCTTGGATAAACTTTTCACTGAATCGGGCCTTAAACTGATCCCATGTAACTTGATCCTCTGGAGTAGCTGCCTTAATAGCACTCCACCAATTCATCGCCCGTCCTTGCAACTAACGGGATGCCAGCTTTCTCTTCGTCGCATCCCCAATACCTAAATCTTCGAAGATGCGCTTACAGCTATCAAGCCAATCCTGGACTTCTGTAGCCGATTCCGTTCCGTGGAATGGCTTCCCGCCAAGACTAGGGTAATCCTTGCAAAGCTTGGCGAAATCATCCCTAGGCGCTTGCACCGCTGCACCACCACCATTTGCAGCATTAGGAGATGCCCTCTGAACATCCCTAAGCATCTCTCTCATAAGGTCAGTGAACATCATTCTCATATCAAGAGCATTCCCATTATTAGCTATTCTACTAGTACCCTTGGTATATCGGCTCATCGTTCAATCTATAAGGAGAAAACGATTAACCATCTCTTCAGTGGTGCCAGTGCAATGCGACTTCATCCTTAAAAATACTAATAGTGTATATATATAGCTTTTGAAAACCAAAATATCACAAATACGCGCTCTCATATACGTACTATCTCTCTTTGGTGCCTTCCCTAGGTTAACTATGCAACCTAGATCTCTGATACCAAATGTGACGGCCCGCCCTGCACCAGCCGACATTTCCAAAGAAAGTACGTTGTGCCAATGTCTAACCAGCATGGGACGGTCGTCAAAGAAAGGAAAGAAGGAAATTTGAACTAACAAGGAACCTGTAGTATATCTCACATTGCATGGAATAAAATATAATAATAACATAACTTGACATAAAATAGGTGAGACAGTGCATAAGCTAAAAAAGCTAAACCATCGTAGCAGCGGAAAATCCAAAATTACAGCTTATGTTCCACATCATCTTTATTACAACTTCTAAAACTATCTCTAAAGCAAAATAAGAAAGGTACACTACTAGTGCCGAAAGTAGTGACTGGCAGCGACACAGGGAGAATATATATAGAGAATAGTACGTGTAAGCCTCCTGCTCATCTCCGAACAGCTACTAGTGCACAACCAGCTAACCTGTCTGTAGTCTGCCCATTTAAGAGCACCCAGAGTAATAAGAAGAGACATAAAACTCTAGGTCAGACAAAAGTCTAGTATGAGCTATAAGCAGTAAAACAGAACAATAATAGGTATATTAAACCATACCTGAACCTAGACCTGCAACCAAAGAGTTAGCACAACAAGATGTACAATACTCTAAGGTGACACTAACATATGGTATAAATATACGGGGGTGGAGGTGTGCATGTCAAAGTGATGTCAAACAATCAAGCATAACAACCATCCTTACATCTCTCACTCAGTGCTAAAGCATACGATATCCACCACTTTGATCACCCAAATCCTTGCTATGATCACTCTACTCCATTGAGTCATGGAGATTCCACTACACTGATCCATAGCCACTAGTCCTTGCTATGTCCACTCTTCCCCCATGAAGTCATAATGACTCCACTGCACTGGGTCGTAGCCATGCTACGATCACTCTGCCCCATAGAGTAATAACTACCCCACTGCACTGACCCGTAGCCTAACAATCGTCTCGGTGGTGAATCAAAGTTATGGACCTCGATAACCCCTTAGCACACGTCGCGCAGCAAAGTCCAACTCATGAAGTTCACTCATTGGTTCCCATCTGGATCCTGAGTTACAACTTCCCATTCAGACTACCTTTGCATCTCGGGTTTTAGTCTCCTCTGGATCGGTTTGGTCCTTCAGTCATCATTGGTTCCATTAGGATCGGTCATCTTCCCCTCGTTCAGTCCATGGTCATCAACCCTGATCGGGTCATGCTCCCTAGAGTGGTCGGATCGGTTCATGTTCTTCCACCGAGTCGGGTCGTGCCATCATGCCACTGTCAGATCGGTTCGTGGTCATCGTTCAAAAGCAGGTCATTTCAGAGAACTCCATATGAAAGCAGTTCGTGACTAGCAGTTCAGTTCGTTCTCCTTCCACTGGGTCGGATCGTGGGCACCCATTAGGTTTGGGTCGGGCCCCTTCATCGCTTCGGATCATGACTTCAGGTTGTGGCTCTGCTCACAGCTTGTGGAGGTCAGCTCATGGTGACATGCTTGGATCATGAGGCTATCTCATGAATGGAGGGCTCTGGTCGTGATGGTTCTCCACGGTCGGGTCGGGGTCGGGTAGGGGCGATCTGATCCGTGTTGGCTCCTACATATTTTTCCAGCGACTGTTTTTATGCCACACGATGGCGTTTTCGACCATTCTAACTATTCTAAACAATCACAAAGCATACCATACAGTCATAGCAACATGTAGAATTGACCACAAACACCAAAACAACAATTTGATATGTTAAAATGGATCAAACATACCCGAAACCCATATTTTCCCCTTAATCATGCTTAACAATAACTAATGTTAGGATTAGCAAAACTTAACCAAACCAAGCCAAATTTCTAATAGATGCCTAAAACAATATTTCGAAATTTATAAATATTTTTCCAGAATTTAATCATGTATAAATTCACTAACTATCACTAATTACCCTTAATTAACCTTAATTAGTGTAAAAACAAGTCTAATCACTCACCTTAGCCATAGAAAAACTCAGATCTGAAACATTTGGACAAAATGGTTCGGATTCCAATACACTCCAGCAGCTCTACCTCATTTTTTGTGCTGATCCGGTTTGATTTGATGTAGATTTGGCTTAATTAGCGATTAGAAGGTGATTTGGGTGTTTTAGCAAGTGGAGGCCATTGCTAGGGTTCAAAGGTTGTAAGTGGCAGGTAAGAAATGAAATAAAAACTGATTTACTAACTCATCTCAGCCCTCCCATAACCCTAATCCCGAAATGGGTTATGGGCCCTCTTGCTAATCACCCTAATTAGGCCCGGTTAAGCTGTTTTTCACCTTCTAAACCTTATTTCAGCCATATCTCCTAAATGGTGGGTCTGTTTGGCTAATGTGACCACTCTACGGAAAGGTGAACCATCATCTGGATCTAATGAAAGTTGCTTCAGGTCAAAACTCCTTACCAATCAAAAGTTATGGCCAAAACAAGATCGTCTAGGGGGAAAACGGTCATTTAAAAATCGGCAAAAATCACGAACATGAGAATGACCCGAATAGATGTCTCCAAAAGTTACATGGCTATATGACTTTGCATGAGAAAGAGATAAATATTCTACGATCCTTCGATGCATAGAATGCGGGTCGTTACAGGTACCTTGTCTTGAATACTTATTTTGATAAGACTAGATACAACCCTATGGCTTGGACTTCTTGCTCGGCCCATTTTTGTTCATGCACCTGCGTATGTATTCAGTCCATCGTGTACACTTTGACTTTGACGTTGCTTGTTATTGTGCATTGCATATATTTGCAGCTGCTCCAGTGTCATGTAAAGTTGCCTGCATATTTTACTTCCCACTTGTGTATACATGCTTGCTTGGTCTTTCATTTGAGTTTCGTCATGCTGAGGTATGTACAATGTTGTAATATTGTTATCTCGGCCATTATTTGTTTTCTACAATGTATGCATTTCTGCATTTCTGCCTCGTATATTTGATTACACCTATGTTCACTGTCTTGAGCTGTTGCCTTTATTACTTGACCCTGTACTTGTGAAAAAGTTGCTCCATGTTGTATTTGTATTGTTTTGGCTTTTGCTTGATTATGTGCTTGTCGAGCCATATACATCTTGACTGTTCCAATTGCTTGTACTTGTCTGTGCACACTGGTTGAATCAGAATTGGTTGAACTATCTGTACAGCTCTGTTCCCATTTAAATGTGTTCATGCATTTGTAAGCTTGACCATTTTGACACGGTCATGTTACTTGTGCACTGCCATTTACCATGCATGCTTGAAACTGAAGTTTTGTTGTACACTTTACACTTGGACCGGATTGACCATTGTATATATATACAAATTGTGTGTGTGTATATATATATATGTATGTATACGTATGTGTGTGCTATAACTTCATTGTTCCTCTTGTGTTGTTCATGGACACCCAACCCATGCACTGTGCATGTGTCTCAGGCTTTCCCTGAACACATCGGCTTGATATATTTGTCCCTTGCTAATTGTATTGTCCCTGCACAAATATATGTATATGCATACACATGTTTGTGTATACATATAGTGTACGTGTAGTGAATATATATATATATATATGAGCACTACAGACGATGTCGACCTTGTGGTATTTACAGTGTATCACCATGAATATCACAAGCTGTCTAGACACAGATGGATATCCATAAGAATCAGATCAAGTCATGAAAAATGATGAGAAACACATCAAAAATTCTGAGGCAAATGAATTTTAAAAATATAATCATATTTGCTAGAATATAAAATTATTTCTGTTCCAGATTACTGGGTGTGTTCCTATTTGTGATAGGTAAACAGAAGACTGGACTAACTGTGAAGACAGATACAAAAGACAAAATTGTGTCAGTGTATATGAGTGTATGAATACATTTGTACAAATTGAGTGAACTATAGTGAGGAGCAATGTATACAAATGAAATTGAATATGAATGTAGAGAGGCTATTACTTGGACCAGATATAGTTAGGGGAACATCCGAGAAGATTGATCTTATCCGACGATAAATGAAGACCGCTCAAGATAGGAAGAAATCCTATGCTGATAAGAGAAGGACCGACATTGAATTTGAAGTGGGAGATATGGTTTTCGTTAAAGTGTCACCTTTGAGGAATGTGGTTTGCTTCGGATCTGTAGGGAAATTGGCACGAAGATTTGTAGGGTTATTTCCCATAACAGAAAGGATTGGCCAAATGGCCTGTAGAGTAAAGCTACCAGAGAGACTATCCGGAGTTCATGATGTTTTCCACGTTTCTCATTTGCGGAATTGCTTGCATGATACAGCAGAAATAGTTGATCCGGGTATATTGGAGGAAGTAGATGTGGAACAAGGGGCGGCAGTCAGACGAGTTCCTTCCCGTATTCTTGGATCATAAGTTAAGAAGCTACGCAATAGGGAGGTCAAGTTGATGAAGGTTCAGTGGAGAGATAACCTAGAGGATGCAACTTGGAGACCAAAGACAAGATTTTGCGCTTTGCACCCTTTTCTTTTCAAGGGAATGCTCTTAGCCTCTCTTCCGAAAGCTTTTATTCATACTTGCTTCTATCATTTAGGTATATCCAATTGATAGAATCTTCAACCTTTAGGTGGAAATCCCATGATTGTAAACACGTATTTGAGACATGTTATGTTCGATGGATGCAAGTGGATGCAAGTGATTGCCCGTGGATGCATATACACACACATTAGACACTAGATCGACTCAATCACTCTCATACTGCATATGGATGTGTGTGCATTTTTTTCTTTTAATGGATGAAAGTGGATGTATCATCATATGGATGTTGCATTTGGATGGATGATTGTGCATCCATATAGAACTTACATGTTATAATAGGATTGTTGCATACATGTTGGATTCATGGCACTAACATACATTGCATTAAGGAGGTCGACTGAATCAGTAGACCGCCTGATCTTCGCATTAGTATTAGGACATATACACACACCTTTGCATATGTTCATATAAGCATTAGAAGTCTTTAAGGATAATGGATGCCTGTGATTGGTGGATGAGTAGATGGATGTGGACGATAGGATATACGTTCTTCTTAACTTGAAGATTTCGGGGATGAAATCCTTTGAGTAGTGGAGAACGTAACACCCTGTAATTTTAACAACACTATAGAGGATAAATTAAAGAATAATTAATTTAATATTCATAACTAAGGGAAATGGATTGCGCTATTGTGTCCGTCTCGAAATTCTGGTCAAGATAAACATTTGGTTTGCGTAAAATGGACACGGTATGAAGAAGATATGAGGGTTTGAAGTTTGTATACGCACAAGAGAATTATATATATAGAAACAAATCAAAATATTCAAATTAATTCAAAGTAGCCAAGCGGGAAGACCAGAAGCGGGAAAATAACGAACCGACCGTTTATGGAGGTCAACCCGAGACCCCACTGGGTCGACCCAGGGGTCGACCCAGGCTCTTTGGGGCTGACCCATGGGTTGACCCTGGGGTCGACACCCAAAGGGGGGGTCGACTCCCCTACAGATCTGGGCAGATACATGTTTTTGAACATGCACTTGTTTGGTGGCTTGATTCATTGACCCTATTCTATAAATAAGGCCACGTTTCTCTAGTTTCTCCACACCTAAATTATTGGAGAACTAGATGTTTCCTTTTCTCAAATTGAATCAAGTCTTTTTCAAATCTATTCTTCTTTAGTAATTAATTAGTGTTGTGATTCAAATGTATTTAACCTTTCTCTATTTTCTAGATCCAAACAATGTGAGTTTAAGTTACTTTTAGATTTAAATAATTAAAAAGTAAAACATGATATGACTGTAATTTGGATCTATGCCTGTGACTGCTTGAATCATATCAGATTTGTAATAACTTGTGAATCCATGATATTCTAACATAACTATAACTTGGATCTTAACCTTTATCATGTCAGATCAACCTTTAATTATAGATCTAATTCACTATTTGGATCACCTTGTACCTATCATTTGTGGTTAAATTGGATCTGTTATTAGTTTGACATCTAAATTATTGTTTAGATCTTATCAGGCCTATTATGACATCACTACTATGTTAAAAACAGTTTTATCATCTCATGTTCACCAGATCTGTTCTTATATGCCCATCTTATCAATATGCCACTATGTGTTTATGTTAATCTTGTCATTATGTTCATTTTTGTCCTCTTCCCTCCTTCTTTTTCCTTTTTATTTTATAGCCAGGCTACCTTCGAGCCTAAGCATGCCACTGAAATATTAAATTGGGAATGAGGGAAAAATGTTAGAATTGGGGCGTAACTTGAATTGGGAAAATTGGGCATAATTGAATCAAATAGGTGAATAAGGAATTTGGGCATGTGAATATGGAATTTGGACATAACTCGAAATTGATTAAAAACCTAAAATTTGGGGCATATGGTTCATTATAAACATAACTTGGGTAAGGGAAATGAAAATCTATAATGACATAGGTATAATTGATTAATAATGAAAATGCCTAGAATTACAATAAATGAAATTGTAATCACGCTTAGACACGAGGTTAGATTACACTTGTGGTGGAAGTCTGCCCGGAGCCGCCCGGTATGACCAGCGACCAAAAGTGGTGAATCTAACGTGGGTGGTCTAAGTGCATAAACACGAGACGTTCTAAGACACAAGGTGTAACACCCCGTATTTTCTGTGAATGTCAAAGTAACAAATTAAAGAATGCTTCATTTTTAAAGTGAGAATTAAGGGAAACGGGTTACTCCATTGCGTTCGTATCGAAATTCTTCTTGAGATAGAGTCCGAGTTTGCGTAAATCGGACTCCGTATGAAGAAGTTATGGCCTTCAGAACTTTCAGAAAATTTAATAAAATAAAAAGCTTGAATTCAAATTCGAAATTCAAATCACACACTAGGGCGGGAAATTTCCCGCCCAGGACCCACGTCGACCAGGGGGTCTACCTGGGTCACATAGGTCGACCAGGGGGTCGACCTGGGGTTCGACCTCCCCCCTATTTCCAGATCCGAGGACTGGTTGATTTTTCTGCATTTAGACGCCCGTTCTGACCAGATTCGTTGATACCTATGCTATATAAACACCCCTAAGGCTACAGTTTTCTCCACACAACTTCATTACGCCTATACTCTACCCTAATTTATATCTAAATAAATCAAAGACGGGATTATGCCGCTCAAGTTCTTCATAGAAATCAAGTTTAGAATTCAACTAGATATTCAAAGGCTAATTCAACGATTTCAACAACTATTTTCTAAGAATCAAATCTAAATTAGAGAATCGATAGTCTACGTCAAGGGATAGCTTTTCAGTCTCAGAAATCAGATCCCATAATTCAAGAACGTTATGTAAGTTGTAAGTTCATGTTACTTTCAGAAATAAAAGTTAGTTGGGATTCCGACATTATAATAAATCTGAATCTGAGATTATGCCTATTTCTATCTGTCTTTCTATATCCATTGGATCTATCTCATTGGTAATATTATGTCCATTCTTTGTCTCTTCTTTGCTTCTTCCCTTTTTGTTTATACAGCTAGGCTACTACGAGCCTGAGCCAAATCTCATAAGAGATGAACGTACGTTGGAAATAAAATTGGGCATAATATATGTTTTGGACATGACCAGCGCTAAAATTTGGGAAAAGTATTAAATTGTGTATAATTGGGCATAATTGATTTGTAACTGATTTGAGGGCATAACACATGTTGTATTTAAAACATAAAGTATATTGGACATATGATTTGGGATTTGGGGCGTAAATTGAACTATAAATATAGTACGTACTGTGGTTTAAGACCTAAAATTGGGGGATATTATATATGATAGTTTATAACTTGGAAGAAGGAGATTATTGTGTATAGTGATTTATGGCTTAGGCATGAAAACCTATAATAAGATAGGGATAATTTTTAAAATGTGAACATGCCTAAATTGGGATTTTAGGTAATTAGCATGCACTGTAATTAAAGGCTATAATTTGGCATGAATTATGGAATATGTAATTTGACATATTGAACCTAGAATTGGCGTGAACAACAAAGTTTGAAATTTGGCATGAAAAACCTAGTTTTGGGCATAAACTATAAATTGGAATAGTAAATTTAGCTTGGGGTTAACTATTGATTTGGGATGCCAAACATAACGCATAGTGATTTTCGGCATAACTATTATTGCAAGTTTGGGAAGATTGGGTGTAACCTATTTTGAGTAATAACTTGAAAACTGAATTTGGGGGCCATAACTTGCAATTAGCTTTGTTGGGCATAACTTGAGATTTGGAACGTGAATAGTTTTGGTGAATTTGATAATTAGCATGAAAATCTAGATTTGGTTATATATGGTAAATGTGTAAATTAAAGATGAACATGCCTAACCCGAGGTTAGATTGAGTTGTGGTGTAAAACTGCCCGGAACCACCCGGCACATCCAGTAACCACAACAACACCTCTCTAATGTGAGTGGTTAGTGCATCATGCCTCAGAAAAACTTGAGGTTAGATTGAGTTGTGGTGTAAAACTACCGGAACCTCCCGGCACATCCAGTAACCACAACAACACATATCGAATATCAGAGGTTGGTGCATTAATAAATCAAGTAATGCTAATGAACAAGATGAATGACTAGGGTTAAGTTCATAATAACACTTAACCAATATAACATGGATGATCAAGGTTAAGTCCATAGGAACACTTAAATAATATAACATGGATGATAAGGGTAAAGTCCATAGGAACACTTAACCAATATAACATGGATGACCAAGGTTAAGTTCATAGGAACACTTAACCAATATAACATGGGTGACCAAGGTTAAGTCTATAGGAACACTTAACCAATATAACATGGATGATAAGGGTTAACTTAATGAGAAACACTTAACTAATATAACAAGATGAATGACTAGGGTTAAGTTAATAGGAAACACTTAACCAGTATAGCATAATGAATTGGTAGGGTTAAGTAATAAGAAACACTTAACCAATATAACACTATTTGTGGTAAGGTTAAGATAAAACAAAAGGAAACACTTAACCAATATAACTTGATTTGTGTTAAGGTTAAGAGGGGACACTTAACCAATATAACTCTATTGTGGTAAGGTTTAGTTAAAATAAGAGGGGACACCTAACCAATATAACTTGATTTATGGTAGGGTTAATTTAACACGAGAATGCAACACTTAACCAATGTAACATGACAAGTCGGTGGGTTAAGATAACTTGAATTGATTTATGACACTTAACCAATACAACATGATGAACAGTAGGGTTAAGTTAACAAGAAACACTTGACCAATAAAACTTGATGAACGAACGGGGTTAAGTTATAAGAAACACTTAACAAATCAAATAAGTGAGGAGGGTTAAGTTAACTGGAACACTTAACCAACATGACATGATGAATGGGTGGGTTAAGTTAACATGAATGGACAACACTTAACCAATATGACATAATGTACGGGAGGGTTAAGTACATATCGGGCTGGTGGGTAATATTAGTAAATATAGGTCCACAAACTTAAACATTAAATAAACATGCTTGAATCAATGGGAAGGTTAAGTACATCTCGTGTAGGTGGGTAATATTAGTACATATAGCCCACAAACTTAACCATTAAGTAAACATTCAAGAATCAGTGGGAGGGTTAAGTACATCTTGTGTAGGTGGGTGATATTTGTATATATAGCCCCACAAACTTAACCAATAAGAAACCCTAGTAACGGGGACCCATTTCAGCAGTAACCCACATAGATGTATCATGGTACCCTAAAATAGGCAGGGTGGGGCACGATTACTGGGCTAATTATAAGTGGTCAAAACAGCGGCAGGGGGTACGTCAGTGTAGGTTCTGACAGTTTATGGGCGTGCACGTACTCCGGAGTGGGAAAAAGCAGGCACTGGGTACCAGTAGTTATACACTGTGCATCTTGAATCGTGTTGGGTTGCTATCATAAGGTTTAATACACCTTATGGTGGGACCAGCATAGGGTATCTACACGCAAGAGAGGGCTAATTGACACAGATACAAGAGAAATTAATACAAATAGGGAGCCGATTGATAGGGTAGTAAGGTTACATCTAACATGTTCATGGCAATTAGGCAGATTGAGGTGGAATCCTCACGATAGATGTACACCTGAAGGCTACCACAATTGCGGGGATTGAATCACATTACAATATGATCATTTTATATAGATTACTAGATGGGACACTAGTTAGGTAGTGCAGAGATATAAAAATCAGAATAACATGGTAGTAGCGAAGCAGAGAAAGAATAGAAGCGCATTCAATTTATCTTGCCTTATCATATCTATACTAATCGTATGTTATCTTGTTATCCTTGTTCTCACGGTATTGTCTTATATTCAGTTTATTCTTGTCATGATGCTTTTGCCTGCTTATATGCTGAAAGTCACTGGACTTACCAGACTTATGTCTGACATAGTTTTGTTTCGCCTCTTTTCTTCTGTTCCCCCCTATGTTCATAGGGAGGAAATGTTACCATTAGCTCAGATTTCTTTCCAAGCTCGAAGATAGTTGATGTATTGCTTTGGACTCTCTTCCACTGCTATGGCTGGTTCATGCTTTATTGGGGAATATCATTGTTATTTTTATGCTTCTTCTATATTTGGAAGTTTTGAATCAAGATAGAATTTCTATATATTATTTTTAAGTATGTTTGATACAATTGTTGTAAAAGCTTGACTGAACCACATTGTTTATAAAATGACTTTATTTTCAGCTTCTTTATTTGTCTGTCTTGTAATTTATCTGCTTCTTTTACCTAAAATGCTCCATCGAAGTTAAGGCATTCCCTTTGTTAGTGATCTTAATGGAGGTGGGGTATTACATGTGGTATCAGAGCTGAAGGTTACCGGATTAGATAAAAGATTTGAAAAATTATTTTCAAAATGGTTTTAAAAGAAGCATTTTCAAAAGAAATGTTTTGTTTTAGAGGCATATTCCCCAAAGCCATATGCATTATCTTTTGATCCTCTGTTTGAATCCTTCTTTCCTGAGTCTCCAGGGCTCCTAGATTTCTGGGAGGTAACCTCATCGCGACATGGTTCCGTAGGCTTGATGAGACTATGACACTTTTCAAAGGGCAAATAAGCGCCTAACTTCCATCTATAGCCGTTTTAGTTTCACTGCGGCTAATTTTCTTTCGAGCTTTATAGGATTTCCCATGCGATGGAGGCAACGTTCGAAAGGCTTGTCAACATGGTTCAGAAGGAGGTAAAGAGAAAGAGGCCAAAAGGGAAGAATCACAAATAAGGGACTGGAATATAAGAAGGGCGGAGGAAATAATAGATCCCGCAACAAGAAGAAGTATCTTTTCTACGTAGCGGGTCATTTAATTGTAAGAAGTAAAAGAAAAGTGGTTGTTTTCAGCATGGTGACGAAGGGCATATTATCAAGGATTGCCCGGAGGACAAGGAAAAGGACAAAGGACAGGATTTTTAGGAAGGCAAGTGCATGCTTTCACCGCCAGCGTACTTGAGAGAAAGATAGTAAAGTTTAGTTTTTCTTTTTTATCATCCTTTTAGTACTCTTTTTTATTTTAGCACTTCACATCCAATTGTATCTGCTTCCATAGTTGAGTCTCTACACCTTAGTACTTATATAGTACCCCATTATTGTCTCAAATCCAATTAGTGGTTCGGCTCGTTTATCTTTGGTTTGTAAGGATTTGAGAATATCTATATTAAGGATTGAGTTTAAGTATAATGCTTATATTTTTGTTTCCATGGGCTATGGGTTGATTCTAGGCATGGGATGGTTAGCTAATAATTGCGAAAGAAGGGTAGTTAGACTCTTTACTTGCCTCAAGAATACCCTCAAGATTTCATACGATCCTAAGGGATCAGTTAGGCTTAGCTACCTAAAATCACTTGATGCATGTATCGACGATTTGCGGTGCGAGGATGTTTTGATTAGGTTAGGGGTTTTCCTCCTAAAATTCGGGATAGACTTCCACATATATCTAGTTGACAATGCGAAGCCAATCATGCGATCAACGATAGTTTTGTAGCAAGATTGGCAAGGATAGCCAGAGTCGGTTAAATGCTCAATTGTTTGGTTGTTTTTCTAGTATCATCTCACATAGATCATCCAAATTCGGAGGATGTATTCCTTGGGTGCTTGTCTGATATTGGTTTAGGCCTTTGGGGCTTGTACTTGAGGGATGTCGAGTTCGACTAGGATGGTTTGCGTGACAAATAAATGGTTGTGGCAGGCGCCCTAAGTAAGACTGGCCTTAAGAGAGGTAAAAACTACATAGCAACCTTTAGCTTTAGAGTTTCATATTTGTGACGTAATGGATAAGATAATTAGAGGAGAAACCACTAATCGTCTTAGTATATACACTTGGTATCATGGTTAACAGCTGTTTATCTTTGAAAGATAGTTCGACTACATTGGATACCCTCTAGTATAGTAAGTGATCGAGGTCCTATCTTTACTAGTGGGTTTTGGAAATGAATGTCAAGAAGCTTCGCAATCGTGAAGTTAAATTAGTTAAGGTACAGTGGAGTGAAGCTCAAGAAGATACGACTTAGAAGACTAAAGATAAGATACGCGCAGCCTACCCATTTTTGAGGATACATCCTTGATCTCTCTTTCCTTAAGTTTATGCATGCTTGTATCTACCTTTTAAGTATATCTCCTCGATACTATTCCTTGTCCTTAGGTAGAAACCAACGGATGTAAACATGTGTTTGAAACATTTTATGATTGGTGGTTGCAAGCAGTTGCAAGTGGTTGCTCGTGGATGCATATACACACATTAGGCACTAGATCGGTTCAGTCACTTTCATATTGCATATGCATGAGTGAATTGTTATATATATGAACTGAAACTTGATGTGTTATCATATGGATGTTGCATTTGTATGAATGATTGTGCACTCATGTAAAAGTTAAAAAGTACGATTTTGGAATAATTGCATACATGATGGACTCATGGCACTGACATAATTCACATTGAGGAGGTCAACTGAATCAGTAGACTGCCTGAATTTGCATTAGCTAAGGACATGTACACACACTATGCATATGATCATGAAAGCGTTAGAAACATTTTTAAGGACAATAGACGCCTATGATTGAATGGTTGAGTAGATGGATGTTGGATGGTAGGATATACATTCTTCTTGACTTGAAGATTTCGGGGACGGAATCCTCTAAGGAGGGGAGAATGTAACATCCCGTATTTTCTGTAAACGTCAAAGTAACAAATTAAAGAATACTTAAATTTTAAAGTGAGAATTGAGGGAAACGGTTAATCCATTGCGTTCGTCTCGAAATTCTGCTTGAGATAGAGTCCGAGTTTGCATAAATCGGACTCCGTATGAAGAAGTTATGGCCTTTAGAAGTTTAAGAAATTTTAATAAAATAAAACAGCTCGAATTCAAATTCGAAGTTCAAATCACATACCCGGGAGGGAAATTTCCCGCCCAGGGCCCAGGTCGACCCGGGGGGTCGACCTGGGTCACATAGGTCGACCAAGTGGTCGACCTCCCCCCAATTTCCAGATCCAAGGACTGGTTCATTTTTTTGCATTTGGACGCCCGTTTTGACCAGATTCGTTGATCCCTATGCTATATAAACACCCCTAAGGCTACAGTTTTCTCTACACAACTTCATTACGCCTATACTCTACCCTAATTCATATTAAAATAAATCAAAGACGGGGTTATGCCGCTCAAGTTCTTCGTAGAAATCAAGTTTTGAATTCATGTAGAGATTCAAAGGCTAATTCAACGACTTCAACAACTATTTTCTAAGAATCAAATCTAAATTAGAGAATCGATAGTCTACGTCAATGGATAACTTTTCAGTTTCAGAAATCAGATCCCAGAATTCAAGAACGTTCTGTAACTTGTAAGTTCATGTTACTTTCAGAAATAAAAGTTAGTTATGATTCTGACATTGTAATAAATGTGAATCTGAGATTATGCCTATTTCTATCTGTCTTTCTATATCCATTGGATCTATCTCATTGTTAATATTATGTCCATTCTTTATCTCTTCTTTCCTTTTTCCCTTTTTTATAGCCAGGCTATTGCGAGCCTGAGCCAAATCTCGTAAGAGATGAATGTACGTTGGAAACAAAATTGGGCATAGTATATGATTTGGAGACCAACGCTAAAATTTGGGAAAAGTATTAAATTGTGTATAATTGGGCATAATTGATTTGTAACTGATTTGAGGGCATAACACATTTGTATTTAAAACATAAAGTATATTGGACGTATGACTTAGGATTTGGGGCATAAATTGAACTGTAAATATAGTACATATTGTGGTTGAAGACCTAAAATTGGGGCATATTATATATGATGGTTTATAACTTGGAAGAAGGAGATTATTATGTATAGTGATTTATGGCTCAGGCATGAAAACCTATAGTAATATAGGGATAATTTTTAAAATGTGAACACGCCTTAATTGGGATTTTAGGTAATTGGCATGCACTATAATTAAATGCTATAATTTGACATGAATTATGGAATATGTAATTTGACATATTGAACCTAGAATTGGCATGAACGACAAAGTATGAAATTTGGCATGAAAAACCTGGTTTTGGGCATGAACTATAAATTGGAATAGTAAATTTAGCTTGGGCTTAACTATTGATTTGGGACGCCAAACATAATGCATAGTGATTTTGGGCATAACTATTATTGCAAGTTTGGGAAGATTGGGTGTAACCTATTTTGAGTAATAACTTGAAAATTGAATTTGGGGGCCATAACTTGCAATTAGGTTTGTTAGGCAAAACTTGAGAATTGGAACGTGACTAATTTTGGTTAATTTGGTAATTAGCATGAAAAAACTAGATTTGGGTATATATGGTAAATGTGTAAATTAAAGATGAACATGCCTAACCCGAGGTTAGATTGAGTTGTGGTGTAAAACTGCCCGTAACCACCCGGCACATCCAGTAACCACAACAACACCTATCTAATGTGAGAGGTTAGTGCATCATGCCCAAGAAAAAACCCGAGGTTAGATTGAGTTGTGGTGTAAAACTGCCCGGAACCGCCCGGCACATCCAGTAACCGCAACAACACATATCTAATGTGAGAGGTTGGTGCATTAATAAATCAATTAATGCTAATGAACAAGATGAATGACTAGGGTTAAGTTCATAGGAGCACTTAACCAATATAACATGCATGACCAAGGTTAAGTCCATAGGAACACTTAACCAATATAACATGGATGACAAGGGTTAAGTCCATAGGAACACTTAACCAATATAACATGGATGACCAAGGTTAAGTCCATAGGAACACTTAACCAATATAACATGGATGACCAAGGTTAAGTCCATAGGAACATTTAAGCAATATAACATGGATGACTAGGGTTAAGTTAATGAGAAACACTTAACTAATATAACAAGATGAACGACTAGGGTTAAGTTAATAGGAAATACTTAACCAGTATAGCATAATGAATGGGTAGGGTTAAGTAATAAGAAACACTTAACCAATATAACTTGATTTGTGGTAAGGTTAAGATAAAACAAAATGGGGCACTTAACCAATATAAATTGATTTGTGGTAAGGTTAAGTTAAAACAAGGGGGGATACTTAACCAGTATAACTTGATTTGTGGTAAGGTTAAGTTAAAACAAGAGGGGACACTTAACCAATATAACTTGGTTTGTGGTAGGGTTAAGTTAACACGAGAAGGTAACACTTAACCAAAGTAACATCACAAGTCGGTGGGTTAAGTTAGCTTGAATTGATTTATGACACTTAACCAATACAACATGATGAACACATGGGGTTAAGTTAACAAAAAACACTTGACCAATATTACTTGATGAAAGAACGGGGTTAAGTAATAAGAAACACTTAACCAATCTGATAAGTGAGGAGGGTTAAGTTAATAGGAACACTTAACCAACATGACATGATGAATGTGTGGGTTAAGTTAACATGAATGGACAACACTTAACCAATACAACATAATGTACGGGAGGGTTAAGCACATATCGGGCTGGTGGGTAATAATAGTAAATATAGGCCCACAAACTTAACCGTTAAATAAACGTGCTTGAATCAATGGGAATGTCAAGTACATCTCGTGTAGGTGGGTAATATTTGTACATATAGGCCCACAAACTTAACCATTAAGTAAACATGCTAGAATCGGTGGGAGGGTAAGTACATCTCGTGTAGGTGGATGATATTTGTATATATATATATATATATAGGCCCACAAACTTAACCAATAAGAAACCCTAGTAACGGGGACCCATTTAAGCAGTAACAAACATAGATGTATCATGGTACCCTGAAACTAGGCAGGGTGGGGCACAATTACTGGGCTGATTATAAGCGGTCAAAACAACGACGGGAGTACATCAGTGTAGGTTGCGACGGTTTACAAGCGTGCACGTACTCCGAAGTAGGAAAAAGAAGGCACTGCGTACCAGTAGTTATATACTGTACATCTTGAATCATGTCGGGTTGCTATCATAAGGATTGATACACCTTATGGTGGGACCAGCACAGGGTATCTACACACAAGAGAGGGCCAATTGACACAGACACAAGATAAATTAATACAAATAGGGAGCCGATCGATAGGGTAGCAAGGGTACATCTAACATGTTCATGGAAATTAGGCAGATTGAGGTGGAATCCTCATGATAGATGTACACCTAAAGGCTACCACAATTGCGGGGATTGGGATCACATTACAATATGATCGTTTTATATAGATTACTATATGGGACACTAGTTAGGTGGTGCAGAGATATAAAAATCAGAATAACAAGGTAGTAGCGAAGCAGAGAAAGAATAGAAGTGCATTGAATTTATCTTGCCTTATCATATCTATACTAATCGTATGTTATCGTGTTATCCTTGTTCTCACGGTATTGTCTTATATTCATTTTATTCATGTCATGATGCTTTTGCTTGTTTATATGCTGAAAGTCACTGGACTTACCAGACTCATGTCTGACCTAGTTTTGTTTCGCCTCTTTTCTTTCGTTCCCCCTCCCCCAAGTTCACAGGGAGGAAATGTTACCACTTAGCTCAGTTTTCTTTCCAAGCTCGAAGGCAGTCAATGTATTGCTTTGGACTCTCTTCCACTGCTATGGTTCGTTCATGCTTTATTGAGGAATATCATTGTTATTTTTATGCTTCTTCTATATTTGGATGTTTTGAACTAAGACAGAATTTCTGTGTTTTATTTTTATGTATGTTTGAGATAATTGTTGTAAAAGCTTGACTGAACCACATTGTTTATAAAATGACTTTATTTTCCACTGCTTTATTTGTCTGTTTTGTAATTTATCTACATCTTTTACCTAAAATGCTCCATCGAAGTTAAGGCACTCCCTTTGTGAGTGACCTTAACGGAGGTGGGGTATTACACATGGTATCAGAGTTGAAGGTTACCGTATCAGATAAAAGATTTGAAAAATTATTTTCAAAACGGTTTAAAAGAAGCATTCTCAAAAGAAAAGTTTTGTTTTAAAGGCATATTCCCCTAAGCCATATGCATTATCTTTTGATTCTCTGTTTGAATCCTTGTTTCCTTCTTTCCTGAGTCTCCAGGGCTCATAGCTTTCTAGGAGGTAACCTCATCGCGGCATGGTTCCGTAGGCTTGATGAGACTACGACACTTGTCAAAGGGCAAATAAGCGCCTGACTTCCATCTATAGCCGTTGTAGTTTCACCTACGGCTAATTTTCTTTCGAGCTTTGTAGGATTTCCCGTGCGATGGAGGCAACGTTCGAAAGGCTTGTCAACATGGTTCACAAAGGAGGTAAAGAGAAAGAGGCCAAAAGGGAAGAATCACAAACAAGGGATTGGAATATAAGAAGGGCGGAGGAAATAATAGATCCCGCAACAAGAGGAAGTATCTTTTTTGCGGTATAGCAGGTCATTTAATTGTAGGAAGTAAAAGACAAGTGGTTGTTTTCAGCATGGTGAGGCAGGGCATCTTATCAAGGATTCTCCGGAGGACAAGGACAAAGGACAGAATTTTCAGGGAGGCAAGTGCATGCTTTCACTGTCAGCTTACCTGAGAGAAAGATAGTAAAGTTTAGTTTTTCTTTTTGATCATCCTGTTAGTACTCTTTTTGATTTTAGCGCTCCACATCCGATTGTATCTGCTTCCATAGTTGAGTCTCTGCACCTTAGTACCTGTATAGTATCCCATTATTGTCTCAAATCCAATTAGTGGTTCGGCTCATTTATCTTTGGTTTGTAAGGATTTGAGAATATCTATATTAAGGATTGAGTTTAAGTATAATGCTTAGGTTTTTGTTTCCATGGGCTGTGGGTTGATTCTAGGCATGGGATGGTTAGCTAGTAATTGCGAAAGGAGGGTAGTTAGACTCTTTACTTGTCTCCGGAATACCCTCGAGATTTTGTACGATCCTAAGGGATTAGTTAGGCTTAGCTACCTAGAATCACTTGATGCATCTATCGACGATTTGCGATCCGAGGATGTTTTGATTAGGTTAGAGGTTTTCCCCCTAAAACTCGAGATAGACTTCCGCATATATCTAGTTGACAATGCGAAGCCAATTATGCGATCAATGATAGTTTTGGAGCAAGATTGGTGAGGATAGTCGGAGTCAGTTAAGTGCTCAATTGTTTGGTTGTTTTGCTAGTATCAGCTCACATAGATCGTCCAAATTCGGACAAGGTATTCCTTGGGTGCTTGTCTGATATTGGTTTAGGCCTTTGGGGCTTGTACTTGAGCGATGTCGAGTTTGACTAGGATGGTTTGCATGAGAAATAAATGGTTGTGGCAGACGCCTTAAGTAAGACTGGCCTTAAGAGAGGTAAAAAGTACATAGCAACCTCTAGCTTTAGACCCTCAGATTTGTGACGTGATGGATAAGCTAAGTAGAGGAGAAACCTCTAATTGTCTTAGTATATACACTTGGTATCATGGTTAACACCTGTTTATCTTAGAAAGATAGTTCGACTACATTGGATACCCTCTAGCATAGTAAGTGATCGAGGTCCTATCTTTACTAGTGGTTTTGGAAATGGAGGTCAAGAAGCTTCGCAATCGTGAAGTTAAATTAGTTAAGGTACAGTGGAGTGAAGCTTAAGAAGATGCGGCTTAGAAGACTGAAGACTAGATACGCGCAGCCTACCCCTTTTTGAGGATACATCCTTGATCTCTCTTTCCTTAAGTTTATGCATGCTTGGATCTACCTTTTAAGTATATCTCCTCGATACTATTCCTTATCCTTAGGTAGAAACCAATGGATGTAAACATGTGTTTGAAACATGTTATGATTGGTGGTTGCAAGTAGCTGCAAGTGGTTGCTAGTGGTTGCTCGTGGATGCATATACACACATTAGACACTAGATCGGCTCAGTCACTTTCATATTGCATATGCATGAGTGAATTTTTATATATACGAACTGAAACTTAATGTGTTATCATATGGATGTTGCATTTGTATGAATGATTGTGCACTCATGTAGAAGTTAAAAAGTACGATTAGGAATAATTGCAAAAATGATGGACTCATGGCACTGACATAATTCACATTGAGGAGGTCAACCGAATTAGTAGACTGCCTGATTTTGCATTAGCTAAGGACATGTACACACACTATGCACACGATCATGAAAGAATTAGAAACCTTTTTAAGGACAATGGATGCATGTGATTGAATGGTTGATTAGATGGATGTTGGATGGTAGGATATACATTCTTCTTGACTTGAAGATTTTGGGGACGAAATCCTTTAAGGAGGGGAGAATGTAACACCCCGTATTTTCTGTAAATGTCAAAGTAACAAATAAAAGAATACTTAATTTTTAAAGTGAGAATTAAGGAAAACGGGTTAAACCATTGTGTTCGTCTCAAAACTCTTCTTGAGATAGAGTCCGAGTTAGCATAAATCGGACCCCGTATGAAGAAGTTATAGCCTTCAGAAGTTTCAGAAAATTTAATGAAATAAAACAGCTCGAATTCAAATTCGAAATTCAAATCACACACCCGGACTGGGTGGGAAATTTCCCGCCCAGGACCCAGGTCGACCAGGGGGTCGACCTGGGGGCCGACCTGGGTCACATAGGTCGACCAGGGGGTCAACCTCCCCCCTATTTCCAGATCCGAGGAATAGTTCATTTTTCTGCATTTGTACGCCCGTTCTGACCAGGTTCGTTGATCCCTATGCTATATAAACACCCCTAAGGCTACAGTTTTCTCAACACAACTTCATTATGCCTATACTCAACCCTAATTCATATTAAAATAAATCAAAGACGGGGTTATGCCGCTCAAGTTCTTTGTAGAAATCAAGTTTTGAATTCAAGTAGTGATTCAAAGGATAATTCAACGACTTCAACGACTATTTTCTATGAATCGAATCTAAATTAGAGAATCGATAGTCCACATCAAGGGATAGCTTTTCAGTTTCAGAAATCAGATCCCAGATTTCAAGAACGTTCTGTAATTTGTAAGTTCATGTTACTTTCAGAAATAAAAGTTAGTTGTGATTCTGACATTGTAGTAAATATGAATCTGAGATTATGCCTATTTCTATCTACCTTTCTATATCCATTGGATCTATCTCATTGATAATATTATGTCCATTCTTTGTCTCTTCTTTCCTTCTTCCCTTTTTGTTTTTATAGCCAGGCTACTGCGAGCCTGAGCCAAATCTCATAAGAGATGAACGTACGTTGGAAATAAAATTGGGCATAATATATGATCTGGACATAACCAGTGCTAAAATTTGGAAAAAGTATTAAATTGTGTATAATTGGTCATAATTTATTTGTAACTGATTTGAGGGCATAACACATGTTGTATTTAAAACATAAAGTATATTGGACATATGACTTGAATTGGGGTGTAAATTGAACTGTAAATATAGTACATATTGTGGTTTAAGACCTAAAATTGGGGTACGTTACATATGATAGTTTATAAATTGGAAGAAGGAGATTATTGTGTGCAGTGATTTATGGCTTAGGCATGAAAACCTATAGTAAGATAGGGATAAATTTTAAAATGTGAACACGCCTAAATTGGGATTTTAGGTAATTGGCATGCACTGTAATTAAAGGTATAATTTGACATGAATTATAGAATATGTCATTTGACATATTGAACATAGAATTGGCATGAACGACAAAGTATGAAATCTGGCACGAAAAACCTAGTTTTGGACATAAACTATAAATTGGAATAGTAAATTTAGCTTGGGCTTAACTATTGATTTGGGACGTCAAACACATTGCATAGTGATTTTGGGCATAACTATTATTGCAAGTTTGGGAAGATTGGGTGTAACCTATTTTGAGTAATAACTTGAAAATTGAATTTGGGGGCCATAGCTTGCAATTAGCTTTGTTGGGCATAACTTGAGAATTGGAACGTGGCTAGTTTTGGCGAATTCGGTAATTAGCATGAAAAAAAAATCTGGATTTGGGTATATATGGTAAATGTGTAAATTAAAGATGAACATGCCTAACCCAAGGTTAGATTGAGTTGTGGTGTAAAACTGCCCGGAACCACCCGGCACATTCAGTAACCACAACAACACCTATCAAATGTGAGAGGTTAGTGTATCACGCCCAAGAAAAACCCGAGGTTAGATTGAGTTGTGGTGTAAAACTGCCCGGAACCGTCTGACACATACAGTAACCGCAACAACACATATCTAATGTGAGAGATTGGTGCATTAATAAATCAATTAATGCTAATGAACAAGATGAATGACTAGGGTTAAGTTCATAGGAACACTTAACCAATATAACATGGATGACCAAGGTTAAGTCCATAGGAACACTTAACAAATATAACATGAATGACAAGGGTTAAGTCCATTAGAACACTTAACCAATATAACATGGATGACCAAGGTTAAGTCCATAGGAACAATTAACCAATATAACATGGATGACCAAGGTTAAGTCCATAAGAACACATAACAAATATAACATGGATGATTAGGGTTAAGTTAATGAGAAACACTTAACTAATATAACAAGATGAATGACTAGGGTTAAGTTAATAGGAAACACTTAACCAGTATAGCATAATGAATGGGTAGGGTTAAGTAATAAGAAACACTTAACTAGTATAACTTGATTTGTGGTAAGGTTAAGATAAAACAGTAGGGGACATTTAACCAATATAACTTGATTTGTGGTAAGGTTAAGTTAAAGCAAGGGGGATACTTAACTAGTATAACTTGATTTGTGGTAAGGTTAAGTTAAAACAAGAGGGGACACTTAACCAATATAACATGATTTGTGGTAGGGTTAAGTTAACACGAGAAGGCAACACTTAACCAAAGTAACATGATAAGTCGGTGGGTTAAGTTAACTTGAAATGATTTATGACACTTAACCAATACAACATGATGAACACGTGGGGTTAAGTTAACAAGAAACACTTGACCAATATAACTTGATGAACGAATGGGGTTAAGTAATAAGAAACACTTAACCAATCTGATAAGTGAGGAGGGTTAAGTTAATAGGAACACTTAACTAACATGACATGATGAATGGGTGGGTTAAGTTTACATGAATGGACAATCCTTAACCAATACGACATAATGTACGGGAGGGTTAAGTACATGTCGGGCTAGTGGGTAATATTAGTAAATATAGGCCCACAAACTTAACCGTTAAATAAACATGTTTGCATCAATGGGAATGTTAAGTACATCTCGTGTAGGTGGGTAATAATAGTACATATAGGCCCACAAACTTGACCATTAAGTAAACATGCTAGAATCAGTGGGAGGGTTAAGCACATCTCGTGTAGGTGGTTGATATTTGTATGTATAGGCCCACAAACTTAACCAATAAGAAACCCTAGTAACGGGGGACCTATTTTAGCAGTAACCCACATAGATGTATCATGGTCCCCTGAAACTAGGCAGGGTGGGGCACGAACACTGGGCTGATTATAAGCGGTCAAAACACCGGTAGGGGGTACGTCAGTGTAGGTTCCGACGGTTTACGGGCGTGCACGTACTCTGGAGTGGGAAAAAGCAGGCACTGGGTACCCGTAGTTATACACTGTGCATCTTGAATCGTGTCGGGTTTGTATCATAAGGATTGATACACCTTATGGTGGGACCAGCACAGGGTATCTACATGCAAGAGAGGGCCGATTAACACAGACACAAGAGAAATTAATACAAATAGGGAGCTGATCGATAGGGTAGTAAGGGTACGTCTAACATGTTCATGGCAATTAGGCAGATTGAGGTGGAATCCTCACGATATATGTACACCTGAAGGCTACCACAATTGCGGGGATTGAGATCACATTACAATATGATCATTTTATATAGATTACTAGATGGGACACTAGTTAGATGGTGCAGAGATATAAAAATCAGAATAACAAGGTAGTAACGAAGCAGAGAAAGAATTGAAGCGCATTCAATTTATCTTGCCTTATCATATCTATACTAATCGTATGTTATCTTGTTATTTTTGTTCTCACAGTATTGTCTTATATTCAGTTTATTCATGTCATGATGCTTTTGCTTGTTTATATGCTGAAAGTCACTAGACTTACTAGACTTATGTCTGACCTAGTTTTTTTCCGCCTCTTTTCTTCCGTCCCCTCCCCCCTCCCCCAGGTTCAAAGGGAGGAAATGTTACCACTTAGCTCAGTTTTCTTTCCAAGCTCGAAGATAGTCGATGTATTGCTTTGGACTCTCTTCCACTACTTTGGTCGGTTCATGCTTTATTGGGTAATATCATTGTTATTTTTATGCTTCTTCTATATTTGGAAGTTTCGAATCAAGACATAATTTCTATGTATTATTTTTAAGTATGTTTGAGACAATTGTTGTAAAAGCTTGACCGAACCACATTGTTTATAAAATGACTTTATTTCCGCTGCTTTATTTGTCTGTCTTGTAATTTATCTACATCTTTTACCTAAAATGCTCCATCGAAGTTAAGACATTCCCTTTGTGAGTGACCTTAACGGAAGTAGGGTGTTACACGAGGTTGAACCCGACTTGTGGAAGAAGTCTGTCCGGAGCCGCCCGACATATCCATCATCCACGGGTTGTAGGTTTAATATAGGAGTTCTAGTGCATTACGACCATAAATGGATATATGGTTATGAATTTGGGGTAAACAGGGAATGATAGTGACCTATTATAATTAATTACTCTAATAAGAATGTTATATAATGGGTAGTCTTGTCTTAGGAACTAGTGGAAATTATAACATAGGTTATAATAAGAGGTAAGAAAGCTTATTAGTAAACCTTAGTTAATAAAACTAAGTTGATAAGTAAACAACGTCAAGTTGTAGTGATACGTTGAACAGAAAATAGGTGAACTGAGATGAAGTATACTTAATTACATATTAAGTAAAACATGTTATTGTAACTATGGAATCAGATAATGAATAATACAAAGGGATTGTAAGATTACTTCCGTTAATTATAATCTAAATAATAACATGTGATGGGGATTATTAATAAACTTAAATGGATTAAGTTATATTTATATGAAATTAATAAGCAAGTGGAATTTTGGAAAGTGAAAATAAGTCAATGTGAATGGGGATAACCTGTTAGTCTGTAATACTTAGCCTAGTTGAATCCATAGGGATTATATGAACATGTTAACTTGAGTAGGGGTTAAGTAAACCTGGTTGAAACAGTGGGAGGGTTAAGTATATATTGGTTGGGTGGGTAATATTTACATATAGGCCCACAAAACTTATCCAGTTGGGGTTATGTAATTAAAGCCACCGTTAGGTAAGCATAACATGTGGAAATGTCAGGGTTAGGGTAATATTTATATATAGGCCCATAAACTTAACCTGAGGGGTTTATGTAATTAAAGACACAAACATATATACATAACCTGAGGAAATCCTAGCGGGGATACAGAACAAGGAGGAGAACTTGTATCATCTTGTGTGTGGGACCCATTTCAGTCAGTAACCTATATAACGGTATCAGACGAGGACTCCGCCCTAGGTCGGAGTCGGGCACGCTTACTGGGCTGATTGTAAGTGATCCAAATGTGGAGGACGGTGTAGGCACAAATCGACCGGAGAATGTGTGTGCATGTCCGGGGCAGAGAGGGATAAGACAATCGAGATATCAGTAGATATGGTTGTGCACAAGAGTTGCCACTTTAGGAAGTGATACATCCTACTGTGGGGCCAGCACAGGGTATCTACGGAGTGGGGAGCCGATTGATTAGGGTAGTATTTAGGGTACATCTAGACTCTGGTAAAAAGTTTAGGAGCCTGTTAGGTCGGGCTATCTGTGGATTGTATCGGGTTAAGACCTCTCACCAGAAGTATGCCTAAAGTCTACCATCTTATAGTTGTGGGGATCATTTCATTCTGGTTATACTAGTATCAGTGCAGAGTAATCTTTAGAATCGCAACATACCCTATCATGTTTATACAGTTTACCTTGTCATACCTGCCTTTTGTGATGTTATCTTTCTTATCCACTTTATATATCTGTCATGCTACTTTTCTTTATTTACTTGCTAAAGGTAACTGGACTCGCCAGACTTTATGCCTGACCCTTTTTGTTTCCTCTTCTTTCTTCCGTTTCCCCCTCCCCCGATTCTCAAGGTGGGAATACTCAAGCTTGACCATGATTCTGCTATCATTTTGTTGGAACTGCTTAGATGTATTTCTCAAGCTCCTATCTTTGCTACTGTGGCTATGTTTTTATTTGGGGATTTTGCTTCTTTTATTTTGTACTATGATGTTTAAAAGCAAGAAAGAGGTTTTTATAATGTACTGGTTTTTATGTAATGCAGATATATGATGTTTTGAACCAAGATGCTTTATGATTAATAAAGTTAGTTTTTATTCTACTATTATTTTTATATCTCTCTTGTAATGTTCTGTTTCTGTTTACCTTTAATGCTTCACGAAACTTTATGCATTCTCTTAATGAGTGATATCAATGGACGTGGGGTGTCATATTATGAAACTCCAAATAAAAAATAAAAAATATATGGCAGTGTCAAATCAAAAACAGAAGAGAAAAAGAAAAATAAACAAAAGGGGTAGAAGGAGGAATATAATAAAAGAATAAAAACAATAACAGAGATGAGTTTAGAGAACATACCAGAATTTGATGTGAGTAATTGAATCTCTAACTCAGTAAATTTGGCTAAAGAACTCTAAATGATTCAGAAATATGGAACAACTTGAGTTCAATTCTCTTTTGCAAAGCAGTTCCCCAGCCTCCTCCAATACCTAACAGTTTAGAGGATCGAGTGGTCAAATAAAATTTGTAAAACCACTCCTAAATTTGTTCATGTCTTTTGTTACCCAAACTTGTTCGTATAACAATCCATTAGAGTTTACTTTTGTACCTTTAAGAACCCAAATCTGTTTAAATTTAGCTGAATTCATTTTATTTCTTTTGGGGTCCATGATGGTTTGAATGGATTGTTACACAACCAATTTCTATCCCGTTTATGATTTAAAAATCCTTTGAAATTATCGGAGTTTAAATATTCAAGTCGATTCTTTTCAAAGCAGTTTGAAGTATTTTTAAAACTATTTGAATTCCGGTATTCAAATACATTTATTTTCCCAAAGCCAATACTAAATTTATTTCCAATAGAAACTTGATTCTTTAACAAAATATTCAATGATTTTTCCCCATTAGAGAATTCTTCCAAAGTTGATTCTAATCGATGAATTTGGATTTAAGATCACTGTTTTCTTTGATTTAATTTGAACAATGATTATTGGTGATCTTTGCTTTAGTATCATGTTGTTTCAAAACCAAATTTTCATATTCAAGTAATTTGATTTTAGCGTGAGACTCAGAAATTTCAAATTTAATATGTTTTAGATTTTCAGACTCAAGATTTTCAAAATTCTTGAATTTCTCAATTTCACGTTCTAACTCTTGCAAAATCAAATTAGTTTTCAATAACATTCTCTTTCAGCAAATTCATGTTTGTAATTTTTGGTGATCTTAAAATTTTCAAATTCCTTTTGTAAAGAATTGTTTGTATCTTTTAGCTCAATCTCGTTATCTTTTAAAATCAAAATTTTCTCTTCAAGCCTTTGAATATTTTTATTGAGATGAACGAGATCAATTTTTAATATCAAACAATTTTCACAATTAGCATTTTCAAATTTCATGACATTTGAAAGTTTTGATTCCAAATAGTTAATTTTGCTGGTCAACTCATGGTTTTTAGATTTCAGATATTTGTTTTTCTGTTGGAGTTTAGCAACAAATTTAGTTAAATCGGTAAATATATAAACAAAATCTTCATATAGAAATTTTCTGTCTCATCGTCTATTGAGTCCCCATCATCTGATCCATCTGAATTTTCATCTATTTCTCCTTTCAAGCATAGATCTGAATCTGAGTTGATGTGCTGGGATTTTGACAGTTGTTGTCTGTTCCATACAACTTTTCGAGCGTTTTTGAGATATCCTGCACAGTTAAACAATGAGAGATAAATTTTAATTAATTATTACCAAGATAGGAATAAATAATATGCAAAGCATGAGCATTAATAACCTTATTCCTCTTATCTAACAGATCTCCCAAATTTTCAATAACATTCCAATATTCAAAATTTATATATTTTAAATAGAATTCGATTTTTGATTTCCAAATTAAAAAATCTGTCCCGTTGAAAATAATTGGAATTACCAAACAGAATTCGATTCTTATGCAATTGTATTCTATTTAAATATAAATATTATATTATGTTTGTGATGTAGTACAACAGCATAATTACAAACACATTTATAATATGTTTGTTATCATCAAAAAAAAAATCATAGAATTGTTAGGTACAACAAAAACCACTCCATATTGGCCTAAGCGTTACAAATCAACTTATGCTGAAGATAATTGACGATGGAGTAAAGTGCAAGGGCTATTCCGTTAATCCTAGGTAGAAATTGCCAAGATGGAATAATAGAATGGTGCTTTCTGTCTGTCCAATCCCAGGACGACGTATATGGACGGATGTCTGACAGAGTATTTCTAGATGATCGCATACATTGATTTCTTCAAATATACTAAGTATGGTAGCAGAGAGTTTATTTTCTTGCTTAACACCCTGAGTATATTGGTGGATGTCAATTATTGTTTTGACAGATTTGATGATGTGGCATTCAGGGTGAATGATGATGTGTTGTTCTAGAAGGGAATTGTGACCTCAAGTCTCATCAGCTGGAAAATGACAGAAATCGGGCAGGCAACATGACCAAGTGGGTCATTCCAATTAGGGGTATAATCACCTGATCTAGAGAAATTTCATTTGTTTCTTATCCTATTCAATGTTGTATGCTTTCGGGAACGATTGCTAATCACAACCGTTGGTGATAATATGCTCGGTACACTCAAGTTAAATGACTGGTCAGTCATATGTGGTCGGGTTGCAAGATGTTCTAATTGAACCCGGTGTATTCCTATCTAGAGATACACTATCGGAAGGTGGTCCCATACCTTGTCATAGTTGGAAATCCATTCTCCGATAAGCACCCTGCAGTTTTTGATTTTATATAATATATGGAGCATGAGATGCAAGCGTTCCGCTAGATTTCTATTTACTTGATCTAGACACTATTATAATATCATTGGATTTGAAATCAAAAATATTTTTGGTTATCGTAAGTTAAAAACCATCCGTGTTTATGTGTGGATCGGTCTTACAATTATCATTTCTTTAGAAAGGATTTTGAAAGTTAAATCAAATGGTTGGGGTTTACTCACACCAGTCCCATGACTGACCCAGAGTTTATTTTGTTTGTTTTATCCTAAACCTTTGGGTACCCAAATTTGTATGGGCAGTTAAGTAGTCAGGATTTTTCAAATTCACTTGGAGGAGCTTGAAGCAAGAGGCTTCACTAGTTAGCTATAAACTATCATATTTTCCGCTGTGTACTAAGTTTGTATCTGGAAAGTGGTGTCTATAACTGTTACAGAAATAACTGTTCTGCTATGTTTTTTAATGAAAGAAATATATAACAAAAGGGAGAATCTAGCCATTCCCCAATGGCTCACAAAAATAAATTATGTAGGAGCTACATAATCTGTGCATATACAAAGAGAACAACATCAAAAAAGAATAATATGTAATAAAAAGTACGTCAAACAAAAAAGATACTAAAAGATATATCCAGACTGTCACTTAGAGAACAACCGTGAATGCCTAAGCCAACTCGAATCCATGAAACACATAAGAGGGATCAGAGCGAGCCCCCCCCCCCCCCCCCCACGGGGCTAAGAGCAGCCAAAACATTTGATTTTTTTTCCAAAAGTTATGTTCTTTAATATATTTTATTCATTCCGTTGTGAGATTTTTGTTCTTCGTTTTCTTCTATCCTAATTTCTCTTTCATCTATTTCTCACCCTCTAATTTCTTTCTATTGATGATTCGTATTTTTGTGCAATTTGGATTGGATGCGTGGTGTAATTAGTCAATTCAAAGGATACGGAAATTTGGGCGATTACAATTGGGTTTGATTATTCTAAAATATAGTTAAATGAAAAATATACTAAAGGAATTTGAAAAAAAGGGTTGGAACGTATGAGACAAAATCAAGGATTATAAAATTTGGAATATATAAAATTGTTGAATAACTTTTGAAGTTTGTAATGAATTAAGCAAACCATCGAAAATGTCTAACAGATATATTATTATTATGTACATAAAGTCCATGTACAAAATAATGAAAAATTACTGCAATTAAAGACCTTAAGTTTCAAAATACGTGGTCTACCCTTCTCAAATATGATATTTAGAGAACAAAAATATTTTAAATTTTAGTCAAACTATAGAATATTTCGAATTTCTGAAATAACTTGAATTTTGCAAAGCATAAAAAAAAGAATATTTGATTGTTCTAACCTTTAGGTAGATGCACATTCGATTTTTAAACAAAAATTAAAAATAAATTCAACGGAGTAATCTAAGAAAAAATAAAGATTTATATTATTTCAATAGTATAAATACAATACCATATTTTTAAAATATTATTTCAATGGGATCGTGTATTTAATGCACATACAAGTGAAACCGACATTGATTTCTTAAAATAAAATACCATATTTTTTATATCCATCATGTATAGCCACATTTGTGAATATTATTTCAAAGGAGTAATCTAAGAAATCAATGCACATACAAGTGAAACCAACAGTGAGAACGTGTGGTATGGGATGCACCAGTGTCTGGATGATTGATTGACAATCGGTAACGCATATCATTGTTTGTTGAGCTAGTACGATAGGTTGCAGTCCCATACGTGTGAAAATGTGTACAAAGTTGATTATTGTTAGGGGTTGCTGTCTTGTACATGTGAAAGTGCATACAAATTTGATTGTTGTTTGGGTCTTCGATCCCATGCGTATGTAAAAGTACAAACAAAGATGAATGTTGTTTATTGTTGTATATGGCGAAACACTACAAGGGAAATGACTTTTTTTAGCACCCAAAGTATTTTTGGTGGCGTTTTGATAATCGTTACAAGAAAACATGCCACTAAAAATAATTTTTTTTTGTTGCAAATTATAAAAACGCCACAAATAATTTTTTTTCATGGCGCTTTTTTAACGTAGCAAATGGGATTTTTTGCGGTGTTAATTAAACGCCACCGAAAGGGTCTATGCATTACGGTTGTTTTTTTATTGCGTTCTTTTAGCTTTTTTGTAGCGTATAAAACACACCAATACAAATGTTTTTGTGTTCTATGTCAATTCATTTGTAGCGGTTTTTAAATGCTACGAATGAATTTAATATTACGTAGTGTTTTCTCTGCCACCATTTGTCTCCAAATTTGTATTTTTAATATTTCATACCTACCCATAATTTTTCCGCCAATTAAATAACATAATACGTGTAACACCCCACATCTAATAGTGTCACTCACAAAGGGAATGCATTAGCTTTCATGGAGCATTTTAATTGTGTGTAGAACAGAAACTTAACAACAAGACAGATATAAACAGTACTAAAATTTTAAAACTTTATTTCATTGTAGTGGAAAATACATAAGTTTCATTACATCATCAAAACCAGAGTCAAAGTACATAATATCCATCTTGACCAACTCAAAGTATATAAATTGAAAGACATAACCCCGGTACAAAATAGCCATAAATAAGAGAGGCTGAACTTTACTTCAGCGATCCAAGCAACTTCTAAAAGCAAGCGATACAACTGTCCAAAATCAAGCTCCACTGGTGCTAGTTCTAACCTGAGCACCTGGGGGGGGGGGAGGAAGAAAAGAGGAGGAAACAAGGGGGGTCAGACATAAAGTCTGGCGAGTGCAATAACTTTAACAATATAATTACCCAAAATAACTAGGCCAAGACATAAGTTGGAAAATAAGGAAATGACTATGAACAATTGAGTATGACAGAGCAAACAGGGAAACAAGATTGAACTTAGATAACGTTAAATCGCACCTAAACCACTATAGATAATTACTATACTGCACCACCACTAGTCACCCTAAGGTTGATCCCGCCTACAAAGCTTAATAATGATAATGGTAGTTTTGTGCACCCCTAGTTGCCTTCATAGGTGTCGCCTGCCCCTATCTCCACTTGGTGTACCCACTACCCCCATGCGATCGGCTCCTTAACTCGTAGATTCCCGTGCTGGCCCCACAATGGGGTGTATCACTCCCCAAAGTGGCAACCCGATACCACCAATAATGCACGGCTTATACCTACATGATGCAACAACGTCTTACTACCAGCCCGGGTCCACACACGCATATGAACCCGTTGAACTTGCGTTGCCACCGCTAACCCGATTTGGCCTCTTACAGTCAAGCCCAGTATGCCTGTCCCGTCCTCGACGTGGGTCGAGCCCACAAAGATACGTATAGGTTACTGGTTGAAAAGGGTTCACATTACTTGAGACAACCTATCCACCTAAGCTTGGTCCCCTCTAGTACATCCCACTTAACCCTCTTCTTATTCATGTTCACTTACATGTTTCAATTTTTGGTTAAGTGCTTCTAATCGTATTTCAAATGCCACCCAAGGCACCCACTTAACCCCCTCATGTCCCACTACATGTTTATCTGGTTAAGTGTTTCTTAATTCATTAAGACCGCAACCTCATAAAGACCTCCCATATTATACTGACATTTGTGGCAGCTGGATTTGCCGGGCGGGTCTAGGCAGTCTTACACCACAAACGAGCCGAACCTCGTGTCTTTACAATTGTTACGTATTTAATTTACGCCTAAGACCTCCCACATTAGACTGGCATTTGTGGCAGCTGGATTTGTCGGGCGGGTCTGGGCAGTCTTACACCACAAAAGAGCCTAACCTCGTGTCTTAGACGATTAATTACTCCTATTTAATCATTCCCCAATTTGAATTACTTTCCCTATTCAAATTATCAACCAATTCCAAATTTAACTATGGCCATAATTGACTCAATTATGTCCATCCATTTATGGTATGCAAAATCATACCAATTTTCATCACAAATTTATTTTATGCCATTTAAGGCATTTATGCCAATTCTTAATATTAAATATTTTTAATATTATCCCATTGCCCCCACGTTGTACGTTTGTTTGTTTAACGTAAAACATACATTAGACTCGGATAGTCTAGCTCATAGAATAAAGAGAAAACATCACAACATACATATAGATAAAACTAGATCTAAACATAGGGGTGAACTTGCATGTGTGAATGATGTTCTACATCTAAAACTTGCATAGGCCAAAGTTATAACTTGCATAAAACTACATATGTCATAGATCCAAATCTAAAGGTGTAAACTTGTTTAGATAATGGTCACAATTTGCATAAATCATGTATGTCATGGATCTACATCTAAAGGTGTAAACTTGCATAGGCAATAGCCACAAACTTGCATAACATAATTCATATTCCAAACTCATATATTTATATAAACTTGCATATGTGATTTATGCAACATAACAATGGTGTAAACTTACATCTAAACATGTAAACTAGCATGTAGAATTTAGCATATAACTCACACATGTCATAGCCTAACTTTAGATCTAAAATAGATGTCATGAAACATATAAGGTTATACATAATCTTTACTAACTTGCATATGATCCACATCTAAATCAACGCCCAAACTTGCATACATACATATGATTTATCATATGAATCAACGTAACCAAACTAGCATATGAACAACATGATGATTTGATTATACATAAGCCAATCATAGAATTACAACATAGATGGTAGCATCATAACCTTACAACATATATGATAACATCACAACATAACAACATAGAATTTACAACATATATGATAACATCATAATTTTACAACATAATTATAACATGCGGTCAATAATTCACATCATATCCATATAATCCACATCATAACTTAATCCAATTAAATTGCTAATTATTTTATTAAAGAAATCGAACTCACAACTCAAAGAAGGTCTTGAGTTCTGAATTCTGAGTTCTGAAGTTGTATTAACTTTCCTTTGAAGTAGATTTTTTGTTAGAGTTGAATAGAATTGAATTTGATTTGCTTCCTTCCTCTCTAATTGGTGGCGGCAATTCTGAGTTGCTAGGTGACGACATGAAGGCCATGAATCTAATTTTAATTTGATTTTAGGGTTTGAGTCTTCATGTCTTTTTATAGAGTTTAGGATTAGTTTAGGCCGTCCGATCAACCCAGAATTAATCCCAGCCAATCAGAGCAGATCAAAAACCCTAATGAGTCAGCACACAGTAATTAACAGGTCACTAATCAAATCTACCTGGGGGGGAGGGATAGGTCGACCACCTGGTCGACCCTATGGTCGACCTGGTCAGGGTAGGTCGACCCCCAGGTCGACCTGGCCCTGGCGGGAATTTTCCAGCCTAGCCTGTCTGACTCTGAAATTTGAATTTTCTGAAATCTGTTTTGAATTTTCTGAAACTTCCGATGGTCATAACTTCTTCATACGAAGTCCAATTCACGCAAACTCGGACTCTATCTCAACCATAATTCTGAGACGAACACAATGGCGCAACCCGTTTCATTTAATTCTCCTATCTGAGACTAGTTATTCTTTAATTTGTTACTATAGTGTTTAACAGAAATACGGGGTGTTACATTCTCCCCTCCTTAAAGGATTTCGCCCCAAAAATCTCCAAGTTAAGGAGAATGCATATCCTAACATCCAAGCAACCATCTATTCAACCATCAAACACAGGCATACATTGTCCTTATAAAATTCCTAATGTTGTATGAACATATGCAAGAAGTGTGTGTGTATGTTTCTGTATCTAATGCAAAATCAGGCGGGCTACTGATTCAGTTGACCTCTTTAATGCAAACCATGATAGTGCCATGCATCCATTATGTATGCGAAAGAATCCTATCGATACATATTATTTCTACATGTGTGCACAACCATTCACCAAAATGCAGCATCCATATGATAGTACAACCATTATACATCCATTAACTTAAATATGCGCACACATTTTTATGCAAAATGCAATATGAAGTGACTGAGCCGATCTAGTGCCTAAAGTGTGTGTATATGCATCCATGAGTAACCACTAGAAAACACTTGCATCCACATGCATCCATCATACATAACATGTCTCAAACACATGTTTCAACCATAGGACTTCCCTATCTAAAGGTCAAAGATACTAGCAAGAGGACATACTAAAGATAAAACAAGTACGAGCTAAGCGATAAAGGAGAAATTAAAGAACATACCCTCGAAAAGAAAAGGTACAATGAACGCATCTTCTCTTCCGTTTCCCAAGTAATGTCGCTCTCATCATCTCCCCATTGCACTTTGACTAGTTTGACCTCTCGATTCCTCAACTTCTTAATCTCCGACCCAAGAATGCATGTAGGAGCTCGTCGAATCGCCGCATCATGCTCGATCTCCACCTCTCTAAGCAAGCTCGGCTCTACCAACTCCGCGGTCTCATGCAAGCACTTCCTCAAATGTGATACGTGGAATACATCGTGTACACCACTAAGTCTCCTGGGCAACTCCACTCTATACGCCATATGTCCAATCCTCTCCTTAATAGGAAACGGTCGTACGAACCTTGGTGCTAACTTCCCAATGGACCAAAAGCGAACCACATTCCGTAATGGAGACACCTTGACAAAGACCATGTCCCCCATATCAAACTCAAGATCTGTCCTCCTCTTGTCAGCATAAGATTTCTACCTATCTTGCGCCGTCTTCATCCTCCTTCGAATCAAATCGATCTTTTCTGAAGTCTCTCTAATCATATCGGGCCTAAGCAAGATCCTATCTGTAGATTCCCACCAACATGTAGGTGAACGACACGGCCGTCCATAAAGAGCCTCGAAAGGTGCCATGCCAATTCTAGACTGAAAGCTATTATTACATGCGAACTCTACCAATGGAAGTTGTTCCTCCCATGTACTCCGAAGTCTAAGACACACAACCTCAATAGGTCCTCTAGTATACGATTCACCCTCTCGGCTTGGCCGTCCGTCTGAGGATGATATGCGGTGCTCAAACATAACTGAGTCCCTACCGCCTCTTGCAGGCTTTTCCAAAATTCGCTAGTAAAGATAGGATCGCGGTCGCTCACTATGCTAGAAGGAACACCGCGCAAACGCACTATCTCTCGAATATATACAGAGGCTAACCATGGAGCAGTCCTCTAACTCTTCACGGGAATGAAATGGGCGCTCTTAGTAAGTCTGTCTACCACGGCCCAAATCCCCATATTACCCTTCTTCGATCTCGGTAACCCATCAACAAAGTCCATCGAGACACTTTCCCACTTCCATTGTGGAACCTCCAATGGGTGAAGCAACCCACTAGGCTTCTTTTGCTCTGCTTTTACTTGTTGGCACACCAAGCATCTAGCGACAAACTCAGCCACATCCCTCTTCATGCCGGCCCAAAAGTAAACTCGTCTCATGTCCATGTACATCTTGTCCCCGCCGGGATGGATGGTCATCTTCGAACGATGTGCATCATCAAGAATGGTCTTCCTCAAATTCTCGTCCCGTGGTACACAAAGTCTACCGTCCCTACGTAACCAACCCTTATCATCTAGGGTATACCCACTGAGATGGCTTGATGACTCCCCCCCCCCCCACCCTTTTGAGCTTCTCTACTAACTCAACCAACTGTGGGTCATCTCACTGTGCCTCACCGATCCATCCCAAAAGCATTGGTCTGGCCTCTAAGGATGCTAGTAAACCGGGTACAAAGTCAATGGAAGGTCTAAAGTCAAATGTAGAGATGAACTCTAAGCTTCGCTGCTCAACAAACAACGGACTCAAGGATAACCACTTCCTACTTAAGGCGTCTGCAACCACGTTACCCTTGCCAGGGGTATATGCTATCTCGAAATCATAGGATGCTAAGAATTCCATCCACCTTTGCTGCCTTAAGTTCAAGTCCTTCTGAGAGAATAAGTATTTTAGCGATTTATGGTCAGTGAACAATTCAAGTTTCTCGCCAAGAAGATAATGACGCCAAGACTTAAGCGCGAAGACAATAGCAGCCAACTCTAGGTCATGTGTAGGGTAATTTCTCTCATGCACTCTCAACTGCCTTCCACCATAGGCTATTACCCTTCCCTCTTGCATTAAGACTGTGCCTAGTCCTGTCCCACAAGCATCGGTATAAACGGTAAATGGATTACTCCCATCTGGCAACACTAAGGCTGGGGCTGTGGTCAAAGCTCTCTTTAAATGTTGGAACACATCATCACAGTCTACGTCCCATGTGAAAACTAAGTTCTTCTTCGTCAAGCGTGTTAATGGGGCTGATATTTTTGCAAAGTCTTTGATAAACTTCCTATAGTAGCCAGCCAACCCTAAGAAACTCCTCACCTCAGTAGCATTTTTAGGGACCTTCCAATCTTGGATGGCCACTAACTTCGCGGGATCCACAACTATCCCTTCTTTGGAAACCATGTGCCCTAAGAATCGCACTTCCTTCCTCCAAAAGTGACATTTAGAAAATTTAGCTTTAAGGCTATGCGCTCGAAGGGTCTCCAACACTTCCCTAAGATGTAGGGCATGCTCTTCCTCATTCTTAGAAAAGATCAAGATGTCGTCCACAAAGACTACCACGAATTTATTAAGGTACTCCCTAAACACCCTACTCATCAAGTCAACAAAGTATGGGGGGCGTTTGTCAAACCGAAGGGCATCAGAAGCCACTCGAAGAAGCCGTCTGGAGTCCTAAAGGCAGTCTTTCTATGCTATCCTCAGCCACTCTCAACTGATGGAAATTGTAATGACCCGGACTCGTAGGGGTTAATTTTAAAATATTTAATATGGATTTAAATATCGAGTTAAGTAAATAAATCAATTTTTATAGGGAGTTATCGATTTAAAAATCAATTTCAATTTAATATTGAAAATATTAAATTATCAGAATAAGAAAATGGATTTAGTTGAATTCAAATTTTTATTTGAATTGAAAACAGTTCAAATAATTAATATGAAATTTTAACGGTAATAATATTTATTTATTATCGAGGAGGATAAAAAGTTTGAAATTTAAATTAAATCGATTTAAATTAATATCTGTTGGGGATGATCGAACTGGACTTCGATACTTATCCCAGTGGGTTCAAAATAGTAGTTTTACCCTAGAATTGACAGTTGTTAGGTTCAGAAAGGAGTTCGCAGTCAAGGAATATTTTAATTAAAGGATACGGGTTTTAAAAATAAAATCAGGTGGAGAATAAAATGGCCACATCTCCTTCTATTTAAAACCACACGACTGAAAAACAAAGCCGTGCCTTTCTCCATTACGACAAATCAAACCAACCCCCACCTTATAAATCAAACCGAGCCTCTCAGACAACCAAAATCCAAAACCTCAATAAAAAGGGCCGCTCCCTTCATTAATCAAAATCGCTCCTAGCTTCCTCTTTCATATTCGAAATCGAATCCAGTTCTTGTAGTTCTATTCGATCAACTCATAAGTGGTGCGACGTAGGTTAAAAAGGGGAATCAGTGCTCGAAGGAGCGTTGGGTTTTGGGGTTCAACGCGGAAAATGGTGCGATTATTAGATCTGGGAATTTGCCTGAAGCTCGGTAGGATACAAGAGGCGCTCGCAGTATAGTGCGATGATAGGAATTCGAGTCACAAAGGCTTGGTTAGGGTGCGACAGTGAGTTTGGGGGAGAAACTGGTTACCACAGTTTTTCTGGAGGTCAACAGTTTCACGAGGAGTGGTGCGACGTTGTTTGGAAGGAATTTCGGTGTACTGGGATTAAATGGGAATTTGTTTGCCTGGATTTCAGAAGGGTGCGAACAAATTGTTAATGTTGGATGTTGATTGGATTTTTCGTTCACTTGTCTGGAGGGGACAGCCAACGTAGGAGGGAGAGAGAAGGTGCGGTTTGGGTTCTTGGCACTGGATTCTTGCGGTATGACAGAGAAGTTGAAATAGAATTGAAGAAGGTGCTACAATAGTTAAGGTAATCTGCTAATTTAAATTTGTTCAATCCCCTTAGTTAATTGGAAATTTATTTATTTTAAAGTGAAATTTAAATATAAGGCTAAGATGATGAACTCATTGGCAATAAGGTATTTTTGAATTAATATTTAAAATGTTTATTTTGAAATCAGTTTATAATTTGGTAAGTTAATTTAAATTAAAATGGTAAGTAGTAATAGAATTAAGGTAATTCCTTATTATTGATAATCCGAAAATTTATAAAGGAAATTAGTTTTTAAAATTGGTAATTTATTTAAGTAAATTAGTTATCTAATTAGTCCATCTAAAGGAAATTAGTTTTAAGGAATAAATTGTGTAAACTAATAGTGCAGTAAGGTTAATGTTTAATTTTGAATTTAATTTACAAGTGGAAATTAATTATATTTAATTAATCAAATTAGATAAGTGAAGTTTTATTTATATTGTTTTTCATTTGAAAAACAGACGGTTGGAGAAATCACTGTGAAATCGATATAATTGGCTTCATTGGATATTCGGCAAATAAATCAACGGTGAGTAAATCTCACTCACCTTTTAATTAGAATTATTTCTAGTTGATAAAAATAATTGTCTGTGCTTGTTTGAATGTTGTCTGATTGTTTTAAATATATTAGTTATTTAGGACTATTATATATATATTGGGTTGATGATTGGTTGGATTCCCGCAGTTTCATTAGCGGATGCCCGCAGTTTCATAGCGGATGATTACCCTATATGCCCCACGCTATGATAGTGGATGACCTTCATACCGCGATATCCTGCCTCGAAGCAGGATGGGTATTACTATGTTGACTAACATCTGTGGATGCAGGAGAACAGGTTGGAGGAATCCAACTGGATTCCTCAAAAATATATTATCTATTGTTGTTTGTTTGATTTCATATATATTCATATATGATGTGTTAAAAATCAAATGATTGAAAATTGGTTGATTTGATTGTTTAAATATCACTGGGGGCTTGAGATATTGATTCATAAAAACATCAAAAGGGTATTTGATATTTAAAAAGGAAACTCTATTTTTATAATAGAATTTGAAGTTTTAAATAAGACTATAGGAAATATTAACTTGTTTTGAAGGTATATAAAACAAGTAATTGAATTTATAAAGTTGTTTATAAATGAAAAGATGGAATTTGAATTGAATTTATAAAAGTTGTTTATAAATGAAAAGGTGGGGTTTGAATTGAATTTATAAACGTTGTTTATAAATGGAAAGGTGGGATTTGAATTGAAGTTATAAACGTTGTTTATAAATAATGCAGAGAATTCAAATGGACTTTGAATATAAGGAATTGAAATAGAATTTGAATATAGAATTCAAATGGACTTTAACTATAGAATTTGAATAGAGAATTCAAATAGACTTTAGAACTATAGAATTTGAATAGAGAATTCAAATGGACTTTAACTATAGAATTTGAAAATAGAATTCAAATGAAGTTTAAATAAAGAGAATTCAAATAGAATTGAATTGGAATTTGAATAGAGAAGTCAATAAGGAAACGAGAGTATGAGTAATTAGAATTTGTTAATATGCATTTTAAATATATTTGAAACATGTCATGTTCAAATATGAAGGTGAAATAGACTGAAAAGTTAAGTAACAGATTTAATTAACAAATTGAGTTAAAACGATTGGTATAGTTAATTTAGACTGGACAGGTATAGACATACAGGAGACAGGTATGGAATAAAGTATAGAAGTGAAATAAATAGAATGCCCGACAAAAAGGTACGTATTTAATTTCCATATGAGATTTTATGCGCCGTATCGGCAAGCCGCTTGGCTTTTTCTTTTTCTTTTTGAGATGAGAAGGACCGGGAAAGCTATTTGAAATTTCCCGATGCTCCCGGTACAAAGGAGGTTATGGCGAATTTTTCCGGGAATTTAAGGAGATAGAATATTTTTAAGATAATTTGATAGTTAGAAATTAACATATCAAAATATATAGAAGTCGATAAGAAAACGAACTTAGAAATAGAATAGTATAATCAAAAAGGAAGTATAAGAATAAAATCTAGTAAGAATAGAAAGAAAAAGTGTATACGTGTTTAAAGGTAAAGAAGTAGTTGTATGTTATTGATTGTTCGAGTAAGTAGTCATATCTGTTTTGACGTTATAAATGTTATTCAGTCAAAGTCTGAGAGGTAGTTATACCCCAACTTGATTGATTTCATTATTAACAAATGAATAGTAAGATTTCAGGCTCGAAGATCAATGTTGAATAAAAGTTAGTTGAATATAGTATTTGGGTTGTCGTAACGATGTTTTACACAACATCCGTTTTAACCCAAATGAGTGAAACTTGGAAATAGAAATAAAGGATATTTCCTAAGTATAGGAATAAAACAAGATTGGAAATGTTTTCCAAAGAACGTAAAAGGGCAATATGGTTATTGAAATATTTGATTAACAAATATTGATAAAGAAATAGAAAAGAGATTTAATTAATGGAATATTAATTAAAGGTTCAGTGACTGTTGGATGTTTGGATGAACACTTGTTTTATTCGATAGTTAAATCATCGAATATCGAAACACTTGTTTTTATTCGATAGTTAAATCACAGACTATCGAAGTTTTGACCATCGTTGTCAATATGGAGAGACCGGTTGGATTATTATCCGAAGAACCACTCCATATCGGCAGTAGCGTGCGAATCAGATTATATAAAGATAATCGAAGACGGAGTAGAGTGCAAGGACTTTTTCTATTAATAGAAATAGTGCCTTTGGTTCATCCTGTTCCTGGATGACTTGTATGGATGAATGTCTGACAGAGTATTTCCAGAAAGGTCACGTACATTGATTTCTTCAACCGTACCAAGAGTGGAAGCGGAGAAGGGCACTTCTTTAGCTAACACGTAATGTACTGTTGTAGACGTCAATTAGTGATTTTCGATGGATCTGACAATGTGGCATTCGAAGTGAATCTGATGTGATGATACAGCGTAACCTCTGGCCTCAACAACCAGGAAATGACAAAAATCGGGCAGGCAGCATGGCTAAGTCGGTCGCTCCGAAGTAGGTTGTATAATCACCTATCTAGAGAATATTCATTTGCTTCTTTAATCTATCAATGCTGTCCCATATATATATACGGGAACGGTTGCTGATCCCAATCGTTGGTGATATACATTCGATACACTCAAGCGAAATGAGTGGTCGGTCATGTGTGGCTGAGTTGCAAGATGTTCTTGTTGAACTCCAGTGTATCGTTCCTAGAGTACACTGATCGGAAGGTGGTTCCATACCTTGTCATAGTTGGACATCCATTACCCAATACGTGCTTGCGGTTTTGATTGTATATTATATATGTGGAACGTGAGATGCAAGCGTTCCACTAGATTGTTATCTACTTGATTTAGACATTATTATAATATCAAAAGAGTTTTGATATAAAGATAAATCAAGTGTTTGGATTCTCATAAGGGAAAAACCCGTTCCGTGTTATACGGCGTGGTCTTATGAGATATCATTTAGTTTTCTGAAACTGTTTTAAACTGTTTACTCATACCAGTCCCATGACTGACCCGGAGTTTACTTTGTTGTTTTCCCTAAACTCTTGGGTGCCTAAATTTGTACGGGCAGTCAAGTAGTCGGGAATTTACAGATATACTGGAAAAGCTTGGAGCAGGAGGCTTCAGGATCATATAGCTATAGTTATTTCTGCTGTGTTGTAAGTGATGTACTTTGATATTGATGTATATTCAAGTACAGATGTATATTTCAAGTTATGTTATATATATTATATGTTATTCGTTCCGCTGTGAGATTCGTGTTACTCTGATGTTGTGTTCTTCTTCTTCTTCTATTCTAAGTTTCTATCTTATCTATCCTCACCCTCTAACTTCTTTCTATTAATGGTTCGAATTTCCGTGATATTTGGGGTTGGACTTGTGTTTTTGGTCAGCTCAAATTCTACCGGATTTTCGGGTCATTACAGAAATTCGTGGGTAAGTCCAACTGCGAAAACACTAAGGCGCCAACTAACTGATCGAAGAGATCGTCAATCCTTGGCAGTGGGTGCCTATTCTTCTTAGTAAGTTTATTAAGCTCCCTATAGTCCACACAAAGTCTAAGGGACCCATCCGCCTTCATGGCAAATACTACTGAAGCACCCCACTCTGATATACTACGTCTTATGAACCCCTTCTCAAGCAATTCTTTCACTTGCTTACTGAGTTCTCTTCTCTCTCTTGGAGCCATGTGGCGCACTAGCAATGCAACTGGCTTTGCATTATCTACTAGATATATTCGAAAGTCTATCTCACGTTTTGGGGGTAAACCCCTCACCTCATCGAAGACATCAACATATTCACGGACTATACGAACAAAATGTAAATCATCATCGGATGCGTCAAGGGATTCTAGGTAGCTAAGAATTACTGGACCTCTAGGATCACAATAAATATCAAGGGTCTTTCCACAACGAGTCAACAATCTAACTACCCTTCTTTCACAATCTAGGATGGCCCCATACCTAGTTAGCCAATCCATACCTAGAATCAAGCCGTAGCCCATGAAGCCAAGAAAGGCGTTGCATTCAAACTCAACGCCCAAGATAAACACTCTCAAATCCCGACAAATCATAGAAAGATGAGCCGAACCACCAATAGGATTTGAGACTACTAAGGGATTTGTAACTAGACTAGTATCTAGGTGCAATGTTTCAACTAATGAAATGAATGTGATGCGCCAGAATCGAATAAAGTACGGACATGATGATCGAATAGAAAAACTAAACTTTCAACAGAAATTGCTCTACCTCGTTCTTGCAGCGATGGGACCACGGGAGCCTGAACTTATCCCATTGCCTGCCCTGGTGCCATAAAAGCCTGCACCTGCCCTCCCGAGGTAGACCCTGCCCTCTGCCCTTTCTTTGGGCAGTCCTTAATCAGATGTCCCGCTTTGCCATAGTGGAAACAACTAGTCTTCTTTTTCTTCCTACAATCTTTGCTTAGATGGCCTGGTGTCCCACAGTTAAAACATTTTTTCTTTCCCTTACCATTGATGCCTTTACCACCTTTCTTGTTTTGTTGTTGCTGTTGCGGCTTCTTTTGATCTCCTTTCTTCTCGGGTGCCTTATTAGCATTGGCGCCCTTCTCCTCTTCATGCACAAGCGCCATATCAACTAGTCTATCAAAGGCTACCCCCATAGGGATGTGGGTTATAGCTAACCCATGAAGCAGCTCGTTTAAACCCTTAACAAATCTCAGGGCCTTCTTTTCTGGTGTATTCACCAAGTCCAAGCTAAATCTTGCCAACTGGTTGAACTTGTTGACGTATTCTTTCACCGATAGATTCCCTTGCTTCAATGCCAAAAATCTTTCCATATATAAATTTTCTTTAGCCCATGAGAGAAACTTTGCCTCAAACCTTCGCCTAAAATCTGGCCATGTATCGACTGGACGTTCTCCATTAGTAACCTCCCAACAAAACGAGGCCTCATCCTTCATTAGCCAGGTAGCTAATTGGACCTTTCTTCCATCATCCACTTCAAATATTCCAAACAATTCTTCCACCTCCTTTAGCAAATTACGAGCTTCAATAAATGTCTCCGTCCCGTGAAAAGGTTTTCCACCCATTGCCCGAAAGTCCTTACATATTTTTGCGAAAGTATCGACACGAGGAGGAGGAGGGGGGAGGAGGAGGAGCATTTGCTGGACCTGCAGTGGTGGCCCTAGTCTCCAAATACCTCCTAAACCATCCTGGTATCGTTATCCCCTCGGGTATCTCAGGAATTCCAGACATGCTAAAACGAAAAAGGAAAGATTCAATACAAAAGCACAGAAGGAAAGATATATGGCTCTTGGAGTTATGCTTTCTAAAATAAGCTTTTCTCTTGAAAATACTTTCCTTAAAACATACTTTTGAAAGTACTTCTTTATAAAAAGTTGTTTTTGAAAAACAGTTTTTCAAAATTCATATCAGTTCTGGTAACCTTCAGCTCTGATACCACGTGTAACACCCCACGTCCATTAATGCCACTCACAAAGGGAAAGCATTAACTTTCATGGAGCATTTTAAGTGTGTATAGAACAGAAACTTAACAACAAGACAGACATAAACAGTACTAAAACTTTATTTCATTACAGTGGAAAATACATAAGTTTGATTACATCATCAAAACCAGAGTCAAAGTACATAATAACCATCTTGACCAACTCAAAGTACATAAATTGAAAGACATAACCCCAGTACAAAATAGGCATAAATAAGAGAGGCTGAAATTTACTTCAGCGATCCAAGCAACTTCTAAAAGCAAGCGATACAGCTGTCCAAAATCAAGCTCCACTGGTGCTAGTTCCAACCTGAGCACCTGGGGGGGGGGGGGAAGGAAGAAAAGAGAAAACAAAGGGGTCAGACATAAAGTCTAGCGAGTGCAATAACTTTAACAATATAGTTACCCAAAATAACTAGGCCAAGGCATAAGTTGGAAAATAAGGAAATGACTGTGAACAATTGAGTATGACAGAGCAAACAGGGAAACAAGATTGAACTAAGATAACGTTAAAGCGCACCTAAACTACTATAGATAATTACTATACTGCACCACCACTAGTCACCCTAAGGTTGATCCCGCCTACAAGGCTTAATAATGATAATGGTAGTTTTGTGCACCCCTAGTTGCCTTCATTGGTGTCGCCTGCCCCTATCTTCACTTGGTGTACCCACTACCCCCATGCGATCGGCTCCTTAACTCGTAGATACCCGTGTTGGCCCCACAGTGGGGTGTATTACTCCCCAAAGTGGCAACCCGATGTAACAACCCGAAAATCTGGGCCAGTTTAAAATTTTTATTTTAGCAATCTTAGCTAATCTTGATTATTTAAAATGAATTATTTTAAATAATATCGACGAGAAATTTATTTTGAATATAATTCGAACGTATATATTATATACGTCGTCGTTAGAATATATAATATTTATATATAATTATAAATAGAATTGAAAATGGCGCGGTAGTTCGATAATTCGATTTCAAACTTCAATTGAATGTACCGGGTGCAAAACAATCCGGATTTTAGTGAAACCAAAAATAATGGAATCTAATAGTGAATATCTTTCCAACGAATCCGAATAATCAAAATTTCATAGCGGGAATCAAAAGATATGTCCAGTTGAAAATTCTGAATAGTCGCTATGGAATTCAGGCCCTTAAAAATGGAAATTTTGCAAACGACCTCGGATTTCAACGAAACCACTTTTGTTGGGTCTGTGATGTTGAGTTATTGCTAGATTCAAAATTTCATAATTTTTCGAATCAATATGCGAGTGTGGCAAAGGAAAACGCGTTTGACCAGTTTCAGTTGATTTTAATCGACTGGAAAATGGCCATTTTTCTAACGGTCTCAGAATTCGACGAAACTAGTTTTGTTAGGACCGTATCGTCAATACGAAGCTAGAAAATATTTTTCTGGAATTTTTAAAGTTCGTATGCGACCCCGGTAATTTGAAATGTACGTTTAAAATTCAATATAGTGATTTAAATGTAAATTTAACGGAAACTAATCGAAACGATTAAATCAGCTTGCGATACATATCCCATTGTGTTCGGAATGGGGGTAAAACGCTATGGACGACAGGCGGTGGGCCTCGTTTCGAGGTCATATGTAAAAGTCAAAATTTTTGCAAATAAAATAAAATAATGAAATATAAACTTATCCTTACCCCTCTCTCCACACTCTCCCTTCCACGTCAGAACATAAAAAAAAAAGGGGGAGAACGCTGAAGCCCTAGGGGCGCCAGCCGCCGCCATCGCAGGTGGCCACCGCCGCCACCGCTTCGTCGCCCCTCCTCCTCTTCCTCCATCTCCCTCCACTCCTCCGATCCCTTCTCTCCCCTCTTCTCCAAGAAATCGACGCGCGCCCCAATCCACGCGACATCGCCACCACCCACCGACGTCGGCCCACCTTCACACTCCGGCCACCGCCCCATTTCCCCCCCCCCCCCCCTCCGTCGAGCTCTTTCCCCCCCTCCAGTTCGAAGACCTTCCACGCCCAAAACCAGCGAGCCAAGCCCATCCTCCATCGTGGAAAAAGGAGTTCGAATGCGTGCTTTTCCCTGGAGCGTGATTTCCAGAAGGAAGACGACCACAGTGAGCCTTTTTACTTCATTTTTTTTTAATTAGCATTGCGCTGTCTGTTTTATGCACTGGTATTCTTGGGGGGAAACCCGTTCCGTGTTATACGGCGTGGTCCCTTGATTTACCTAACTTTAAAATAAAGATTAACTGTTTTAGTTCTCACACCAGTCACATGACTGACCTGGAGTTTATTGTTTTAACCTAAACTCTGGGTGCCCCTATTTTGGCACGGGCAGCTAGTAGTTTTGGTTTTGCAGATTTATATTCACAGGATCCTGGTTTACAGCTGGAACGATATCCGGAAAGCTTTGTATCCGTATATCTCTTCTAGTTGTGTATTGTATTATTTTCCGCTGCTATGTATTTAAATGTAATTTAAATCTCTGATATTTCTGTGTAATATGCATTTATACTCTGTATATTCTTGTAATCTGATGCATTGTTGTAATATACAGTGAAATGTTCTTTTATATGCGTTCTGTTGTGGCTTGTTCTCGAACTATCTGACGCTTTCCTTTACGGGGAAGTTACGGGTTTTCACAGTTGGTATCAGAGCTTTGGTTTACAAAGCTCAGAGAACAAGACACATTAGAACCATACGAAAGAATTCATCAGAAATTGGATTAGTAATATCCAACGAGAATGACTCGTTAGAGATGGGATCAGTAGTATCCTAGAACGAGTGTGAAGAGTATATTTTTAAAAAATGAAAACAAATCTTGTTTTGAAATATAAATCAATTATTCGTATTTGGTTATTTATTTATATTGATGTGGACAATCCAGTATATATAGATTTTGCGTATACGTCTGATCCGCGTGTATTCGAAATTTTAATATACTGGATAGATATAGAATTACACTCTAGTCGCCCGGAGATGATTTTGATGATGGAGCTCCATCATTGGAATTTATGTTCGAGTGACGAAAGTGGGCTTTCTATATGTTTCCTATTGACTGGTGTGAGAACCAAAATTTGATAGGGCTTATTGTTGTGATTTGGCATCAAAAATCTGATTTTTGTATATGTATCAAAATTATGAATTTGAAACTCTAATTCACTAATTGATTGATGTTTGTGTTGTTTGATTAATTGTTTGATAATTTTGAACCATTATGCCTAATTTGATCAAATATTGAATTGTATTGAGAATTGGTCGCATTTGCTTGCATATACATATACTTACGTTGAACAGGTCATAGCAAGGAGGCTAGAGCCAGAGAATAAAATTTGTTTGCCCGACAAATAGGTACATGTTTACTACATAATTTACTGTTTTGTTTGGGTGATGATGATTTTATGAGCCTATTGGCTAGCCGCTTGGCTTTTTCTTTTTCTTTTTGAGATCTGAAGGACCGGGGAAGCTATTTAAAATTCCCCGATGCTCCCGGTGCAGGGGAGGTTATGGCGAAATTTTTCGAAAATTTAGGGTGTTAGCCAAATTTTTGAAATTTTGAAAATTCTCATAAACTAAAGAGTTGGAGAATAGAAGCCAGATCGAACGTAGAGTTGACTAATCAAACCACTTTCGACTTTGTTCCTTTTCGGGGACGAAAAGTTTTAAGTGGGGGAGATTGTAACAACCCGAAAATCTGGGCCAGTTTAAAATTTTTATTTTAGCAATCTTAGCTAATCTTGATTATTTAAAATGAATTATTTTAAATAATATCGACGAGAAATTTATTTTGAATATAATTCGAACGTATATATTATATACGTCGTCGTTAGAATATATAATATTTATATATAATTATAAATAGAATTGAAAATGGCGCGGTAGTTCGATAATTCGATTTCAAACTTCAATTGAATGTACCGGGTGCAAAACAATCCGGATTTTAGTGAAACCAAAAATAATGGAATCTAATAGTGAATATCTTTCCAACGAATCCGAATAATCAAAATTTCATAGCGGGAATCAAAAGATATGTCCAGTTGAAAATTCTGAATAGTCGCTATGGAATTCAGGCCCTTAAAAATGGAAATTTTGCAAACGACCTCGGATTTCAACGAAACCACTTTTGTTGGGTCCGTGATGTTGAGTTATTGCTAGATTCCAAATTTCATAATTTTTCGAATCAATATGTGAGCGTGGCAAAGGAAAACGCGTTTGACCAGTTTCAGTTGATTTTAATCGACTGGAAAATGGCCATTTTTCTAACGGTCTCAGAGTTCGACGAAACTAGTTTTGTTAGGACCGTATCGTCAATACGAAGCTAGAAAATATTTTTCTGGAATTTTTAAAGTTCGTATGCGACCCCGGTAATTTGAAATGTACGTTTAAAATTCAATATAGTGATTTAAATGTAAATTTAACGGAAACTAATCGAAACGATTAAATCAGCTTGCGATACATATCCCATTGTGTTCGGAATGGGGGTAAAACGCTATGGACGACAGGCGGTGGGCCTCGTTTCGAGGTCATATGTAAAAGTCAAAAATTTTGCAAATAAAATAAAATAATGAAATATAAACTTATCCTTACCCCTCTCTCCACACTCTCCCTTCCACGTCAGAACATAAAAAAAAAAGGGGGGGGAGAACGCTGAAGCCCTAGGGGCGCCAGCCGCCGCCATCGCAGGTGGCCACCGCGGCCACCGCTTCGTCGCCCCTCCTCCTCTTCCTCCATCTCCCTCCGCTCCTCCGATCCCTTCTCTCCCCTCTTCTCCAAGAAATCGACGCGCGCCCCAATCCACGCGACATCGCCACCACCCACCGACGTCGGCCCACCTTCACACTCCGGCCACCGCCCCTTCCCCCCCCCCCCCTCCGTCGAGCTCTTTCCCCCCTCCAGTTCGAAGACCTTCCACGCCCAAAACCAGCGAGCCAAGCCCATCCTCCATCGTGGAAAAAGGAGTTCGAATGCGTGCTTTTCCCTGGAGCGTGATTTCCAGAAGGAAGACGACCACAGTGAGCCTTTTTACTTCATTTTTTTATTTATTTTTAAAAACATTGAGATTGTTTTCAGTTTTAATTTATATTAAAACTGAAATTATAAAATCAGTTTTAAAAATGAATAATAGCCATTTATAAAATCAGTTTTAGAAAAATAGGAAAGATTAGTTTTTAATATACATGAAGTTGGTGTTTTTATATAAAAGCAGGGATTTTTATCTGAACAAAGTTATGATTTTTAATACATCATAAAGTTACGATTTTTAATATAAAGACAAGATTTTTACTAGTAGGAAGACAAGATTTATATATATATTTGCAAGATAAAAATATGATTTTTATGAGGGTAAGAATATAATTTTTACGCAAATAAAGATAGGATTTTTATATATTGAACTTCGAAATAAAAATATGATTTTTATATATTGAACTTCGAAATAAAAATATGATTTTTATATATTGAATAGCGAAGTAAAAATTCGATTTTTACATAGGTAGTGAAAGCGGGCGACGAAGGTAACAAAAAGGCGAGAACGAAGAAGATTTATATCAAAGAAGAGTCAAGATGATTGGATAGCTATCGGTGAGAATTTCTTACCTTTCAATTTATTTTTCTAGTTACATATATATACTAGGATGCAGACGGTGTTTAGTAGCACCCGACACCCGTCATCCACAGACCATGGATGGCTTGTTTGTTTAATTGTTTGGTTGAGTAGTTGGTTAGTTTATTGGGTTGGTATTGAATTGTTTGGTGAAATTGAATGGTTTGATTGATGTGTGAATGGCATGGGCCTTCACTAGACCGGGGATAAGGCGAGGCCTCGTCCCGTTTCTAGTATCGTGCCGTTATGCCGCCGAAATTTTCTAAAATGTGTTAGAAAAATAAAAATATCATTTTATTTAAAGAATGAACTTAATAGAAATTCATATGTTGGAATAAAATGTTTTATCATTAAAAATATAATTTTTAACGTGAATGTGAATAAATAAATATTCATTTACAAACCAGACGGTTCGTTTATGTACACCTATTTGAAGGACATTGATTGGGACGATAAATTTTACACATCGCCCAACTGCACGAATAAAATATTTGTTTGATTGTTTGAAACCCCACACGGGTGTTGGGATGAAACTTGAAGTTCACTCATCCTGATTGATTAAATATGTCGATCGATTGATTGACAAGCTGCTATAAGCGTTAAATGTCTATATTTGATGCTTATACAGTGTAGTGCACTTTGGTTGATGGTTGATTATTTTTCAATGCTATTATATACATGTGTTGTATGAAAATCCATATAATTAACATTATATGGTGATTGATTGGGCCTCATTCCAATTTAGAAAATAAAGAATATTATAAAATAAAAGTTCATGTGTTGACAGTACTCATCCATTGAGATTGGTCATGTGTTGAACGAAATATTTTGATAATAAAATTTACATCTTTATCAATATAAAATAACGGTTCATGTGTTGACAGTACTCATCCATTGAGATTGGTCATGTGTTGAACGAAATATTTTGATAATAAAATTTACATCTTTATCAATATAAAATAAAGGTTCATGTGTTGACAGTACTCATCCATTGAGATTGGTCATGTGTTGAACGAAATATTTTAGTAATAAAATTTACATCTTTATCAATATAAAATAAAGGTTCATGTGTTGACAGTACTCATCCATTGAGATTGGTCATGTGTTGAACGAAATATTTTGATAATAACAACTATTTTGAAAATAGAAATTTATGAAGCCGTGTTGATTAGATTGACGCCATTTTGATGTGAACGATATTTATATCGATTTTATTCATTTCGAAATGAAATGAATTGAAAACGATTTCGAAATGAAATGAATTGAAAACGATTTCGAAATGAAATGAATTGAGAACGATTTCGAAATGAAATGAATTGAAAACGATTTCGAAATGAAATGAATTGAAAACGATTTCGAAATGAAATGAATTGAAAACGATTTCGAAATGAAGTGAATTGAAAACGATTTCGAAAGGAAATGAATTGAAAACGATTTCGAAAGGAAATGAATTGAATTAGAAATCAATTTGAATTGAAATCAATTTGAAATGAATTTAAAATGAATTTAAATTGGAATATTCAATTTTGATTTGAAATTGAATATGAAGTTGAAACCGTTTTGAAAACGAATTTAAAACGATTTATAAAATTCATTTCGAAAGGAAATCGACGAAATATATATTATATATATTATATATATAATATAATGGCCTGAATAGCACGCGCCGCACCGCGGCAGTTCGTAAATTTCGACCATCTATTTCAAACGGACATTACGGGAGATCCGACCGTCGGATTCTCCTAAAACCGGAACCGTTGGGTTCGTATCGAAAAGAGCTTTCTAACGAATATTAGAAATTTGAAATCTAACGGTTGGATTTGGAGTTATGTCCAAATCAAATTCGAAAAAGGTCGCTGTAGGTGCAGTTCGATGGCCATTGATGGAAATTGACTGTACGGGCCTTGATAAAATTATTAAAAATAGTAATAATTTATGTAAAATCATAAGAAATGATTTAGAAAGAATTGGGATGAAAAACTCCATATTTGAAAAGATAAAAATAGATTTTTATCGAAATGAACTAGTTTTGAACTAGAAACATAATTCTATTTATTTTTAAATAAATAAATTTAATTTGAAAAGAGTTCTAAAAATAACCAAAATTTCCAATGATTGCATTGGAGTGGATTTGAATCGAAATTGTCTTCGGAATATTTCGATGTTGGAATTCGTGATTATACGGATGTTGTTATGGAAATTTGAAAGATATATATTTATATCGTTATTTCCAATACGACATTTGTTAATCGTAGAATTTGATATTGAATATAAGCCGATATATTTTCTATTCAGAATCTTATATTGAATATCAAATGTGATTTGGGTTTGTCGTGAATGGTGTCTTCACTAACTCTGTTCTTGAACCCAGTTGAGAAAAGATTAAATCTTTTTATTTAGATTTAATGAAGTGTACCAATTAAACAATATTTAATTGGAATAGAATTGATATTGATTTTTGGGTTTATCGTGGACAGTGTTTTAAATAACACTTGTTCTTTAACCCGATAATTAATGGAATGATATTTTGGGTTTACCGTGAACCGTGTTTTAAATGACACTGATTCTTTAACCCAGCTAACGATTAAAACTAAGTGGAGTTTTAATGAATCTTTAATTAGATTGAAATGATCGAAAATGGAGTATCACCAGTTTTTCTCCAGGCGATAGTTAAATCTTTAATTAGATTTGAACGTGAAATGGTAATTGAATTTACCGATAACACTGTGGTGTTAGATATGAAGGATTACCAGTTTTACTTCATGGGATAAATAGGTTGGGATTGGGAAATTAAAACAAATGATTACTTCGGTAAGTTTCGTTAATCCCGACTAGTTGAATCGAAATTCAAAAGAAGATTAGAGAATAAATTCAAGAAATTTATCTTGGATAAAATTAATGGGAACCTTTCCCTATGAATGCGAAATTTAGAAACTAACTGTCGGTTGGCCAAGCAGAATGGTTTTCTGGGTATTGATCTGATGTTGGTTTCGGCCTTCGGGGTTAATATTTGGGGAATTATTCTCTTGATTAATTTACGGTTAGTGACTAATGAATTGGAATGAGGCGTATGTTGTGTTTGTGTAACACTTACTTAAGATATACGCGAGTTATTCGGAAAGACCGGGTTTATCCCATTCTGAATAACTGATACGACGATAAGTCGAAGATGAAGACGATGGTCGAAGACCGGAGGTCTTCACGTCGTTTGGGTGGTTACTGATGATCTTGATTGGGCTGTACACCCAAGAAGATGGAAACAGTTAGTGATCGTCCAGACGTACTTGGAGATCGATGGATATGCGGGGTACTAGGTGCCTCCGGTTTCGTTCAGACCCAGAACGGACTTGTAAAAGGACTGTGTGTCTGACATTGGATTTTAGTCCGTGTGATTGATCTCTATTAAATATATATCTGTTTGGCGGCGGAGAATTTATTCTCTTGCTTAACGCCCTTCTCTGAGACGTACGAGCTCAGGGGTTATATATTGATGGATATCAAACGCATGGAGTGAATTGCCTGTGTGGCATGCCTAAGTGGCAATTGATCGAGGCTTCTGTTGAAAAGCAAAGTCTTGTGGTGATGATCAAAGCAAGGCCTTTGTGGCGTAGCTTTGTGTAACGTTTACCTCGCGTGTTTCACACCCGGTATGAACCAAAAACGGGAGAGGACCTCAGGGAGGGCATGCGTTTCCTTCTAGCTAAAAAGTGGCGTCAGTGGTTTTACACGCCCTGACGAGTTTGACTTATGTGGTTGTTGCTGTTGCGAGGCGCCTCGGATTGATCGGTCGTTCTCGAACCGATGGAGTCATTTAGTTGGCTCATTTACGCCCCAAAGGGCGGGGAAACGTAGTGTTCAGGCATTTTAATCCACATCGGTGGACCGGCCCTGTCGCTCCAAGGGTCACTCGAGCTCTGATCCTGAGACATGGGCTAGATTGTCTCGAATCGGTTGAGGACCATCTTTTGCCTCGGTTCATAGACGGAAATCCAATTTCCAAATACGTGACATTTGCGGTTTTATTTGTAGAGCCTAGTATGGCGACATAGTGGGATGGGGCGCTCATGCCGCCTATGATTGATACTTATGATTTGAAGTTGTTTTATACACTATGCACTTATATTAGTATCAAATGATTTGTTTTAAACGTATCAAGCATTCTTTGGCTGTTATAAGGGAAAACCCTATCCCCCGGCTTGCGTTGCATTGTGTGATAGGACCTGGGTCTTATAACAGCTTCATTTTTCTTTAATTAGCATTGCGCTGTCTGTTTTATGCACTGGTATTCTTGGGAGGAAACCCGTTCCGTGTTATACGGCATGGTCCCTTGATTTACCTAACTTTAAAATAAAGATTAACTGTTTTAGTTCTCACACCAGTCACATGACTGACCTGGAGTTTATTGTTTTAACCTAAACTCTGGGTGCCCCTATTTTGGCACGGGCAGCTAGTAGTTTTGGTTTTGCAGATTTATATTCACAGGATCCTGGTTTACAGCTGGAACGATATCCGGAAAGCTTTGTATCCGTATATCTCTTCTAGTTGTGTATTGTATTATTTTCCGCTGCTATGTATTTAAATGTAATTTAAATCTCTGATATTTCTGTGTAATATGCATTTATACTCTGTATATTCTTGTAATCTGATGCATTGTTGTAATATACAGTGAAATGTTCTTTTATATGCGTTCTGTTGTGGCTTGTTCTCGAACTATCCGACGCTTTCCTTTACGGGGAAGTTACGGGTTTTCACACCCGATACCACCAATAATGCACGGCTTATACCTACACGATGCAACAACTTCTTACCTACCAGCCCGGGTCCACACACGCATATGAACCGGTTGGACTTGCGTTGCCACCGCTAACCCGGTTTGGCCTCTTACAGTCAAGCCCAGTATGCCTGTCCCGCCATCAACTTGGGTCGAGCCCACAAAGATACGTATGGGTTACTGGTTGAAACGGGCCCCCATTACTTGACACAACCTATCCACCTAAGCTTGGTCCCCTCTAGTACATCCCACTTAACCCTCTTCTTATTCATGTTAACTTACATGTTTCAATTTTTGGTTAAGTGCTTCTAATCGTATTTCAAATGCCACTCAAGGCACACACTAGATTCCATATGCCACCCAAGGCATCCACTTAACGACCTCATATCCCAATACATGTTTATCTGGTTAAGTGTTTCTTAATTCATTAAGATCGTAACCTCATAAAGACCGCCCACATTAGACTGACATTTGTGGCAGCTGGATTTGTAGGGCGGGTACGGGAAGTCTTGCACCACAAACAAGCCTAACCTCGTGTCTTTACAATTGTTAAGTATTTAATTTATGCCTAAGACCTCCCACATTAGACTGGCATTTGTGGCAGCTGGATTTGCCGGGCGGATCCGGGCAGTCTTACACCACAAAAGAGCCTAACCTCGTGTCTTAGACGATTAATTACTCCTAATTAATCATTCCCCAATTTGAATTACTTTCCCTATTCAAATTATCAATCAATTCCAAATTTAACTATGGCCATAATTGACTCAATTATGTCCATCCATTTATGGTATGCAAAATCATACTAATTTTCATCACAAATTTATTTTATGCCATTTAAGGCATTTATGCCAATTCTTAATATTAAATCTTTTTAATATTATCCCATTACCCCACGTTGTACGTCCGTTTGTTTAACGTAAAGCATACGTTAGACTCGAATAGTCTAACTCATAGAATAAAGAGAAAACATCACAACATACATATAGATAAAACTAGATCTGAACATAGGGGTGAACTTGCATGTGTGAATGATGTTCTACATCTAAAACTTGCATAGGCCAAAGTTATAACTTGCATAAAACTACATATCTCATAGATCCAAATCTAAAGGTGTAAACTTGTTTAGATAATGGTCACAATTTGCATAAATCATGTATGTCATGGATCTACATCTAAAGGTGTAAACTTGCATAGGCAATAACCAGAAACTTGCATAACATGATTCATATTCATAACTCATATATTTATATAAACTTGCATATGTGATTTATGCAACATAACAATGGTGTAAACTTACGTCTAAACATGTAAACTAGCATGTAGAATTTAGCATATAACTCACACATGTCATAGCCTAACTTTAGATCTAAAATAGATGTCATGAAACATACAAGGTTATACATAATATTTACTAACTCGCATATGATCCACATCTAAATCAACGCCCAAACTTGCATACATACATATGATTTATCATATGAATCAACATAACCAAACTAGCATATGAACAACATGATGATTTGATTATACATAAGCCAGTCATAGAATTACAACATAGATGGTAGCATCATAACTTTACAATATATATGATAACATCACAACATAACATCATAGATTTTACAACATATATGATAACATCATAATGTTACAACATGATTATAACATGTGGTTAATAATTCACATCATATCCGTATAATCCACATCATAACTTAATCAGATTAAATTGCTAATTATTTTATTAAGGATATCGAACTCACAACTCAAAGAAGGTCTTGAGTTATGAATTCTAAGTTCTGAAGTTGTATTAGCTTTCCTTTGAAGTATATTTGTTGTTAGAGTTGAATAGAATTGAATTTGATTTGCTTTCTTCCTCTCTAATTGGTGGCGGCTATTCTGAGTTGCTAGGTGACGACATGGAGGCCATGAATCTAATTTTAATTTGACTTTAGGGTTTGAGTCTTTATGTCTTTTTATAGAGTTTAGGATTAGTTTAGGCCGTCCGATCAAACCAAAATTAATCCCAGCCAATCAGAGCAGATCAGAACCCCTAATGAGTCAGCACACAGTCATTAACATGTTACTAATCAAATCTGGCTGGGGGGGTAGGTCGACCCCCAAATCGACCCTATGGACGACCTGGTCAGGGTAGGTCGACCATATGGTCGACCTGGTCCTAGCGGGAATTTTCCGCCTAGCCCGTCTGACTCTGAAATTTGAATTTTCTGAAATCTGTTTTGAATTTTTTGAAATTTTTGATGGCCGTAACTTCTTCATACGAAGTCCAATTCACGCAAACTCGGACTCTATCTCAACCAGAATTCCGAGACAAACACAATGGCGTAGCCCGTTTCCCTTAATTCTCCCATCCGAGATTAGTTATTCTTTAATTTGTTACTATAGTGTTTAATATAAATACGGGGTGTTTCAATACACAAACACATACATTTTTGAACATAACATATTATAGAACCACAACATACACCTTCAGACATCCACAAGATAATCATAAAAACATCTACAAAATTCAATCATCCATAACCTTCACAACCGAACTACCAATAACATTGTCATAACCACAACATACACAACCAGACTACAAGTAACACTGTAATAGCCAAGTACAATAAACATTAAAATAAACAACTGAAATAACCAAGTTACCGAATAAATATTGTAGTGCTGCTATCATCAGAACACCTGAAATATTGTTGATCTACCTGTGAAACACCCCACCTCCGTTAATGTCACTCACAAAGGGAGTGCATTTACTTTAGTGAAGCGTTATAGGTAAGAGATGCAGATAAATTACAAGACAGACAAATAAAGAAGCGGAAAATAAAGTCATTTTATAAGCAACGTAGTTCAGTCAAGCTTTTACAACAATTGACTCAATCATACTTAAAAGTATTACATAAAACTTCTATCTTGATTCAAAAACTTCCATGTATATAAGAAGCATAAAACATAGCAAAGTAGCATAAGTCCCCAAATTAAAGAGCAATCACAGCCATAGCCAAAGATAAGAGGTTCCAAGCCATACATCACAGAATCTCCAATCTTGGAAAGAGAAACGGTCCAAACTAAGCTGAGTTATTCCCTCCCTGACTATCTGGGGTGGAACGGAAGAAAAGAAGACGAAAGAAAACAGGTCAGGCATAAGTCTGGTAAGTCAAGTGATTTTTCAGCATGTAAACAAGATAAAGGATCATGACATGAATAAACTGAAAATAGGACAATACCATAAAACAAGATAACTTAAGACAAGATAAGGCAAGGTAAACTGAATGCGCTTCTACTCTTTCTCTGCTTCGCTACTACCCTGTTATTCTGATTTCTATATCTCTGCACCGCCTGACTAGTGTCCCAACTAGTAATCTGTATAAAATGATAATATTACAACGTGATCCCAATCCCCGCAATTGTGGTAGCCTTCAGGTGTACATCTAGTATGAGGATCTTAACTAAATCAGCCTAATTGCCATAAAGATGTTAGATGTACCCTTACTACCCTATCGATCGACTCCCTACTTGTATTAATGTTCCATGTGTCTGTGTCAGTCGGCCCTCTCTTGCGTGTAGATACCCTATGCTAGTAACACCATAAGTTGTATCAATCCTTATGATAGCAACCCGACACGATTCAAAATGCACAGTGTATAACTACAGGTACCCAGTGCCTGCTTTTTCCCACTCCGGAGTACGTGCATGCCCGTAAACTGTCGGAACTTACACTGACGTACCCCCTGCCGCTATTTTGACCGCTTATAATCAACCCAGTAATCGTGCCTCACCCTGCCTAGTTCAGGGTACCTGATACATCTATGTTGGTTACTGGTGAAATGGGTCCCCGTTACTAGGATTTCTTACTGGTTAAGTTTATGGGCCTATATATACAAATATTACCCACCTACACGAGATATATTTAACCCTCCCACCGATTTAAGCATGTTTATTTAACGGTTAAGTTTATGGGCCTATATATACTCATATTACCACCTACACGAGATGTACTTAACCCTCCCACCGATTCAAGCATGTTTATTTAACGGTTAAGTTTACGGGCCTATATATACTAATATTAGCCACCTACACGAGATGTACTTAACCCTCTCACTGATCAAGTCAATATGTAATATTGGTTAAGCTTGCCTTAACCCTATCCGCTTCGTTCATGTAATATTGGTTAAGTGTTGCCCATTCATGTTAACTTAACCCACCCACACATCATGTAGTATTGGTTCAGTTTTTTCTATTAACTTAACCCCACTCATTCATCATGTTATATTGGTTAAGTGTTGCCCTCTTGTGTTACTTAACCTTATCATACATCATGTTATATATTGGTTAAGTGTTGCCTTCTCGTGTTACTTAACCCTACCATACATCATGTTATATCGGTTAAGTGTTGCCTTAGTTAACTTAACCCTACCATTTGTTTAATTAACATGTTGTACCGGTTAAGTGTTGCCTTAGTTAACTTAACCCTACCATTTGTTTAATTAACATGTTGTACTGGTTAAGTGTAGCCTTAGTTAATTTAACACTATCATTTGTTTAATTAACATGTTGTTTTGGTTAAGTGTTGCCTTAATTAACTTAACCCTACCATTCTTAGCACGTCTTTTTCATTAGCATTAGTTGATTTATTAATGCACCAACCTCTCACATTAGATCTGTGTTGTTGCAGTTACTGGATGTACTGGGCGGTTCCGGGTAGTTTTATACCACAACTCAATCTAACCTTGGGTTTTTCTTGGGCATAATGCACTAACCTCTCACATAAGATAGGTGTTTTTGCGATTACCGGATGTGTCGGGCGGTTTCAGGCAGTTTTACACCACAACCCAATCTAACCTCGGGTTAGGCATGTTCATCCTTTATTTAATTTACATATTCGTCAGTTATGCCAAGTTTATATGTAAATTCTCCACAAGTGTTGTCATGTCACATTTACTATTTAAATTATGTTCATAATTAGTGGTATACAAATTATACCATTTCATGTTATTAATCATTTACATGATTCTGAGTCAATTTATGCCATTAGCATGTAATTTAATGTTTTACCCCAATGTTTCCCCCCGTTATTCATTCGCATAATTTACATAAAACGTTAGGCTCGCAAATTAGCCAAACTCATAAACAAAAGGGAAAAGAAAGGAACATGTAGCATTCCAACAGCACAAAATAATATGAATCTAACTAAGCATGTGTAATACAATTTGTTCATGAACAATATAAACTTAATCAAGCATATCAATGTGAACTTGTACTTGTGTTAGATCCAATTAACATAGATCTTAAGCATATGAACAGGAATTTACATAGATCTTAAACATATGTATTAGCTTGGATCTAAACATGTAAGCATGTAGATCTAAACATATAAGCATATATGAACGTGACTTAGTTTATGTACATGTACATAACATAACATAACATAAAAGCAAGCATGTAGATCTAAACATATAAGCATATATGAACATGACTTAACTTATGAACATGTGCATAACATAACATAAAATCATCACCAAATTAATATACAATATGATAGGTCCAATTGTATAAATCACAATAGTCTCATAGGCATAGTTAATTTCAGATTTGTCACAAGGATAAACATGAATCAGAATCACAATTAGGCACAGTTCTAGATTCGATTTATTTCAAGTCATGACTTTTATATATTTAAATCTGAAATATAACTGAACTTACAGAAAAAGAACAGTTCTTGTATTCTGGAATCTGATTTCTGAATTTGTTAAGCTATTCCTTTGATGTAGACTACTGATCTTCTTCTAATTGATTTCTAGTTGAAGAAGATATTCTAGTTTTAAGAAGATGGAGGCTACGCTAGTTCAGAGAGAGATAGCATGACAGCTTCATAGAATGTGTTTATGTGTTTTAGATATAGGGTTTGAGTTGATTATATAGAAGTCTAGTATTAATTCTAGCCTTTAGATCAGTCTAGGAGTAATCAAAGCCATCCAAACTAAAGAGATGTGTCACTCGGCCAATCACAATACGACACATAAGCCTTAATACATCAGAATTCGTCACCGGGCCAATCAGAGAAGGTCACATCAGCTCAGAACTAGAGAAATCGCCACAGGAACTTAATCTCGGAAGGGGTCTACCCTCTTAAGGGGGGTTGACACCTATGTCTACACCCCTTAAGGGGGGTCGACACCTATGTCAAGAACCCGTTTACCTTAATTTCCACTTTTAAAATTAAGTATTCTTTAATTTAATAATTCTAAATATTTTAAATTACGGGGTGTTACATTCTCCCCTCCTTAAAGGATTTCGTCCTCAAAATCTCTAAGTCAAGAAGAATGTATATCCTACCATCCAACATCCATCTACTCAACCATTCAATCACAGGCATCCATTGTCCTTAAAAGGTATCTAGTGCTTTTCATGAACATATGCATAGTGTGTGTATATGTCCTTGTCTAATGCAAAATCAGGTAGTCTACTGATTCAGTTGACTTCCTTAATGGGGATTGTGTTAGTGCCATGAGTCCATCATGCATGCATTTATTCCTAATCGTATTTTATAACTTCTACATGAGTGCACAATCATTCATACAAATGCAACATCAATATGATAACACATTCAATATACATCCATTAAATTAAATGTGCACACAGATTCATCTGCAATTATGAAAGTGATTGAGCCGATCTAGTGCGTAATGTGTGTGTATATGCATCCACGAGCAACCACCAGCAAACACTTACATCCACTTGCATTCACCAAACATAACATGTATCAAACACATGTTTACATCCATTGGCTTCTACATAAGGCTCGAGGATAGGACCGAGAGGATATACTTAAAAGATAAATACTATCATGCAAATAAACTTTAAAGAAAAAGACGAATTAAGGATATACCCTCAAAAAGGTTATGATGCGCGTATCTAGTCTTTAGTCTTCGAAGTCACATCTTCTTGAGCTTCCCTCCATTGTGCTGTGGCTGTCTTAACTTCACGATTGCGTAGCTTCTTAAATTATGTTTCTCAAATATAAGTTGGGACTTATTTCACTGTCGCCTCTCGTTCCACCTCTTCTCCTTCTAGTATACTTGGCACTACAACTTCTGCTGTGTCATGCTAACATTCCCAGAACTATCTCTTGAAAATAAATAGATGCTAACCGTGTTACCAAGTGTATATACTAAGATGATTAGAGGTCTCACCTCTACTTAGCTTACCCATCATGTCACAAATCTGAGGGTCTTCATGTCACGTCGCTCCTATCCGATCCAAGAGCGTTGGCCGCTCTTCTAGCGATGCTAACTAACTTAACCGAAGGTTTTAAAATCAAAGGTTGATATGTATTCTGGACTTTTCCTTTCCACATAAAGAGGACTTGAATTCAACCTTTTTCTTCTTAAGGCATCCGCTACAACCTTACCCTTCCTTCTTACATCAAAATGATGCCTAGTCCCGTGCCGCATGCATCCGTGTATACCTTAAACCATTTTACTACCGTAAGGTAAAAGTCAAAACGGGGGTCGTTGTAAGAGCCCTCTTCGGTCGTTGGAAAGCGACATCACAGTCAAATCCCAAGCAAAAGTTAGATTCTTCTTCGTCAATCTAGTAAGTGGGGCCGATACCTTCACAAAGTCCTTAATTAACTTCCTATACCAGCCCGCTAATCCAAGAAAATTTCTTACTCCTATTGCATTCCTCGGGACCTTCTAACCTTGCACCGCAACTACTTTTGCGGGATCTACTGTTATCCCTTCCTTGGACATCACCTATCTTAGAAACCTTACTTTTTCTCTCCAAAAATGATATTTGGAGAACCTAGCCTTAAGATGATGCGCTTGGAGGGTATCCGAGATTTCTCTTAGATGCAAAGCATGTTCTTCCTCACTCTTAGAGTAAACCAAAATATCATCTATGCACAAGCGAAGTGAACCATCCGCCTTTGTAGGGAAAACAACTGGAGCACCCCATTTAGAAGTACTTCGGCTTATGAACCCTTTCTTAAGTAACTCTTTTACTTGTTTACTGAGCCCTTCCTTTCCCTTGGAGTCATGTGTCGTACAGGTAATGCAATTGGCTTTGCATTATCAACTAGATATATGTGGAAGTCTATTTCGCGTCTTAGGGGACAAACCCCTAACCTAATCAAAAACGTTTGCGTACTCATGGACTACTCTAACGGATCGCATATCGTCAATAGATGCAGCAAGTGATTCTAGGTAGCTAAGCCTAACTGATCCCTTAAGATCGCACGAAATCTCGAGGGTATTCCTGAGGCAAGTCTAAAGTTTGACTACCCTCCTTTCACAATTACTAACTAACCAATCCATGCCCAGAATCAACCCATAGCCCATGAAACCAAAAACATAAGCATTACACTTAAACTCAATACTTAATATACCTATTCTCAAATCCTTACAAACCAAAGATAAATGAGCCGAACTACCAATTGGGTTTGAGACGATAATGGGATCTTCTATTATACAAGTACTAAGGTGCAGAGACTCAACTATGGAAGCAGATATAAACGAATGTGAAGCACCAAAATCAAAAAGAGTACTAACAGGATGATCAAAAAGAAAAACTAAACTTTTTCAACAGAAGCTTTACTACCTCTCTCTCAGGTACGCTGGCGGTGAGAGCATGCACTTGCCCTCCGGAAAATCCTGTCCTTTGTTCTTGTCCTTGTCCTTAATTGTATGACCCGTTATACCATAATAAAGACACTTCCTCTTGTCTTAGGTTTAACTATTCTTCACTCCCTTCTTGTCCTGTGATTCTTCCACTTACAACTCTTTCTTTTTACCTCCTTTGTGAACCAAGTCCATATCCATGAGTTTCTCATCCTTGGGTTGTGCTCCTTACCCAAACTCCCTCATTCTTATCTTTACCATCCTTGTGTAACATGTTGACAAGCCTCTCGAAAGCTGCCTCCATCGCATGGAAAACCCTACAAAGCTTGAAAGAAAATTAGCTGCAGGTGAAACTACTGTAGCTATAGATGGAAGTTGGGCACTTCTTCGCCTTTTGACAGGTGTTGTAGTCTCATCAAGCCTACGGAACCATGCTGCAAGAAGGTTACCTCCCAGAAAGCCAGGAGCCCCGAAGACTCAGAAAAGAAGGAAACAAGGATTCAAACAGAGGATCAAAAGATAATTCATATGGCTTTGGGGAATATGCCTTTAAAACAAAACTTTTCTTTTGAAAATGCTTCTTTTAAAATCATTTTGAAAATAATTTTTCAAATATTTTATCTGATCCGGTAACCTTCCGCTCTAATACCAAATGAAACACCCCACCTCCGTTAATGCCACTCACAAAGGGAATGCATTAACTTTAGTGAAGTGTTATAGGTAAGAGATGCAGATAATTTATAAGACAGACAAATAAAGCAACTGAAAATAAAGTCATTTTGTAAGCAACGTAGTTTAGTCAAGCTTTTACAACAATTGACTCAATCATACTTAAAAGTATTACATAAAACTTCTGTCTTGATTCAAAAACTTTCAAGTATATAAGAAGCATAAAACATAGCAAAATATCATAAGTTCCCAAAATAAAGTGCAATCACAGCCATAGCCAAAGATAAGAGGTTCCAAGCCATACATCACATAATCTCCAATCTTGGAAAGAGAAACGGCCCAAACTAAGCTGAGTTATTCCCTCCCTGACTATCTGAGGGGGGAACGAATGAAAAGAAGACGAAAGAAAACATGTCAGACATAAGTCTGGTAAGTCCAATGATTTTTCAGCATGTAAACAAGATAAAGGATCATGACGGGAATAAACTGAAAATAGGACAATACCATAAAACAAGATAACTTAAGACAACATAAGGCAAGGTAAACTGAATGCGCTTCTACTCTTTCTCTGCTTCTCTACTACCCTGTTATTCTGATTTCTATATCTCTACACTGCCTAACTAGTGTCCCAACTAGTAATATATATAAATTGATAATATTACAACGTGATCCCAATCCCCGTAATTGTGGTAGCTTTCAGGTGTACATCTAGTATGAGGATCTTACCTCAATCAGCTTAATTGCCATGAAGATGTTAGATGTACCCTTACTACCCTATCGATCAGCTCCCTAATTGTATTAATGTTCCATGTATCTGTGTCAATCGGCCCTCTCTTGCGTGTAGATTCCCTGTGTTGGTCCCACCATAAGGTGTATCAATCCTTATGATAGCAACCCGACACAATTCAAGATGCATAGTGGTATAACTATTGGTACCCAGTGCCTTCTTTTTCCCACTCCGGAGTACGTGCACGCCCGTAAACCGTCGGAACCTACACTGACGTACCCTCTTCCGCTATTTTAACCACTTATAATCAGCCCAGTAATCATGCCCCACCCTGCCTAGTTCAGGGTACCATGATACATCTATGTGGGTTACTGCTAAAATAGGTCCCCGTTACTAGGGTTTCTTGCTGATTAAGTTTGTGGGCATATATATACAAATATTACCCACCTACACAAGATGTACTTAACACTCCCACCGATTCAAGCCTGTTTATTTAGCGGTTAAGTTTGTGGGCCTATATATACTAATATTACCCACCTACACGAGATGTACTTAACCCTCCCAATGATTCAAGCATGTTTATTTAACGGTTAAGTTTGTGGGCCTATATATACTAATATTAGCCACCTACACGAGATGTACTTAACCCTCCCATTGATCAAGTCAATACATATTATTGGTTAAGCTTGCCTTAACCCTATCTGCTTCGTTTGTGTAATATTGGTTAAGTGTTGTCCATTCATGTTAACTTAACTCACCCACACATCATGGTTTATTGTTTAAGTGTTTTCTATTAACTTAACCCCACTCGTTCATCATGTTATATTGGTTAAGTGTTGCCCTCTTGTGTTACTTAACCTTATCATACATCATGTTATATATTGGTTAAGTGTTGTCTTCTTGTGTTACTTAACCCTACCATACATCATGTTATATCGATTAAGTGTTGCCTTAGTTAACTTAACCCTACCATTTGTTTAATTAACATGTTGTACTGGTTAAGTGTTGCCTTAGTTAACTTAACCCTACCATTTGTTTAATTAACATGTTGTACTGGTAAGTGTTTCCTTAGTTAACTTAACCTTACCATTTAATTAACATGTTGTACTGGTTAAGTGTTGCCTTAGTTAACTTAACCCTACCATTCTTAGCATATCTTGTTCATCAGCATTAATTGATTTATTAATGCACCAATCTCTCACATTAGATCTGTGTTATTGCGGTTACTGGATGTGTCGGACGGTCCGGATAGTTTTACACCACAACTCAATCTAACATCGGGTTTTTCTTGGGCATGATGCACTAACCTCTCACATTAGATAGGTGTTGTTGCGGTTACTGGATGTGCCGGGCAGTTCCGGACAGTTTTACACCACAACTCAATCTAACCTTGGGTTAGGCATATTCATCCTTTATTTAATTTACATATTCGTCATTTACATCAAGTTTATATGTAAATTTTCCATAAGTGTTGTCATGTCACATTTACTATTTAAATTATGCTCATAATTAATGGTATACAAATTATACCATTTCATGCTATTAATCATTTACATGATTATGAGTTAATCTATGCCATTAGCATGTAATTTAATGTTTTACCCCAACGTTTCCCCCCGTTATTCGTTCGTATAATTTACATAGAATGTTAGGCACGCAAATTAGCCTAACTCATAAACAAAAGGGAAAAGAAAGGAACATGTAGCATTCCAATAACACAAAATAATATGAATCTAACTAAGCATTTGTAATACAAATTTTTCATGAACAATATAAACTTAATCAAGCGTATCAATGTGAACTTGTACTTGAGTTAGATCCAATTAACATAGATCTTAAGCATATGAACAGGAATTTACATAGATCTTAAACATATGTATTAACTTGGATCTAAACATGTAAGCATGTAGATCTAATCATATAAGCATATATGAACATGACTTAGTTTATGTACATGTACATAACATAACATAAAAGCAAGCATGTAGATCTAAACATATAAGCATATATGAACATGACTTAGCTTATGAACATGTATATAACATAACACAAAAGCATTACAAAATTAATATACAATATGATAGGTCCAATTGTATAAATCACAATAGTCTCATAGGCATAGTTAATTTCAGATTTGTCACAAGGATAAGCATGAATCAGAATCACAATTAGGCACAGTTCTAGATTCGATTTATTTCAAGTCATGACTTTTATATATTTAAATCTGAAATATAACTGAACTTACAGAAAAAAAACAGTTCTTGTATACTGGAATCTGATTTCTGAATTTGTTAAGCTATTCCTTTGATGTAGACTATTGATGTTCTTCTAATTGATTTCTAGTTGAAGAAGATATTCTAGTTTTAAGAAGATGGAGACTACGCTAGTTCAGAGAGAGACGACATGACGGCTTCATAGAATGTGTTTATGTGTTTTAGGTTTAGGGTTTGAGTTGATTATATAGAAGTCTAGGATTAATTCTAGCATTTAGATCAATCTACGAGTAATCAGAGCCATCCAAACCAAAGAGATGTGTCACTCAGCCAATCACAGTATGACAAATAAGCCTTAATACATCAGAATTCGTCACTGGGCCAATCAGAGAAGGCCACATCAGCTCAGAATTATAGAAATCGTCACAGGAACTGGATCTCGAAAGGGGTCTACCCCCTTAAAGGGGGTTGACACCTTTGTCTACACCCCTTAACGGGGGTCGACACCTATATCTACCCCCCTTAAGGGGGGTCGACACCATTTGAGCGGGATCTTTCCCGCTCACTCATCTTTGACTTATTTTGGTTCTGGAGATGATTTTGTGTATATATATACTTCCTTGCGCTTATACAAACTTCTACGGCTTATAACTTCTTCATACGTTGTCCGATTTACACAAACTTGGACCCTATCCCAAGCAGAATTCCGAGACGAATGCAATGGCGTAACCCTTTTCCCTTAATTCCCACTTTTAAAATTAAGTATGCTTTAATTTATTAATTTTAAATATTTAAAATTATGGGGTGTTACAACCAGTAAAACCAATAACAAAACATAACTTAAGAATAGAAATAGCAGGTTGATCCTTTTATGACATAAACCTTTCAAACACAAGCTCTGAGCGTAACACTACATAACATAAATCTTTCAGACACGCTCATTTTCCTGCACATCACTACATAACACAAACACCTGATTTTTTTTCTCAACCTCAATTTTATCCTAACCAATGTCCATTATGTACAATAATGATAACAAAATAATTTTGACTAAAAGAAACAAGTACATGTTCCAGAACTCTAAAGGCCTATAAGGCATTGCAGGTTGAACCTCGGTTCACCATTTTTTTAATCCTAGGAGATGCTTTATATTTGAACATGTCTGTGGTTTCTAAAATATAGAACATGTTCTAGAACTCAGAACTCTGAACCATGTAATGCATTATATAATAGACGCCTTATATTTGATTGGCATTTAACTTCTGAACCATGTAATTCTGCGACCAAGAACTTCAGAGATGACAATGCCTACCCTAGGCTGCCTCCTGGAGTATATTTCATATATGATTTCTCTCCAATTAAGGTGAATGCTTATTGGTACATTTGCATTAATACACATTATCTTGATAATATTTTAACCATGTACATAAAAGTTTGATCTATAATGCAAATTTTCTAAGATATCTCACCAAATTGGCTTCAAAAGCATTACTACACATTAAGTGGGAGTTTTGTCTGGTAATACTACCAAGTTTGATTTATAAGCAGAGTAAGACAACATACTTATTATCCAAAATAACCTAACTCAATTATTTTCAATCGATCTACCCGGTCAGGTCATGTGGTCCCGAGGGCAGTAACTCCTAAATGTAAATTAAAAAAATCTTAAAAAATACCTTTCATTTTGTGTCAATAATGATATTTTCCACTGGCTAAGCTACGGGAACGTCGAAGGCATCTTCCTTATACGTCAGAGCTGATGTTGGTCTCCATAGCTTTGTAGTTGGAACTGTCACAAGTTCAACCCAAACCTTTATAACATCCTTTCCCAATGGACGACAATGGACTATCGTTATCGGATCAGTTGATGCAATAGATCCTTTAACAAATTCTTTGTTCCAACCACATCTATCAACTTGCATTTGACATCTTTTTTCATGTTTGCAATCGGCTGAAAGAAAAAAAGATTATTATGCAGAGTGTTTATATATATATATATATGCGTTAATATATGCTTACACAGTGATCAATGTTGAAAATTAATACTTACATGTTTCGATTTATTCGTGAACACATATGAGGATTTCGAGGGAGAAGTCTCATGATTTTCACTATCATCATGACTCTTATATTTCTATTCTTTTTATCTCATATAAAATGACAATAAAAATATAATCTTTATTTCTATACTTTTATTCTAATTTACATTTTAAATGAAAATTTTCCTTTTCATTGTTTGATTACGTAGAAAATGTAATTTCCTATTCAATCCTTTATTTACATATAAAATATAAATTTCTATATAAAATGTAAATTCTCTTATTTCATTTGTTTACATTGAAAAATGTAAATTCCTTTATTCCCTTTGTGCTTTTATTCTTTTTATTCCCGACTAACACGTAAATAGAAATATAACTTTTTCTATGTTTAATTCTATGCTTCCATTTGCATCAAAATGCAAATGAAGAATGTAATTTCTTAACTTAGGCTTTTATTTGCATCTAAAATGCAAACAAAATGTAGCTCTACAACTCATGTTTCTAATTTTATATCTAAATTACAAATAGAAGTATAACCTTTTTAAAACTATGCTTTATTTTCATAAAGAAATGCAAATAAAAGTTTAACTTCCAATTTCAACATTTTATCAATATCAAAGAGTGCAAATAAAAGTGTAGCGTTTTATTTCAAAGTATATTTGCATCAAAGGATGCCTATAAAAGTATGGCTTTTTATTTCAATGATTATTTGCATCTAAGAATATAAATAAAAGAATAACTCTTTATTTCAATGATTATTTGCATTGAAGAATGCAAATAAAAGAATAACCCTTTTTATTTCAACGTTTAATGGCATCAAAGAATGACAAAAATATGTTGCTCTTTTTTTTTCTAAAAAGAAAATGACAAAAATTGTGTTCTTTTTAAATAAAGAAAATGAAAGCAAAAATATGTTTCTTTTTGTTCTAAAGAGAAAATGACATAATGTGTTCTTTTTTGAATAAAGAAAATTACATCAAAATGTAATTCTATATTTCAATTATCTAATGTGTCAAGATAGAATGTAAACACAATCTTTTACTTAAAATGGTATTACATAAAATGTTATTTTAAATGTCCTTTTTTTTTATACTGAACAAATTTCCAAATAAAAGGTTAAATCTTTTTATTTAAACAAAAGTATAAATAAAAACAAAATCTTTAATGCCTATTCTTTTTTTTATTGTAATGAATTTACAAAAAGATACTAAATTTCTTTGCAGCTCTTTTATTTACAAATGAAATGTAAATAAAAGTGATTTTACAAATTTTCCTTTTTATTTACACAAAGGATATAAATAAAAATATATAAAATAAGTTTGTCTTTTTTTTACACATAAAATGTAAATAAAAATATGTTCTCTAAATCCGCCTTTTTATTTACACATAAAATGTAAATAAAGATATATTTTCCAAATTTACCCTTGGATTAACACATTAAATTTAAATAAAAATATGGTTTTCAAATTTTGCTTTTTCTATTTTTACCTAAATGTAAATAAAACATGGTTTACAAAAAAATGTCTTTTTAATTACACATAATATGAAAATAAAAATATGATTTTTAATTCTGCCTTTTTATTTACCTATAGAATGCAAATACAATAAGTTTTCTAATTCTGACTTTTTAATTTGCAAATACAATGCAAAATAAAATATGATTTCTAACTCGTCCTTTTTTATTAACCAATATAATATTGATAAAAATGTATTTTAAATCTTATCCTTTTTATTAACAAGTAAAATGTTAATAAAAGTATATTTTTAATTTTGACCTTTTTTATTAGCAAATAAGATGTCAATAAAAATGTGTTTGTATTCTTGACCTTTTTATTTACAAATAAAATGTTAATAAAAATGTGTTTCCAAACTTGTTTCTTTTATTTATATATGGAGTGTAAATCAGAATACCTAAAAACAATTTTGCTTTTTTATTTACACATGGAATGTAAATAAAAATATAATAAACAATTTAAATGTCCGAAAATAAACACAATATATATAGTATTTTAATTTAACCTAATTTACAGAAAACGGTGATTTTTATCGGATTCATATAGATCTAGATCGTATGATAAAAGATCTAAACATTACAATGCAATACAATTCATCAGAACACAAGCAAAATCCATCACAGCACAGATTTGAATAAATAACATACATCTAATTATTTAACAACGACAGAACAATTAATTAAATAATTAAATTGTAAAAATCAGAGATTCTCACATTGGTTTGGCTAAAAATTCAAAGTGCTCCTTTTCATCTCTAGTCAGTTCCATGAGGTAGATCTCATTTTTCTGATTCCAACGGTTTTCTGAATTTCGAGTTCATACGAAGAAGTTATGGTCTTTATAAGTTGATTGAATAATTAGAATAATCAAATATTAATTAAAACCCTTAATTACTTTAGATCAAATCGTGGTCGCCCCTCCTTCTGCTTCTTCTTCGTTGCATCCTGTACATGCCAAAAACCATTGTCGACCTAGTACATCCCAAATCGCACCTCACTCCGGTCCTCCTGGCGAAAATCAGATACCATCATCTCGAAGCCCTTCGAGCAAGCCACCCACGCCAGGAACCTCGCCCAGCTCGCACGCCTCCTCCTCCTAAAAATCCGCACCAAACGTCGGCTCTTTGCACCCAAAATCCGGTTGCCACGCTCCACTAAATCCGATCAACCCCATACCGATTGAAAGATCTTTGAATAGCTACCTTGAAGGGGTTTCAGTGGTGGCCGTCCGGACTATTGTTGATTGTTCGGATTTGGTTTTCGCTTAGACCCAGAGCATAAGCTAGTAAATGGATGCGTGTCTGACATTGGATTTCATTCTATGTGAATTAAATTGATTTCTGTTAATGTATGTCTGTTTGGTGGTGGAGGATTTATTCTCTACTTAACACCCTGGTATATATTAATAGTGATTGATCGCATGGCGTGAATTGTCAATGTGACATGCCAAGATGCAATTGATCAAGGCTTTTGTTGAAAAGCAGGGCCTTGTGGGATGATCAAAGTATAGCCTATTACGGCATAGCTTTGTGTATATCGTGACTTCGCGAGCCTCACACCCCGGTATCAGTCTAAAACGGGAGAAGGGAACGCAGGGAGTGCACACGTTATCTTTCTAGCTAGAGTAATGTCAGGGACCTACCAGCGCTGACATTTTACTTATGTGGATGATGGATTATGAGGTACCTCGTGTTTTTATAGGTTGTTAGTGGCCATATTATAGGTCCAAAAGGACCGGGAAACGTGTGTTCAAGCATAACTAATTCACGACCCTTCGGAGTTGACCGACCCTGTAGCTATCCAAGGGTTGCCCATAGGTGTGATCCTGGGGCATTTGCTAGAGTGTCTCGAATTGGTAAGGAGCTCCTCCCTAGCCTTGACTCATGATGGAAACCAAATTTCCAATACGACCCCATGCGGTTTTGATTGTAGAACTAGTATGGCGACATAGTAGGATGGGGTACTATGCCGTCTATGATTAATACATTATGATTGAAAGTGTTTTTGAAATATATATATACCCATAGATATACACACTAATATTAAATCCGTTTTATCGTATCAAGCATTTTTGACCATTATAAGGTAAAATCCTCCGGTTTGCATTGCATTGTGTGATGGGACTTGGGTCTTATAATGGTTTCATTTTCCTAAAAAGCATTGCGTTTTTAACGAATTACATTATTTTATGCACTGGCAATCCAATGGAGTAAACCCGTTCCGCGTTAGCGGCGTGGTCCTGTGATTAGTCTTATTATTATATAAGTTAAGTTAAGATTTCTCATACCAGTCCCATGACTGACCTGTAGTTTGTTTCACTGGCAAACTCGAGTGCCCATATTTTCCACACGGGCAGTCGAGTAGCTTTTTGCAGACATATTTACAGGATCCTGGTTTACAGCTGAAGCGGTATTCAGAAAGCTCTGTATCCGTGTATTCCTTTCGGTTGTATATTTGTATTATTTTCCGCTGCTATTTAAATGTAATTTGAAACTCTGATATTATTGTATTCCTATTATGTAATAAGTATTCATACTCTGCTACATTCTTGTACTCTGATGTAATTGTTGTAATCAACAATAATATGTTCTTCAGTTTTGTGTTCAAATGCGTGTTGATCTCAAAGCAATCCAGCCTTTCCTTTACTGGGAAGTTTGGGTCGTTTCAAGAACGGACTTGTAAATGGATTGTGTGTCTGACATTGGATATCATTTTGTGTGATTGATGGATATCGGTTGCATGGAGCGATTTGCCTGTGTGGCATGCTAAGATGCAAGTGATGAAGGCTTCTATTGAAAAGCAAAGTCTTGTGGTTGATGATCAAAGCACCGCCTGTGTGGCATTGCTTTGTGTAACGTGAATTCGCGAGCCCCACACCCCGGTTGTGAACAAGAAACGGGAGAGGACATCAGGGAGGGCATGCGTTTCCTTCTAGCTAGAAGTGGCGTCAGTGATTTTACATGCCTTGACGAGTTTAACTTATGTGGTTGTTGCTGTTGCGAGGCGCCTCGGATATATCAGTGACTATGTGAAGCCGATTGAGTCATTCGTTGGCTCATTTACACCCCAAAGGGCAGGGAAACGCAGTGTTCAGGCATTTTAATCCCCATCGGTGGACCGGCCCAGACGATCTAAGGTTCACTCGAGCTCTGATCCTGAGACTCGGGCTAGACAGTCTCGAATCGGTAGAGGACTATCTTTTGCCTCGGTTCATAGATGGAAATCCAATTTCCAAATACGATATGAGCAGTTTTGATTGTAAACCTATATATGGCGACATAGTGGAATGGGACGCTCATGTCGCCTATGATTGATATTTATGATTGTATAAAAAATCAGAAACTAACTGGAAATGGGCTAAGATGGGTGGTTTCTTGGATATTAGTCTGATGTTGGTTTCGGCCTTTAGGGTTAATACTTAGGGAATCGTTCTCTTACTAATTTACGGTTGGAGTCTGATTAAGAATTAAAACATGAAATTTAGCGTATCAAGCATTCTTTGGCTATTATAAGGTAAAAACCCTATCCTACGGCTTGCGTTGCATTATTTGATGGGACCTGGGTCTTATAATAGCTTCATTGTTCTTTATTTAGCATTGCGCTGTTTGTTTTATGCACCGGTGTTCTTGGGAGGAAACCCGTTCCATGTTATACGGCGTAGTCCCTTGATTTACCTAACTTTAAATAAAGAATAATAACTGTTTTAGTTCTCACACCAGTCACATGACTGACCTGGAGTTTATTGTTTTAACCTAAACTCTGGATGCCCCTATTTTGACATGGGCAGCTAGTAGTTTTGCTTTTGCAGATTTATATTCACAGGAACTTGGTTTACGGCTGGAATGATATCCGAAAAGCTCTGTATCCTAGTATTACTTCTAGTTGTGTTTTGTATTATATTTTCCGCTGTTATGTAATTTATTGTAATCTCTGATATTCAGTAATTGTGTAATATTTACTCATACTCTGTATATTCTTGTATTTTAATGGAATTGTTGTAATAAGCAATGAAAGGTTTTTCTGTTTGAGTTCTGATTCATCTTGTCCTCAAAGTATTTCATTCTTTCTCTTCTCTTCGGAGACCGGGGAAGTCCGGGTCGCTTCATTTGGTATCAGAGCTTTGGTTTACAAAGCTCAGAGAACAAGACACATTAGAACCATACGAAAGAATTCATCAGAGATTGGATTTAATCCAATGGGAGTGACTCGTTAGAGGTGGGATCAGTAGTATCCTAGAACGAGTGTGAAGAGTATATCTTTAAAGTGAAAACAAATTTTGTTTCGAAATTTAAATCGTATTATACGTATTTGAATAATTTATTTTAAATTGATTTGGATAATCTGATATATAAAGTTTTTGCACATACACCTAGCTAGCGTGTATACGAAGTTTTAATATACTAGGTAGATATAGAATCACACTCTAATCGCCCGGAGACGATTCTGATGATAGTCTAGACATCATCAGAATTGGCATTCGAGTTTCGAAGGTGTGATATCTATATATTTCCAATAGACTGGTGTGAGAACCAAAACTACATAGGGCTTATTGTTGTGAATTGGCATTAAAAATATGATCTTTGGGCTATATATCAAAGTTATGAATTTGAAATGATAATCAACTAATTGATTGCTGATTGTGTTGTTTGATTAGTGGTTAATTAATTAAAATTTGAACCTTTAACCAAATTGAAACATATATTGAGTTGTATTGAAAATTAGTCGCATTCGCATGCATATACATGTACTTACATTGAACATGTCATAGCAAGGAGGCTAGTGAAGAGGAAAAAAATTGTTTGCCCGACAAATAGGTACATGTTTATTGCATTTATTGGGTTTTGGATGATTTTGTGAGCCGCTTCGCCTTTTCTTTTGGATTGAAGAAGGCCATGGGAGGCTATATGAAATATCCCGAAATCCCCGATGCAGGGGAGGTTATGGCAAAAAATTTCGAAAATTTAGGGTGTTAGCCAAATTTTTGATAAATTTGAAAAGTTCTTATAAAATGAAAAGTTGAAGAACTTAAGCCGTAATGAAAATAATGGAAGTTGAGTTGATTAGTTAAACAACTTTCATCTTCATTCCTTTTCGGGGACGAAAAGTTTTAAGTGGGGGAGATTGTAATAACCCGGAAATCCGAGCCAATTTAAAATTTTTATTTTGGCAATTTAAGCGAATTTTGAATACTTAAAATGAATTATTTTAAATAATAACGATGAGGAATTTATTTTGAATAGAATTCGAACGTATATATTCGTTTGAATCGACGATAGAATATAAATATTTATTTGTAAATATAAATGGAATTGAAAATTGCGCGGTAGTTCGATAATTCGATTTCAAATTTCAAACAAATGTACCGGGTTCAAAATAAACCGGATTTTAGTGAAACCAAAAATATTTGAATCTAATTGAGAATATCTTTCCAACGAATCTGGGAAATCGAAATTCATAGCGGGAATCAAAAGTTATGCCTAGATAAAAATTCAGAATAGTCGCTATGGAATTCAAGCCCTTTAAAATGGAAATTTTGCAAACGACCTTGGTTTTCGACAAAACCACTTTTGTTGGATCCGTGATGTCTAGTTATTGCTAGGTTTCAAAATTCGTAATTTTCTGAATCAATATGTGAGCGGGGCAAAGGAAAACGCGTTTGACCAGTTTTATTTGATTTTAATCGACTGGAAAAGGGCCATTTTTCAAATGGTCTCGGAATTCGACGAAATTAGTTTTGTTAGGACCGTATCGTCAATACGAAGCTAGAAAATATATTTAGAGTCCGTAAGTGGACCAGATAAATTGTAATGCGCATTCAAATTCAATATATAGAGTTATATGTTGATTTTGACGAAAGCTAAACGAAACGATTGAATCAGCTTACGATACATATCCCATTGTGTTCAGAACGGGGGTAATTAGCTATGGGCGACGTCGGTGGGTCTTATTTCGAGGTCGAATAAAAAGTCAACTTTTTATTGGAAATTAACTAATTAAAATAATGTATATTTTTATATAAACCCCCCTCTTCCTCCATTCCCTCCCCCAAATCGTTTTAACAGAAAGAAAAAAGAAAAAAAAAATATACAAATCGATCTCGCGTTGTGCATCCAGGCCGCCGCCGCCGGCCAGGGCACGCCGCCCCGACGTGGGTCATCGCCCTCCCCCTCGCGAGCCTCCAGCCTCGCGCAAATCCCCCTCCTCTAAATCGACAGCACGCAAGAACCCCCAAGCCCCATTCCTCCGCGGCATGTGGCCTGCCACCATGTAACGACCCAGATTTTTGAATAATTTATTTTAAATATTTAATATTGTTTTAAATATTTAGTTTATAATATAAATGATATTTTATATTGAATTATCAATTTAATATGGCCGTTTATATTTACATTCGAATTTAAATTTCAATATCAGATCATAGAGTTCAAAATAACGTTGTAACATTGGAACGATGGTCAGTACGTTAAAATAGCGGTTCATGGTTTAAATTAATGAACCCAAAATATCTGATTTTTGGATAGGATCAAAATCAAATCGATATCGGTTTAAATAAACTAAAAATCTCTTTATATCACATCGTATTAAAATGAATGTACTCCACGCACTGTAAACTCCTTCAGCTCCAAGTATTATCGTCTATAAAATCGTGACTAACCCCTCACTCCTATTTTTATTTCTTCCCGTCCCTCAGAAAATGAAATCAAAAATCATTATTCCCCTTCCGTTGAAATCAAAGCTCGAACGAAATCAAATGGCCACTGATTCCTCAAACCCGATTTCAACCAAAGTCGTGCCTTTCCATTTTGAAAAGCCCCAAAATCAAATCCGTTTAACTCGTATGGCCTTCTACTCCATTCACAGATCGTTCGAACTAGGTGTGATTCCCGTTTAGGGATTTGAAGTGACCTAGTGCTGGATCTAATCGGCGGCGTAAGGTGCGAGTTCGAACTGTTTGTGGGAAGTATCGATGTCAGTAGCAGGTCGCGATGTCACTGGTGTTGGGGTTTCGACATTGATAAAGTGTTCGAGTTCGGTAGTGATGATGGGTCACCGCGATGTCAGGGGAAGATGGAGCTTTGCTTCAGATCTGTATACTGCTGTTTGTGAGAGGATGTAGGTTAGGGGATGGAGTTGTCTCGACTTATACAGTCGAGGTGGAGTTCTGGTAGGGTGCGCACTACTGTAGTAGCAGGAGATGAAGACGTGATTTTCTGGAGGAGGTTGAAGTCGATAGTGTGAAGCAGTAAGGATTTCGAGCTGAACGAAATAAGGTAATTGGTAAATTTAGTTATTAATTTAATTTGTTACTAAAGTTCTAATTTAATTTAAATTTTGTGAACTAATCGTTAAGAAAGGAAGTAAGGTAACTGTTTATTTTTAATTACCGTATATGAATAATGTTAAGTTAACTTATTTAATCTAAGGCTAATGGTGTTTAAATTAAATCCAAAGTAGTTAAGGTATAGAATTTTATTTCGAAAAAAAATTCCGAATTCTGTTAATGTAACACCCCACGCCCGCTAGGGTCACTCACAAAGGGAATGCCATAGCATTGGTGGAGTATTTTAGTGAATATAGAACAGAAAAATTACAATAAGACAGATATAAATAGTACTTGAAATTTTAAAACATCATCTCATAACAGCGGAAATAAACATGTCTGGTTACATCATAAAACCACGGTAAAAGTCAAGTACAATATCCATCAAAATAAAGAAGTACATAATCCCACTCTCACATACAATAGCCAGAACAAAAGAAAAGATAATTGGATAACTGGAGCTTTACATCTACCCAAGCTCCTAAAGACTGGAACAGCAATCCGATCAAGCTCTACTACCGCTAGGATCCACCGTAGGACCTGAGGGTTTGGAAAAAGATAAAAACAACGGGGTCAGACATAAGCCTGAGTGAGTCCTATAACTTTAACAATACAATCATTAAAGTAACCAGAGAAGACATAAACTTGACCTACGGTAATATCTGGGGATGAATGGCTACACTAAGCAGCTTGGTAGACTTAGGATAAACTAAGATAACCGTCAGGACGCATCTACCCACCCAAGGATAATTACTAACTGCACCACACCAGTCATTCCTACTTAAAGGTTGATCCCTTCCAAGGACTTAGAAAATTTCCCCAGTAGTCTCGTGTACCCCTAGCCCACTACATAGGTGCCGTCTGCCCCTATCTCCACTAGGTGTACCCAGTATTCTTACCCAGTAGTTTCGTGTACCCCTACATAGGTGCCGTCTGCCCCTATCTTCCTTAGGTGTACCCACTACTCCCCAAGCGATCGGCTCCCTACCGTAGATACCCGTGCTGGTCCCACAGTGGGGTGTATCACTCCCCTAAAGTGGCTACCCAATACTAACGGTGCACGACTTTATATCTACACGATGCAACAACGGCTTATCTACCAACCCGGGCCCACACACGCAATATGAAACCCGTTGGACTTGCGTTGCCACCGCTAACCCGTTTTGGCCTCTTATAATCAAGCCCAATATGCATGTCCAGTCACTCGACATGGGTCGAGCCCACAAAGATACGTTTGGGATATTGGTTGAAATGGGCCCCCACAAGCTACCCACTTAAGCTTGTCAAATATCTAGTGTATCCCACTTAACCCTTTAATCATGTTTAATTACATGTTTCCACTTGGTTAAGTATTCTAATCGTATTTTCTATTGCCACCCAAGGCAACCCACTAGATTCCACATGCCACCCAAGGCACCCACAAAATTTCCTCATGCCACCCAAGGCACCCACTTAACCCCTCATGTCCCACTACATGCTACTATGGTTAAGTGTTTCTTAATTAATTAAGACCGTGATCTCCCATAAAGACCTCCCACATTAGACTGGCTGTTATGACCGCCTGGTTAAGCCGGTAGAATCCGGGCAGTCTTACGTCATAACAGAGTCTAACCTCGTGTCTTTACTTTAATCACGTATTTAATTTATGGCTAAGACCTCTCACATTGGGCTGACATTTGTAGCAACTGGTTAAGCCGGTCGGGTCCGGGCAGTTTTACACTACAAATGAGTCCAACCTCGTGTCTTAGTCGATTAATTACACCTAATTAATCACCCCCATATTAATTATCCCAAATTAATATCAATTTTTCCATAACATGGGTAGACCTAACTCAATAGGTAAATTCCCATGGGGTAGACCTAACTCAATAGGTAAATTCCCACTTATGGTAATTTATTTTTATGGTATGCTTAATCATACCCAATCATTCATTTATTAACATATTTACCAACCCCATCGTTCCCCACGTAAATCGTTCTCATTTCGTGACATAAATAAGGGGAAGATCATCACAAATATCATGGGTTTAGCATATAACTTTGTCATGGGTTAAGAGGATGTCAACTTGCATATATGAGCATATATTAACCCAACTACATATAACCCAAACTTGCATATTACCATACACATGATTTGCATAACATGTTGCATATGAGCTTGCATATCATCATACACATATCTTGCATAACATGTTGAACTTGCATATAGTCACTCTCATAACTTGCATAACATGTTAAACATGCATTTAAGCATACACATAACTTGCATAAGCATTCACATACTTGCATAAGCATCCACATACTTGCATAAGCATTTACATACTTGCATAACTTGCATATCATGTCATTTAAGCATATACATATCTTGCAAAAGCATTCATATACTCGCACAAGCATGCATAACTTGCATATCACATAAAACTTGCATTTAAACATATACATGACTTGCATAAGCATCCATACACTTGCATAAGCATGCATAACTTGCATATCACTTTCAACTTGCATTTAAACATATACTTAACTTGCATATCACTTTCAACTTGCATAACTCACTTTGCTAAACATGCATAATTCCACTTATTAAATATGCATAAATCCACTTGTTAAACATGCATATATCAACTTGTTAAACATGCATAAATCAACTTATTAAGCATGCATAAACCAACTTATCAAATATGCATAAACATAGAACAACATAGAGTAACATATCATTATACATGATTCAAACTCACTAATCCGCATTTAAGACCATAAGTCTCATTACACCAAATCTACTTACTTTAACAATTGATGTTAAAGTGATAGAAACTCACCAAACTCAAGATTAGCAACATTATGAAGTAGAATTAGTTGCTAACTATGAAGATAATGATGATTAGAGAATGATATGAGAGGGATTAGCTTGCAACTTTCTTCTTAGATTAGTGGAGGCTTCTCTTAGGATTTAATTTGGCGGCATGAGGCCATTATTTCTATTTTTGGTAAGGATTAAGGTAGGTTTAGGGTGTATTTATAGATTAAGAGAGTGTTTTAGGCCCTTAGATTAACCCTAGATTAATTTAGGACCCTTAGATTTAGGAAATCTCTAGAACCAGCCCTCCAAGCCAGCCTAGAACCCAACCTGGTGCACCCAGGTTCACTGAACGGTGCCACCCTGTCGACAGGCAAGTCGACAGGCATGTCGACACCCCTGTCGACAGGCCTGTCGACAGCCCTGTCGACATGGGTTGGGCGGGAAGCTTCCCGCCTGACCCCGCCTGGCCCATTCCAAATCTGAATATTTTAAATTTTTAAATCTTTTTTAGTTTTGAATTTTCTGCAAACTTCATCGGGCCATAACCGGGCCATACGGACTCCGATTTTCGAAAACTCGGACTCTATTTCGCGTATTTTTCCGAGACGAACGCAATAACGCAGCCCGTTACCCCCAATTCCCACGTCTGAGATTATTTATCCTATAATTAGCGAATTTTAGTATTAACTAAAATTCGGGGTGTTACATTCTCCCCTCCTTAAAGGATTTCGTCCCCGAAATCTCTAGGCTAAGGAGAATGCATATCCTACCATCCAAACAACCATCTACTCAAATCATCAACCGCAGGCATCCATTGTCCTTAAACAGTTTCTAATGATGTATGAGCATATGCAAAAAGTGTGTGTATATGTTCCCTATCTAATGTATGAACATATGCAAACCATGATAGTGCCATGCATCCATTATGTATGCGAGAGAACCCTATCGACACATACAATATCTACATGAGTGCACAATCATTCACCAAAATGCATCATCCATGTGATAACACAACCATTGTACATCCATAAATATATCTTCCTACACACAATCTTATGCAATATGCAATATGAAGTGACTGAGCCGATCTAGTGCCTAGAGTGTGTGTATATGCATCCACGAGCAACCACTAGCAAACACTTGCATCCACTTGCATCCATCAACCATAACATGTCTCAAACACATGTTTCAACCATAGGTTTACCCTATCTAAAGGTCAAAGGTACCAACGAGAGGACATACCAAAGATAAGATAAGTACTAGGCAAGTGATAAAGGAGAAAGTAAAGACATACCCTCAAAAAGAAATGGGTACAATGAACGCATCTTCGCTTCCGTCTCCCAAGTCGTGTTGCTCTCATCTTCTCCCCATTGCACTTTGACTAGCTGAACCTCTCGATTCCTCAATTTCCTAGTCTCTGACCCAAGGATACGAGTAGGAGCTCGTCGAATCGTCGCATCACGCTCAACCTCTACATCTCTAAGCAAGCTCGGCTCTACCACCTCTGCGGTCTCATGTAAGCACTTCCTCAGGTGTGATACATGGAATACATCATGAACACCACTAAGTCTGTCGGGCAACTCCACCCTATATGCCATCCGTCCAATCCTTTCCTTAATAGGAAACGGCCCAACAAACCTTGGTGCTAACTTCCCAACGGATCCGAAGCGAACAACATTTCTCAACGGAGATACCTTAACAAAAACCATGTCCCCAACCTCAAACTCAAGATCCGTCCTTCTCTTGTCCGCATAAGATTTTTGCCTATCCTGCGCTGCTTTCATCCTTCTTCGAATCAAGTCAATCTTCTCAGAAGTCTCCCTAACCATATCGGGCCCCAACAAGATCTTATCCGTAGATTCCCACCAACATGTAGGTGATCGACAAGGCCTTCCATAGAGAGCTTCGAAAGGAGCCATACCAATACTGGACTGAAAGTTGTTATTATATGCGAACTCCACCAATGGAAGATGCTCTTCCCATGTACCTCCAAAATCTAAGATACAAAGCCTCAAAAGGTCTTCTAGAACACGATTCACCCTCTCAGTCTGGCCGTCCGTCTGAGGATGATATGCGGTGCTCAGACACAATTGAGTCCCCACTGCTTCTTGCAAACTTCTCCAGAACTCGCTAGTGAAGATAGGATCTCGATCACTTACTATGCTAGAGGGTACCCCATGTAATCGAACTATCTCTCGAAGATATACTGAAGCTAGCCATGGAGCAGTCCTCTTGCTCTTCACAGGTATGAAATGGGCGCTCTTAGTAAGTCTGTCTACCACCACCCAAATTCCTGTATTACCCTTCCTCGACCTGGGTAACCCGTCAATAAAATCCATCGAGACGCTATCCCACTTCCATTGCGGAACCTCTAATGGGTGAAGCAACCCACCTGGTTTCCTTTGCTCCGCCTTCACTTGCTGGCACACCAAACATCGAGCGACATACTCGGCCACATCTTTCTTCATACCGGCCCAGAAGAAAACCCTCTTCATGTCTTGGTACATCTTGTCCCCACCGGGATGAATGGTCATCCTTGAACGGTGTGCGTCATCAAGAATAGCCTTCCTCAAACCCTCGTCTTGCGGTACGCAAAGTCTTCCGTTTCTACGCAAGCACCCCCTATCGTCTAGGGTGTACCTACTCAAATGGCTGGACGACTCCCCCCTCACGAGCTTCTCTACTAACTCAACCAACTGTGGGTCGCCCCTCTGTGCTTCTCCAATCCGCCCTAAAAGAGTAGGTCTAACTTCCAAAGAAGCTAGCAAACCGGGTACATAATCAACAGAAGGTCTGAAATCAAACATCGAGATAAATTCCAAGCTTTGTCGTTCCACGAACAATGGACTCAAGGACAACCTCTTCCTGCTCAAGGCGTCCGCCACCACGTTACCCTTGCCAGGTGTATACGCTATCTCGAAATCATAGGATGCTAAAAACTCCATCCACCTTTGCTGTCTTAAGTTTAAATCTTTCTGAGAGAATAAGTACTTCAATGATTTATGGTCAGTGAACAACTCGAATCTCTCACCCAAAAGATAATGGCGCCAAATCTTAAGCGCAAAAACAATAGCGGCCAGCTCTAGATCATGGGTAGGGTAATTTTTCTCATGTGCCCTCAACTGCCTTCCACCATAGGCTATTACCCTTCCCTCTTGCATTAAGACTGCGCCAAGCCCTGTCCCACAGGCATCGGTATAGACAACAAATGACTTGCTCCCATCTGGCAACACTAAAACTGGAGCGGTGGTTAAAGCTCTCTTTAACCGTCGGAACGCATCATCACAATCTACGTCCCATGTGAAAACAAGATTCTTCTTTGTTAAGCGGGTTAATGGGGCTGATATCTTCGCGAAGTCTTTAATGAACTTCATATAATAACCCGCCAACCCCAAGAAACTTCTTACTTCAGTAGCATTCTTCGGAACCTTCCAATCCTGAATTGATACTACCTTCGCGGGATCCACAGCTATCCCTTCCTTGGAGACCACGTGCCCCAAGAATCGTACTTCCTTCCTCCAGAAGTGACATTTAGAGAATTTAGCCTTAAGGTTATGTGCTCGAAGAGTCTTCAACACTTCCCCAAGATGTAGGGCATGCTCTTCTTCACTCTTAGAAAATACTAAGATGTCATCCACAAAGACCACCACGAATTTATTAAGGAACTCCCTGAACACCCTACTCATCAAATCAACAAAGTATGCAGGGGCGTTCGTCAACCCAAATGGCATCACCAGCCACTCATAAAAACCATCCGGAGTCCTAAAGGCAGTCTTGTCTATGCTATCCTCAGCCACCCTCAACTGATGAAACCCCATGGCTAAGTCCAACTGAGAAAATACTGAAGCGCCAACCAACTGATCGAAAAGATCATCAATCCTCGGCAATGGGTGTCTATTCTTCTTTGTGAGCTTGTTGAGTTCTCTATAGTCTACACAAAGTCTGAGGGACCCATCTGCCTTCGTAGCAAATACTACTGGAGCACCCCACTCCGATATGCTCCGTCTTATGAACCCCTTCTCAAGCAACTCCCCTACTTGCTTATGGAGTTCCCTCCTCTCGCGAGGAGCCATGTGGCGCACTGGTAAAGATACCGGTTTAGCATTATCCACCAAATATATTCGGAAGTCAATCTCCCGCTTCGGAGGTAAGCCCTTCACCTCCTCAAACACATCCGGATATTCCCGGACCACTCTAACAGATTGCAAACTCTCGACCGAAGCGTCAAGCGATTCAAGATAACTTAGCATAACAGAGTCCCTGGGATTACAAGAAATCTCGAGAGTGTTACCCAAGCGGGTCATCAGCCTAACAACTCTCCTTTCGCAATCAAGAACGGCACCATTACTGGATAACCAGTCCATGCCCAAAATCAACCCATAGCCCGTGAAGCCCAATACAAAAGCATCACATCTAAACTCAATGCTAAGTATAGAAATCTTCAAACCCAAACATATCATGGACAAATAAGTGGAGCCCCCAATTGGGTTTGAAACAACCAAGGGATCATCTACCAGACTGGTGTCTAAGTGCAGTAACTCAACTAATGATGATGAGATAAACGAATGCGATGCGCCTGAATCAAACAATGTACGGACAGGATGGTCAAATAGAAAAACCAGACTTTCAACGGAAATAGTTCTACCTCTCTCCTGAATCGGTGGAACCGCGAGAGCCTGTACTTGACCCCTAGCCTGACTCGGTGCCATAAGAGCTTGCACCTGTCCTCCTGAGATAGATCCCGTCCTTTGCCCCTTCTTAGGGCAATCCTTCACTAAGTGCCCTGCTTCGCCACAGTGGAAGCAGCCAGTCTTCTTCTTCTTGCGACAATCCTTGCTTAGGTGGCCAGGTGTCCCACAATTGAAACACTTCTTCTTCTTGCCCTTGCCACCGTTGCCTTTCCCACCTTTGCTTTGCTGTTGTTGAGGTCTCTTTTGATCTCCCTTCTTCTTGGGTGCCTTATTAGCATTAGGACCCTTCTCTTCCTCATACATGAGTGCCATGTCAACTAGCTTCTCAAAGGTGGCCCCCATAGGGATATGAGTCATAGCCAACCCATGCATACGTTCATTCAAGCCTTTCACGAACCTCAAAGCCTTCTTCTACGGTGTATTCACCATATCTAGGCCAAACCTTGCCAATTGATTAAACTTGTTAACATATTCCTTCACCGAAAGATTTCCTTGCTTCAGAGTCAAGAATCTTTCCATATACAAGTTTTCCTCCGCCCTTGAGAGAAACTTTGCCACAAATCTTTGCCTAAAATCCGCCCAAGAGTCAACGGGGCGTTCTCCATTAGTAACCTCCCACCAGAATGAGGCCTCTCCCTTCATTAACCAAGCAGCCAACTTGACTTTCTTCCCTTCTTCCATCTCAAAGATATCTATCAACTCTTCCACCTCTTTAAGCCAATCTCTAGCCTCCACAAAGGTTTCAGATCCTTGAAAAGGTTTCCCTCCCATAGCTCTAAATTCCTTGCAAGTCTTAGCAAAAGTATCCATGCGAGGAGGAGGGGGAGGAGGAAGATCGGGTGCTACGGTTGGTGGAGGAACATTTGCTGGACCCGTAGTGGTGGCCCTAGCCTCCATCAATCTCCTATACCATACTGGTACCGTCACACCCTCCGGAAGATTAAGATTCTCGGCCATGCTGAAACGAAAAAGGAAAGGTTCAAAACGGAGAATTCGAAGGATATAGATATGGCTATTGGGGATTATGCTTTTCTTTCAAAAACTTTTCTCTTAAAAGACATGTTTTTGAAAATATCTTTTCCAAAAATGTTTTAGAAAAATAGTTTTCTAAAAAATTTTATCTGTTCCGGTAACCTTTGCTCTGATACCACGTGTAACACCCCACGCCCGCTAGGGTCACTCACAAAGGGAATGCCATAGCATCGGTGGAGTATTTTAGTGAATATAGAACAGAAAAATTACAATAAGACAGATATAAATAGTACTTGAAATTTTAAAACATCATCTCATAACAGCGGAAATAAACATGTCTGGTTACATCATAAAACCACGGTAAAAGTCAAGTACAATATCCATCAAAATAAAGAAGTACATAATCCCACTCTCACATACAATAGCCAGAACAAAAGAAAAGATAATTGGATAACTGGAGCTTTACATCTACCCAAGCTCCTAAAGACTGGAACAGCAATCCGATCAAGCTCTACTACCGCTAGGATCCACCGTAGGACCTGAGGGTTTGGAAAAAGATAAAAACAACGGGGTCAGACATAAGCCTGAGTGAGTCCTATAACTTTAACAATACAATCATTAAAGTAACCAGAGAAGACATAAACTTGACCTACGGTAATATCTGGGGATGAATGGCTACACTAAGCAGCTTGGTAGACTTAGGATAAACTAAGATAACCGTCAGGACGCATCTACCCACCCAAGGATAATTACTAACTGCACCACACCAGTCATTCCTACTTAAAGGTTGATCCCTTCCAAGGACATAGAAAATTTCCCCAGTAGTCTCGTGTACCCCTAGCCCACTACATAGGTGCCGTCTGCCCCTATCTCCACTAGGTGTACCCAGTATTCTTACCCAGTAGTTTCGTGTACCCCTACATAGGTGCCGTCTGCCCCTATCTTCCTTAGGTGTACCCACTACTCCCCAAGCGATCGGCTCCCTACCGTAGATACCCGTGCTGGTCCCACAGTGGGGTGTATCACTCCCCTAAAGTGGCTACCCAATACTAACGGTGCACGGCTTTATATCTACACGATGCAACAACGGCTTATCTACCAGCCCGGGCCCACACACGCATATGAAACCCGTTGGACTTGCGTTGCCACCGCTAACCCGTTTTGGCCTCTTATAATCAAGCCCAATATGCGTGTCCCGTCACTCGACATGGGTCGAGCCCACAAAGATACGTTTGGGATATTGGTTGAAATGGGCCCCCACAAGCTACCCACTTAAGCTTATCAAATATCTAGTGTATCCCACTTAACCCTTTAATCATGTTTAATTACATGTTTCCACTTGGTTAAGTATTCTAATCGTATTTTCTATTGCCACCCAAGGCAACCCACTAGATTCCACATGCCACCCAAGGCACCCACAATATTTCCTCATGCCACCCAAGACACCCACTTAACCCCTCATGTCCCACTACATGCTACTATGGTTAAGTGTTTCTTAATTAATTAAGACCGTGATCTCCCATAAAGACCTCCTACATTAGACTGGCTGTTATGACCGCCTGGTTAAGCCGGTAGAATCCGGGCAGTCTTACGTCATAACAGAGTCTAACCTCGTGTCTTTACTTTAATCACGTATTTAATTTATGGCTAAGACCTCTCACATTGGGCTGACATTTGTAGCAACTGGTTAAGCCGGTCGGGTCCGGGCAGTTTTACACTACAAATGAGTCCAACCTCGTGTCTTAGTCGATTAATTACACCTAATTAATCACCCCCATATTAATTATCCCTAATTAATATCAAGTTTTCCATAACATGGGTAGACCTAACTCAATAGGTAAATTCCCATGGGGTAGACCTAACTCAATAGGTAAATTCCCACTTATGGTAATTTATTTTTATGGTATGCTTAATCATACCCAATCATTCATTTATTAACATATTTACCAACCCCATCGTTCCCCACGTAAATCGTTCTCATTTAGTGACATAAATAAGGGGAAGATCATCACAAATATCATGGGTTTAGCATATAACTTTGTCATGGGTTAAGAGGATGTCAACTTGCATATATGAGCATATATTAACCCAACTACATATAACCCAAACTTGCATATTACCATACACATGATTTGCATAACATGTTGCATATGAGCTTGCATATCATCATACACATATCTTGCATAACATGTTGAACTTGCATATAGTCACTCTCATAACTTGCATAACATGTTAAACATGCATTTAAGCATACACATAACTTGCATAAGCATTCACATACTTGCATAAGCATCCACATACTTGCATAAGCATTTACATACTTGCATAACTTGCATATCATGTCATTTAAGCATATACATATCTTGCAAAAGCATTCATATACTCGCACAAGCATGCATAACTTGCATATCACATAAAACTTGCATTTAAACATATACATGACTTGCATAAGCATCCATACACTTGCATAAGCATGCATAACTTGCATATCACTTTCAACTTGCATTTAAACATATACTTAACTTGCATATCACTTTCAACTTGCATAACTCACTTTGTTAAACATGCATAATTCCACTTATTAAATATGCATAAATCCACTTGTTAAACATGCATATATCAACTTGTTAAACATGCATAAATCAACTTATTAAGCATGCATAAACCAACTTATCAAATATGCATAAACATAGAACAACATAGAGTAACATATCATTATACATGATTCAAACTCACTAATCCGCATTTAAGACCATAAGTCTCATTACACCCAATCTACTTACTTTAACAATTGATGTTAAAGTGATAGAAACTCACCAAACTCAAGATTAGCAACCTTATGAAGTAGAATTAGTTGCTAACTATGAAGATAATGATGATTAGAGAATGATATGAGAGGGATTAGCTTGCAACTTTCTTCTTAGATTAGTGGAGGCTTCTCTTAGGATTTAATTTGGCGGAATGAGGCCATTATTTCTATTTTTGGTAAGGATTAAGGTAGGTTTAGGGTGTATTTATAGATTAAGAGAGTGTTTTAGGCCCTTAGATTAACCCTAGATTAATTTAGGACCCTTAGATTTAGGAAATCTCTAGAACCAGCCCTCCAAGCCAGCCTAGAACCCAACCTGGTGCACCCAGGTTCACTGAACGGTGCCACCCTGTCGACAGGCAAGTCGACAGGCATGTTGACACCCCTGTCGACAGGCCTGTCGACAGCCCTGTCGACATGGGTTGGGCGGGAAGCTTCCCGCCTGACCCCGCCTGGCCCGTTCCAAATCTGAATATTTTAAAATTTTAAATCTGTTTTAGTTTTGAATTTTCTGCAAACTTCATCGGGCCATAACCGGGCCATACGGACTCCGATTTTCGAAAACTCGGACTCTATTTCGCGTATTTTTCCGAGACGAACGCAATAACGCAGCCCGTTACCCCCAATTCCCACGTCTGAGATTATTTATCCTATAATTAGCGAATTTTAGTATTAACTAAAATTCGGGGTGTTACAGTTAAGATGGAAGAAAATGACTCTAATTGTTACCTAGAATTTGAAAACTGAAAAGGGAGATTTATTTACTATCTTATTTTAAAGAGTATAAATTAGACAAGTGGAAAATTTAGGCTTGAAACCGTTAGATGTTCAAAACCAGGAAAATAGGAAAAATAAAATATTAGTAAGTTTTTAACATGAAACCTTGTTATGGAAATTCATTAGCTTATTTATAGAACACGGATTTTTCTTAGGCAAATATAAATCAAATGGAATCATCCGTGTGAAGTTCGAAGACTCGAAAATCAATGAGAAGGAATTGAAATTGGTACAAGTGCAGATTTTAAATCACGGTGAGTAAATCTCACTCACCTTTTATTTATAATTATTTTTACTTCGTAAAAATAATTGTCGTTGCTTGTTTGGATTTTTCTGCTTGTTTTATATATATTAGTTATTTAAGGCTATTATATATATATTGGGTTGATTGATTGGTTGGATTCCCGTAGTCTCATTAGCGGATGCCCGCGGTACCATAGCGGATGATTATCCTATACGCCCCACGCTATGATTAGTGGATGACCTTCTATACCGCGATGTCCTGCCACGAAGCAGGATGGGTATTATTTCTGTTGACTAACATCTGTGGATGCAGGGAAAACAGGTTGGAGGAATCCGACTGGATTCCTCAAAAATATATTATCTGTTTGTTTGTTTGTTTGTTTGCTTGATTTCACATACATTAATATATAAAGTGTTAAAAATCAAATGATTGAAAATTGGGTGATTTGATTGTTTTAAATATCACTGGGCCAAATGTTAATTTACTAAAATATCATGAGAAGGATATTTAAGGTTTAAAAAGGAAATTCTATTTGAGATTCAAGTAGAATTTAAAAATATAGAATTTCAAAATGGAATTTTGAAATAGAATTTCGAAATGGGATTTTGAAATGGAATTTCAAAATAGAACTTGAAATAGAATTTTTAAGTAGAAATTCAAATAGAATTTAATTATTAGAAAGGAGTTGGAATATTTGAAATACAAAAGAAATTTCAAATAGGATTTGAAAATGGAATTTTTAAATATATTATTCAAATAAAATTTGAGTATAACATTTGAATATAGAATTTGAATAAAAGAAAATTAAATACGGACTTTGAATGTAGAATTCAAAGAGAGTTAGATATAGACTTTGAATATAGAATTCAAAGGAATTGAAATAGAATTTGAATTCAAAGGAATTCAAATGGATTTGAATAAAGAAAAGTCAAATAGAGATTTGAACGAAGTTTAACTATAGAATTTGAAAAGAAAATTCAAATAGAATTTGAAAGGAAAATTCAAATAGAATTTGAATATAGAAATTCAAATATAGAATTTGAATCGGAGTTTGAATATTTGAAATTCAAATAAAATAAATATAGAATTTGAATTTGAAGAGAATTGAATAGGGAATTGAATGTAGAATTCAAAAAGGAATTCAAATGGAATTTAAATTATAGGATTTGAATATAGCATTCAAATGGAATTTTAAACTATGGGATTTAACTATATAATTCAAATGGAATTTGAAATATGGAATTTGAAATATGGAATTTGAAATATGGAATTTGAAATATGGAATTTGAATAGAGGATTCAAATAGAAGTGAAATTGGAATTTGAATATGGAATTCAAATAAAAGTGAAAATGGAGTTTGAATCAAGAAAATTCAAATAGAGTTAAAATGGAGTTGAATTTATATAAACGAAGTTTTAAAACGTTTATATTTATGAATATAATTAAAACGAACTCACCGCAGCGCTGCAGTTCGTAAATTGTCGTTTCGAACTTCAATTGAATATACAGGAATCAATTGAAGTCGAAATTCTTTGAAACAAGAAACATCAGGACCAATTTGATAATAGTTTTCAAATGGAAGAGAAAAATCTGGATTTCGTCAAATAGATTTTGAGTTATGTCAAAATCAAATTTTTAAAAGTGCAGCGCCAGAAACCATTAAAACCATAATGGATTTTACATAATAAATATAGGGATTTTTAAGCAAATAAAAATCCGAATTTCCATTTAAAAATCTAGACTTGAGTTAGAAAATAAATGTGAACTCAAGTGAAGTAAAGAAGATGATTTTGAAACAATAATCATATTTTTGATTATTGAATAGAATTAACTAAGTCAAAGAAGAATTAGTTAATCGAGTGGTGAATTGAAGTCAAACTTTGAAAAGTGAATTTGGGATTGTAAATATATATTCGAAATCGAATATAGAACTTAAATTGAAATTTGAATTCAATTGATTGATAAGTAAGTGGAAATATATTTGAAACGTGTTATATTCAAATATACAAGCGAGATAGGCAGAGAGTTAGTTAAAGAGTTACTTTAACGAATTGAGTCAAACGAGTGTATGAAGTTGAAATAAATTGGACAGGTATAGACATACAGGAGACAGGTATGAGATAAAGTATATGAAGATTTTAATTCATGTGCCCAACAAAAAGGTACATGTTTAAATTCACATATGAGGTTTTATGCGCCGTATCGGCTAGCCGCTTGGCTTTTTCTTTTTCTTTTTGAGATAAGAAGGACCGGGAAAGCTATTTGAAATTTCCCGATGCTCCCGATACAGGGGAGGTTATGGAGAATTTTTCCGGGAATTTAAGGAGTTAGAATATTTTTAAGAAATTTGACAATTATAAATCTATATATCGATATATATAGAATTCGATAAGGAAACGAAATCAAAAATAGAATATTGAAAACAAAAAGGGAAATCTATAAATTAGAAATAGAAAGCGAACTTTAGACATGTTTTAAAAATGAACAATTGGATTGTATAGTGTGTTTATTCGAGGTAAGTGGTTTTGCCGTTTTGAAGTTGAGGATGTTTTCAGTTAAGGTCTGAGAGGTAATTTTACCCCAACTTGATTGATTTCATTTTTAACGGATAAATAGCAAGATCCAGTCTCGAAGAGAAGTGTTTGAAAAAGAGTTAGTTGAATAAAATATTTTGGGTTGTTGTAACGATGTTTTACACAACATTCATTTTAAACCCAGGTGATGGAATTTTGGAAATATAACAAGTAAATATTTCATGAGTATAATTAAAATAGTCGGGATAGAGATAAGTGATTGGAATTGTTTCCAATTGCAAATAGAGATATTTTCTAATATATAGAAAATAAAAGGAGTTGATATTGGGAAATGCTTCCCAAATAGCGTAAAGGGCCAATATGGTTATTGAAAATATTTGGGTAACAAATATTGATAAGGAAATGGAGAAGAGATTTAATTAATGAAATATTAATTAAAGAGCCCAGTGATTTGTTTGATATGTTGGATGAACACTTGTTTTTATTCGATAGTTAAATCACAGACTATCGAAGTTTTTGACCATCGTTGTCAATATGGAGAGACCGGTTGGATTATTATCCGAAGAACCACTCCGTATCGGCATAAGCGTTGCGAACCAAGTATGCTGAATATATTGAAGACGGAGTAAAGTGCAAGGGCTTTTCTATTAAATAGAAATAGTGCCTTCGGTTTCGTTCAATCCCAGAACGAACGTAAATGGACGAATGTCTGACAGAGTATTTCCAATGATCAAATGGGTTGGTCTGTATAAATATATATGGTTGCAACGGATTTATCCCTTAGCATAACATCCAGAATATTTTTCCAAACTCAACTAGTGATTAACGGATCTGACAATGTGGCATTCAAAGTGATTGTGCTATCAATGAATGGTAAGTATTCGTAGCCTCGGGCTTCAACAACCGGGAAAGGACAAAAATCGGGCAGGCAGCATGGCAATGTGGGTCGCACCCATTAGGATGTATAATCACCTATCTAGAGGTTCATTTAATTTCTTATTCTATTCGATGCTGTCCCAGTCGGGAGGCGGTTGTTGATCCCAACCGTTGGTGATATACATTCGATACACTCAAGCGAAATGAGTGGTCGGTCATGTGTGGGCCGGGTTACAAGATGTTCTTGTTGAACCCAGTGTATTCCTCTCTAGAGATACACTAGCGAAAGGTGGTTCCATACCTTGTCATGTTGGAAATCCAATCTCCAATAGCGCCATGCGGTTTTTGATTTTATACTATATATGTGGAGCGTGAGATGCAAGCGTTCTGCTATTTGGTTATTTACTTGATGTAGACATTATTATAATATCACTAGATTTTCGTATCAAAGTGTTTTGGGTTATAGTAAGGTAAAAACCGTCCGTGTTTATGTGTGGGCTGGTCTTACTATTATCTTTTCTTTTGAAAGGATTTTTAAAGTTAAACAAGTGGTTGGAGTTTACTCACACCAGTCCCATGACTGACCCAGAGTTTATTTTGTTTTGTTTTCCCTAAACTCTTGGGTGCCCAAATTTGTACGGGCAGTCAAGTAGTCGGGATTTCACACATTCATTTGGAGGAGCTGGAAGCAGGAGGCTTCACCGGTTAGCTATAGGCTATCATATATTCCGCTGTGGACCTTGTTTGTATCTGGAAACAGGTGTTTATAACTGTTCCAGAAATGACTGTTGTGCTCTGATGATGGTATGTATATAAAGTTACTGATTTGTATTTCAAAAGTTATGTTATATAATATATTTTATTCGTTCCGCTGTGAGATTCGTGTTTACTTTGATTATGCTCAGTTGTGTTCTTCTTCTTCTTCTATTCTATTAGTTCTATCTTTTCTATCTCACCCTCTAATTTCTTCTATTAATGATACGGTATTTTCGATGTCTGAACAGTCGACGCTGGGTTTTGTGTCGATTTTCGGAGTCGAAAATCCCGTGGTCGTTACAGTGGTATCAGAGCTTAGGTTGAGCGAATACCTAGGCTTTGGTGGGATGTGCTCATTAGAGATAGGGTCAGTAGTACCCTAGAATGAGTTGAGCGTATATATACGAGAGAGCGTATTTGTAAATTGATATAAAAATTGTTTTATATTGTGTTGACTAGTCTGTTGAGTGGTTTATGAATTCTGATCGAATAGTGGGACGCCACAAAGTCGATAGGAATTTCTAAGCACCTGAACAGAAGATTGAACACGATATTGTTTTAAAGTGGGTGAATGAAATAATTTTACCCAAATTTCTATTTTGATAGAAAAAGGAATAATTATCTAGAACTATTATATTATATGGATGAGTTGGTTGTTAATATTATAATCAAATTAGATTATAAAATTAAAATGGTTATATAGAACCAAATAAAATTTGTATATGAATGAAATATACAATTGAGACAAATTAAAAACTGGATTCAAACCATAAATTGGGATTTTAAATCCTGGGAAGTTTGGAAATATTTTTGAAGTATATTAAAAGGATATAACTTTGTTTTAAAAGACCATTTGGAAAAAAAAAATCATTTTAGATGGATTTTGAAATAATAAAGCACTGAACTCACTTCAGTGGCTGGGAAATAATTCTGATGATGATTGCAACATCATCAGTGTTCATTTTCGAGTTTCTAAGTGATGGATTGCTACCTTAGAAAAGTTCTTGGTCGAAATTTGTTTTGAAAGAGAATAAGTGGTTTGAAAATTCAAATGTTTTGAATTTGAAATGGGAATAAATAAATATGTATATATTTATGTGATTTCAAAAGAATTTGAAATGAAAACCCTGGAATTTGGATTCTAGAATTAAATTTTTACTTAAGCAAGTTAAATAGTTCAAGGTGAATAAATTTACTAGAATCAATTTGAATGTGAATGAATGGAAACCAAATGTTTTGGTAGAACTTTTAGAAATGTGAAGAGTTGAGTCCAACATAAATAAGTGGTTTTTGAAAAATAATGGGTTTGTAGCACTTTTCCTACCTTAGCAATTTCGAGGACGAAATTATTTTAAGGGGGGAAGAATGTAACGACCCAGATTTTTGAATAATTTATTTTAAATATTTAATATTGTTTTAAATATTTAGTTGATAATATAAATGATATTTTATATTGAATTATCAATTTAATATGGCCGTTTATATTTACATTCGAATTTAAATTTCAATATCAGATCATAGAGTTCAAAATAACGTTGTAACATTGGAACGATGGTCAGTACGTTAAAATAGCGGTTCATGGTTTAAATTAATGAACCCAAAATATCTGATTTTTGGATAGGATCAAAATCAAATCGATATCGGTTTAAATAAACTAAAAATCTCTTTATATCACATCGTATTAAAATGAATGTACTCCACGCACTGTAAACTCCTTCAGCTCCAAGTATTATCGTCTATAAAATCGTGACTAACCCCTCACTCCTATTTTTATTTCTTCCCGTCCCTCAGAAAATGAAATCAAAAATCATTATTCCCCTTCCGTTGAAATCAAAGCTCGAACGAAATCAAATGGCCACTGATTCCTCAAACCCGATTTCAACCAAAGTCGTGCCTTTCCATTTCGAAAAGCCCCAAAATCAAATCCGTTTAACTCGTATGGCCTTCTACTCCATTCACAGATCGTTCGAACTAGGTGTGATTCCCGTTTAGGGATTTGAAGTGACCTAGTGCTAGATCTAATCGGCGGCGTAAGGTGCGAGTTCGAACTGTTTGTGGGAAGTATCGATGTCAGTAGCAGGTCGCGATGTCACTGGCGTTGGGGTTTCGACATTGATAAAGTGTTCGAGTTCGGTAGTGATGATGGGTCACCGCGATGTCAAGGGAAGATAGAGCTTTGCTTCAGATCTGTATACTGCTGTTTGTGAGAGGATGTAGGTTAGGGGATGGAGTTGTCTCGACTTATACAGTCGAGGTGGAGTTCTGGTAGGGTGCGCACTACTGTAGCAGCAGGAGATGAAGACGTGATTTTCTGGAGGAGGTTGAAGTCGATAGTGTGAAGCAGTAAGGATTTCGAGCTGAACGAAATAAGGTAATTGGTAAATTTAGTTATTAATTTAATTTGTTACTAAAGTTCTAATTTGTTTTAAATTTTGTGAACTAATCGTTAAGAAAGGAAGTAAGGTAACTGTTTATTTTTAATTAGTGTATATGAATAATGTTAAGTTAACTTATTTAATCTAAGGCTAATGGTGTTTAAATTAAATCCAAAGTAGTTAAGGTATAGAATTTTATTTCGAAAAAAAATTCCGAATTCTGTTAAGATGGAAGAAAATGACTTTAATTGTTACCTAGAATTTGAAAACTGAAAAGGGAGATTTATTTACTATCTTATTTTAAAGAGTATAAATTAGACAAGTGGAAAATTTAGGCTTGAAACCGTTAGATGTTCAAAACCAGGAAAATAGGAAAAATAAAATATTAGTAAGTTTTTAACATGAAACCTTGTTATGGAAATTCATTAGCTTATTTATAGAACACGGATTTTTCTTAGGCAAATATAAATCAAATGGAATCATCCGTGTGAAGTTCGAAGACTCGAAAATCAATGAGAAGGAATTGAAATTGGTACAAGTGTAGATTTTAAATCACGGTGAGTAAATCTCACTCACCTTTTATTTATAATTATTTTTACTTCGTAAAAATAATTGTCGTTGCTTGTTTGGATTTTTCTGCTTGTTTTATATATATTAGTTATTTAAGGCTATTATATATATATATTGGGTTGATTGATTGGTTGGATTCCCGCAGCCTCATTAGCGGATGCCCGCGGTACCATAGCGGATGATTACCCTATACGCCCCACGCTATGATTAGTGGATGACCTTCTATACCGCGATGTCCTGCCACGAAGCAGGATGGGTATTATTTCTGTTGACTAACATCTGTGGATGCAGGGAAAACAGGTTGGAGGAATCCGACTGGATTCCTCAAAAATATATTATCTGTTTGTTTGTTTGTTTGCTTGATTTCACATACATTAATATATAAAGTGTTAAAAATCAAATGATTGAAAATTGGGTGATTTGATTGTTTTAAATATCACTGGGCCAAATGTTAATTTACTAAAATATCATGAGAAGGATATTTAAGGTTTAAAAAGGAAATTCTATTTGAGATTCAAGTAGAATTTAAAAATATAGAATTTCAAAATGGAATTTTGAAATAGAATTTCGAAATGGGATTTTGAAATGGAATTTCAAAATAGAACTTGAAATAGAATTTTTAAGTAGAAATTCAAATAGAATTTAATTATTAGAAAGGAGTTGGAATATTTGAAATACAAAAGAAATTTCAAATAGGATTTGAAAATGGAATTTTTAAATATATTATTCAAATAAAATTTGAGTATAACATTTGAATATAGAATTTGAATAAAAGAAAATTAAATACGGACTTTGAATGTAGAATTCAAAGAGAGTTAGATATAGACTTTGAATATAGAATTCAAAGGAATTGAAATAGAATTTGAATTCAAAGGAATTCAAATGGATTTGAATAAAGAAAAGTCAAATAGAGATTTGAACGAAGTTTAACTATAGAATTTGAAAAGAAAATTCAAATAGAATTTGAAAGGAAAATTCAAATAGAATTTGAATATAGAAATTCAAATATAGAATTTGAATCGGAGTTTGAATATTTGAAATTCAAATAAAATAAATATAGAATTTGAATTAGAAGAGAATTGAATAGGGAATTGAATGTAGAATTCAAAAAGGAATTCAAATGGAATTTAAATTATAGGATTTGAATATAGCATTCAAATGGAATTTTAAACTATGGGATTTAACTATATAATTCAAATGGAATTTGAAATATGGAATTTGAAATATGGAATTTGAATAGAGGATTCAAATAGAAGTGAAATTGGAATTTGAATATGGAATTCAAATAAAAGTGAAAATGGAGTTTGAATCAAGAAAATTCAAATAGAGTTAAAATGGAGTTGAATTTATATAAACGAAGTTTTAAAACGTTTATATTTATGAATATAATTAAAACGAACTCGCCGCAGCGCTGCAGTTCGTAAATTGTCGTTTCGAACTTCAATTGAATATACAGGAATCAATTGAAGTCGAAATTCTTTGAAACAAGAAACGTCAGGACCAATTTGATAATAGTTTTCAAATGGAAGAGAAAAATCTGGATTTCGTCAAATAGATTTTGAGTTATGTCAAAATCAAATTTTTAAAAGTGCAGCGCCAGAAACCATTAAAACCATAATGGATTTTACATAATAAATATAGGGATTTTTAAGCAAATAAAAATCCGAATTTCCATTTAAAAATCTAGACTTGAGTTAGAAAATAAATGTGAACTCAAGTGAAGTAAAGAAGATGATTTTGAAACAATAATCATATTTTTGATTATTGAATAGAATTAACTAAGTCAAAGAAGAATTAGTTAATCGAGTGGTGAATTGAAGTCGAACTTTGAAAAGTGAATTTGGGATTGTAAATATATATTCGAAATTGAATATAGAACTTAAATTGAAATTTGAATTCAATTGATTGATAAGTAAGTGAAAATATATTTGAAACGTGTTATATTCAAATATACAAGCGAGATAGGCAGAGAGTTAGTTAAAGAGTTACTTTAACGAATTGAGTCAAACGAGTGTATGAAGTTGGAATAAATTGGACAGGTATAGACATACAGGAGACAGGTATGAGATAAAGTATATGAAGATTTTAATTCATGTGCCCAACAAAAAGGTACATGTTTAAATTCACATATGAGGTTTTATGCGCCGTATCGGCTAGCCGCTTGGCTTTTTCTTTTTCTTTTTGAGATAAGAAGGACCGGGAAAGCTATTTGAAATTTCCCGATGCTCCCGATACAGGGGAGGTTATGGCGAATTTTTCCGGGAATTTAAGGAGTTAGAATATTTTTAAGAAATTTGACAATTAGAAATCTATATATCGATATATATAGAATTCGATAAGGAAACGAAATCAAAAATAGAATATTGATAACAAAAAGGGAAATCTATAAATTAGAAATAGAAAGCGAACTTTAGACATGTTTTAAAAATGAACAATTGGATTGTATAGTGTGTTTATTCGAGGTAAGTGGTTTTGCCGTTTTGAAGTTGAGGATGTTTTCAGTTAAGGTCTGAGAGGTAATTTTACCCCAACTTGATTGATTTCATTTTTAACGGATAAATAGCAAGATCCAGTCTCGAAGAGAAGTGTTTGAAAAAGAGTTAGTTGAATAAAATATTTTGGGTTGTTGTAACGATGTTTTACACAACATTCATTTTAAACCCAGGTGATGGAATTTTGGAAATATAACAAGTAAATATTTCATGAGTATAATTAAAATAGTCGGGATAGAGATAAGTGATTGGAATTGTTTCCAATTGCAAATAGAGATATTTTCTAATATATAGAAAATAAAAGGAGTTGATATTGGGAAATGCTTCCCAAATAGCGTAAAGGGCCAATATGGTTATTGAAAATATTTGGGTAACAAATATTGATAAGGAAATGGAGAAGAGATTTAATTAATGAAATATTAATTAAAGAGCCCAGTGATTTGTTTGATATGTTGGATGAACACTTGTTTTTATTCGATAGTTAAATCACAGACTATCGAAGTTTTTGACCTTCGTTGTCAATATGGAGAGACCGGTTGGATTATTATCCGAAGAACCACTCCGTATCGGCATAAGCGTTGCGAACCAAGTATGCTGAATATATTGAAGACGGAGTAAAGTGCAAGGGCTTTTCTATTAAATAGAAATAGTGCCTTCGGTTTCGTTCAATCCCAGAAGGAACGTAAATGGACGAATGTCTGACAGAGTATTTCCAATGATCAAATGGGTTGGTCTGTATAAATATATATGGTTGCAACGGATTTATCCCTTAGCATAACATCCAGAATATTTGTCCAAACTCAACTAGTGATTAACGGATCTGACAATGTGGCATTCAAAGTGATTGTGCTATCAATGAATGGTAAGTATTCGTAGCCTCAGGCCTCAACAACCGGGAAAGGACAAAAATCGGGCAGGCAGCATGGCTATGTGGGTCGCACCCATTAGGATGTATAATCACCTATCTAGAGGTTCATTTAATTTCTTATTCTATTCGATGCTGTCCCAGTCGGGAGGCGGTTGCTGATCCCAACCGTTGGTGATATACATTCGATACACTCAAGCGAAATGAGTGGTCGGTCATGTGTGGGCCGGGTTACAAGATGTTCTTGTTGAACCTAGTGTATTCCTCTCTAGAGATACACTAGCGGAAGGTGGTTCCATACCTTGTCATGTTGGAAATCCAATCTCCAATAGCGCCATGCGGTTTTTGATTTTATACTATATATGTGGAGCGTGAGATGCAAGCGTTCTGCTATTTGGTTATTTACTTGATGTAGACATTATTATAATATCACTAGATTTTCGTATCAAAGTGTTTTGGGTTATAGTAAGGTAAAAACCGTCCGTGTTTATGTGTGGGCTGGTCTTACTATTATCTTTTCTTTTGAAAGGATTTTTAAAGTTAAACAAGTGGTTGGAGTTTACTCACACCAGTCCCATGACTGACCCAGAGTTTATTTTGTTTTGTTTTCCCTAAACTCTTGGGTGCCCAAATTTGTACGGGCAGTCAAGTAGTCGGGATTTCACAGATTCATTTGGAGGAGCTGGAAGCAGGAGGCTTCACCGGTTAGCTATAGGCTATCATATATTCCGCTGTGGACCTTGTTTGTATCTGGAAACAGGTGTTTATAACTGTTCCAGAAATGACTGTTGTGCTCTGATGATGGTATGTATATAAAGTTACTGATTTGTATTTCAAAAGTTATGTTATATAATATATTTTATTCGTTCCGCTGTGAGATTCGTGTTTACTTTGATTATGCTCAGTTGTGTTCTTCTTCTTCTATTCTATTAGTTCTATCTTTTCTATCTCACCCTCTAATTTCTTCTATTAATGATACGGTATTTTCGATGTTTGAACAGTCGACGCTGGGTTTTGTGTCGATTTTCGGAGTCGAAAATCCCGTGGTCGTTACAGTGGTATCAGAGCTTAGGTTGAGCGAATACCTAGGCTTTGGTGGGATGTGCTCATTAGAGATAGGGTCAGTAGTACCCTAGAATGAGTTGAGCGTATATATACGAGACAGCGTATTTGTAAATTGATATAAAAATTGTGTAAAATCATAAAAAATGATTTGGGAGGAAATGGGATGAAAAAACTCCATATTTGAAAAGATAAAAGTAGATTTTTATCGAAATGAACTAGTTTTGAACTAGAATAATAATTTATTTATTTTTAAAATAAATAAATTGGATTTGAAATGGTTTTGATAATAACCAGAATTTCCAATAATTGAATTGGAATGGATTTGAATCGAAATCGTCTTTGGAATATTTCGATGTTGGATTTCGGGATTATACAGATATTGTTATGGAAATTTGAATATATATTTATATCGTTATTTCCAATACGATATTTGTTGGTCGTAGAATTTGATATTGAATATAAGCCGATATATTTTCTATTCAGAGCCTTGTATTTAATATCAAATGGGATTTGGGTTGTCGTGAATGGTGTCTTCATTAACACTGTTCTTAACCCCAGTTGAGAAAAAGATTAAATCTTTTTATTTAGATTTAATGAAGTGTACCAATTAAATAATATTTAATTGGAATTGAATTGGTATTGATTTTTGGGTTTATCGTGAACAGTGTTTTAAATAACACTTGTTCTCTAACCCGATAATTAATGGAATGTGATTTTGGGTTGTCGTGAACGATATCTTCAACAATACTATTCTTAGATCCAAAGGAGTTAAGAAAATCAGAAACTAACTGGAGATTAGTTAAGTTGAATGGTTTCTGGGGTATTGATCTGATGTTGGTTTCGGCCTTTGAGGTTAATACTTAGGGAATTGCTCACTTGCTAATTTACGGTTAGGGATTGATTGAAATGTGATGTGATTTTGGGGTTTATCGTGAACCGTGTTTTAAATGACACTGATTCTTTAACCCAGTTAAAGATTAAAACTAAGTGGACTTTTAATGAATCTTTAATTAGATTGAAGAGATCGAGAATGGAGTATCACCAGTTTTACTCCAGGCGGTAGTTAAATCTTTAATTAGATTTGAACGTGAAATGGCAATTGAATTTACCGATAACACTGTGGTGTTAGATATGAAGTATGACCAGTTTTACTTCATGGGATAAAGAGGTTGGGATTGGGAAATAAAATAAATAATTACTTCGGTGTGGTTCGCTAATCCCGACTAGTTTGAAGTGATATTCAAAGGAAGATTAAAGAATAAATTTAAAAGAATTTATCTTTGATAAAATTAATGGGAACCTTTCCCTAAGAATGTGAAATTTAGATACTAACTGTAAGTTGGCTAAGATGAATGGTTTCCTGGGTATTGATCTGATGTTGGTTTCGGCCTTCGGGATTAATATTTGGGGAATTATTCTCTTACTAATTTACGGCTATTAACTGATGAATTGGAATGAGGTGTATGTTGTGTTTGTGTAACACTTGTTTATTATATACGCGAGTTATTCAGAAAGACCGGGTTTATCCCATTCTGAATAACTGATTCGACGATTAGTCAAAGATGAAGACAGTGGTTGAAGACCGGAGGTCTTCACGTCGTTTGGATAATTACTGATGATCTTGATTAGGCCGTACACCCAAGAGGAGGGAATCAGTTAGTGATCGTCCAGACGTACTTGGAGATCGATGGATATGCGAGGTACAAGGTGCCTCCGGTTTCGTTCGGACCCGAAACGGACTTGTAAATGGACTGTGCGTCTGACATTGGTTATCATTCTATGTGATTGATGGATATCGGTTGCATAGAGCGGTTTGCCTGTGTGGCATGCTAAGATGCAAGTGATCAAGGCTTCTGTTGAAAGGCAAAGTCTTGTGATTGATGATCAAAGCACCGCACGTGTGGCATAGCTTTGTGTAACGTGAATTCGCGAGCCTCACACCCCGGTTGTGAACCAGAAAAGGGAGAGGACATCAGGGAGGGAATGCGTTTCCTTCTAGATAGAAGTGGCGTCAGTGGTTTTACATGCCCTGACGAGTTTGACATATGTGGTTGTTGCTATTGCGAGGCGCCTCGGATATATCGGTGACTATGTGAAGCCGATGGAGTCATTCGTTGGCTCATTTACACCCCTAAAGGGTGGGGAAACGCAGTGTTCAGGAATTTTAATCCACATCGGTGGACCGGCCCTAACGATCCAAGGGTCACTCGATCTTTGATCCTGAGACTCGGGCTAGACAGTCTCGAATCGGTAGAGGACTATCTTTTGCCTCGGTTCATAAATGGAAATCCAATTTCCAAATACAATATGTGCGGTTTTGATTGTAAACCTGTATATGGCGACATAGTGGCATGGGACGCTCATGTCGCTTATGATTGATATTTATGATTGGATATAAAATCAGAAACTAACTGGAAACGAGCTTAGATGGGTGGTTTCCTGGGTATTAGTCTGATGTTGGTTTCGGCCTTCGGGGTTAATACTTAGGGAATCGTTCTCTTACTAATTTACGGTTGGAGTCTGATTAAGAATTAAAATATGAAATTTAGCGTATCAAGCATTCTTTGGCTATTATATGGTAAAAACCCTATCCTCCGTCTTGCGTTGCATTGTGTGATGGGACCTCGGTCTTATAATAGCTTCATTGTTCTTTATTTGGCATTGCGCTGTTTGTTTTATGCACTGGTGTTCTTGGGAGGAAACCCGTTCCGTGTATACGGCGTGGTCCCTTGATTTACCTAACTTTAAAATAAAGATTAATAACTGTTTTAGTTTTCACACCGGTCACATGACTGACCTGGAGTTTATTTTTTTAACCTAAACTCTGGTTGCCCCTATTTTGACACGAGCAGCTAGTAGTTTTGGTTTTGCAGATTTATATTCACAGGAACCTGGTTTACAGCTGGAATGATATCCGGAAAGCTCTGTATCCGTGTATTACTTCTAGCTTTGTTTTGTATTATATTTTCCATTCCTATGTAATTTATTGTAATCTCTGATATTCAGTAATTGTGTAATATTAATTCATACTCTGTATATTCTTGTATTCTGATGGAATTATTGTGATATACAATGAAATGTTCTTCTATCTGCGTTCTTTTGTGTGTTGTTCTCTAAGTATCCGCTCTTTCCTTCACGGGGAAGTTATGGGTCCTTACAAATAATATTTTTCAAAATATAATGTTTTGAAATCCAAACTTTTCTGAAATCCATTATAAAAATAAATAAGATCATTGGATCAATCGATTCGAGTTATAAACATCATTTATATATCTAGCTCTAATTCACTTTTGAATTTAATATTCAAAATCAATATTAAATTAGAACAAGTCATTTCTAGTTCAAATATATTTCAAATCCATTTGAACCTTTTCAACAATTATTTTAAATCATTTCAATTTCATTTCCAAATCGTATCAGATATAAAAATCCAATTTCCATTTCCATGTATATTTCAGTTAAATGAATATAATTTTCAATTAAAACTCCAATGGAATAAGACCTAATAAATTCCCAAATTATTTCATATTCGTGGTGTGAATTATGTGAACAATTATAATAGCAATCACAACAGTTATCCTCCATCAATTAACAGTCATAAGATAAGAGCTATAATTGTTAATGCTAAACGCACATGAACAATAAATAACTGTAATAAATATCCATCGTCCACAAAGCAATCATAGCAACCACAAACAATCAATATTTATTCAGATAAGATTATAATACTTTTAAATTAGTTCAGGGAGTTCTCACATTGATTGGTTTATGATTTCTTTTAAAATTAAATTAAACACGAGTTTAATTTAATCCAAAAATCAAACATCCTTCGAATCCATCCAATATAGTTTTGTTGTGAAGCTCTCACTCCACGATTCCAGCGTTTCTTGTTCCATTCGATTCTGATTTTGTTTGAATGAGATATAAGCATTCAAACTCTAATTACAACATTAACATTAATTAATTTAACCTTTTCTCCTTCCTCTTCACCGTAACTTGCTCACCTCTAAATCGTCGTCGCCACACCTCCCTTAGGAACCTAGACGACTGTGACGACCCCATTTCCCGTACAGACGGAGACAAGGGTAATCTTTGGAATATAACACAGAAACAGATAATAGCAGAATAGAATTAAATAAATACACCAGATAATGTACAATAGAATACACTGGATAAATGTAATCATCAGAGTTACACAATATACAGGATCTTACTTAGTACAAATACAGTTCATCTATACATATATGTCTACAGCGGAAACAAACAAAATATGTACAATAGGAGCTGAACAGCATAAAAAGAGATAAATGATAGAATCCATCTTCATCTCCAGCTATCCAGAGGAAGCCAGCTAAACCTGAATACAAGGATGCCCATGTAGGAAAAGGGGCACCCGAGTTTGAAAGTGAAACAAACTACGAGTCAATCATGGGACTGGTATGAGAAATCTACTCAACACATTTAATATATGGCTAATCACTGGACCACGCCACTTTCGTGGAACGGGTTTACTCCATTGGATTGCCAGTGCTTTAAAACAAATCATTCCTTTAAACATCGCAATGCTTTTTATCAAAATGAAGCCATTATAAGACTCAATTCACATCACACAATGCAACGCAAACCGGAGGATAGAGTTTTACCTTATAATAACCAAAATATGCTTGATACGAATAAAACAAAAGCATTTGATATTATTACTAGTGTTTATATGTTTCAAAAACCATTTCAATCATAACTATCAATCATAGACGGCATGGGTACCATATATCATGTCGCCATATATATATACAATCAAAACCGCACAGTCACATATTTGGAAATTGGATTTCCGTCATGAACCATGGCAAAAGATAGTCCTTACCGACTTCGAGACTATCTAGCCCGAGCCTCAGGGTCAGAGCGCATCGACCCTTGGATCGTCAGGGCCGGTCCACTGATGTGGATTAAAAATTCCTGAACAATGCGTTTCCCCGCCCTATGGGGCGTAAATGAGCCAACGAATGACTCCATCGGACCCGGATCGTCCGATCAAACCGAGGCGCCTCGCAACAGCAACAACCACATAAGTCAAACTCGTCAGGACGTGTAAAACCACTGACGCAACTTCTAGCTAGAAAGAAACGCATGTCCTCCCTGAGGTCCTTCCTCCCGTTTCTGGTTCATACCGGGTGTGAGGCTCGCGATTTCACGTTATACACAAAGCTACGCCACACAGGCGGTGCTTTGATCATCTCTACAAGACTTTGCTTTTCAACAGAAGTCCTGTTCATTTGCCACTTAGGCATGCCACACTAGCAATTCATGCCATGCGACTGATGTCCATCGATATACAACCTCTGAGCTCGTGCGTTTCAGAGAAGGGCGTTAAAAAAAAGAATAAATTCTCCGCCGCCAAAAAGATGTATATTTAACAGAGATCAATCAACATAGAATAAAATCCAATGTCAGACACACAGTCCATTTACAAGTCCGTTCTGGGTCTGAACGAAACCGGAGGCACTATATACCTCGCAAACCCATCGATCACCACGTACGTCTGGACGATCACCACTCATTATCCATATTTCGGGATGCCTCCCAATCAGGACCTCGGTTACCATCCAAACGAGGTGAAGATCTCCGGTCTTCGACCACCATCTTCATCTTCGATTTCTTATTGTCGATTCAGTTATTCAGAATGGGATAAACCCGGTCTTTCAGAGCAACTCGCATATATAATAAATAAGTGCAACACTAACATACACACGCCTCATTTCAATTCATTAGTCACTAACTGTCAATCAGTAAGAGAACGATTTCCCAAATATTAACCCCGAAGGCCGAAACCAACATCAGATCAACACCCAGGAAACCATTCGACTTGGCCAAACTTCAGTTAATTTCTAAATCACATCCATATCGTTTTTAATATTTTATAACGATTTATCGCTATTTTTATTTATTTTAAAATAGCCAATTTTTTCAAAACGACGCTTCGGGCCATAACGCGACCGTGGCGCTATTTTTCTTCAGATTTGATTTACACATATCTGAAAATCTAACCGTTGGATCTTCACAAAATTTACATCATTAGAAAGATCTTTTCAAAACGAATCCAACGGTTCCAGTTTCGGGAAAATCCGACAGTCGGATCTCCCGGTATAATCGTTTGAAGTTTCGATTTCAAAATACGAACTGCAGCGTCGTTATTCGATAAAATATAATTATATATATATATATATATATATATATATAATCGATTCTGGCGCTGTTTTTCTTCAGATTTGAATTAAACATTCCAGATAATCCAACCGTTGGATTTTTACAAAGTTGGTGCCGTTGGAAAGATATTTCCAAAACGAACCCAACGGTTGCGATTTCAGGAAAATCCGATGGTTGGATCTCCCGGTATAATCGTTTGAAATCACGGTTTCAAAATACGAACTGCAGTGTCGTTATTCGATATATTTTAATTCTATTTATATATATATATATCAATTCTTCGATTTCAAAGCTATATTCTTTTCATACATTTGATAAAAATGATATTTTTATCCAACTGTCTTCTATTTCAACACTTCACTATATTTAGCAATTCATGTATATAATAAAAATATGATTTTTATTGTAAAACAATTCTTTTCAAAACACTATTATTTTATATAGTTTATATAGGTAATAAAAATAGGATTTTATTATAAAACAATTTCTTTTAAAACAAGGTCATTTTACATAGTTCATATAGATGATAAAAAGGTGATTTTTAATATAAAACAATTTATTTCAAAATATGAATACCATTCAACACATGAATTTCTATTCAACGAATGAATATCGATTCAACACATGAAGGTTTTCTATAGTTTATATATATAGATAAAAATGTGATTTTTATATTTAAAACACGAATACCATTCAACACATGAATTTCTAATCAACGAATGAATATCAATTCAACACATGAAGGTTTTCTATTCAACGAATAAATATAGTTTCAACAATTGAAAATAATTCAAACACATGAATATTATTCAAAATTTCGGCAGCATAAAGGCAGGGTAGTTAAAACCGGGACCGTCCCTAGTACGACTCCTCGCTCTACCTTAAAACCTCGCGGTTTTTGACAATGGGGATCATGCATCTAGTTCGCACGCAGGCGGCATGTATATATTTATTTCATTTCCACAAACTAATCCTATGTGGTTTCAACCAAATATTTCTCAACCACAAACGGTATTTTTCAACCATAATCAATCAATATCAACCACAAACAATCCCAATCAACCATTCGCTAACAATCAATTTTCACACCAATCACAACCAATAAATATCGTCCATGGTTTGTGGACGAGGGGCGTATATATATATATATATATATATATATATATATATATATATATATATATATATATATAGCAATTCACTTCTATTTCAACACATGTATAATTTTTACAACGCATATATAACTTATACATCGAACGTACAACTTATACAATGCTTATACATGAGGTGTACAACGCTTATATAACTCATACATCGACTATATAATTTATACATCGTCGTTTTCCATATCGTTTATAAATTAGAAATCTTACATTGGGTTCCACTCCACCAAAAATAGCAGAAGGCTCAGAAAAATATGCGGTCTCTTCTAGAATGTAGAAGACGTCCACACGAGTCCACTGTCTCTTGTTTCACTGAATTTCGTCAAGAAACGGAAAAGGTATGATTTTTCAAAGTTCAGATGTAATAAAGGACCCACCTTTCACGATGGTTCAAAACTAGATTTTGATATTTCGATCAAACGGTTGCGCGATAGGAGAATCAGCTCACACAGCGTCGAAGAGCTTCGAACCACCCTCCCGGCGCCGGTGGTTTCGCTCCGTTCGGTGGCGCCCTGAAGGCTCGGCGGCACTCCAAAGTCATTGACTATGAGGACTCGTATCTCCCTCTACACTTGATGATAACTAGCAAACCTTAGATGGATTTAAAGAGGAGACGAAGAGCTTTGAAATGAATCAAGAATCACTCGATTTCATTGTGAAACGTGGGAGAAATCGAAGAGGGAAGGTGGCGACATCATTTCCGTCGTGCGCAGTATCCATCGGGCAGAGAGAAAATGGTAACTGGCCAATGAGAGATTTTCTTTATATTTATATTTTTTTAAATTTCGAAAATACCCCCTTTCCCACACGAACGCCAATTCAAACCCAACGAGTGTCGTCCCTAGCATTTTACCCCCATTCCGAACACAATGGGATATATTTCGTAGGCCCATTCGACTGTTTCAGCCAGTTTTCCTTCAAATTAAAATATATAACATTTAATATTCAATTTGAACGTACATTTCAATTTGCCAGGGCCACAAACTAATTCGAAAAATTCCAGAAAAATAAATCTAGCTATGTTTTGACGATACGGTCCCAACAAAACTAGTTTCGTCGAATTCTGAGACTGTTTGAAAAAAGGCCCATTTCTGGTCGATCCAATTTAACTGTAATTGACCAAAACACGTTTTCCTTTGCCACGCTCACATACTAGCTTCAAAAATTATGAAATTTGAAACCTAGCAATAACTTTACATCCCGGATCCAACAAAAGTGGTTTCGTCGAATTCCGAGGTCGTATGCAAAATGGCCAATTTCACGGGCTATATAAATTCCATAGCGACCTTTCTGAAAATTCATTTGGCCATAACTTTTGCTTTCCACTATAAAACTTCGATTTTTCAGATTCGTTAGAAAGGTATTCACTAACAGATTTAAATATTTTTGGTTTCACTCAAATTTGTTTTGTTTTGCACCCAGTACAGTCCGACAAAGTTTGAATTCAATTTTTGAAACTGCAGCGCCATTTCAGGCCTTGTTTATAATTAGAATTAATTATATTCGTTTTCAATTGTCGATTCAAACTCAGTTTTCATTGCTATTATTTAGAATATTTATTTTAAATATTTAAAATCCATTATTTTAGCCAATTTAAAAAATTTAAATTGGTTCAGATTTTCTGGGTCGTTACAATCTCCCCCACTTAAAACTTTTCGTCCCCGAAAAGAAACAGAGTCGAAAGTGGTTTGAGTAATCAACTCTACGTTCTATCTGGCTTCAATTCTCCAACTTTTTAGTTTCTGAGAATTTTCAAATTCTTCAAAAATTTGGCTAACACCCGGAATTTTCGAAAATTTCTCCATAACCTCCTTTGTACGGGGAGGGGTTTGGAAATTTATTGGGCCGTATTAGGTACCCAATAAATCCTAATAAGCATATACATATTTATAGTGATATATTCTGGTGTTTACAGGGGAGCATGTATTGATAATAACTCCAGAGAATAAATTCTCATCACCCTGTCAAAGCCTGAGGGATTGTGTATTTTAAATGCTCCAGAGGATAAATCCTCGTCACCTCGTCCCGTGTGGGAAATAAATAGTCCATGTGCCGTATCTAATAACTAGAGAGACGTGATTATTGTCAACTCCAGACCCGTGTGGGATTTTTATTAATCTGGCAATTTTATCTTTACAATTTAAATAGTCCATATCAGTCATCAGTTCAACCTGTAAAATATAGTCATTGCCATACAAGCCTCTCGCTCGTATGGTAAATCTTCCACCTCTTCACACAAGCTCCCAATGCTTATGTGGTATATGATGAAGTATGCCTATCTTCAGAAGTATGCCATGCAGTGTAGTTCAAAATTAATTGTTACTATCCTATGGCGATGTTTATTATTTCACACAGAATAACCAGCACTCCGCATCCAATGGCATTCACAGGAGTTGATATAATAATATTTCGCATCCAACTCATTAAGGTTTACCTATTTGTCGGACACGCAAATAAAATCTTTACTCAACAGCTAATCCATTTACCTGTTCAAACATATATAATGCACAAGTATATATTTCTATCTATTTTCTAATCCGTTCAATGTGTGATATAATCGAATAAATTCTACCATTCATCCTCTTATTAATTAAATTAACCATCGTTTTAATAATTTAATTAATCAAATCTACTATCACACAACACAAACAATAATCAAATTGTTTTTAACTTTTCAAAATCATACCAATCAATTTCTATATTCTTTTAAAATCATTCAGACTATAAAATTAAAAGTGCACATCCATGGAAAGAAAATAACAAATGAGTAGAGAACTAATTGGTAATGCCAAGTATGGTAAATGTACCTTGCACCGGAGTCAATCAGAGATGTCCACTCGGCATCTAGGATAGGCTTTCTGAATGCTCTCCTCCGTTTCCCAAGTACAATCTCGTGGATCTCCACTCCATTGCACTTTGACTAAGTGAACCTTCTTGTTCCTCAGTTCTTTGGTTTCTTTGTCGATGATCTTTAGCGGCTCTCGTCTCACAGCTAATTCAGGGGTAATTTCAATATCCTGTTGAGCTGCTTCTTCCATGATCAAGTCTGGATCATGAACGTGCTTTCGAAGTTGAGATATGTGAAATACATCATGAACTCCAGGCAACCAATCAGGCAGTTTGACCCTATAAGCGAGAGTTCCGATCCGTTCCTGAATAGGAAACGGACCAATGAATTTGTGCGCCAACTTTCCAGTCTTACCGAACCGGATAACTCCTCTCATTGGCGATACTTTCAAATATACGTAGTCGCCAACAGCAAAGGATATATCTCTTCTTCTCCTATCGGCATAGCTCTTTTGTCGGCTTTGAGCGGCGAGTAATCGTTTCTTAATAAAGTCGACTTTATCGGCAGCTTCTCAGATCATATCAGGCCCTAACACAAGTCTATTTCCAGGTTTGACCCAACAAGCAAGAGATCGGCATGGTCTACCATATAATGCTTCGAATGGCGACATTGTCAGACTTTCCTGGTAGCTGTTGTTATAAGAGAATTCAGCCAAATGTAGATGGTCTTCCCATGATCCACCGAAATCTAGAACACAAGCCCGCAATAGATCTTCTAGTATACGATTCACCCTCTCAGTTTGACCATCTGCCTGAGGATGATAGGCGGTGCTCAAGTTCAACTTCGTTCCCAGCTCTACTTGAAACGCCTCCCAGAATTTACTAGTGAATATTGTATCTCTATCACTGACTATACTGAGCGGCACTCCATGTAGTCTAACTATTTCCTTGAAATGTATCTGCACCAGACTCTGAGCGGTTCTATTTGATCTGACAGGTATGAAGTGGGCGGTCTTCGTGAAGCGATCTACGATCACCCAAATACTGTCATTTCCTTTTCTGGTTCTGGGCATACCATCAATGAAGTCCATGGAAATATGTTCCCACTTCCAACCAGGAACGTCTAGCGGTTGTAACAGTCCAGCAAGTTTCTGTTGGTCGCTTTTGACTAGCTGGCAAGAAGGGCATCGGCTAACATATAAGGAAATGTCCCTTTTCATCGACTTCCACCAGAAAGTGCGTTTGATGTCATTGTACATTTTGCTTACTCCCGGATGGATACTAAGGTTTGACTTGTGGCATTCATCCGGTACTTCCTTTCAGAGCTCAAGAATGTTAGGAACACAGATTCGACCCTTCAGCCTTAGAATCCCCTCATTATCAACCTGAAAACTCGAGGGTTCGCCCTTCTGAATTATCCTTGATGATTGTTTCCCACCAGATTAAAGCTCCTTCTTTGAGCGCCCAAGATGCTACTAACCGTTTCTGGTCATCTCTCAGCTGGATACGCTCAAAATTTCTTTCGACAGAACTCATCCAAGCTTGAGTCTGAATAATAGATTCATTACCCGAGAATTGTGCTCCATTCAGATTTCGATATCTCTTTAATAGAGCCTCTAGATCGGGTTCTGCATTTCTCCTGTTTCTGACACTCATTTTCCTAATACTTCTGCAAATGGCAGATCAAGTGTCTGGTCACAGAAAAGATATTTTAAAACATAAAAACATATACTTCAAATGTAAATGTGTCTATCGAGGTGTAATTTCATTCTGCTTTACTCATACTAGGATATTGCTGATCCTATCTGTACAGAGTTACCCGTCCTAGAACACTACTGGTTCTATTTATGACGAGTTCGTTCAAATGTTATATTCCAGAACTAAGCTTAACCAAAGCTCTGATACCACGTTGTGACGACCCCATTTCCCGTACAGACGGAGATAAGGGTAATCTTTGGAATATAACACAGAAACAGATAATAATAGAACAGAATTAAATAAATACACCAGATAATGTACAATAGAATACACTGGATAAACGTAATCATCAGAGCTACACAGTATACAGGATCTTACTTAGTACAAATACAGTTCAACTATAAATATATGTCTACAGCGGAAACAAACAAAATATGTACAATAGGAGCTGAACAGCATAAAAAGAGATAAATGATAGAATCCATCTTCAGCTCCAGCTATCCAGAGGAAGCCAGCTAAACCTAAATACAAGGCTGCCCGTGTAGAAAAAGGGGCACCCGAGTTTGAAAGTGAAACAAACTACGAGTCAGTCATGGGACTGGTATGAGAAATCTACTCAACACATTTAATATATGGCTAATCACTGGACCACGCCACTTTTGTGGAATGGGTTTACTCCATTGGATTGCCAGTGCTTTAAAACAAATCATTCCTTTAAATATCGCAATGCTTTTTATCAAAATGAAGCCATTATAAGACTCGGTTCCCATCACACAATGCAACGCAAACCGGAGGATAGAGTTTTACCTTATAATGGCCAAAATATGCTTGATACGAATAAAACAAAAGCATTTGATATTATTACTAGTGTTTATATGTTTCAAAAACCATTTCAATCATAACTATCAATCATAGACGGCATGGGTACCATATATCATGTCGCCATATATATTTACAATCAAAACCGCACAGTCACGTATTTGGAAATTGGATTTCCGTCATGAACCAAGGCAAAAGACAGTCCTTACCGACTTCGAGACTGTCTAGCCCGAGCCTCAGGGTCAGAGCGCATCGACCCTTGGATTGTCAGGGCCGGTCCACCGATGTGGATTAAAAATTCCTGAACAATGCGTTTCCCCGCCCTATGGGGCGCAAATGAGCCAACGAATGACTCCATCGGACCCGGATCGTCCGATCAAACCAAGGCGCCTCGCAACAGCAACAACCACATAAGTCAAACTCGTCAGGGCATGTAAAACCAGTGATGCCACTTCTAGCTAGAAAGAAACGCATGTCCTCCCTAAGGTCCTTCCTCCCATTTCTGGTTCATACCGGGTGTGAGGCTCGCGATTTCACGTTATACACAAAGCTACGCCACACAGGCGGTGCTTTGATCATCTCCACAAGACTTTGCTTTTCAACAGAAGCCCTGTTCATTTGCCACTTAGGCATGCCACACTAGCAATTCATGCCATGCGACTGATGTCCATCGATATACAACCTCTGAGCTCGTGCGTTTCTGAGAAGGGCGTTAAGCAAAAGAATAAATTCCCTGCCGCCAAACAGATGTATATTTAACAGAGATCAATCAACACAGAATAAAATCCAATGTCAGACTCACAGTCCATTTACAAGTCCGTTCTGGGTTTGAACGAAACCGGAGGAACTATATACCTCGCAAACCCATCGATCACCACGTACGTCTGGACGATCACCACTCATTATCCATATTTCGGGATGCCTCTCAATCAGGACCTCGGTTACCATCCAAACGTGGTGAAGATCTCCGGTCTTCGACCACTGTCTTCATCTTCGATTTCTTATCATCGATTCAGTTATTCAGAATGGGATAAACCCGGTCTTTCTGAGCAACTCGTGTATATAATAAACAAGTGCTACACTAACATACACACGCATCATTTCAATTCATTAGTCACTAACCGTCAATCAGTAAGAGAACGATTTCCCAAATATTAACCCCGAAGGCCGAAACCAACATCAGATCAACACCTAGGAAAGCATTCGACTTAGCCAACCTTCAGTTAATTTCTAAATCACATCCATATCGTTTATAATATTTTATAACGATTTATCACTATTTTTATTTATTTTAAAATAGCCAATTTATTCAAAACGACGCTTCGGGCCATAACGCGACCGTGGCGCTGCTTTTCTGCAGATTTGATTTACACATATCTGAAAATCTAACCGTTGGATCTTCAAAAAATTTACATCATTAGAAAGAACTTTTCAAAACGAATCCAACGGTTCCAGTTTCGGGAAAATCTGACGGTCGGATCTCCCAGTATAATCGTTTGAAGTTTCGATTTCAAAATACGAACTGCAGCGTCGTTATTCGTTTAAATATAATTATATTTATATATATATATATATATATATATATAAATATAATCGATTCTGGCGCTGTTTTTCTTCTGATTTGAATTAAACATTCCAGATAATCCAACCGTTGGATTTTTACAAAGTTGGTGTCGTTGGAAAGATATTTCCAAAGCGAACCCAACGGTTGCGATTTCAGGAAAATCCGATGGTCGAATCTCCCGGTATAATCGTTTGAAATCACTGTTTCAAAATACGAACTGCAGCGTCGTTATTCGATATATTTTAATTCTATTTATATATATATTGATTCTTCAATTTCAAAGCTATATTCTTTTCATACATTTGATAAAAAATGATATTGTTATCCAACTGTCTTCTATTTCAACACTTCACTATATTTAGCAATTCATGTATATAATAAAAATGTGATTTTTATTGTAAAACAATTCTTTTCAAAACACTATTATTTTATATAGTTTATATAGGTAATAAAAATAGGATTTTTATTATAAAACAATTTCTTTTAAAACAAGGTCATTTTACATAGTTCATATAGATGATAAAAAGGTGATTTTTATTATAAAACAATTTATTTCAAAATATGAATACCATTCAATACATGAATTTCTATTCAACGAATGAATATCGATTCAACACATGAAGGTTTTCTATAGTTTATATATATAGTTAAAAATGTGATTTTTATATTTAAAACACGAATACCATTCAACACATGAATTTCTAATCAACGAATGAATATCAATTCAACACATGAAGGTTTTCTATTCAACGAATAAATATAGTTTCAACAATTGAAAATAATTCAAACACATGAATATTATTCAAAATTTCGGCAGCATAACGGCAGGGTAGTTAAAACCGGGACCGTCCCTAGTACGCTCCTCGCTCTACCTTAAAACCTCGCGGTTTTTGACAATGGGGATCATGCATCTAGTTCACACAAAGGCGGCATGTATATATTTATTTCATTTCCACAAACTAATCCTATGTTGTTTCAGCCAAATATTTTTCAACCACAATCAATCAATATCAACCACAAACAATCCCAATCAACCATTCACTATCAATCAATTTTCACACCAATCACAACCAATAAATATCGTCCATGGTTTTTGGACGAGGGGCGTATATATATATATATATATATATATATAGCAATTCACTTCTATTTCAACACATGTATAATTTTTACAACACATATATAACTTATACATCGAACGTACAACTTATACAACGCTTATACATGAGGTGTACAACGCTTATATAACTCATACATCGACTATATAATTTATACATCGTCGTTTTCCATATCGTTTATAAATTAGAAATCTCACATTGGGTTCCACTCCACCAAAAATAGCAAAAGGCTCAGAAAAATATGCGGTATCTTCTAGAATGTAGAAGACGTCCACACGAGTCCACTGTCTCTTGTTTCACTGAATTTCGTCAAGAAACGAAAAAGATATGATTTTTCAAAGTTCAGATGTAATAAAGGACCCACCTTTCACGATGGTTCAAAACTAGGTTTTGATCTTTCGATCAAACGGTTGCGCGATAGGGGAATCAACACACACAGCATCGAAGAGCTTCGAACCACCCTCCCGGCGCCGGTGGTTTCGCTCCGTTCGGTGGCGCCCTGAAGGCTCGGCGGCGCTCCAAAGTCGTTGACTTTGAGGACTCGTATCTCCCTCCACACTTGATGATAACTAGCAAACCTTAGATGGATTTAAAGAGGAGACGAAGAGCTTTGAAATGAATCAAGAATCACTCGATTTCATTGTGAAACGTGGGAGAAATTGAAGAGAGAAGGTGGCGACATCATTTCCGTCGTGCGCAGTATCCATCGGGGAGAGAGAAAATGGTAACTGGCCAATGAGAGATTTTCTTTATATTTATATTTTTTTAAATTTCGAAAATACCCCCTTTCCCACACGAACACCAATTCAAACCCAACGAGTGTCGTCCCTAGCGTTTTACCCCCATTCCGAACACAATGGGATATGATTCGTAGGCCCATTCGACTGTTTCGGTCAGTTTTCCTTCAAATTAAAATACATAACATTCAATATTCAATTTGAACGTACATTTCAATTTGCCAGGGCCACAAACTGATTCGAAAAATTCCAGAAAAATAAATCTAGCTATGTTTTGACGATACGGTCCCAACAAAACTAGTTTCGTCGAATTCTGAGACCGTTTGCAAAAAGGCCCATTTCTGGTCGATCCAATTTAACTGTAATTGACCAAAACACGTTTTCCTTTTTCACACTCACATACTAGCTTCAAAAATTATGGAATTTGAAACCTAGCAATAACTTCACATCCCGGATTCAACAAAAGTGGTTTCGTCGAATTTCGAGGTCGTATGCAAAATGGCCAATTTCACGGGCTATATAAATTCCATAGCGACCTTTCTGAAAATTCATTTGGCCATAACTTTTGCTTTCCGCTATGAAACTTCGATTTTTCAGATTCGTTAGAAAGGTATTCACTAACAGATTTAAATATTTTTGGTCTCACTCAAATCTGTTTTGTTTTACACCCGGTACAGTCCGACAAAGTTTGAATTCAATTTTTGAAACTACAGCGCCATTTCAGGCCTTGTTTATAATTAGAATTAATTATATTCGTTTTCAATTGTCGATTCAAACTCAGTTTTCATTGCTATTATTTAAAATATTTATTTTAAATATTTAAAATCCATTATTTTAGCCAATTTAAAAAATTTAAATTGGTTCAGATTTTCTGGGTCGTTACAACGACTGTCGCCTACTACCACTTGGTATGGCGTTGCAAGGTGCACCACCACCCAGAGATGTCGACCCTATTGCTCCCTCATTCACCTAAAAAAGCACCTCGACCTCCAGAGCTTGCGGGCACCGCCACCACTGCCACAGGCGATCGTTCACTTCCAAACCACTACCCACCTGACCGCCTCCTCGTCTCCGTCCACTTCCATGTTGACTACTTCGTTTGATTTTGCCTCCACCGCTGGCTATTGGCCAAAACACATTTGTTGCTTCCAATATATCAACCCCTCTGATCATGTCAACTTTTCCACCACTACGACCACTTTCAGACTGAACCCGCAGCTACAAACTTTACCCCTTTCTCCCCTCTCCAACTTCTTAGTTGGTATCTCTGGCTAACTCTCCACCGTATTCACGCAAACCCATAAAATCCGAAAGTGACATAGTCACGGTTATGGAAACATTCCAGTCACCTCGGGTGTCTGTTAGCCCCCAAATTTTCGTTGTAGATAACAGTCGACACTCTCTACAACTTTCATGTTGGAAGTTCCCTCCAGTTCCTCACTAATTTGAAGATAAAAATTAAAATAGAGGGAGGAAATTATATGCAAAATGGAAGGCTGAAATTAGTTTGGGAATTTAGCTTAAGGGTAGAGGCATACTTATAGGAGTAGGTTAGCTTATAGAGTAAGCTCCATATATTATTTTATATTGCTACTTGCCAATCGCTATCTCCATTCGTCATTTAAAAATTCGCAACACACATATGAACTCCGTTGTGGTGAAAATTGATATGTTGTTATGCTTTGTCATTACGGTCCTAATGAAACTTGTTTTGTCGAAATCCGAGCCCATTTATTGAAATAGCGCTAGTTCGAGCTCAGATTATTGACATACATATTTAATTTGAACGTTTATATCTTACACGACCACATACTAACTCCAATTGGCCCAAAATTTGGAATCTTACAATAATTTTATCATTACGGATTCGATAAAATTGGTTTCCTCAAAATACGAGACAGTTTGCAAAATCGGTGTTTTTCTATATTAAATTTAATTGATAAAATATAATTTAAATTCTTTATTACCAAATTCTTTGGAAAAAAACAAATTATAATTATCGTACATATTCAAATTGAATATCATATAAATCCAAAATAAACGTGCTTAGGTTTATAACTTGATACTTTCATTTTTAAGCTAAATTGATATCAATTTTGTAACTATGTCTTTTATTATATTTAGTAAATCGTTATGGTTTACAAACAATTCCATAGCTACTATCTGAAGATTTGATTTGGACATAACTTACAATCTATAAGATGAAATCTTTATTTTTCACGTTTGTTATAAACCTACAGTTCAATAGATTCGAACGTTTCTTGTTCCAACAAATTCTGACATATATTAAATCTTACACATTCATTTAAAGTTCAAAACATAATATTACGAACTACCACGCCGTTGCGAGCTCATTTTTAGTTATATTATAAATTATAAGTTTAAACCTGAAATTAAATAAATTTCAAGTCATTAGTTCTTAAAATAAATCGTTTTAAATATTCAATATTCATTATATATTTCTTAATAAAATCAGGGTCGTTACAATCTCCCCCACTTAAAAAGATTTCTTCCCGGAAATCAGGGCGGAACTAAAGGTCGTTCACTTAACTTATTAAGCCTTCATTCTAACTAACTCAAGTCCTTCATCACCCTTTATATTAGTTTTCTAGAAACTTCCCATTTCTTGAAATTTGGCAAATGCCTTAAATTTTCAAAAAAATTCGCCATAACCTCCTTTGTATGGCTCAATTAGTACAACTACAACTCCCCTCTCTAGTCCCTCACCAATCAAAAGAAAGTCCAAAAGCCAAGCGACGTGCCAATCGGCTCATAAAATTATTAAACCCAATCAATATAGTAAATATGTACCTTTGAGTCAGGCATTCAATTTTATTCCTCTTTTTAGCTTCCATTCGCTAACATGTTCAATATATATTCTCCCAATTCAAACTAATTCCCAATTTAATTCAACATTAACATTGAATTTGACTTATCTCAATTCTTATATTGGTTTTATCATTCCATTTTATTTAACTTCACTTAAGTTTTTTTTATTCACTTTTATCTTCTTAATCCATTTAACTTGTGCTAGTTAATTTAAAGCTCATATCATTTTCAAACACTTATTTAAATGTGTTTAAGTATCTCTCGCATTTCAATTGGAATTATATAGTCATCCCACTTTTGAAAACTCGAAAATAAACATTGATGATCTTGCTATCATTATCAGAATTATCTCTAAGCAACTAGAATGTGGTTCTATACTTATCCATTATCTTTGGGACCTCGTATATACGTCGGTCGGCCGAGCGTATATTCAAAATCTTCATATACTCGACAGTCCAACTTCAATATCAAACAGAATACTCAAGCTCTTATTATAAGATAATCAGCTTGGTTATTCATATATAATCTTCCAAAATCAATTCATTTTTATAAATATGCAAATTCGTTCTCTTCTATATATAATACTCATTAAACTCATTCTAGGGCATTACTAACCCTACCTCAAATGAGTTACTCTTCTAGGATATTACTAATCCTATCTTTGATAAATCATTTCCTTATGTTCAAACGAGTCATACCCCAAAGCTTTTTACAAACCAAAGCTCTGATACCAAGTGTGATGACCCGTCTTCCTGCCCGGTTCAAACCAATGATTAACCCGACTTAAACTGATCAATAAGACGTATCGCTTGGGGTTACAACACATAAGAACTGAACAAAATTACTTTTCATTATCATTGCAATAACTTTTACATCAGAGTCCAGCTTATATTAGTACAATAATAAATACATTCACAATGGAAATAACTATACTAGAATGTAATATGTACACAGCAGAAAACATAATCTCTCAGCAGAAGAAATAAAATGCTCTGGACATAGCTTTAGCTTCAATCCAGCATCTGCTTTATAAAATATTTGCAAACCAAAACTACTAGACTGCCCATATGGAAAATATAGGCACCCATAGTTTAAGTGGGAATCAATAAACCCCGGATCAGTCATGGGACTGGTGTGAGAACTAAAATAGTTATTAAACTTTATTTTAAAGTTAGGTAAATCATAGGACCATGCTGTATAACAAGGAACGGGTTTTCTCCATACGAATACCAATCATAAACTACTTGCAATTCTTTTTGAAAAATGAATCTATTATAAGATCGAAGTCCCATCACATAATGCAATACATACTGGAGGATTGAGTTTTGCCTTGTAATAACCAAACATGCTTGATACGCGAAAGTCTCTTTTATTATTATTAGTGCACAGTATGGAGATCACTTTCAAAAGTAAATGTATAAATCTTAGCTCGCATAATGACCCACCCCATTATGTTGGTTATTAGGTTACATCTAAAAAACGCAAAGCTCGTATTGGAAGTTGGATTCCATCAATGACCAAGGCAAAGGATCTTCCTTAACTGTTCGAAACACCTCAATAAAGATGTCCCATGACTCACACATGTGATCCTTCGGAGTGGCAAAGTCGGCCGGCGCTAACGGGCATAGTTCGGGTTACTCCTGAACATAATGTCTCCCAGTCGTGTTTGAACTTTATCCAAGGCACCTCAATCTATCATCCATATAAGTAAACTTTCCTGGGCTTTATATCATGGGATAACTTTTTAGCTAGAAGGAAATGTATGTCCCTATCTCTGTTGTCCATCATCCTGTTTTCGGCCATTCATGGGTTTTGAAGGTCTAAAGTCACGTTTCAACACAAAGCTATGATATATCAGTCATGCCTTGATCATCATCTACAAGGTCTAAAGTGATTCTTACACTCATTCCCATTATCGCTTATTAGTGAAAACTCTTTCATTAAATCTTTACAATCAAACTAAAAAAAGATTTCTTTTCAACTTATCTTGGAAATTGATCCTTTCCTTTAACTGGGTTAAAGAACAAATGTTAATTAAAACGTCGTTCACGATAAACCAAAAAAATCAAACTTCAATTAGAAATGAAATCTTCACGGAAATCATATCAGTTCACAATCAATATAAATTCCTGCATCTGTCTAATACTATAAGAAGAATAACGGAAAAGCTTTTTATATTCCTTAAGTAGTAAATGTAACAACCCAGAATTTTGGAACCAATTTGAAATTTTTATTTTAACAATTTTAATGGATTTTGAATATTTAAAATACGATTAATTTTTTTTTAAATCGAAGTTTGAATTAATATATTTATTTTAATTTTAAAAGGAGTTAGAATTAGCATGGCAGTTTGAAAATTTGAATTTGAACTTTGACTAAATGTACAGGATGCAGAATAAATCGGATTTTGGTTAAACCAAAAATATTTAAATCTGTTTAAAAATATCTTTCCAATGAATCTGGAAAATTGAAATTTCATAGCGGTAATGAAAAGTTATAGCCAGTTGAATATTCAGAATAGTTGCTATGGAATTTAATATAATATATCGTCCGTAAAAATAGCCATTTTGTAGACGACCTCCATTTTCGACAAAACCACTTTTGTTGGATCCGTAATGTCAAATTATTGCAAGATTCTCATAATTTTTGGAATTAATATGTGAGCATGGAAAAATAAAACATGTTTTGTCAGTTTTAGTCAAATTGGATCGACCAGAAATTGGCCATTTTTCAAACGGTCTCCAAATCCGATGAAATTAGTTGTGCTAGGAATGTATCGTCGAAACAAAGCTAGAAATAGTTTTTCTGGAATTTTTAGAGTCTGTATATTGCCCCGATAAATTTAAATGTATGATCAAATTAAATAAATAAATAAATTATATTGTAAATTAAGGAAAATAGACTAAAAACTATCGTTTAGGCTGACGGAACCAAGTCCATTGCGTCCAGAACAGGGGTATTTGCGTAGGGTCAACTTTCATTGGGCTGGATTTGGAGTCCGTATAGATTAACAGGTTTATTTTAATTAAATAATTAAATAATATAGCATATACTGTATAAATACGGTTGAATACGCCTAACCGTAATTCACTAATACACCAGCCGCCGCTCTTTCTCTTCTATGGCCGATATCTTCCCGAACAAATCCTTTAATTCCTCACAAGCTACACCAAATTAAAACATGAATTCAAACCCAATATTGAAGAGAATCTTTTCCTCTTCGATTATATACGGCTGTGATCGCTGCTGGTGGACTGGGGTGATCGAAATTAACCTCGAAAGGCGCGACTTTTGAGCTCTTTTCTCGAGCACTAGGAGGCGTCGAACTCCATACTGATGGTGGCGCCGGAGGAGCTTGCGACGGTGGATGATGTGGTGGCCTCTGATCTGGTGCAGGCTCGACGATGGAGGCTGGTGACGTGAAGTTCCAAAACGAATGATGGGTTCCTGCATAACCAAGAAGAAGCGGGATTAAGGATCCCAATTAGGTTGTTAATTTAATTATATTATTAATTTAATTAATGAAATCAATTTTTAAAAGTATCATAACTCGTTCAAATCTAATCAGAATTCAACGAAACGAATTGCGTTGGGATCGCGTGATCGAGCACTACATTCCAAAATAGACCAAATCTAAAATGGAGCATGTTGGAAATTCAGAAAAAATCATGGTGAGATCTCTATTTTTAAATAAATTTAGTTATCAATCGTGATGTGAAATTTAAATTTATACTATATAAAATTCATGTTGGTGTTGTATAAAATTGTAATTGGTTGTTTGTGATTACGATGAACATTTGAATTGAATTGGGTATATTCATGTTTGTCATAATTTGTGTATACAATAAAAACCATATTTTTGTTATGTGTATATATATATATATAAATAGAAAATTCATATTTGTCAAAACTTGTGTATACAATAGAAACCATGTTTTTATTGTGTGTGTGTGTGTGTGTGTGTATATATATATATATGAATAGAATATTCATGTTCGTCAAAATTGGTGAATACAATAAAAACCATTATTTTTATTGTATATATATGAGAATAAATAAAATGTTGCATGAGACTAAAAACAACATTTTTTTTATAAAATGTTGCATTGGAATAAAAATACCATTTTGTTATAAAATGGAATGTTAGAGAAAAATTGTCATTTTGTTAGAAATGTTTTATTAGAGTAGATATGTCATTTTTGTAAGATAATGTTTTATTAGAACATATATGTCATTTTTGAAATTTTTCTTAGAATAAAAATGTTACTTTTGCTAGAAAGGTTACACTAGAATAAGTATGTCATTTTAGTTAAAAATGTTATATTAGAATAAAAATGTCACTTTTGCTAGAAAGGTTACATTAGAATAAATACGTCGTTTTATTTAAAAATGTTACATTAGAATAAAATTGTCACTTTTGCTAGAAAGGTTACATTAGAATAAATATGTCATTTTAGTTAAAAATGATACATTAGAATAAAAATGTTATTTATTTAAAAATGTCATTAATTTAGTAATGTCGTTTATTTAGAAATGCCATGTTGATAAAATTGTCATTTATTTAGGAATGTAATTTATTTTAAAATGTCATTTATTTAGTTATGTTATTTATTTATAAATGACATGTTGATAAAAATGTCATTTATTTAGAAATGTCATTTATTTAAAAACGTCATTTATTTAGTAATGTCATTTATTTAGGAATGCCATGTTAATAAAAATGTCATTTTGTTAGGCATGTTATATTGAAAATAAAATATGTGAATGATAAAATGTACATTTCTATAGTACATATAGAAATGATTAAAATGATCATTAGTTGGAAATACAAAACTTGCTAGATTAAAACATTATCATTATTATGTTAGCAATATTAGAAATAACCAAACTAAATTATAATTGGTTAAATTTATTAACCAATGATTTATGTATGTAAACTGTTGTTGTTTGAAAATCCCACACGGGTATTGGGATGACATTTGTCATGCACTAGTCCCAATATTTAGTTGTATGTCAACCGATGGGTTAACAGTCTGTGATGAGCATTACTTATTTTTTTATTTTAATGCTCACACAGTTATAAATATCCTTCTGGATGTGAATGAATTGTTTATTGATTATTTCTCATTACTGTTATATACATGCGATGCATGAAATCCATATAACTGAAATTATATGGTAATTGATTGAGTTGCATTCCGATTCAGAATATTTTTAATGAAAAATATATTTAAAATAAAGAATATTTTAAAAATATGAATATTTTAAAATAATATTCAGTGCAAAATAAAATTATGATTTTTATGTCCTTTTTAGACGAATATAAAAATATAAAAATGTGAAGCCGAATTAAGTAGCAAACGTTAATTTAACCCGAACGGGTTCATCGATCAATTTGATTTACTTTATAATGAACATCGAAAGAAGTGATTTATAAATCTAATACTTTGAAAATATAAATATTTAATACGATAAAAATATAGAATGTTCAATTTTTATTTAAAATTGAAAATGAAGTTAAAATCGTTTTAAAACGAATTTATAAATGATTTATAAAATATGTTTTAGATAATAAACGATGAAATATATATAATATATATTTAATGGCCTGAATAGAATGCGCCGTGCAGCGACCGTTCGCGAATTTCGACCATTAATTTCAAATGGACGTAATGGGAGTACCGACAGTCGGATTCTCCTAAAACTAGAACCATTGGGTTCGTATCAAAAAGAGCTTCCCAATGAATATAAAAACTTTGAAATCTAATGGATGGATTTAATCATGTCCAAATCAAATTTGAAAAAGGTCGTTGCAAGTGCAGTTCGGTGGCCGTTATTGGAAACCGCCTGTACAGGCCTTAATAAAATTATTAAAAATTTGGAAAAATTATGTAAAATCATAATAAATGATTTGAAAAGATTTTTGGATGAAAAATTCCATATTTGAAAAGATAAAAATATATTTTTATCGAAATGAACTAGTTATTAACTAGAATAAATCTTTTAAATTAAGATTTAATGGAATTTACTAATAGATTAATATTTACTTGGAATTAAATAAATAAATTGGATTTTTGGGTTTGTCCCGAATGGTGTCTTCAATAACACTGTTCTTAAAACCAGCTGAGAAAAGAATAAATCTTTTAATTAAGATTATTAGAGTTTCCAATTGTATTTAGAAATTAGAATAAAATGAAATGTGAATTGGGTTTATTATGAACAATGTTTTTAAACGACATTTGTTCTTTAACCCAATTAACAATGAAAATGTAATTCGGAAGTTACAAATCTTTTATTAAGATTTAAATGGAAAATTTCCAAAGTAAAGTTTTTCAATTTAATATATTGGAATTGAATGGGATTCGATTTAATAATAATCGAGATGAGCTTCTGTAAAAGAAGACCGTTATTATATATGTAATTTAAAAGGCTTCGGCGTTATTCCATTTATATTATTAGTCTGATACAAAAATTTATATCGATTATATATTGATTTGATTTCTGTGAAAATGCCATATTTAATGGAAGATGATTTTGGGGTTTATCGTGAACTGTGTTTTAAATGACATTAGTTCTTTAACCCAGTTAAAGATATGATTATTTTCTTAAAGTTGAATAATCATAAAGTAATGATTTTTTATATTAAAACCAAATTAAAGTTTTAATGTATCTCTAAAGAGAAGATTAAAGTATAAATTTAAAGAATTCATATTTGATTAAATTAATGAGAATCTTTCCCTAATAATGTGAATATTTATTTAAAAGAATACTCTGAATTGGAATGAGGCGTATGGTGTGTTTTATAGCACTTTCTTATTGATTATAAAATATGCGAGTTATTCGGAAAGACCGGGATTAACTCATTCTGAATAATTACTAAGATGATTAAAAGTCGAAGATGAAGATGGTGCTTGAAGATCGGAGGTCTTCACATCGTTTGGATGATTACTGTGTCTTGATAGGGAGGCATCCCAAGACAAGGTAATAAGTGGTGATCTTCCAGACGTACTTGGAGATCGACGGATATGCGAGAACCTCTCTCCTGTATTGGACATATGGGACGAGGAATAAGGTGTCTTCGGTTTTGTTCAAACCCAAAACGAACTTGTAAATGGATGGTATATCTGACGTTGTATTCCTTTATGATGTATTCATTGATCTCTGCTAAATATAAATCTATTTGGTGGTGGAGAATTTATTCTCTTGCATAACACCCTTCTCTAAGACGTGCGAGCTTAGATGTTATATATTGGCAAAAATCAATGGTATGGCACAGATTAACAATGTAGCATGCTAAGATGCAAATGATCAAGGCTTATTGTTGAAAAGAAGAGCCTTGTGGTTGATGATCAAAGCACAGCTTTATTTAGCATAGCTTTGCATAGCGTAACTTCGTGAGCCTCACACCCTGGTAAGAGTCAGATATGGGACAAGGGAACACAGGGAGTGCACACGTTTCTTTCTAGCTAGAAGTGGTATCAGGGTTTTGCAAGCCCTGACATTTTACTTATGTGGATGATGGATTATAAGGCCTCGATTATATTGGTCGATAGTGACCAATTTATATGTTCAATAGGACCAGGAAGCATGTGTTCAGGCATAATTAATCCACTAAAGTATTTGTGGATCGGCCCTGCAGGATCCGAGCGTTCGCCAGTGTCCGAATCCTGAGACATTTGCTAGAGTGTCTCGAATCTGTAAGGAGATCGTCCCTAGCCTTGACTCATGATGGAAACCCAACTTCCAATACGACACCGTACGGTTTTGAATGTAAAACTAGTATGGCAACATAGTATATGGTAGCTATGCCGTCTATGATTGATACATTATGATTGAAATGTTTTTGAAACATATATACACTAATAATAATATCAAATCCATTTTATCGTATCAAGCATTTTTTACCATTATAATGTAAAACTATATCCTACGGTTTGCGTTGCATTGTGTGATGGGACTTGAGTCTTATAATGGTTACATTTTTCTAAAAAGCATTGCGTTGTTTAACGATTTACTTTATTTTATGCACTAGCAATCCAATGGAGTAAACCCGTTCCGCATTAACGGCATGGTCTTGTGATTAGCCTTATTATTAGATTAGTTAAGTAAGATTTCTAATAGCAGTCCCATGATTGACCTATAGTTTGTTTCACTTTGCAAAAGGGTGCCCTCTTTTCCACGAGCAGTCGAGTAGCTTATTTTGTAGATATATTGAGCAGAATTCTAGATCGAAGCTTAAAGCTTGTCCAGAGCAGTGATAGCTTTCCGTTGTGTTAGTCATTCGTTGTTACTACATTGTATTACAATTATTGTAATTTAATCTTCCATTGTAGTATTTATATTCAACGTACTCTGATATTTTGTACTCTGATGTAACATTATTATGATGTTTATAAAAGTCTTCTGTTATTTGTTCTGATCTGTTGTATGCCTAAAGTTAGCATATTCGGGTTTTTGAACGGTCTTAGTCGATTTTGCGATCGATTAAGTCCGGGCGAAATCCATTTCGTTACAGTTGTTATCAGAGCTCTAGTTAGCTCAAATATTTGCGGTACAACTCGTTAGAACTGGACAAAAGACTCATGATAGGTTGGATTAGTAATATCCTGTAAAAGAATACTCATTAGAGATAGGATCAGTAATATCCTAGAATGATAAAACTCGTTAGAGATGGGGTTAGTAATGCCCTAGAATGAGTTGAGAGTAATAAGTTTATAATTAACGTATTTGTGATTATATATATAATCTGATTTTAGAAAATATAATTTTTAAATATATAAAAGTTATATATATTTGAAAAGCTAATCAACTAATTGATTGATGATTGTTTTGTGTGATTATTAGTTCAACTAATAAAATTATTGAAACCAATAAAAAAAGTTGAGTTGGTTAATTAAACAACTTTCAGCTCCATTCCTTTTCGAGGATGAAAAGATTTTAAGTGGGGGAGATTTTAACAACCCGGAATTTTGGAACCAATTTAAAATTTTATTTTAACAATTTTAATGGATTTTGAATATTTAAAATAATTTATTTTAAATAATAACGATTAAAAATTTATTTAAATCGAAGTTTCCATGAATATATTTATTTTAATTTTAAAAGGAGTTAGAATTAGCGCGGCAGTTTGAAAATTTGAATTTGAACTTTGACTGAATGTACAGGATGCAAAATAAATCAGATTTTGGTGAAACCAAAAATATTTAAATCTATTTAAAAATATCTCTCCAATGAATCTGGAAAATTGAAATATCATAGCGGTTATCAAAATTTATGGCCAGTTGAATATTCAGAATAGTCGCTATGGAATTTAATATAATATATAGTCCGTAAAAATAGCCATTTTTCAAACGACCTCCGTTTTTGATGAAACTAATTTTTTTTGGATCCGGAATGTCAATTTACTGCAAGATTCCAATTTTCAAAATTTTTGGAATTAATATGTGAGCGTGGCAAAAGAAAACGTATTTTTTCAGTTTTGTCAATTTGGATCGACCAGAAATTGGCTATTTTTCAAACGTTCTCCAAATCCAATGAAATTAGTTTAGTTAGAACCGTATCATAAAAAAAAAGCCAGAAATAATTTTTCTGGAATTTTTAGAGTCCGTATGTGGCCCTGGTAAATTTAAATGTACAATTAAATTAAATAAATGAATTATATTTTAAATAAAGGGAAACAGACTGAAAATGATCATTTGGGCTGACGGGACCTAGTCCATTGCGTCCGTAACGGGGGTATTTGCCTAGGGACAACGTTCGTTGGGCTAGATTTGCAGTCTGTATAGATTAACAGGTTTTATTTTAATTAAATAATTAAATAATATAACGTATACTGTATAAATACGGTTGAATACGCCTAACCCTAATTCGCTAATATACCAGCAGCCGCTCTTTCTCTTCTATGGCCGATATCTTCCCGAACAAATCCCTTAATTCCTCACAAGAAACATCAAATTAAAACATGAATTCAAACCCAATATTGAAGAGAATCTTTCCCTCTTCGATTCTATACGGCTATGATTGTCGCTGGTGGATTGGAGTGATCGGAATTTGCCTCGAAAGGCGCAACTTTCGAGCTTGTTTCTCGAGCACTAAGGGGTGTTGAACTCCCTGCTGATGGCAGCGCCGGAGGAGCATGCGATGGCGGATGATGTGGTGGCCTCCGATCTGGTGCAGGCTCGACGATGGAGGCTGGTGACGTGAAGTTCCAAAACGAATGATGGGTTCCTGTATAACCGAGAAGAAGGGGGATTAAGGATCCTAATTAGGTTGTTAAATTAATTATTTTTTTAATTTAATTAATGAAATCAATTTTTAAAAGGATCATAACTCGTTCAAATCTAATCAGAATTCAATGAAACGAATTGCGTTGGGATCACGTGATCGAGCACTACATTTCAGAACAGACCAAATCTGAAACGGAGCATGTTGGAAATTCAGATAAAATCATGGTAAAAACTCTATTTTTAAATAAATTTAATTATTAATCGTGATGTGAAATTTATATTTATACTATATAAAATTCATGTTGGTGTGGTATAAAATTGTAATTGGTTGTTTGTGATAACGATGAACATCTGAACTGAATTGGGTATATTCATGTTTGTCAAAATTTGTGTATACAATAAAAACCATATTTTTATTGTGTATATATATAAATAGAATATTCATTTTTATCAAAATTTATGTATACAATAGAAACCATATTTTTATTGTATATATATATATATATATATATATATATATATATAGAATATTCATGTTCATCAAAATTGGTGCATACAATAAAAACCATTATTTTTATTGTATATATATATGGGAATAAATAAAATGTTGCATGGGAAAAAAAACAACATTTTTGTTATAAAATGTTGCATTAGAATAAAAATACCATTTTGTTATAAATGGTATGTTAGATAAAAATTGTCATTTTTTTTAGAAATGTTTTATTAGAGTAAATTTGTCACTTTTGTAAGATAATGTTTTATTAGGACAAATATGTCATTTTTGAAAAATCATGTTTAATTAGAAAAAAAATGTTACTTTTTCTAGAAAGGTTACATTAGAATAAATATGTCATTTTAGTTAAAAAAATGTTACATTAGAATAAAAATGTCACTTTTGCTAGAAAGGTTACATTTGAATAAAGATATCATTTTAGTTAAAAATGTTACATTAGAATAAAAATGTCACTTTTGTTAGAAAGCTTACACTAGAATAAATATGTCATTTTAGTTAAAAATGTTACATTAGAAAAAAAATGTCACTTTTGCTAGAAAGGTTACATTAGAATAAATATGTCATTTTAGCTAAAAATGTTACATAAGAATAAAAAAAGTCATTTATTTAGAAATGCCATGTTAATAAAAATAACATTTATTTAGGAATGTCATTTATTTAAAAATGTCATTTATTTAGTAATGTCATTTATTTAGAAATGCCATGTTGATAAAAATGTCATTTATTTAAAAACGTCTTTTATTTAGTAATGTCATTTATTTAGGAATGCCATGTTAATAAAAATGTCATCTATTTAAAAATGTCAGTTTGTTAGGCATATTATTTTGAAAATAAAATAAGTAAATGATAAAACGTACATTTCTATAGTACATATAGAAATGATTAAAATTATCATTGGTTGAAATTACAAAAGTTGCTAGATTAAAACATTATCATTATTATGTTAGCGGTATTGGAAATAATTCAAACTAAATTATAATTGGTTAAATTTATTAACCAATGATTTATGTATGTAAACTGTTGTTGTTTGAAAACCACACACGGGTATTGGGATGACATTTGTCATACACTAGTCCCAATATTTAGTCATATGTCAACCGATGGTTTGACAGTCTGTGATGAGCATTATTTATTTATTTATTTTAATGCTCACACAGTTATAAATTTCACTCTGAATGTGAATCGATTTTTTATTGATTATTTCTCAGTATTATTGTATACATGCGATATATTAAATCCATATAACTGAAATTATATGGTAATTGATTGAGTCGCATTCCGATTCAGAATATTTTTAATGAAAAATATATTTAAAATAAAGAATCTTTTGAAATAAAGAATATTTTAAAATTATGAATATTTTAAAATAATATTCAATGTAAAATAATATTATGATTTCTATGTCCCTTTTTGGACGAATATAAAATTGGGAAGCCGAATTAAGTAGCAAATGTTATTTTAACCCAAACGGGTTTATCGATCGATTTGATTTACTTTATAATGAACATTGAAAGAAGTGATTTATAAATCTAATATTTTGAAAATATAAATATTTAATATGATAAAAATATAGAATGTTCAATTTTTATTTAAAATTGAAAATAAAGTTAAAATCGTTTTAAAACGAATTTATAAACGATTTATAAAATATGTTTTAAATAGTAAACGACGAAATATATAATATATATATATTATATATTTAATGGCCTGAATAGAACGCGCCGCGCAGCGATCGTTCGCGAATTTTGACCATTAACTTCAAATTGATGTAACGGGAGATCCGACCATCGGATTCTAGTAAAACCGGAAACATTGGGTTTGTATCGAAAAGAGCTTTCCAATGAATGTAAGAACTTTGAAATCTAATGGTTGAATTTGGAATTATGTCCAAATCAAATTTGAAAAAGGTCATTGTAAGTGCTGTTCGGTGGCCGTTATTGAAAACCGCCTGTACAGGCCTTAATAAAATTATTAAAAATATGGAAAAAATACTTAAAATCATAATAAATGTTTTAAAACGATTTTTGATGAAAAATTCCATATTTGAAAAGTTAGAAATATATTTTTGTCAAAATGAACTAGTTATTAACTAGAATAAATATTTTAAATTAAGATTTAATGGAATTTTCCAATTAGTTAATATTTACTTGGAATTAAATAAATAAATTGGATTTTTGGGTTTGTCGTGAATGGTGTCTTCAATAACACCGTTCTAAAACCCAGTTGAGAAAAAAATAAATCTTTTAATTAAGCTTATTAGATTTCCAATTATATTTAGAAATTAGAATAAAATGAAATGTGAATTGAGTTTATTATGAACTATGTTTTTAAATGACATTTGTTCTTTAACCCAATTAACAATGAAAATATAATTTGGAAGTTACAAATCTTTTATTAAGATTTAAATGGAAATTTTCCAAAGTAAAGTTTTTCAACTTAATATATTGGAATTGAATGTGATTCGATCTTATAATAATCGAGATGAGCTTCTATAAAAGAAGATCGTTATTAAATATGGAATTTAAAAGGCTTTGCCGTTATTCCATTTATATTATTAGTCCGATACAAATATTTATATCGATTATATATTGATTTGATTTCTGTGAAAATGTCATATTTAATGGAAGATGATTTTTGGGTTTATCTTGAACTGTGTTTTAAATGACATTAGTTTTTTAACCCAGTCAAAGATAAGATTAATTTCTTAAAGCTGAATAATCATAAAGTAATGATTTTTGATATCAAAACCAAATTAGAGTTTTAATGAATCTATAAAAAGAAGATTAAAGTATAAAGAATTTATCTTTGATTAAATTAATGAGAACTTTTCGCTAATAATGTGAATATTTATTTAAAAGAATATTTTGAATTGGAATGAGGCGTATGATGCATTTTATAGCACTTGTTTATTGATTACAAAATAGCGAGTTATTCGGAAAGACCGGGATTAACCCATTCTGAATAATTACTACGACGATTAAAAGTCGAAGATGAAGACGGTGATTGAAGACCGGAGCTCTTCACATCATTTGGATGATTACTTATGTCTTGATTGGGGCATCCCAAGACAAGGTAATAAGTGGTGATCTTCCGGATGTACTTGGAGATCGACGGATATGCGTGAACTCTCTCCTGCATTGGACATATGGGACGAGGAATAAGGTGTCTCCGGTTTCGTTCAGATCCAGAACGAACTTGTAAATGGATGGTATGTCTGACGTTGTGTTCGTTTATGCTGTATACGTTGATCTCTGCTATATATATATCTGTTTTGTGGCGGAGAATTTATTCTCTTGCATAACACCCTTCTTTGAGACGTATGATCTTAGAGGTTATATATTGGCAGAAATCAATGGTATGTTATTGATTGACAATGTGGCATGCTAAGATGCAAATGATCAAGGCTTATTATTGAAAAGCAGAGCCTTGTGGTTGATGATCAAAGCACAGCTTCATTTAGCATAGCTTTGTGTAGCGTAACTTCGCGAGCCTCACACATCGGTAAGAGTCAGAAATGGGACAAGGGAACGCAAAGAGTGCACACGTTTCTTTCTAGCTAGAAGTGATATCAGGGTTTTGCAAGCCCTGACATTTTACTTATGTGGATGATGGATTACGAGGCCTCGGTTATATTGGTTGATAGTGACCAACTTATAGGTTCAATCGGATCGGGAAGCGTGTGTTCAGGCATAACTAATCCACTAAAGTATTTGTGGACCAGCCCTGCAGGATCCAAGGGTTCGCCAGGGTCCGAATCCTGAGACGTTCGCTAGAGTTTCTCGAATCGGTAAGGAAATCGTCCCTAGCCTTGACTCATGATGGGAACCTAACTTCCAATACAACACTGTACTGTTTTGAATGTAAAACTAGTATAGCTACATAGTATATGGTAGTTATGCCATCTATGATTGATACATTATGATTAATGTTTTTGAAACATATATACACTAATAGTAATATCAAATCCGTTTTATCTTATCAAGCATTTTTGACCATTATAAGGTAAAACTCTATCCTCCGGTTTGCGTTGCATTGTGTGATGGGACTTGAGTCTTATAATGGTTTCATTTCTCTAAAAAGCATTGCGTTGTTTAACGATTTACTTTATTTCATGCACTGGCAATCCAATGGTGTAAACCCGTTCTGCGTTAGCAGCGTGGTCCTGTGATTAGCCTTATTATTAGATTAGTTAAGTAAGATTTTTCATACCAGTCCCACGACTGACTGTAGTTTGTTTCACTTTGCAAACTCAGGTGCCCTCTTTTCCACATGGGCAGTCGAGTAGTTTATTTTGCAGATATATTGAGGAGGATTCTGGATCAAAGCCTAAAGCTGTGTCCAGAGCAATGATAGCCTTCCGTTGTGTTAGTTATTCGATGCCGCTACATTGTATTACAATTATTGTAATTTAATCTTCCACTGTAGTATTTATATTCAATGTACTCTAGTATTCTATACTCTGATGTAACATTATTATGATGTTTATAAAAGTCTTCTGTTATTTTTTCAGATGTGTTGTATGCCCAAATTTAGCGTATTCGAGTTTTTGAATGGTCTTAGTCGATTTTGAGATCGATTAGGTCCGAGCGAAATCAGTGTCATTACAGTGAATGTCCTCATCCATGGAGACCCATCTCGACTATCACTAAATCAATTTCCATTCAATTCCAATTTGATTTATTAATTTGAAAACTTCACTCTGGAAAACTCCATTGATCTTAATTAAAAGATATGTTGCACAAACTTCATCTTTGAGTGGGTTAAAGAACAATGTTGTTGAAGACACCATTCACGACAAACCCTGAACCAATTGATATTAAATATAAGAATTCAAGCAGAATTTATGTCCACTTTATTTAACACCAATTCTCGTAATTAATGAATACTATAAGTGGAATAACGATATAAACATCTTCCAAATTCCTCAAATATTAAACGTCTGCACAACGGTAACCAATACCAAATATCTGAAGACCATTTCTATCCAAGTCCATATTCCATTTAATCTTAATTAAAAGATTTCTCATAACTCATCTTTTATATTTAATAAACTAATATTTGGAAATCTTTAACTCGTGTAACTTAAATTCCCAAAACATTGCTTTACCGTATTCATCAAGTTGGGATGAAAGCACAAAAAATGGAATATAGTTTGAAACTTCACATTTCTTTTCTGAATCTCTTTAAAATCATTTATTATGCTTTATCATAATTTTTCCATATTTTGCTAATTTTTTTATGGCCATTTCGGTCGATTTCCAATTGTCATTGAACTGCATTTGCAGCGACCTTTTCAAAAATGGATTTAATCCTAATTTAAAATCTATAAGTTGAAATTCATGTTTTCTTCTTTTATTCGGAAGTTATCATTAATAGAAAACATATGTTTCCCTTTTCGGGGAAATCCGATTTAAATTGCATTAGTTATGCTCGTTTGAATTTCACGGTTGAACTTCGCGAACTGTAGCTACGTGACGCGTCCTATACAAACTATATTATTATTTAAAATAAAACTAGTCTGATTCAGTTTGAATGTAATTTATAAAATGTTTATATAGTCATTTGAAAATGATTCCAACTTCAACTTCAATTATAAATCAAAAATGAAAGTTGTATATTACTATAATATTAAATTAATAATATTTTTCAAAATATAATGTTTTGAAGTCCAAACTTTTCTGAAATCCATTATAAAATTAAATAAGGTCATTCGAACAATCGACGTGAGTTATAACGTCGTTTATATATCCAACTCGAATTCACTTTCGAATTTTCTATTCAAAATAAATATCAAATTCGAACAAATCATTTCTAATTCAAATGTTTTTCACCCTTTTCAATAATTGTCTGAAAACATTTCAATTTCATTTCCAAATCGTTTCGGGAATAAAAATGCAATTCCCATTTTGATGTCTATTTCACTTAAACGAATATAATATTCAATTAAAACTCCAATGGAACAAGACCCAATCAATTACCAAATTATTTCATATTGGTGGTGCGAATTGTGTGAACAATTATAATAACAACCACAATAGTTATCATTCATCAATCAGCAGTCATAAGACAAGTGTTATAATTGTCAATGCTTAAATGTACATAAACAGTAGAAAAAATAACTGTAATAAACATTCATCATCCGCGAGGCAATCATAACAACTACAAGAAATCAATATATAATCAGATAAGATTATAATAACTTTTAAATCAGTTTAGAGAGTTCTCACATTGATCAGTTTATGATTTCTTTTCAAATTAAATTTAACAGGAGTTTAATTTAACCCAAAAATCAAACTTCCTCCAAATCCATCCAAATCAGTTTTGTTGTGAAGCTCTCGACTCCACAATTCCGGCATTTCTGGTTTTGTTCAAGTTCGTTGCTTTATCATTAGATGCTTTCTGAACACTGGCTTTTTTAATGGCAAGTTATTCCTTCTCTTTTGAAGCTGAGAAATATGCTCTTTTAGAGAGGCGATCTTTTTGCCTTAGGCCGATATTGTTTTGCTCTGATCGACAATAATTTTCCTTATGATTAGGCAAGTTTCTTCTCAACTCGAGGCTTTTCCAAGTGGCCTCTTCCTTAGAGTGAGCTTTCTTCAGATGAAGTTCATTAAAGACCTCTGACTTTTTATCGTTACCACTTAAATCTGGAACCCATTCTTTTACTTTCTTCTTAGTTGTCGGGTTATCGCCTTGTCCATTTTTGGCTGCTTAATCTCTACATTGCACTCCTTTACCACAATCACCAACTCTTCCCTCTCACAATCATGATTTGGAATTTCAATGCAATTTTTCTTGTTGATGTTGGCTAACTTTAAATATAAACGATGCCAGCCTTGCAACTGACCGGCATCCCTCTTCCAGGCTCCAATATTCTTTAAAACAACTTCTCTATCCATCAACATAATTTCTTGCTCGAACCTAACCCCTTTAGAAACCAACTCGATAGGTCTTTAGATAAAGTTGCAGGGATAGTCAGTAAGTTGTATCGAGTTCTGTGCATAATTTGATAAATGTTGGAAGTAAGGACCATTTAAATAGTTGTACTACTAGTCGGGGCCGAGGGACTTCTATAGACAAGCATCCCATCCTTATAGCTAACTGAGATCCTCAAAGGTTGACAATGTTTAAAGGGTCCCTATCTACTCTAGGATGCTTCAAAGGTCCCTCAATCTCAATAGTCTTCTTATCCTCACGGTCTTTCCTTTTTATGCCTATCTTCTTCCTTAATCTCCTTTCTATGATGACGAACGCACTACACTGCCGATACCCATGGGGATGCGCTATGGTAGTGGTCGATCAATGCGAGGCAATCATTAATGTTAAAATTAAAGAAATAGAAGAAGGAAACCCATAACCTGTCGTATATCTCAAATCGCATGGAATGAGATATAATAGTAAAATAAATTGATGTAAAACAGGAAAGACAGTAAAAGCTGAAATGAATGGTAAATAACAGAGTAATAAATCCATATCACAACGTAGTATCAAATTAGTCATGCATGAATACATCTCCAAAATACTGTCTCAACATGAAACGCTAATTTGCCCAAAGTAGTGAGCAAAGGAAGTAAAACATGGTATAAGAATATATGTATATATATAACAATATGTGGAAAGTCTCCTGCTTACCCCTGGTCAGGTACTCGCACACACCCTTCTTATCTCTAATCTGCTCATTTAAGAGTACCCTAAGTAATAAGAAACAATGCGCAAAATTCCAAGTCAGACAAGGTTTAGCGTAGGCGATAGTAATCAAAACTACTGATAAAGTAACACTATAGGTATGAAGAGTCATATCTGACTTGTGTCTGCATCCAAAGAGTTAGTACGTACGATAATGTACTATGCTCTAAGGTTACCACATTACAAAGTGTAAATGGAAGTGTGCATGATAAGGTGATAGTAAACATCAAAACATAGCATTCATTTTCACATTCACTCACTAAATGCATTGATCCTATAGTACCCATTACTTTTGTCGCCAAATCCATCGGGGCACTAGCAGGTCCAACTGCACTAGTCTCCACCAAACTGTCGATAATCCAACTACCCTAGTCTATAACCGATAACCCTAACCAGTCCAAACTGCACTGGCTCTGGGGTCCGGGCAAATCAATCCAAACTGCACTTTCTCTGATTCATCCTCGTGCCCCTTTCCCAAAGGCATACTAACGTAGTTGCTACCAATAACTCATTTGAACATTTTTCAGCAACGAAGTCCATCTTGGAAGTCACCCTCACAGTCCCTAACTTGGAACCTTTTTGGTAACTCTATCCCTTTGACTTGCTTCGTAACTCGGACTCAAGTTGGTCGCATTAGAGTTCGTTCATCGAAGAGTATAATCACTGCTATAAAGAAGCACCATGTCATGACGAACCCCTTCCCCTATAAGTCATCCAACCTAGCCATGGCATCACCCGGGCTCGGATAGCCATGGCCGAGCCGAACTTGGTTTGGTATGTGACCAAAGTTCTGTCCGGCTACCGAACCAGAGATCAGTTCGTATACCAATTTGAATTCGGTTCGACCGACCGAATCGGAGACTCCCCTCCTCCACTTCCTTGCTCCATCTAAGTCCTCCCCTTGCCAAACCGAATCCTAGTCCCAACATCGAACCAAAACCTACTCGATATACCGAACTAGAACTGTTGACATCATAACTTAGTCTATGAAATTCCAAATGACTTGAAGCTTCGCCTGAGGCCTCTTGGGACCTTCCTTTTCATCATAACTTAATCTATAATATATTTATATTCCGAGCTTCGGAATTTACCTACCATTTCAAGTTCATTTAAATTTCAAATTCATTTTTGAATTTATCCTTTCCAAATCATTAGCAACTTCTTTTATAACCATCTTAGGTTACAACCCATTATCACACTTTATTTTATATTTTGAATTTTGAATTAAACTCATTGTTTCTTTTAAAACGATTACCCATTTCACTTTTCACTAAATTTCAAATTTAGATTCATATTTCAAATCTACATTTCTTTTATTTGCAAAATATTTTCTTTTAACCATTCACTTAAATCGTGAATATATTTCTTTTATATACAGTTTGGTTTCATATTTATAAACATATCTTAAAACCAAATTTTATTTATAACTTCTATTCAGAATTATTCATACAAGCCTCCTCTCTTTTTATTTCAATCATTCAAAATCTCATTTAAATTTTCTTAATAATAGCTATGTTTAAATCTCATTTCAAATATTGGTTTCAAAATCGATTTCCACCTTTTTATATAAATTCATATTTGAATTTATATTTAAATTTATTCAATGATAAATAATTCATTTAATTTATACTCTTATTTATAAACAACTTCTTGATTTAGCCATTTGAATAGGTTTCTATTAAAATATCCTTTTAAAACTTCATAGTGATTTTATATTTGATTATAAAATATCCATTTCAACTAAAATATTAATTATCTAATGATAACTATTTCCCTTTATCCATAAAAATCGTTTATAAATTTAGTTATTCGTTTTATTCATTAAAATGAGTTTCTATTTTCATATCTATTTGAAATTCAATTCTATCTTGGGAATAATTTTCCTTTTTAAATTACAAATTCCTTCCCTACATTCGAGATTATTTTATGGTATTTAATATCCAAATGTTAGGGCCAGTGTAATTTAAACCAATATAGTCAATCACAGATTATATATCACAAAATATATCACAACCAATGAAAAACGGTAACGTAATTATTGAGGAATCCAGTTGGATCCCTCCAACCTGTTTCCCTGCATCCACAAATGTTAGTCAACATATATAACATCAATTTCACTTCAATATATGATATCAAGGTAAACAGAATAAATATTCAATCAACGGTTAAATATAATTATCTAATCAATCATTTTAGCAATTTATCAACCATTCATCTAAACAACCATCACACGGTATAAAATTACTATAAATAAATTTAAAACTCGCTTATATAAAAATATAAATGAGTCAGAGTTAGTGAGTTTACTCACTTCATCCAAACAACCATCACACGGTATAAAATTACTATAAATAAATTTAAAACTCGCTTATATAAAAATATAAATGAGTCAGAGTTAGTGAGTTTACTCACCTTGGTTCGCAGTTGACGGTCATGCTTTTGTTTTGTTCAAAATCGAACAAACATTTGATTTTTCTACAAAATTTCAATAGCTCAGCTCCCAGCCACATTAGTTCCACAACGAAGATCTCGTCGTCGCGGTTCCAGCGGATCTGGTTGTGTTCAATTGTAATAACATACGGATGAGTTATATATGTTTGAAAATTTTAATTTAAATTAAAATAGTCTAAGCTTCTTTATTAAATCATTAATATCTAAATACCTCACTAATAATTACTTAACCGTGCATTAATCCTTAACCCAAATCACATCTGCCACTTTTCCTTCCTATTAGAAAACACGGTCCAGATCCCTTTACTTCTTTCAAATTGGAATGCGAGATTCCTTTAGCAGCTCACACCATCCTTGAACAACTCATCCCAACATCTCCACTGCAACAGTTCTTTGTGTTCTTCCTTCCATACAGCTCACAACCCCTCCTCACACGCTGTCCTTACTTGCTCATCCTAAAACAATTTAATATTACACCTTTATTTAACAAGTTATTATATATTGAGTTAATTTAATTATTAATTACCCCTAAATAATTCTTATGCCATGAACCACATAATCCATCTCTAGCTCCAGGCAAGACTCATTCACCTCACAACTTCTTCCTCCCTCTTGAAACCTCCAACCATACACAGTGGACTTCATTCAACTTTATCAATCCCCTAACACTGACACAAATTCACTGTAACGACCCGGAAAATCTGAACCAATTCAAAAATTTTATTTTGGCAATTTTAATGAATTTTGAAGATTTAAAATGATTTATTTTAAATAATAAAGACGAATAAATTATTTTCGACAAAGTTAAATCGAATAAATTTATTTTAATTATAATTCGAGCCTGAAATGGCGCGGTAGTTTGAAAATTCGATTTCGAATTTCAAATGAATGTACAGGATTCAAATTAAATCGGATTTCAATGAAACACGAAATATTTGAATCTGTTTAATCATATCTTTCTAACGAAGTTAAGAAACTGAGATTTCACTTTATAGAGTGTAAGATACATCCAGTTGAAAATTAAGAATATTCGCTATGGAATTTTGGCCCTTAAAAATGGAAATTTTGCAAACGACCTCGGTTTTCAATGAAACCACTTTTGTTGGATTCGCGATGTCAAGATATTGCTTGTTTTCAAAATTCGTAATTTTTCGAATCAATATGTGAGCGTGGCGAAGGAAAACGCGTTTGACTAGTTTCAGTTGATTTTAATCGACTGGATAATGGCCATTTTTCAAACGGTCTCAGAATTTGACGAAATTTGTTTTGTTAGGACCGTATCGGCAATACGAAGTTAGAAAATATTTTTTGGGAATTTTTAGAGTTCGTATGTGGCTCTGGTAAATTGAAATGTACATTCAAATTCAATATATAGAGTTATACTTTGATTTTGACGAAAACTGATCGAAATGATCGAATCAGCTTATGATACATATCCCATTGTGTTCAAAATGGGGGTACTTAGCTATAGACGACAGTCATTAGGTTCGATTTCGAGGTCGAAATAAAAGCTGCTTTTTGAAATATAAAAATTAAAATAAATAAAAAAGTCAACCCTCATTTACATTTAACCCCCCGTTCGTAATCTTCAAAACAGAAATAAAACCATCGAAGAAGCCGCGCCCCCCTCCACCCCGCCGCACCATCGTCGGAGCCACCAACGCCCGCCGCCCACCATAGCCACAGGAAGCTGCAACGCCCCTCCAGCCTCTCCCCTCCTCTCGAGCGACGCGACCCCTCCTCCTTCAGCCAGATCAAACCCGACCGTCCACTGCGCTGCCACCACTCGCCCATCGCCCGCCTGAGATGCCTCTGACCTCCTTCGCCGCCCTAGTAGCCCCCCCTTCGTTGAAAGTAAGCTTTTTTATTTTCATTTTAATTTAATTTATTTAAATTTCTATAGGATTAGCTTAATTAAAAAAATATAGGGTTTTTGGTTTGTAAAAATGGTATTTTTACATATAGTAGAAGTTAAGATTTTTATATAAATTTCATGAGAATAAAAATCTAATTTTTACATATGTATAACATGGCAAAAGCCGAGATTTTTATATTCGAAAAGGCGAGATTTTTATATTCGAAAAGCTAGGATTTTATATAGTTAATCAAATAAAAAAGGTCGGATTTTTAAATATGATATTAGCAAAGAAAGTTTGGATATTTAATGAAGTAAAGATTTGATTTTTTTAGCGAAGTAAAAATGTATTCTTTTTATATATAATAGCAATGTAAAAATATAATCTTTTTATATAGAATAGCTTTGTAAAAATATAATCTTTTTATATAGAACAGCATTGTAAAAATATAATCTTTTTATACAGAATAGCATTGTAAAAATATAATCTTTTTATATAGTAGAAATATAGAAAAATAATTTTTATATAGAAAGAAGCGTTGTAAAAATATAATTTTTATTATGAACAGCGGGAAAAGGACTGCATTAGAATTTCAAACAAATTCAGACGGTTCAGCAGTTCAAAAGCAAAGCACGGCGGAGTGGAACCCTCTGTGAGAACTCCTCACTTTTAATTTAATTTCTAGTTGAAATATATACTAGGATGCAGACAGTGCTTAGCAGCACCCGACACCCATCGTCCACAGACCATAGATGACTTGTTTGTTTGATTGTTGTGTTGTGAAATTTGATTGTGTGATGTGAAATGAAATAAAATATTAAATAGTGGAAAATATTTTATAGTTAAAAATATAATTTTTAACGTGTATATGAAATAAATATTTATAAACAAATCGGACGATTTGATTATATACACTGATTTGACTGATATTGATTAGGACGATAAATTTTTCACATCGCCCAACTGCACAAATAAAATATGTGTTTGTTGATTTGAAACCCCACACGGGTATTGGGATGAGATTTGACGTACACTAATCCCGATTGTTTAGTTGTATGTCAACCGATGGATTGACAGACTGTGTAAGCGTTAATTATTTATATTTAATGCTTATGCAGTTGTGTGGTGCACTCTGGATGATGGATGATTATTTATCGTTGCTATTACATACATGTGTTGTAGAAAATCCATATAATTAACATTATATGATAATTGATTGGGCCTCATTCCAATTTAGAAAATAAATTCATGTGTTGAATTGAAAATATATATTCATGTGTTGAATAAAATATATATTCATGTGTTGAATAAAAGCCGTGTTGGATAGATTGACGCCATTTTGACGTGAACGATATTTATATCGATTTTATTCATTCTTCAATGAATATTGAAAGTGATTTTGAAATTCGAATTAAATTAAAATGAATTGAAATTCGAATAAAATTGAGATGAATTGTAATTCGAATTAAATTGAAATTGAATTGAAATCGATTTGAAATGAAATTAAAATGAACTTATATTGAAAAATTCAATTTTGATTTGAATTTGAAAGAGAAGTTGAAATCGTTATGAAAATGAATTTAAATCAATTTATAAAATACGTTTTAAAAGGAAATCGATGAAGTATATATTATATATTATATATATATAATATAATGGCCTGAATAGAACGCGCCGCGCTGCGGCAGTTCGCGAATTTCGACCATTGACTTCGACCAGATATTACGGGAGATCCAACCGTCGGATTCTCCTAAAACCGGAACTGTTGGGTTCGTATCGAAAAGAGCTTTCTAATGGATATTAGAAATTAAAAATCTAATAGTTGGATTTGGAATTATGTCCAAATCAAATTTGGAAAAGGTCGCTGTAAGTGCAGTTCGATGGCCGTTGATGGAAATCGACGGTACGGGCCTTGATAAAATTATTAAAAATAGTAATAATTTATGTAAAATCATAAGAAATGATTTGTGAAGAATTGGGATGAAAAATCCCAAATTTGAAGAGATAAAAATAGATTTTTATTGAAATGAACTAGTTTTGAACTAAAATTATAATTCTATTTATTTTTTAAATAAATAAATTGGATTTGAATGGTTTTGAAAATAACCAGAATTTCCAATAATTGAATTGGAATGGATTTGAATCGAAATTATCTTTGGAATATTTCGATGTTGGATTTCGTGATTATACAGATATTGTTATGGAAATTTGAAAGATATATTTATATCGTTATTTCCAATACGATATTTGTAACACCCCGTGAATTTTATAACGTTAAGCTTCACGAATTAAAGTATAATTAATTATAAATGATGAAATCAAGGGAAATGGGTTACGCCATTGCGTTCGTCTCGAAATTCTTCTTGAGATAGAGTTCAAGTTTGCATAAAACGGATATCGTATGAAGAAGATATGGACGAACGAAGTTGGGCAGAAAAACCGGAAAACGTGTCACACCCCACCTCCGCTAGGGTCACTCACAAAGGGAATGCACTAGGTTTGGTGAAGCATTATCGAGGTAAACATGCACAGAAATATTACAAGACAGAACATATATATATATATATATATAACAGCGGAAGTAAAACCAACTTTCATATCATTAACAAATAAGGTCTAAAGCCTTTTTCATCAGAATACATCAAAACCTGTCTTGCAATAGTAAAGAAGCATAAAACCTTTTCATAAATTATTCCCCAAAATAAAGTGGTGAAGCATCCATAGCCAAAAGAAGACCAAGCTATACATGATGACCTTAAAGCATAAGAGGCCCGAACTAACCAACATCATTTCCTCCCTGAAACCTGGGGGGAAATGGAAGACAAAGAGGCGAAAGAAAACGGGGTCAGTCATAAAGACTGGTAAGTCCTACCTACTTCCAACATAAAAACAGGTAAAGGTAACATGACATGCTTAAACTGAAAGTAAACATAAGGATGACAACAAGATAGATAACCAAACCAAGATAACTGGATGAACTACTGTAGCAAGGTAAACTAAAGTATCATGATAAACTACGGTGTCAAGAATCAAGGTATCACATCGTCAGGTTTCTATCAAGTATATTATCACAAGGTATCTGTCATGTACAACATCCCACGGTATCTATCATGTATAACATCCCAAGGTATTTGTCACGTATATTCGCTCTGCACCTCTCGTACTAGTATCCCAACCCGCGTCATGTATTAACTATGGATGTCCCTTGCCCAGTGTCATGTAATGGTCCATGTCAACCTAATATATAACATATGTAGGTTTTCCCCAACTTGTATGTTTCTTTCCATGTATAAGTTCAGTCCTTTGCCGTAGGCCGTACGGGCTTTCCCATGTAAATCTATACCACCTCAACGTAGTGCCATTTTATCCTTGAAGTTGTTTTGGACTGCTACCCTTGATCTGGTTATGTTTTCTTACCATGAACTATCGCGTGTTCACTTAGGATTTACGCCACCTAGGACCACTAGGGATTATGCTACCTAATGAACGTTTCCGTGTCTCGGTTTGGGTTCAAGCCACCTAGGACCACTAGGGATTATGCCACCCATCAACTGCACCCTTTATCCCGCGTACGTATTGTGAATCGTTTTCCATGTCTAGACGCACATGTTCCTCAATGTGCCATCCGAGTTCCGTGCCAGGGCAAATCAAGAAATACGGAACTTGGTCGGGAGCTTTAAGTCGTCTGCTGATGCAGATATCAAGGTCTGTTTTTGTACCCGTGGCTATGGTCCCACGTGACCCCTCCCTCAACTACTGAAAGGCAATCCAAGAAAAATCATGTATGAGAACCACATCCCAGCCCCACTATAGCCCCACTTTCCTATGGGCCATCCTCACCCATGACTTGATAGCAAGAACATGGTCTGTTGGGAGTTCTCTGCCTTTCCGTTCGTACACGATTGACTAAAGATGGTAGGTAGTCGGCGACGTGTTATCCAAGGCAAAATCAAGTATCGTCGACTCCACGCTAAACCATCCTAGTCTTTAGGTCGCTCGCATAGCAACCAAGGCATACTCTTGGCTCTTCTACCGCAGACCTTAACCCCTGTGGGGCCGGGTTTCATGGACCATCTGCCACCTCACAGAGGGATACCAAGAGTACCCTCACGTCCCCCGAAGCTACCGCTTCGTCACCCAGTTTGTTGGAGCCTTTATCTAAGCAAGATAATTTGCTCCTCCTCGTGTGTTTAAGCGATGACCTACCGTATCGGGTTACCCATCTATCCGTGAACTGGTCCAAATCTCTTGACTAAGAATTATTACTTAGTTTCCCAAACTAAGGTTTACCACTTAGTCTCCTTTCCCGTTATCCTTGTTAATCCCGGTTTTCCACCTAGTCCCCTGAACTAGGGCTTTGTCTAATGGGTTAAGTATTGTCATTTAGGTTCATGACTTAACCTGCCTACGAATCATATCAAGATTTGGCTAAGTATTCAAGTCCAAGACCTAGCCCAACAAGTTGGTTAAGTATATCAAGAAGCTCATGACCTAACTCTATACAATCATCAAGTCAAATTGGTTAAGTATTTGTTTATCTTAACCCTATTGAATTACCGCGTTAAGATTAGTTTAGTGTAGGTTACTTAACCCCATCTAATTACCGTGTTTAGATTAGTTAAGTGTAGGTTACTTAACCCCATCTAATTACCGTGTTTAGATTAGTTAAGTGTAGGTTACTTAACCCCATCTAAGTACCACGTCGGATTAGTTAAGTGTAAATTACTTAACCCCATCCCCTAATTGTCTTGTATGGTTAAGTGTCATTAAGAAATCAAGCCCGGTCCCACTTAACCTACCCATTCGTGTCATATCGGTTAAGTGTCATTAGTCAAATTTACTTAACCTTATCATGTGGCATTAATTTAATTAATGCACTATCAACCTCTCTCATTAGACCTTGTTGTGGTTACTAGTTAAGCCGGGCGGGTCCGGGTAGTTTTACACCACAACCTAGTCTAACCTCGGGTCTTAAGCGCGACATGACCAACTTCCCACATTGGATCCTATTGTTTGTAGCCACTAGTTAAGCCGGGCGAGTCCGGGTAGATTTATGCTACAAACTCAACCCAACCTCGAGTTGGCCACTTTCATGTTTGGTCTAGTGTCATATTACACTTACAACCCACACGTGTCTAGTTTCAAGTCCCATGTTTACCCCACATGTCATGCCCACATTTAGGTGTATCATAAGTGCCATATTTCCATGAAACCCCATGTCAAATTATCATGTCATAATCACGCACGTCTAACCTACCCCAAAGCGTGTTTCCAACCCAAGTAAAAGCGAGTCAACATAGTAAGGGTACTATGCTACATATTGGCCTCACAACATGCACGATGTCAAAAAGGGATTAGCCACAAACATGCATGGTATCATAAGGGGTTTGGCCTCAAAATATGCATAGCATCATAAGAGAATTTGGCCAATAGTATGCATAGTATCATAAGGGAATTTGGCCATAAACGTGCATAGTATCATAAGGGAATTTGGCCACAAACATGCATAGCATCATAAGAGAATTTGACTACAAGCATGCATGATAACATAAGGGGTTTGGGTTCATTTACATGCATAAGCCCCAAAGTCAAGTCTTTGCCAATGTTTCACAAGTCAAATGGCTCCCAAAGGTTCATGCTAGCATTCCATAGATAAAGATTCAAACTTGCAAGATAAACTAGGTTAATCATAACATGAATAGCATTATTTAGTCACTGAGCATAGCCAAAAGTCATAGGTTCAAGCAAAAGAGGCATGACAAGGTTCATATAGGCCAACATACTTAGTTTAATCTCATTTTATTCCATGCCATCAGTAAAACTACCGTTTAGATCTAGAAGTAGCTAGAACTTACGTAGCATGGCAAGAGGGCTAGGAACATGAATCGTCTTGACGAAGAAAGGTGGCTCCTTTGTTGAAGAATCGTCATGAAACTTGCATAGCAACGTTGATCTACCCTCGATTTGGTGTAGGAAGCTTGCACCTTTTGATTTGAATCCGATTTGAATGCATAGTCTCTAGGAATTGGAGATGGAGGCCTTGATCACTTGGCACTTGGGCAGCACTTCGTGGCATGAGTGATTTGTGAGGGTTTTAGCTAGGTCTAGGGGTCTTTTTATAGAGATTAGGAGTAGTTTAGGCCGTAGGATAAACCCTAGGATAGATCTGAACCCTCAAAAATCGTCACAAGCCTCCAAAACAAGACCCAGGAGCCAAAACCAGAAGCAGGTGCACCAGGTCGCTGGTTCGACCAGGGGGGGTCGACCCAGGGGTCGACACCCATGTCGACCCCCTGGGGAGGGGTCGACACCCATGTCGACATGGGTGTCAACCCTGAGTGTCTGGCGGGAGTTTTCCCGCCTCTCTTTTTAGGCTGAATTTCAAATCTTTTTTCGGATTTGAATTTTCGTGAAACTTCGTTGGGCCTTAACTGGGTCATACGGACTCCGATTTACGAAATTTCGGACTCTATTTCGCGTATTTTCCGAGACGAACGCAATGGCGCAACCCATTTATCCTGATTTAGATTTTATAATTTAATTCTGCCTTGATTCTTGTCTTAACACATTGTTTAAAATTCAGGTTGTTGCATTCTCCCCTCCTTTAAGGATTTCGTCCCCGAAATCTCCAAGTTAGGAAGAACGTATCCTACCATCCATCATCCATCTACTCAAAACATCATCCACAAGCAACCATGGTCCTTAAAAGGCTTCTAATGCTTTATGAACACATGCAAGAAAGTGTGTGTATATGTTCCTTAGCTAATGCTAATGATCAGGCCTGAATGATCTTCTAATGTAAAATATGTTTAGTGCCATGAATCCAACATGTATGCAAATAGTCCTAGCCATATAAATGCTACATGTGTGCACAAACATTCATTCTTACGCAACATCCGCATGATAACACATTCAATTTCATCCATAAACAGGTATAAATACTCGTGCATATGCAATATGAAATGTGAGTGCGTCGATCTAGTATCTAATGTGTATTCGCGCATCCACGAGCAACCACTTGCAACCATTTGCAATCATATCAATCATAACATGTTTCAAACACATGTTTACATCCATAGGTTTCTACCTAAGGTTCTTATGATAGGATCGAGGAGAATAACAAGGTAAACTTCCTACGGGGTTTGCAATAGAAACAAGACCGAGAGGATATTCACCAAAAGATAACATGCGAGCAAGCTCTACAGGAAAAACCAGAGATCAAGGATACACTCTTTAAAAAGAGGTACGATGCGCGTGTCTAGCCTTACGTCTTCTAAGTCGCGTTTCCTTGAGCTTAATTCCTCGGTGCCTTGTCCATCTTTTTAACTCCATGATCTCGTAGCTCCTTGATTCCTATTTCCAGGATATGAGTTAGAATTCATTTCATTGTCGCCTCTTATTCCACTTTCACTTATCCTTTTCCTAGTATACTTGGCTCAAACGTATCCACTTACTCATGCAAGCTCTCCAAAATTCACTAGGGAATTCTGGATCTCGTCTGCCGATGCCAATCCATGTTGCCAAGTGTACTTACTAGGGTGATCCCCATAGTTCATGCATAAGCGAAACGAACCATCCGACTTAGCGGCGAATTCTACTCGAACGGATTACCAACAACTGCGTCATGAGATTCTAGGTAACTAGCCATGACAGAACCTAGAAGGTTACACGAGACTTCGAGGGTATTACCAAAGCAAGTCAAGAGTCTAACTACCCTCCTTTCAAAACCGAGAATGGCACCCCTTATTGGATGACCACTTTATCCCTGGAATCCATCCGTAGCCGAGACATGTCATTCTCAAATCCAAACAAGTCATGAAGAAATGGAACAACCCTCCAACCAGATTTTTGGGACAAAAACTGGGATTCTCTACCATGCTAGTACTAAGATGCAGAGACTCAACTATCCAAGCAGACTTAAATGATACGACGATCAAGACAAAGTCTGGACAGTATGATAGAAAAGAACGACTAAACCTTTACCAAAAACGGTACCATCTCTTTTAGGTACCCTAGAAATGGGAGCATACAATTGCCCTCTCCGATGATCTTGTCCTTGTCCTCCTTGATGGACTAAGCCATACCAACAAGTTGCTTATCCTTAAGCTCGCGTCCTTTATCCTTACTCTTATTATCCTTCCTTGTACCACGGCAACGGGTCTCTCGAGAACCACCTCCATCGTACGGAAAAAACACCTACGTGGCGAGACAAAGACTAGTCACAGTTAGAACTACTGTGACTACAGATGGAGGAAAGAAAGGAAAAGAGATTCAATCAAGGAATCAAAGGATAGTGCTAATGGCTTTTGGGGAATAGCCTTTAAAAACTTTTCTTGAAAAATGCTTCTTTGTAAACGGTTTTTCAAATAGTTTTCAGAAGGTTTTAAAAACTTTTGCCCAGTCTGGTAACCTTCTGCTCTGATACCAAATGTCACACCCCACCTCCGCTAGGGTCACTCACAAAGGGAATGCACTAGGTTTGGTGAAGCATTATCGAGGTAAACATGCACAGAAATATTACAAGACAGAACATATATATAAAACAGCGGAAGTAAAACCAACTTTCATATCATTAACAAATAAGGTCTAAAGCCTTTTTCATCAGAATACATCAAAACCTGTCTTGCAATAGTAAAGAAGCATAAAAACAGGTAAAGGTAACATGACATGCATAAACCGAAAGTAAACATAAGGATGACAACAAGATAGATAAGCTAAACCAAGATAACTGGATGAACTACTGTAGCAAGGTAAACTAAAGTATCATGATAAACTACGGTGTCAAGAATCAAGGTATCACATCGTCAGGTTTCTATCAAGTATACTATCACAAGGTATCTGTCATGTACAACATCCCACGGTATCTATCATGTATAACATCCCAAGGTATTTGTCACGCATATTCGCTCTGCACCTCTCGTACTAGTATCCCAACCCGCGTCATTTATTAACAATGGATGTCCCTTGCCCAGTGTCATGTAATGGTCCATGTAAACCTAATATATAACATATGTAGGTTTTCCCCAACTTGTATGTTTCTTTCCATGTATAAGTTTAGTCCTTTGCCGTAGTCCGTACGGGCTTTCCCATGTAAATCTATACCACCTCAACGTAGTGCCATTTTATCCTTGAAGTTGTTTTGGACTGCTACCCTTGATCTGGTTATGTTTTCTTACCATGAACTATCGCGTGTTCACTTAGGATTTACGCCACCTAGGACCACTAGGGATTATGCTACATAATGAACGTTTCCGTGTCTCGGTTTGGGTTCAAGCCACCTAGGACCACTAGGGATTATGCCACCCGTCAACCGCGCCCTTTATCCCGCGTATGTATCGTGAATCGTTTTCCATGTCTAGATGCACATGTTCCTCAATGTGCCATCCGAGTTCCGTGCCAGGGCAAATCAAGAAATACGGAACTCGGTCGGGAGCTTTAAGTCGTCTGCTGATGCAGATATCAAGGTCTGTTTTTGTACCCGTGGCTATGGTCCCACGTGACCCCTCCCTCAACTAATGAAAGGCAATCCAAGAAAAATCATGTATGAGAACCACATCCCGGCCCCACTATAGCCCCACTTTCCTATGGGCCATCCTCACCCATGACTTGATAGCAAGAACATGGTCTGTTGGGAGTTCTCTGCCTTTCCGTTCGTACACGATTGACTAAAGATGGTAGGTAGTCGGCGACGTGCTATCCAGGGCAAAATCAAGTATCGTCGACTCCACGCTAAACCATCCCAGTCTTTAGGTCGCTCGCATAGCAACCAAGGCATACTCTTGGCTCTTCTACCGCAGACCTTAACCCCTGTGGGGCCGGGTTTCATGGACCATCTGCCACCTCACAGAGGGATACCAAGAGTACCGTCACGTCCCCCGAAGCTACCGCTTCGTCACCCAGTTTGTTGGAGCCTTTATCTAAGTCAGATAATTTGCTCCTCGTTTGTTTAAGCGATGACCTACCGTATCGGGTTACCCATCTATCCGTGAACTGGTCCAAATCTCTTGACTAAGAATTATTACTTAGTTTCCCAAACTAAGGTTTACCACTTAGTCTCCTTTCCCGTTATCCTTGTTAATCCCGGTTTTCCACCTAGTCCCCTGAACTAGGGCTTTGTCTAATGGGTTAAGTATTGTCATTTAGGTTCATGACTTAACCTGCCTATGAATCATATCAAGATTTGGCTAAGTATTCAAGTCCAAGACCTAGCCCTACAAGTTGGTTAAGTATATCAAGAAGCTCATGACCTAACCCTATACAATCATCAAGTCAAATTGGTTAACTATTTGTTTATCTTAACCCTATTGAATTACCGCGTTAAGATTAGTTAAGTGTAGGTTACTTAACCCCATCTAATTACCGTGTTTATATTAGTTAAGTGTAGGTTACTTAACCCCATCTAATTACCGTGTTTAGATTAGTTAAGTGTGGGTTACTTAACCCCATCTAAGTACCACGTCGGATTAGTTAAGTGTAAATTACTTAACCAAATCCCCTAATTGTCTTGTATGGTTAAGTGTCATTAAGAAATCAAGCCCGGTCCCACTTAACCTACCCATTCGTGTCATATCGGTTAAGTGTCATTAGTCAAATTTACTTAACCTTATCATGTGGCATTAATTAAATTAATGCACTCTCAACCTCTCACATTAGACCTTGTTGTGGTTACTAGTTAAGCCGGGCGCGTCCGGGTAGTTTTACACCACAACCTAGTATAACCTCGGGTCTTAAGCACGACATGACCAACTTCCCACATTGGATCCTATTGTTTGTAGCCACTAGTTAAGCCGGGCGGGTCCGGGTAGATTTATGCTACAAACTCAACCCAACCTCGAGTTGGCCACTTTCATGTTTGGTCTAGTGTCATATTACACTTACAACCCACACGTGTCTAGTTTCAAGTCCCATGTTTACCCCACATGTCATGCCCACATTTAGGTGTATCATAAGTGCCATATTTCCATGAAACCCCATGTCAAATTATCATGTCATAATCACGCACGTCTAACCTACCCCAAAGCGTGTTTCCAACCCAAGTAAAAGCGAGTCAACATAGTAAGGGTACTATGCTACATATTGGCCTCACAACATGCACGATGTCAAAAAGGGATTAGCCACAAACATGCATGGTATCATAAGGGGTTTGGCCTCAAAATATGCATAGCATCATAAGAGAATTTGGCCAATAGTATGCATAGTATCATAAGGTAATTTGGCCATAAATGTGCATAGTATCATAAGGGAATTTGGCCACAAACATGCATAGCATCATAAGAGAATTTGATCACAAGCATGCATGATAACATAAGGGGTTTGGGTTCATTTACATGCATAAGCCCCAAAGTCAAGTCTTTGCCAATGTTTCACAAGTCAAATGGCTCCCAAAGGTTCATGCTAGCATTCCATAGATAAAGATTCAAACTTGCAAGATAAACTAGGTTAATCATAACATGAATAGCATGATTTAGTCACTAAGCATAGCCAAAAGTCATAGGTTGAAGCAAAAGAGGCATGACAAGGTTCATATAGGCCAGCATACTTAGTTTAATCTCATTTTATTCCATGCCATCATTAAAACTACCGTTTAGATCTAGAAGTAGCTAGAACTTACGTAGCGTGGCAAGAGGGCTAGGAACATGAATCATCTTGACGAAGAAAGGTGGCTCCTTTGTTGAAGAATCGTCATGAAACTTGCATAGCAACGTTGATCTACCCTCGATTTGGTGTAGGAAGCTTGCACCTTTTGATTTGAATCTGATTTGAATGCATAGTCTCTAGGAATTGGAGATGGAGGCCATGATCACTTGGCACTTGGGCAGCACTTCGTGGCATGAGTGATTTGTGAGGGTTTTAGCTAGGTCTAGGGGTCTTTTTATAGAGATTAGGAGTAGTTTAGGCCGTAGGATAAACCCTAGGATAGATCTGAACCCTCAAAAATCGTCACAAGCCTCCAAAACAAGACCCAGGAGCCAAAACCAGAAGCAGGTGCACCAGATCGCTGGTTCGACCAGGGGGGTCGACCCAGGGGTCGACACCCATGTCGACCCCCTGGGGAGGGGTCGACACCCATGTCGACATGGGTGTCGACCCTGAGTGTCTGGCGGGAATTTTTCCTGCCTCTCTTTTTGGGCTGAATTTCAAATCTGTTTTCGGATTTGAATTTTCATGAAACTTCGTTGGGCCTTAATTGGGTCATACGGACTCCGATTTACGAAATTTCATACTCTATTTCGCGTATTTTTCCGAGACGAACGCAATGGCGCAACCCGTTTATCCTGATTCAGATTTTATAATTTAATTCTGCCTTGATTCTTGTCTTAACACGTTGTTTAAAATTCGGGTTGTTACAAAACGGGTCAGAATGCACTGGCGCACTTGTGAAGTGCGCCAGAACAAAGTTGAACTGGCGCACTTGGGAAGTGCGCCAGTACAATTTTGGCCTGGCGCACCTGCCAAGTGCGCCCAGGTCAGAAAGACCTGCTGGTCAGGTCCTGGCTGGCCTGGTCAGGGTCTGGTCGAATTCTGATGCTTGGCTGAGTCACTAGGGCTTACATGTCTCTTTCTTATTGGCCTCTCTTGAGACGGATGGTCTGAATTCACCCTAGCTTCATCGACGGCTCAAAACAATTTAAAATTCTATAAATACAACTCAAGTCTAACCCTAAATTCACACAAATAATAGAATACAAAAGCCGTCATGCTGCTGGAGAGGAACTAGGAATGGCCGTCAATTAGAAAGCCTAGAGACAAGCCAACACCAAAGCTTAAGAGACGAATCAAAGCTTGATCAAATCATTCAACGCAACTTTGCTACCCAAAGGAGAGCATCTCCAAATCAGAATAACAGAAATCAGAAAACAAGAATTCATCACATGTTGTAAGTATAGTGACCTTACAAAATATGAATAAAAACTGTGATGTGATTCGATGTAAATGAAAATAGAATCGTGTTGTTATAATCTTTGTGTATTGTGATGGTTTTATCATGACTTGTGTATTGATGTTTGTGGCATAAATTACTTGATGCAAGCCTATTGAACAATTGTGTATGAAAAATAATGGCACTTGCAAGCTTGTGGCAAAAACTAGAAATTTATCCCTTTTTGTATATGTCGATGGCATGGACTATGTATATTCCCTTTGTCTAAATTAGAATTTGTGTAAACAAGTTATAGACCTTTTATGCCTACATGACCCAAAACCTATGATATCATCCTTATGTTTATTGGCAAGTATAATTAGATCTATGTTTGCAAGTATAATTGGATCTATGTTTCATAAACTATGTAAGTTCATGTTTATTTGCAAAATATAATTGGTTCTATGTCAAACATCGTTTGGGTTTCATAAACTATGCAAGTTCATGTTGAATTAGGCTGTATGATTAGATGTAAAAATTGTACATTTTGATGAACATATAACATGCTAGTTTTGTGGTCGATATTATGCCAAGTTAACATGTTTAAACACAAGTTTGTATTTGCCTAAAACTATGCCATTTCATATGTCACCTACTTAGTCATACTTTTGATTCGAATGCAAGTTCACATGACCCATGTTATATGTTAGTTGAATCGCCAAATTGCAAGTTCATGCGCCACACACCTTTATGTATTACATGTTCATGATTTCCCGTTTTCCTCGCGTTTATAAAGTTGGGCTGAATTGTGACAAGCCCAACACATGTTATAATGTTGCGAACAAACGGGGGTAATAACGTTGGGTGTAAAATATGAAAATATATGTTGACATGTTTGGCACATGCCAATGTTTATGACACATAAGCGGTATGAATTGAAATACCCAAAAATAAAGGATATGACATTTACATATAGTTGAAAAGTAATAAAATATGTAAATTTAGAAAACACGATATGCTTAACCCGAGGTTGGATTGAGTTGTGATGTAAACCTACCCGGACCCGCCCGGCTGTCCAGTAGTCACAACAATACCTATCCAATGTGGGTGGTTAAGCATTGAGCCCAATAAGGACCCGAGGTTAGACTGAGCTATGGTGTAAACCTGCCCGGAACCGACCGGCATATCCAGTAACCGTAGCAATACCTGTATAATGTGAGTGGTCTGGTGCTCCTAAGAGGCTAAGGACAGATGGTAGGGTTAAGTCAACTATAACACTTAACCAAATTCAACATGTTAACAAGAATTGATGGGTGGGGTTGGTAAATACAGACACTTAACCACTTAACATGTTTGACTAGAAAATCCTGGTAACGAGGGACCCGTTTCAACAGTAACCCAAAGTTAGGTATCAACGATACCCTGAAACTAGGCAGGGTGGGGCACGATTACTGGGCTGATTGTAAGCGGTCAAACGACGGCGGTGGGTGCACAGTGCAGGACTAACGGGGTGCGGGCATGCACACACTCCGGAGCAGACAACCAGGGCACTGGGGACACCAGTAGTATAACCTATGTCTTCTAGTTTTGTGTCGGGGCCGCCACCATGGGTCTTGATACACCCCATGGTGGGACCAGCATAGGTATCTACAATTCTTGGGGGCCGTATGACGCATGTTAACGCGAGTAGGAGCCGATCTTTAATAAGAATGGGGATCACTTCACCCTCACCATGGGGTGCCAGTTAGAATAAACTCGAGTAAGTGTAGAGATATAGTATGGGTGTGATAGTACATTTGACACTTCCTTAGCCTGTGACACTTTCCTATTTTTAGTTTATATCCATCATATCCTTTTCTTACTCACATATCAAAGAGTTACTAGATTTACTCAGACTTTATGTCTGACCTATTTTCTTTTCGTCTTCTTTTATTTCGTTCCCCCCCCCCTCCCTCAGGTCCACAGGGAGGAAACAGCTCAACTCAGTCAGGATCTTTACAAGCACCAAGAACGTAGATGTATGATTTGGATCTTTCTTGCTCGGATAATGGATTTGGATATCACTATGGGGATTTTTGTCACTTTATTTATGTTTTCATGCTTCTTTAATAATCAAGGCAGTTATGAGGTTGTAATGTTGAAAGTATTTTGAGACAATTATGGAAATCTTTGTTTGATACACGTATTGATGAAATAAAAGTTTGTTTGGTTTCCGCTATTTAAAATATGTGTATTTGTATCTGTCTTGAGTTCATCTGTGGCTTTTACTTATAAACCTCCACCAAAGTTAAGGCATTCCCTTTGTGAGTGACCTTAATGGAGGTGGGGTGTTTCAATATTTGTTGGTCGTAGAATTTGATATTGAATATAAGCCGATATATTTTCTATTCAGAGCCTTGTATTTAATATCAAATGTGATTTGGGTTTGTCGTGAATGGTGTCTTCATTAACACTGTTCTTAAACCCAGTTGAGAAAAAGGCTAAATCTTTTTATTTAGATTTAATGAAGTGTACCAAATAAATGGTATTTAATTGGAATTGAATTTGAATTGATTTTTGTGTTTATCGTGAACATTGTTTTAAATAACACTTGTTCTTTAACCCGATAATTAATGAATGTGATTTTGGGTTTATCGTGAACCGTGTTTTAGATGACATTGGTTCTTTAACCCAGTTAAAGATAGGATATTGATTTCTGTAAAGGTTAAAACTAAGTGGGGTTTTAATGAATCTTTAATTAGATTGAAATGGTCGAGAATGGAGTATCACCAGTTTTGCTCCAGGCGATAGTTAAATCTTTAATTAGATTTGAATGTGAAATGGTAATTGAATTTACCGATAACACCGTGGTGCTAGATATGAAGTATTACTAGTTTTACTTCATGGGATGAATAGGTTGGGATTGAGAAATAAAATAAATGATTAATTCGGTGGGGTTCGCTAATCCCGACTAGTTTGAAGTGATATTCAAAGGAAGATTGAAGAATAAATTTAAAAGAATATATCTTGGATAAAATTAATGGGAACCTTTCCCTGAGAATGTGAAATTTAGAAACTAACTGTAGGTTAGCTAAGAAGAATGGTTTCCTGGGTATTGATCTGATGTTGGTTTCGGCCTTCAGGGTTAATGTTTGGGGAATTATTCTCTTGCTAATTTACGGTTAGTGACTGATGAATTGGAATGAGGCGTATGTTGTGTTTGTGTAACACTTGTTTATTATATACGCGAGTTATTCAGAAAGACCGGGTTTACCCCATTCTGAATAACTGATTCAACGTGGTGTCGAAGAGGAAGACGGTGGTCGAAGACCGGAGGTCTTCACATCGTTTAGGTAATTACTGATGATCTTGATTGGGCCGTACACCCAAGAGGAGGGAATCAGTTAGTGGTCGTCCAGACGTACTTGGAGATCGATGGATATGCGAGGTACTAGGTGCCTCCGATTTCGTTCAGACCCAGAACAAACTTGTAAATGGACTATGTGTCTGACATTGGATTTTATTCTGTGTGATTGATTTCTATTAAATATATATCTGTTTGGCAGCGGAGAATTTATTCTCTTGCTTAACGCCCTTCTCTGAGACGTACGAGCTCAGGGGTTATGTATTGATGGATATCAAACGCATGGAGTGAATTGCCTGTGTGGCATGCCTATGTGGCAATTGATCAGGGCGACTGTTGAAAAGCAAAGTCTTGTGGTTGGTGATCAAAGCACGGCCTGTGTGGCATAGCTTTTTGTAGCGTTGATTCGCGATCCTCACACCCTGGTAGTGGACCAGAAATGGGAGAGGACCTGAGGGAGGACATGCGTTTCTTTCTAGCTAGAAGTGGCGTCAGTGGTTTTACACGCCCTGACGAGTTTGACTTATGTGGTTGTTGCTGTTGCAAGGCGCCTCGGATATATCGGTGACTATGTGAAGCCGATGGAGTCATTTGTTGACTCATTGACACCCCGAAGGGTGGGGAAATGCAGTGTTCAGGCATTTTAATCCACATCGGTGGACCGGCCCTGACGATCCAAAGGTCACTCGAGCTCTGACCTGAGACACGGGCTAGAGCGTCTCGAATCGGTAGAGGACTATCTTTTCCCTCGGTTCACAGATGGAAATCCAACTTCCAAATATGTGACATTTGCAGTTTTGATTGTAGAGCCTAGTATGGCGACATTATATATGGTGCCCATGCCGTCTATGATTGATATTTATGATTGAAATTGTTTTAACACTATACACTTATAGTAATAATAAAACATGAAATTTAGCGTATCAAGCATTCTTTGGCTATTATAAGGTAAAACCCTATCCTCCGGCTTGCGTTGCATTGTGTGATGGGACCTGGGTCTTATAATAGCTTCATTATTCTTTATTTAGCATTGCGCTGATGTTTTATGCACTGGTATTCTTGGGAGGAAACCCGTTCCATGTTATACGGTGTGGTCCCTTGATTTACCTAACTTTAAAATAAAGATTAATAATTGTTTTAGTTCTCATACCAGTCCCATGACTGACCTGGAGTTTATTGTTTTAACCTAAACTCTGGGTGCTCTTATTTTGACACGGGCAGCTAGTAGTTTTGGTTTTGCAGATTTATATTCACAGGAACCTGGTTTACAACTTGAATGATATCCGGAAAGCTCTGTATCCGTATATCTCTTCTGGTTGTGTATTGTATTATTTTTTGTTGCAATGTAATGTATTGTAATTTCTAATATTTTATAATGTATATTATTTGTTAATACTCTGTATATTCTTGTATTCTGATGAATTGTTGTAATAAGCAATGAAATGTTCTTCTGTCTGTGTTCTTTTGTGTGTTGTTCTCGAAGTATCCGGACTTTCCTTACCGGGGAAGTTACGGGTCTTCACATTCACTATCTCTCTCAACCTCAAACCAAAACCACCGTATAATGCTTCGAACCAGTACAACTGTTTCAAATGAAAGGAACCCACTGGCCATCACCGTTTAAACTCAGTAAATATGCACCTCATTATTTTTCCTTGATAGAAAAAAAATGTGCTTCCTACTCAGTAGCACTTCCATGCTAACTGTCCCATTTGTACACTATTCCATGGAATTCCCTTCAGTCTTAACCTATCCAAAATCAAATCAAGTCCTTAACTCCATCTTCCTATTTCTTGCTACCATATTTTAATGGCCACACATTACAACTCCCATGTATATCCAATCCCTCACCCAAAAATGACCCGGGCATCATCAACATGAACACCATCCCGGCCTCCACCTTGCCATGAACCAGACCAACTCGCAAACCCCTAAAACTCAGCTATACCTCAAAAATTCAATCACCTGAAGCTCGCTGTCCCCGCTACTCCGCGTCGTCAAAGTTGACCCTGACCACCTCGCCCTCAAGCCGCCGCCACCAGCTACCCTCGCCTGCATCGTTTGCCCACCCTGTAACCTTAAATGCCTGTTGGTCTTCCTTCCCTTAACCGACGTCTTCTGAAATTTGCGCATGTTAGAGCTTTAGTGAAAAAGGTATTAATATGAAGATCTGGGAACAAGGATTTAAATTGAATCGAAGCAGAGATTTCTTTGATTTCTGAAGTGAGGGATCTTTTGCTCACTAGAGAAGTTAAATTGGGTAAACGAAAGTTGGGAATGGATGGTGAATGAAATGAGGTTGAATGTTAATTTGTAGACCAATCTAATCATGTTTTATTGGAATTTTTCTTCTTTTTGGAGTTGATTTTGGTTTATACACCGCGATTTTCATCTTACTGGAAGAAGGCGGCTTGTAAAGAAAAGAACAAAGGAAGTAACACCAGGGAAATATAAAAGAAGAGAGTGTGGCTTCGTGTAGAAGATTTATTTGTGTCTTCCAACTAAAGGAACAGTTTGGCTTCGGGATGGCAATGGGGCGGGTCTAGGGTCCAAACCCGCTTGACCCGCCCCTGTTTTAACCCATTTAGACCCGCCCCATAGGGTTTTTCGGAGCGGGTGGACCCGCGACCCGTACGGGTTTCGGGTACGAGGCGAAATTTCAGACCCGCAGCGGGTCTACGGGCAGGTCTGGGGCACGAGAAATCCACCCCAACCCGCCCCATTGTCATTCCTAGTTTGTCTTGACATGCATGAAATTGGAAAGCGTGGAGCGCACTATGTTTTGAAGCTTCCAGCGGAAGATAGTATAATTTCTTTTATTATAAATATATACACATAGGTTATATACGTCGGCTTAATTCAACACTTAGGGAGATGAGTATAAACTATTGGGTGTACGTAAGGTGTGCATTAGTTTTTAACTAATGCTTTGTCGGTATATGCTGTTATAAGATAGCGGAAATCAGGAACCGGAGTCAATCCATCTTATGCGTTCATCTTGGCCGACATTTTTTAAAGATTAGGCCACCTTTTTTATTATTATTCATATTATTTAAATATTCCAAAAATACTGAATTCAACTCAATTCAATTAATAAACCACTATCTAAAATAATTAAATTAGTTAATTATTTAGTCGCTAAAAATCTGGGTCGTTACATTCCTTCCCCCTTAAAATAATTTTGTCCTCGAAATTGCTAAGTAGTAAAAATGCTAAAACTCTAACTCCTCATGACCCATTTAGTTGAAGTCTTATATTCCATACCTTCATAACCCAGTTCTTACCCAACCTTCGAATTCTCATACCAATACTCGACCATTCATAATCCTTTCCAAATGATCTGTCCACCATTATTGGACAATCCATCAGCACATTCTTGCCTTCAATCCATATGCTCTTCTGCATATTCACACCACTTCCAATTGATTTAAATCCATTTATCAATTTCATTATTCCACTTGAAATTTTATTAACAAATTCTGGTTTTCTTATTTCAATTGCAATTAACAATTCGATTTTAAATTATCAAAAAAAAATTGAAAATTTTCTAACTCTTTAAATTTTCGAAAAATTTCACCAGCATCTCCTTTGCACGGCTCAATCGGTACAACCATAACTCTCCTTTCTAGGCCTTCTCAATCCAAATGAAAATCAAAAAGCCAAGCGGCTTGCCCCATAGGCTCATAAATATTGTAAACATGTACTTTTTGTCAGGCATAATTCAATCTCTTGCGTTTGCTGTCATTCAATATCTGCTCAACATACATATATCCATTTCTAGTTGGTTTCAAATCAGTCCAAATTTCATTTTTTAACTCTCTAATCAACTTCTAATTAGTTCATTTCTATTATATCAATTTAAATCTGATTTCTATTTAAGTCAATCCACTTATTATCTTGAATCCAAATTTATCACAATTCAATTTAAATTAACAACATCCAGTATATATTCAACTTGCTTATTCATAAGTCGAATTCATATTAATAATTTAAATCTCAACATATCTCTTTATTGAATTTCATTCCGAATTATTTCTAATCCAATCCAATTTTATTTAACTTAAGTTAAATTTCAATTCATTTGATACATTTTTACCATTTCAATCTATTCGACCTATACAATTTAAATTTTAATCTCAAAATTCAATTTTTCGAGTTTTATTTCAAATTAGTTTGAAATCGTATATATTTATAATCAACTCAATTCAAAACATTTGAATTTCTAAAACATCTTGTCCTTTTCAAACAAATTTTTCATTCCCAAATTACTATGGTAGCAATCCGTCACTCAAAAACTTGAAAATGAATACTGATAATGTCGCGATCCATTATCAGAATTATTTTCTCGCCATTGAAGTGCTTTCAGTGCTTAATCCCTTTAAAAATCCATTTAAAACCATTTTTATTTAGAAAACTTCAATGTAAGGCAATATTACTGTTAAAAATACTTCAGAACATATTTCAAAACACCCGGTATTTAAATTCTCAAATTCTGGTTTGAGCTCAATCTTGGTTTATCTCATTTGTGCACATTATCCAAATATAAATTATATTTGGTTATATGTATAACAATTTCAATATTTCATAATTTCATTTGATTGTAATAACAATCAGCACATACATATATTATAATATCCCATAAATTATTCTTTTTATATCAAAATAATTTTTGGGAAAAATTATTTCATTTCCCCATTTTAAAAACAATACTGTATCGAATTGCTTTGTTCAAGAGTTTAGAAACACCTATCGATGCAGTTGTACATTCTGTATCGACCAAAATTCATAAACTAGTCAACAAACCAATCAAGACAAATATAAAACAATTTTGTATCAAATCTACAAATACGCGCTCATATATATACATTCAAACTCAATCTAGGGTATTACTAATCCCATCTCTATTGAGTCTCGCCACAGAGCCAAGGTTACTACTCAACCTTCAGCTCTGATACCAATTGTAACGTCCCGACTTTCCTTACTCTTTGAGTTGACTAATCACACCACACGTCCAACCCAAATTGCAAAGAAATACGAGTCGTTATTAGAAAGAAGTTAGAGGATGAGAAATAGAAAGAAAGAATAGTTATAATAGAAGAAAACGAATAACACAGTCTCACAGTGGAACAAATAAATTATATTAAATAACATAACTTTTGAAATACAAATTAGTAACTGTATATACATACCATCATCAGAGCACAACAGTTATTCCTGGAACAGTTATAAACACCTGTTTCCAGATACAACATAGTACACGGCGGAAATATAATAGTCTATAGCTAACTGGTGAAGCCTCCCGCTTCAAACTGCACTAAGCGAATCTGTAAAATCCCGACTACTTGACTGCCCATACAAATTTGGGCACCCAAGAGTTTAGGGAAAACAAAACAAAATAAACTATGGGTCAGTCATGGGATTGGTGTGAGTAAACTCCAACCATTTGTTTAACTTTCAAAATCCTTTCGAAGAAATGATAATCATAAGACCGATCCACACATAAAAACAGATGGTTTTTACGTTACGATGACCAAATTATTTTTGATATCATATCCAATGATATTATAATAGTGTCTAAATCAAATAAATAGAAATCTAGTGGAACGCTTGCATCTCACGCTCCAAATATAATATTAAATCAAAAACCGCAGGGCGCTTATTGGAGAGTGGATTTCCAACTTGACAAGGTATGGAAACACCTTCTGATAGTGTATCTCTAGAGGGAAATACACTGGGTTCAATAAGAACGTCTTGCAACCCGGCCCACACATGGATGACCACTCAATTACTTGAGTGTATCGAGCATATTATCACCAGCGGTTGTGATCAGCAACAGTTACCGAAAGCACACAGTAGCGAATAAAATAAAAAGCAAATGAATTTTCTCTAGATCATGTGATAATACCCCTAATCGGAATGATCCACATGGCCATGCTGCCTGCTCGATTTCTGTCATTTCCCGGGTGATGAGGTTTGAGGTCACGATTATCTTTCAACACATCCTTCCATCATTTACTTTAAATGACACATCATCAGATCCTTCCATATATGTTGTCCTGGGACTGGACAAACCAAAGGCACTATTCCATCAATCCATCTTGGGCAATATCTACCTAGGATTAACAGAACAACCCTTGCATTTTACTCCGTCTTCAATCATCTTTAACATAAGTTGATTCGTAACGCTTATGCCAATACGGAGTGGTTTTTCAGATATTAAATCTGATCCTGGTCTCTACGTATTGACAACGGAGGTATAAAATAAGTCAAACTTTGATAGCCTGTGATTTAACTATCAAAGAAAACTTCCATACAACCAATGATCCTATTTCCAAATGGAAATTCTACCATTCAACGATCAAGCAAAATTGGGCCCCGTTAAATGAATTTCTTATTACATTTCTATTTCCCAAATATTCCTTACAACCCCTTTTCTCTTACGATTTTTGGGAAAATTTTCCATATACTATAACTATTTATTTTCTCTATTCTAGGAAAAATATCTTTTATCGTAGTGGGAAAACAATTCCATATATTCATGAATTTTTATTTTCTATATTTAGACATATACATTATTTACCATTTGGAAAATATTTCCATATTTCATTCCGCAACTTGTCAGTAACCCATTTCATTTCATTTCCTATACGTAGAAAATATCTTTCATTTTATTATTTGGGAAACATTTCAAAAAAATCCTTTAAATTAATGCAATGTTATAAAACATCGTTAATATAAATCATCCCATTAATCATTTATTAACTAACCATATTGCTAACCAATCTTCACTATCGAACCTAAACCATTTCTCCATCAATCATGAAGTCAATCAAGTTGGGCTATAATTACCTCTCAGACCTTAATTGAACAACATTCTCAACTTTGAAATGGTCAAAGCTCACAACTTCAATCAAAACCTCGCTTACACGACTCTCGGATTCAATCTAAGAATCCACTTCTTTTTATGGAAAAATATTATTATAACAGCAGCGTTATAATCGCTGTTTCCAAACATTAATTATAACGGTAGCGATAAAATCTCTATTCATATTTACAAAACATTTATAATAATAGCAGCATTGTAATTACTGTTTAGATTTATAAAACATTTAATATAATAGCAGCATTATAATCGCTGTTTAGATTTATAAAACATTTATTATAATAGCAGCATTATAATCATTGTTTCCAGATATTTAATATTTAAAATATAACTTGTACTTATTAATTTCAATTAATAAGTAAATAAATAAATAGATTTGATTCAAAATGGAAACTAAAAATAACTGTTGTATATAACGGTGTTGTATACACAATTATATGATTTTTGTTTGATGATAACAACCAAATATATTTCTATTATAAATGTGTTTGGTACTGTACTGTTATATATATACATCACAGCAATGAATATAATATTTAAATAAAATACGACTGTACAGAAATTCAAATATTAACACAGTATTTTATTTAAATAGAATATTTTATTTCAATATTCAAACAGTACAACTATTTGTAACTCCACTATTTATACATTCACAGAATTTTTGTACTTGTATATAAACAGAATAAAATAGACAAGTTCGTTTGACAACAATAAAATGATATTTTATTTCAATCAAACTTGTTTATTACAGACATCAGTACATTTCATATATACACAGCTCCTCACTGCAACACTCATACATACATTCTGTTTACATTTCATATATATCCATTTTCACTTGTATATACAGACACACTGACACTCTGTCCTTGTCTTCTATCTTCTGTCTTCACAGCTTTCTCTGTCAGTCTAGTCATCTACACCTGTCATACACAGAAACACACACACAGTACACTGCAATAGAAATAAAAATTGAATACATGCAGATTTGAATTTTATTTTTTTTGAAATTTTATTTGCCTCAGTTTTCTGGTGTGTTTCTCATCATTTTTCTGACTTGATCTGATTTGTATCAGCCTCAACATACTACACTGGTTTGCTGATCAGAACCAGTTGATTCTGATCAGCTACAACACAGTGCAGTAGTCTGCTGATAAAATTCACGTATATACACACATGTATACACACACATACGTGCATATATACACATATGTATACGTAAAAGAAAATACATGTCAAACAGCAAAAGTGAACTGTCAAAAATAATCAAAGCTGCTCAAAACTTCAAAACTGGTTCAAGCATGCGAACATGCAAGAGGCAACAGTAAAGTATATGGATGCACAAGTATATATGGTGAAACAGAACAGGCCAAAGTGGTGCAACATGCACAAGTTTGTGGATGCTACAGCATAATGAATGCAAAGTCAACATACAAGCAGATGGTGATTCAGCAAAGTAGCATGGTGCAATACACAAAACAGTATGGGCCGAGCAACAAAATGATGTTCAGGTTCAGGCAACAGTTTTTTTTTCTACTAACATAAAAATGGTCGAGACAAAGGAGGATGCAAGCTAAAGTTCTAATGCAAATGGATACATATCAAATGGTCAATCAACTCAATGGTGCAACTCAAAATAAATGGCCGAGCAGTATGGTAAATGATCACAAATATGGTTCTGCATTTTCAGTGGTCAAGCCAGAGTATACAGCAATGGTGGCATAGCAGCAACAAAAGCATGGAAAATGGTTTATGGTACAACAGTATAGTCAACAAAGTGACAGAGTGGTGTACAAAGTAGTATACAACTCAGCAAAGCTCAAAGTGGTTAAGCCATAATAGTTCAAGTGTGTAAATGGTCAGTTTTGCAACATGATTGCCAACAAGAAAACAAAGCAGCAAAGGTTCAAAAATACTCAAGACAACATGGTTTGTGCACAACTCAAAGCTTACTTCAAAATGGAAAAAGCATATATGCAGTGGGTCAAGACAGCAAATAAACGACAAAGCAGCTAAGTGAATCAGGGCACAAATCTTAGCAATACAGGGGAGTGTACAAGATAATGCATGACAGGCTTACAATATGCATATACTCGAATACAGGCTCAAGAATAAAAAGGCAAAGTGGAAAATTGTACGAAGTATCAAGAGTGATCAAATAATATGCAGTAGAGTTTTTCAAGTGATGGCAAGTACCAAAGTCATAGTGGTCCAGAGGATAAACAACCAAAGTTCAAGTCTTTTAATGGTTCCAGAATTGACACAACATTTTGAACAAGAAATCATGTGTCATTATTTGGAAAGAATTCAATACAAAATGTTAACAGCGTTTGACAAGCAAAGTTTTGACGAAGTATTTTCTGGCAAGAAATATCTCAAAATAATAAATCATTCAAGGGACAATGGAAAATCTCTCACAAGAAATCGGTTTTCAAAATAACAAATTATCTCCAAATTTATACCAATCAGTGTCCTGTTATTGGCAAGAGATTCATGCAGCATTTTTGGGAAAGATTTCATTTTGTAAAATCTATTTTTAATGGGCAGCACATATGTGGCATATTCAATCAAGGGACAGGGAATTAACATTTCCAGATTTACAAAAATCAGCAATTCGCATTTGGCAAGAAAATCATTTCTTTTTGGGACAATTTAATTCAAGAAACTCAATCTGTTTTTGGCAACAGATTAAAAGATTCAAGTCACATGGCAAGAATTCAATCAAGAAATTCACACAAGGGAAAATACCATGGGGGGCCACAGATAATATATTTCCAGATTTGTTCAAAATCATAAAAGCAATATTCAAAGCCGATTGATTCAAAAACAAGGCAAAAATTCAGATTCAATCAAGTATTTCATACGTGTTCTTCATTCGCACAAAAGGGATTCAATTCAAGCCGAAAATCAAAAGGGGAAACAACACAGAATCAGCCAAGTCAATATTAGCGAAATCAGAGTAAAGTTAGGGTTTTCTATAACCCTATATTAGCACACCAATTTTCATCACTGGCGAAAAGGGTATCGAAACCACAAACAAGAGAACATCGAAATCGAAACCTCAAGCAAATAATTTCAAGCAGAGACTCAAAGTTAAAATTACTCACACAGTTTCAATCGAGAGAGAGAGTGCAAGCCCAAATCGGAGCATCAGCAATCGACAAATAGAGCATCGGCAAGTTCGAGCAATCAGAGAAACAACCGCATCAATTCGATTTGGAGACAATAGGAGAAACCCTAGCCGCCATTAATTTTCTCCAGAGAAACAAAATCGGGGCAAAGCAAATGAGAGTGGACACAAACAAATGGGCCGGCCATGTTTAAATGAATAAGGGGACAACCCTTTTAATTTTAACTCCTAGGGTTTCTATTTAGTTTGTTTTATTTTGGTATTGTTTTTTTTTGTTTTTTTTTATTTTGTTTTGTAAATCAAACCGAAACAGTTCTAGAGTCTGTAATCTCTAGGGGGGAATCAGTCAAGGAGTTGACTGTCAGTTTTTCAGAGTCTGTAAATCTGAGTTACGAGTTACAGGTTTTGTAATTCGGGAAATCTGATCTAGGGGTTTAGATCAGTCTAGGGGTTTGAGCGTAGGGTTAGAATAGGAGCAGGGTTTGCGAGTGTACATGGTCTTGTATGCGGGAACTGTTCTATCACCTAGTAGAAACCTTAGAAATGCAGCAGTAGGCAGGTTTTTGCCGAAGCTGGGTACTTCTGTGTGTGATTTATTTTCTGCATTTCAGTTTCTGCTATTTTCTGTGATCAGTTTATTATTATATATCTCGTTAAGTTTTTAATTCAGTTAAAAACTGTGGAAAACCCTATTCACCCCCCCCCCCTCTAGGGTTATTCTAGATCCAACAATTGGTATCAGAGCAGGTATTCTTTAACTCTAGAGAAATGGTGAATCCTTGTTGTCAGCCGAAAGTGAGTCAGTCCAGTTCATCTCCAACTATTTTCACCGGAACAGATTTTTTAAACTGGAAATCCAAAATGGAATTTTATTTAAAATCTGTTAATATCAAATGTTGGGATGTTATTATCAATGGATTTGATAGTGTAGATATTAATTTCAATACTCGTGCTATGAAAATCATATTTGATTATCTTAATACTGAACAGTTTAACCTTATCTGTCATTGTTTATCTGCACAGGAAATCTGGGACACTCTCAATACGAAGTATGGAAGACTTGACAACCACAGCTCAAAACCCGATAAAGTCAACTCAGATTCAGAGTTCTGTTTAACAGGATTTACAAATGAAACTTCAGATGAATCAGATGATGGAGAATCAACAAATGCTGAAACCGAGAATTTCTCATATGAAGATCTGGTTTACATGTGTCTTGATTTAACTAAATCTGTTGATAAACTCCAATCTAAAAATAAATCTCTGAAATCTAGGAATTCTGAGTTGATCAGCAAAATTGATGATTTGGAATCACAACTTGAATATGTTAAAAATTCTTCAAATTCTGTTTGCAAAAATTGTTTGAAATTGAAAGCCAATCTTGTTCATCTCAATGAAAGTATCCAAAAGTTTGAAGATGAAATTCTGATCTTAAATGAGAACAAGACTGAGCTGTCAAATTTGAATAATCTTCTGCAAAAGGAATTTGAAAATTTTAAAACAGATATAAATTCCAAATTTGAAATTGCTGAAAAGGAGAATTTGTTGAAATCAAATTTGATTTCAGAAGAACTTGAAAATGAGATTGAAAAATCCAAGAATTTTGAGTCTGAAAAACAAAAACGACTTGAACTTGAAATTTCCGAATCCCAAACCAAAATAAAGTTACTCAATGATGAAAATTTGGTTTTGAAATCTGATTTTGAAAGATGTGAGATCACTAAAAATCGTTGTTCAGATTTATTGAAAGAAAATGGTGATCTTAAAACTGAAATTCAACAACTTGAAACAATCTTGTCTAATTTCTCAAACGGTGAAAAATCTTTGAATATGTTGTTGAAAAACCAATTCTCTATTCAAAATAAACGTGGACTTGGGTTTGAGAAAAATAATGATTTTGAAAGACGAATTTCGAATGATTTGAAAAATTCTTCAAACAACCTTGAAAAGAACTACGTTGAAAATTTGAACTCTGGAAATTTCAAAGGTTTTTTGAATCGAAATTATGATGAGAAATCGTTTTATAATAAACCATTTAAACAATCTTGGATCCCGAATAAAAATAAAACGACTTTGACTAAATTCAAACAGATTTGGGTTCCAAAGGGTACTAAGGTTAATTCTGATGGTTTGTTATACAAACAGGTTTGGGTACCAAAAGTGGTAAACATATTTCAGAGTGGTTTTACAAATTTTGTTAGACCACTTAATTCACTCAACTACTAGGTACCAGTGAAGGCTGAGGAACTGCTGTGCTGAAAAGAAATTTGAAATCAAGATTGTCTATAATGCTGTGTCATTTACAGTTCCTTAGGCCAACACTTATTGGGTAAGAGATTCTGCTTTACATTGGATTCTGGTATGATCTCTAAAACTCAACTTTGTATATTCTCTTTGTTTTTATTGTCTGTTTTTATTCCTTCCTCTATCTCCTTCTGTTTTTGTTTTTGATTTGACACTGCCATATTTTTCTTTGTCTGTACTTCTTAAACTTCCTGTTGCAGAATTCATGATTTTTTTTTGGAAATATGCTTTATTTGTATAAAATCATCGTGTGTTAATCATTTCCATTTCCTGAATTTAATTTTGTAAATATCTGCAATTGTTTTTGAGATTTTGTTTATTTCTGAATTCATAACAGTGTTGATGTATTCTTATCATATCTTGAACACTGTTAATTTGAATTCTAAATTTTTTGAAGATCTGAATATTTAATGAAATGTCACACACCTTTGTTGTTCTGAGTTTATTCTAATTCATTTTAGAAAAGCTCAAAATATTATACTCATTACAACACTCTGTTATTTATCAGTTGTGATAATTTCATTGATTTTCAGATTAGCTTGTATTAGTGATACATCTTGGAATTCATCTTTATTCATGATCATTATATTGAAATATGTTTTGTTTGAAATCATCTGAAATTCTAGATATTTTGAATATCACACACCTCTTATTTTTGAAATTTTCAATCTCGTGTGACTGATTCATTATATCCCAAAACTTTACATTGATTCATGTGATTTCAAATAAATTATCCCGATCATGAATATTTTCAAATTTGATGTAAATGACCTGAAATTTCTCTTGGGCTTGCCGGAAATAGTTTTGAGAAATTCTTGAAAAGGTTCTTTTTGAAAATGGTCTTTGAAAATCATTGTTATTTCATGATTATTTGATTTGAATATATGTTTGTTTAAAATCATTTGAAATTATTGATTTATTGGATCTCACACATATCTTGGATCTGAAATATAAACTGGTGTGATAGATTCATTAAATCCTAATACTTTCACATTTCTTCAAATGATTTAAAATAGAGTATATTTGCAAATCTTGGATCATGAACCACCTTATGTGACCAACATCTTGACAAGTCTGTTGTGATACTGATTTCTCTGTGCTGCTCTGATACTGTTTTTGAAAAATGTTTGTTTTTTGGAATCATGCTGCTCTGATTATAAGAAATTGATTTGTAAATATTTTTGAGGACTACTTGATTTGGTATCAAAGGCTTATCATGCTCTGATAAATGAAATTTGTGTGCTTGAGTTGCTTGCTTTGTAATTAAGTCTTTTCTGTTGGCTGAGGTACCATTGTTTGCCACCGGGGTGTCATTAAAATCCTTGAGAAGGTGAGAACATTTGGTATCATAAGCGCCTTATATTTGTCTCATCCATCTGTTCTGATTTTTCACTTCGTAGAGACATCATGTGGTATCAGCTTAAAAGTGCTGCATATTTTTTTGCTGTATATATATATATTTTCCCTCTTGTCATGTATAGATCAGCATATTACTCTTGTAATTGATTTTCAATTTTAAAATTATTTATTGATTATTCTTTCAGAAATTGAAATCAATATCCAAATTAAACTGTATTTACAATTCATCAAAATTATAACCAGATTTAGAAATTGTGATGAATTGTGACTGCAGTATATTTCACAACAAGAGGAGGACTTTATTTAGATTTTCATGATGGTTGAATATTTATTATAATATCTTTGAACTGGCAATTATTTCACGGCCATCTTCATTACTTATCATCCTTCCGCCATCCGTTATGATTTTATATAAATGTGGAGAGTTTAATTTTTTCTTAAAATCATTTTAAATAAACAGTGAAAATATTTGTGATGGAATTGTGGTTATATTATTATTCAGAATTAGTGATAAATGAAAATTTTCAATAATCCCGGTACAGTTCATGCATATCTCATAATATAATTAATTTAGAAATTTATTTCACAGTCCATCTCTGTACTTACCACATTCCTATCATCCATACTGGTTTTAAATATCGAGGAGTTTTTTTTTAAAGCTGAAAATGATATAATTAATATATAAGTGTGTTTCTAACCTCATTTAAAAATCCAAGCTCTGGTCATGAATGGTTAAGAGACAACTTATAATTTAAGCTGCGACTGACCTCATTTAAAAATCCAAGCTCTGGTTATGCGTGGTCAGGGTGCTCTTAAATCAAAAGAGAAAGAAAAGAAAATAATTTGCAATACATAAATTTTTATGTGAAATTCTCCTTGGTGTATATTAACCAGCCTATCAATCCACTTTCTAATCTGTGAAATGTGTTGAAATTTTATGACGTATTATGATTTGTTGATTGATATTGGAATTTGAGATTATTCGATTTTGTCATTTAAAATTGAATTTATAATTATAAGTCCGAATTCATCACTGTTTTTGAACTCATTTTTATAAAAAAAAAAAAATTGAAAATCATTTTTTTTCTCCATTTTATATAAAATTCATCGTAAATCCGTCATTCTCTAAAATGTGAAATATGCCACCTGTTCTCAGAATATTATGATTTTTGTTTGACTGATTGAGATTTATGATGATCGTTCTTCCTCTTAAGCTGATATAATATTTGTTAGTCACTATTCATCTATATTTTAAAATCTGTATCCTTTTGATGATAACAAAAGGGGGAGAATGGATTAGATTTTGATTTATGACTGAATATTTTATAAATAGTTTTGATTTATGACTGAATATTTTATAAATAGTTTTTCAGTTCAATTCACTCATGCACAGTTATAGGGGGAGTTTCTGTTGTAGGGGGAGCATTTAAATAGGGGGGGTTCAAATATTCTCGAACAAACACATTTATTATATTCAAAATCTTTTATTTGTTTGTCATCATCAAAAGGGGGAGATTGTTGTATATAACGGTGTTGTATACACAATTATATGATTTTTGTTTGATGATAACAACCAAATATATTTCTATTATAAATGTGTTTGGTACTGTACTGTTATATATATACATCACAGCAATGAATATAATATTTAAATAAAATACGACTGTACAGAAATTCAAATATTAACACAGTATTTTATTTAAATAGAATATTTTATTTCAATATTCAAACAGTACAACTATTTGTAACTCCACTATTTATACATTCACAGAATTTTTGTACTTGTATATAAACAGAATAAAATAGAAAAGTTCGTTTGACAACAATAAAATGATATTTTATTTCAATCAAACTTGTTTATTACAGACATCAGTACATTTCATATATACACAGCTCCTCACTGCAACACTCATACATACATTCTGTTTACATTTCATATATATCCATTTTCACTTGTATATACAGACACACTGACACTCTGTCATTGTCTTCTATCTTCTGTCTTCACAGCTTTCTCTGTCAGTCTAGTCATCTACACCAGTCATACACAGAAACAAACACACAGTACACTGCAATAGAAATAAAAATTGAATACATGCAGATTTGAATTTTATTTTTTTTGAAATTTTATTTGCCTCAGTTTTCTAGTGTGTTTCTCATCATTTTTCTGACTTGATCTGATTTGTATCAGCCTCAACATACTACACTGGTTTGCTGATCAGAACCAGTTGATTCTGATCAGCCACAACACAGTGCAGTAGTCTGCTGATAAAATTCACGTATATACACACATGTATACACACACATACGTGCATATATACACATATGTATACGTAAAAGAAAATACATGTCAAACAGCAAAAGTGAACTGTCAAAAATAATCAAAGCTGCTCAAAACTTCAAAACTGGTTCAAGCATGTGAACATGCAATGTAACACCCCACACCCGCTATAGTCACTCACTAAGGGAATGCCATAGCATCGGTGGAGTATTTTTAGTGAGTATAGAACAGTAAAATTACAACAAGACAGATATAATGTAATACTTGAAAATTTAAAACATCATTTCATAGCAGCGGAAAGTAAAACATGTTTGGTTACATCATAAAACCATAACAAGAGTCAAGTACAAAATATCCATCCTGAATAAAATAAGTACATAATCCCACTACTCATAACAAATAGCCATAACAGAAAAGATAAGATAAGCTGAGCTCTACATCTACGGTCCAAGCTCCAAGAGATAGATAAAGCAAACTGATCAAAGCCCACTAGCACTAGGCCCAACCTGAGGACCTGAAGGAAAAAGATAAAAACAACGGGGGTCAGACATAAGCCTGAGTGAACCCTATCTCCTTAATAATACAATTATTAAAGTAATTAGGGTATGATATGAACTCGGTATGGTATCTTTGGGGATAATGACTACACTAAGTTGCCCACGAACACAGGACGAACTAAGATAACCGTAAAGACGCATCTACCCACCCAAGGATAATTACTAACTGCACCACACCAGTCACTCCTACTCAAAGGTTGATCCCACCCAAGGATATCAAAGATAGATATAACCAGTAGTTTCCTGTACCCTAGTTGACTACATAGGTGTCGTCTGCCCCTATCTCTACTAGGTGTACCCCACTACCCCAAGCGATCGGCTCCCTAACGTAGATACCTGTGCTGGTCCCACAGTGGGGTGTATCACTCCCCTAAAGTGGCTACCCAATACTATCAACGGTGCACGGCTTTATATCTACACGATGCAACAACGGCTTATCTACCAGCCCGGGCCCACACACGCATATGAAACCCGTTGGACTTGCGTTGCCACCGCTACCCCGTTTTGGCCTCTTATAATCAAGCCCAATATGCGTGTCCCGTCACTCGACATGGGTCGAGCACACAAAGATACGTTTGGGATATTGGTTGAAACGGGCCCCCACAAGCTACTACTTAAGCTTGTCATTTTATCTAGTGCATTCCACTTAACCCCTTTTTATAATCATGCCCCCTTACATGTTAAGGTTTGGTTAAGTCATCCAATTATATTACAATTGCCACTTAAGGCACCCACTAGATTTCCGCATGCCACCCAAGGCACTTACTTGATTCCCCCATGCCACCCAAGGCACTTACTTAACCCTTTAATCATGTTTAGTTACATGTTCCACTCTGGTTAAGTATTCTAATCGTATTTTCTATTGCCACCCAAGGCAACCCACTAGTTTTCTCATGCCACCCAAGGCACCCCCACTAGTTACTACATGCCACCCAAGGCACCCACTTAACCCCTCATGTCCCACTACATGCTAATATGGTTAAGTGTTTCTTAATTAATTAAGACCGTGATCTCCCATAAAGACCTCCCACATTAGACTGGCTGTTATGACCGCCTGGTTAAGCCGGTAGGGTCCGGGCAGTCTTACGTCATAACAGAGTCTAACCTCGTGTCTTTACTTTAATCACGTATTTAATTTGTGCCTAAGACCTCTCACATTAGACTGGCTGTTATGACCGCCTGGTTAAGCCGGTAGGGTCCGGGCAGTCTTACGTCATAACAGAGCCTAACCTCGTGTCTTAGTCGATTAATTACACCTAATTAATCACCCCCATATTAATTATCCTTAATTAATATCAATTTATTCATAACATGGGTAGACCTAACTCAATAGGTAAATTCCCATGGGGTAGACCTAACTCAATAGGTAAATTCCCACTTATGTTAATTAATTTTTTTATGGTATGCTTAATCATACCCATTTCAACATACTTTTAATTAACATATTAATTAACCCCATCGTTCCCCACGTAAATCGTCATTATGACATAACATAATAAAGGGAAGATTTACCACACATAACATGGGTTTAGCATATAACTTTATCATGGGTTAATAGGATGTCAACTTGCATATATGAGCATGTATTAACCCAACTATATTCAACCCAAACTTGCATATTATCAAACATGTGTCTTACATAACATGTTGCATATGAACTTACATATCATCAAACATGTGATTTGCATAACATGTTGCATATGAACTTACATATCATCATACATGTGATTTGCATAACATGTAGAACTTGCATTTTAGCATATACTTAACTTGCATAAGCACTCACATACTTGCATAAGCATTCATATACTTGCATAAGCTTGCATATTATGTTAAACTTGCATTTCAACATATACATAACTTGCATAAACATTCACATACTTGCATAGGCTTGCATATTATGTTAAACTTGCATTTCAACATATACATAACTTGCATAAACATTCACATACTTGCATAGGCTTGCATATTATGTTAAACTTGCATTTCAACATATACATAACTTGCATAAACATTCACATACTTGCATAGGCTTGCATATTATGTTAAACTTGCATTTCAACATATACATAACTTGCATAAACATTCACATACTTGCATAGGCTTGCATATTATGTTAAACTTGCATTTCAACATATACATAACTTGCATAAACATTCACATACTTGCATAGGCTTGCATATTATGTTAAACTTGCATTTCAACATATACATAACTTGCATAAGTACTCACATACTTGCATAACATGTTTGCATAATGGATCCATATTCACTTAGTGTTTTGCATCATAAACATCATGAAACAACTTGCATAAAAATATCATGATTACATATTATGAAACTTGCATGACATAAGGCATATAACTTGCAAAACACATAATATTCACTACATCAAGCTTGCATAAATATATGGATCCACAAACATAGCCATACTTTATCACATCTTATCATAATCAATTCAATAATTGATTATTAAGGGGATAGAAGCTCACCAAAACAAGATTAGCAAGTTAAATGAAGCAAATCCCAATGATTAAGTAGAAGAAGATGTAGATTAGCTTGCAAACCCTCTTAGGATTTTTAGTGGAGGCTCTCCAATTTTCTAAGTGGTGGCATAATGGCCTTAGATCTATTTTTGGTAAGGATAAGGGGGGTATTAGGGTGTATATATAGATTAGTTAGATGTTTTAGGACCATAGGATATACCCTAGAACTAATCCTAGCCTTTAAAGCATGTCTTGGGGAAGAAGTCAAGTGTAGGAACCATTTAGGGCCCAAAAAAAAAACAGCCCAAAACTCATCCCGGGCCTCAAAACATGAGCAGTTTTCGTTTTTGATTTTTCGTGAAACTTTGACGGGCCATAACTTGGTCATACGGACTCCGATTTACGAAAACTCGGACTCTATTTCGCGTATTTTTCCGAGACGAACGCAATGGCACAGCCCGTTTCCCCTGATTCAGAATATTAAATTTAATTCTGCTCTGATTTATGTTATAACAAGTTATTTAACATACGGGGTGTTACATTCTCCCCTACTTAAAGGATTTCGTCCCCGAAATCTCTAAGTCAAGAAGAACGTATCCTACCAACCAAACAACCATCTACTCAACCATCAAACACTGGCATCCATTGTCCTTAAAACAATTTCTAATGATGTATGAGCATATGCAAAAAGTGTGTGTATATGTTCCCTATCTAATGTATGAACATATGCAAACCATGATAGTGCCATGCATCCATTATGTATGCGAGGGAACCCTATCGACACATACAATATCTACATGAGTGCACAATCATTCACCAAAATGCATCATCCATATGATAACACAATCATTATACATCCATAAATATAGCTTCCTACACACAATTTTATGCAATATGCAATATGAAGTGATTGAGCCGATCTAGTGCCTAGAGTGTGTGTATATGCATCCACGAGCAACCACTAGCAAACACTTGCATCCACTTGCATCCATCATACATAACATGTCTCAAACACATGTTTCAATCATAGGACTATCCTATCTGAAGGTCAAAGGTACTAACGAGAGGACATACTAAGGATAAGATAAGTACCAGTCAAACGATAAAGGAGAAGTTAAAAGACATACTCTCAAAAAGAAATGGATACAAAGAACGCATCTTCGCTTCCGTCTCCCAAGTTGCGTTGCTCTCCTCTTCTCCCCATTGCACTTTGACTAGCTGAACCTCTCGATTCCTCAATTTCCTAGTCTCTGACCCAAGGATGCGAGTAGGAGCTCGTCGAATAGTCGCATCACGCTCTGCTTCCACTTCTCTAAGCAAACTTGGCTCTACCACCTCTGCGGTCTTATGTAGGCACTTCCTCCCATGGAATACATCATGTACACCACTAAGTCTGTCGGGCAACTCCACCAAGGGAAGATGCTCCTCCCATGTACCTCCAAAATCCAAGATACATAGCCTCAAAAGGTCTTCTAAAATATGATTCACCCTCTCGGTCTGGCCGTCCGTCTGAGGATGATATGCGGTACTCAAACGCAACTGAGTCCCTACCGCCTTTTGCAAACTCTTCCAAAACTCTCTAGTGAAGATAGGATCTCGATCACTCACTATACTGGAGGGTACCCGATGCAATCGAACTATCTCTCGAAGATATACAAAAGCTAGCCATGGAGCAGTCCACTTACTCTTCACAGGTATGAAATGGGTGTTCTTAGTAAGTCTGTCTACCACCACCCAAATTCCTGTATTACTCTTTCTCGATCTGGGTAACCTGTCAATAAAATCCAACGAGACGCTGTCCCACTTTCATTGCGGAACCTCCAATGGGTGAAGCAACCCACCCGGTTTCTTTCGCTCCGTCTTCACTCGTTGGCACACCAAGCATCGAGCGACATGCTCGGCCACATCTTTCTTCATACCGGCCCAGAAGAAAGCCCTCTTCATGTCTTGGTACATCTTACCCCCACCGGGATGAATGGTCATCCTAAAACGGTGTGCGTCATCAAGAATAGCCTTCCTCAAACCCTCGTCCTGCGGTACACAAAGTCTACTGTCTCTACGCAAGCACCCTCTATCATCTACGGTGTACCTACTCAAATGGCTGGACGACTCCCCCCTTATGAGCTTCTCTACTAACTCAACCAACTGTGGGTCGCCCCTCTGTGCTTCTCCAATCCGCCCCAAAAGAGTAGGTCTAACTTCCAAAGAAGCTAGCAAACCGGGTACAAAGTCAACGGAAGGTCTAAAGTCAAACTTAGAAATAAACTCTAAGCTCCGTCGTTCAACGAACAATGAACTCAAGGACAACCTTTTTCTACTTAAGGTGTCCGTTACCATGTTACCCTTACTCATAGGATGCTAAGGATCCCATCCACTTTTGCTATCCTAAGACTATGCGCTCGAAGAGTCTCCAACACTTCCCTAAGATGTAGGGCATGCTCTTCTCCACCAGAATATCATCCAAAATCATCACAACTGTCTCCCACGCAGACCACCCTAGTCGAATTCGGCATCCCCCAAATGCAAGCCCCAAAGGCCTAAACCAATATCAGACAAACACCCAAGGGATACCTCCTTCGAATTCAGACGACCTACGTGAGACGATACTAGTAAAAATGGCTAAATAATTAAGCCCTTGACCAATTCTGGATGTTCTCGCCAGTCTCGCTCCAAAACCGTCGTTTATCCTATACTGGCCCTGCTCAGCCTATTGAGCACATACGAAAACTTATTTCGCTCTTAGAAAAGACCCAGATGTCATCTACAAAGACCATCACGAACTTATTTAGGTACTCCCTGAACACCCTTCTCAACAAAGTATGCGGGGGCGTTCGTCAAACCCAATGGCATCACCAGCCACTCATAAAAGAAATCATCCGGAGTCCCAAAGGCAGTCTCCTCTATACTATTCTCAGCCACTCTCAACTGATGAAATCCCGTGGCTAAGTCCTACTACAAAAATACTGAGGCGCCAACCAACTGATCAAGGAGATCATTAATCCTCGGCAATGGGTATCTATTCTTCTTTGTGAGTTTCTTTAGTTCCCTTTAGCCTACACAAAGTCTGAGGGACCCATCCGCCTTCATAACAAAAACTACTGGAGCGCCCCACTCCGATATACTTCGTCTTATGAACCCCTTCTCAAGCAAATCGCCTACTTACTTATGGAGTTCCCTCCTCTCACTAGGAGCCATGTGGCACACTGGCCAAGATACTGGTTTGGCATTATCCACCAGATATATTCGGAAGTCAATCTCCCGCTTCGGAGGTAGGCCCTTCACCTCCTCAAACACATCCGGGTATTCCCGGACCGCTCTAACAGATCGCAGACTCTAGACCAACGTGTCAGGCGATTCTAGATACCTTAGCATAACAGATTCTATGGGATTACAAGAGATCTCGAGAGTGTTACTTAGGCGGCCCATAAGCCTAACAACTCTCCCTTCAAAATGAAGAACAGCACTCCTACTGGATAACCAGTCCATGCCCAAAATTAACCCATAGCCCGTGAAGCCCAACAAGCATCACATCTAAACTCAACGCTAAGTATAGAAACTTTCAAACCCAAACATATCATGGAGCCCCAACTGGGTTTGAAACAACTAAGGGATCATCTACCAAACTGGTGTCTAAGTGCAGTGACTCAACTAACAATGGTGGGATAAACGAACTCAATATATCAGAATCAAATAGAGCTTGAATCGGATGATAAAGAAATCCAAATTCCAACCTAGACGGTCATATCCCCATCTGGTACCCTAGTCGTGAGGGAATACAACTACCCTCCAGAAGATTCCATACCTTGCCCTTGCTTCTTTGAACAATCCTAATAAGGTGTCCTATTCCTCTTAAAAGGATAACTACTTGCCTTCTTCTTCCCTATTCTCCACTCGTAACCTCCCACCAATGAGGTTTCATCTTTCATTAACCAAACAACTATTTGAGCCTTCCTCCCATCGTTTATGTGACGACCCGCAACTTCCCCGTAAAGGAAAGCGTCGGATAGTTCGAGAACAAACCACAACAGAACGCATATAAAAGAACATTTCACTATATATTACAACAGTGCATCAGATTACAAGAATATACAGAGTATAAACGAATATTACACAGAGATATCAGAGATTTAAATTACATTTAAATACATAGCAGCGGAAAATAATACAATACACAACTAGAAGAGATATACGGATACAAAGCTTTCCGGATATCGTTCCAGCTGTAAACCAGGATCCTGTGAATATAAATCTGCAAAACCAAAACTACTAGCTGCCCGTGTCAAAATAAGGGCACCCAGAGTTTAGGTTAAAACAATAAACTCCAGGTCAGTCATGTGACTGGTGTGAGAACTAAAACAGTTATTAATCTTTATTTTAAATCAGGTAAATCAAGGGACCACGCCGTATAACACGGAACGGGTTTCCTCCCAAGAATACCAGTGCATAAAACAAACAGCGCAATGCTAAATAAAGAAAAATGAAGCTGTTATAAGACCCAGGTCCTATCACACAATGCAAACGCAAGCCGGGGGATAGGGTTTTCCCTTATAACAGCCAAAGGATGCTTGATACGTTTAAAAACAAATCATTTGATACTATTATAAGTGCATAGTGTATAAAACAACTTCAAATCATAAGTATCAATCATAGGCGGCATGAGCGTCCCATGCCACTATGTCGCCATATATAGGTTTACAAATAAAACCGCAAATGTCACGTATTTGGAAATTGGAATTCCTTCTATGAACCGAGGCAAAAGATAGTCCTCAAACGATTCGTGACTCTCTAGCCCGAGCCACAGGACCCAGACTCAGGTGAGCCCTTGGAGCGACAGGGCCGGTCCACCGATGTGGATTAAAATGCCTGAACACTACGTTTCCCCACCCTATGGGGTGTAAGTCTGGTCCGTCAGCCGACCAGAAGCATCGGCCGAAACCGATATAACCGAGGCGCCTCGCAACAGCAACAACCACATAAGTCAAACTCGTCAGGGCGTGAAAAACCACTGACGCCACTTCTAGCTAGAAAGAAACGCAAGTCCTCCCTGAGGTCCGTCTCCCGTTTTTGGTTCATACCGGGTGTGAAACACGCGAGGTAAACGTTACACAAAGCTACGCCACAAAGGCCGTGCTTTGATCATCACCACAAGACTTTGCTTTTCAACAGAAGCCTTGATCATTTACATCTTAGCATGCCACACAGGCAAACCATCCTATGCAACCGATATCAGTCACACAGAATGAAATCCGATGTCAGACACACAGTCCATTTACAAGTCCGTCCTGGGTCTGAACGAAACCGGAGGCACCTAGTACCCCGCATATCCATCGATCTCCAAGTACGTCTGGACGATCACTAACTGTTTCCATCTTCTTGGGTGTACAGCCCAATCAAGATCATCAGTTATCACCCAAACGACGTGAAGACCTCCGGTCTTCGACCATCGTCTTCATCTTCGACTTATCGTCGTATCAGTTATTCAGAATGGGATAAACCCGGTCTTTCCGAATAACTCGCGTATATTTAAATAAGTGTTACACAAACACAACATACGCCTCATTCCAATTCATTAGTCACTAACCGTAAATTAATCAAGAGAATAATTCCCCAAATATTAACCCCGAAGGCCGAAACCAACATCAGATCAATATCTAGAAAACCATTCTGTTTGGCTAACCGACAGTTAGTTTCTAAATTTCACGTTCAAATCTAATTAAAGATTTAACTATCGCCTGGAGCAAAACTGGTGATACTCCATTCTCGATCTTTTCAATCTAATTAAAGATTCATTAAAACTCCACTTAGTTTTAATCTGTGACTGGGTTAAAGAATCAGTGTCCTTTAAAACACGGTTCACGATAAACCCAAAGTCACATCCCATTAATTATCGGGTTAAAGAACAAGTGTTATTTAAAACACTGTTCACGATAAACCCAAAAATCAATATCCATTCAATTCCAATTAAATATCATTTAATTGGTACACTTCATTAAATCTAAATAAAAAGATTTAATCTTTTCCCAACTGGGTTCAAGAACGGTGTTAGTGAAGACACCATTCACGACAAACCCAAATCACATTCATTAATTATCGGGTTAAAGAACAAGTGTTATTTAAAAACACTGTTCACGATAGACCCAAAAATCAATATCCATTCAATTCCAATTAAATATCATTTAATTGGTACACTTCATTAAATCTAAATAAAAAGATTTAATCTTTTCTCAACTGGGTTCAAGAACAGTGTTAGTGAAGACACCATTCACGACAAACCCAAATCACATTCGATATTCAATACAAGGCTCTGAATAGAAAATATATCAGCTTATATTCAATATCGAATTCTACGACTAACAAATGTCGTATTGGAAATAACGATATCAATATATATCTTTCAAATTTCCATAACAACACCTGTATAATCACGAATTCCAACATCGAAATATTCCGAAGACAATTTCGATTCAAATCCACTCCAATGCAATCATTGGAAATTTTGGTTATTTTTAAAACCCTTTTCGAATTCAATTTATTTATTTAAAAATAAATAGAATTATAATTCTAGTTCAAAACTAGTTCATTTCGATAAAAATCCATTTTTATCTTTTCAAATATGGAGTTTTTCATCCCAATTCTTTCTAAATCATTTCTTATGATTTTACACAAATTATTACTATTTTTAATAATTTTATCAAGGCCCGTACAGTCGATTTCCAACAATGGCCATCGAACTGCACTTACAGCGACCTTTTTCCAATTTGATTTGGACGTATCTCCAAATCCAACCGTTAGATTTCAAATTTCTAACATTCGTTAGAAAGCTCTTTTCGATACGAACCCAACGGTTCCGGTTTTAGGAGAATCCGACGGTCGGATCTCCCGTAATGTCCGTTTGAAATAAATGGTCGAAATTTACGAACTGCCGCGGCGCGGCGCGTTCTATTCAGGCCATTATATTATATATATAATATATATAATATATATTTCGTCGATTTCTATTTAAAACGAATTATATAAATAGTTTTGAATTCGTTTCAAAATCTATTTCAACTTCCATTTCAATTCAAAGCAAAATTGAATTCTTCTTTATAAATTCGTTTCAAAATTCATTTCTATTCAATTCGAATTTCATTTCAATTTGAATTCATTTCAATTCGCTTTCGATTCCATTTGAATTCATTTTCAATTCAATTCATTTCGAAATCGTTTTCAATTCAATTCATTTCGAAATCGTTTTCAATTCAATTCATTTCGAAATCGTTTTCAATTCAATTCATTTCGAAATCGTTTTCAATTCAATTCATTTCGAAATATTTGATTTCAAAATTACTTTTCAATATCCATTTCAAAAGGAATAAAATCGATAAAAATATCGTTCACGTCAAAATGGCGCATCTAATCAACACGGCTTCATATATTGAAATTTTCAAATATTCCATTTCGAATATTTCTATTTCAAATATTTCTTATTATAAAAATATTCTTTATTTTCACGATTGGAATGAGGCCCAATCAATTACCATATAAAGTTAATTATATGGATTTTCATACAACACATGTATATAATAACATTGAAAATAATCAACCATCAACCAAAGTGCACTACACTGTAAAGGCATCAAATATAGATATTCAACGCCTATAACAGCCTGTCAATCAATCGATCGACATATTCAATCAATCAGGATGAGTGAACTTCAAATTTCATCCCAACACCCGTGTGGGGTTTCAAACAATCAAACACAGATTTTATTTGTGCAGTTGGGCGATGTGTAAAATTTATCGACCCAATCAATATCAGTCAAATCAGTGTATATGCAAACAAATCGGCCGATTTGTTTATAACTATTCATTTATTCACATTCACGTTAAAATTTATATTTTTAACGATAAAACATTTTATTTCAACCTATGAATTTCTATTCAATTCATTTACACAATAAAATGATATTTTTATTTTCTAACATATTTTAGAAAATTTCGGCGGCATAACGGCACGATACTCGAAACGGGACAAGGCCTAGCCTTATCCCCGGTCTAGTGAAGGCCCACGCCATTCACACATCAATCAAATCAATTTCATCTCACCAAAACAATCGAATCCAAATCAAATAATCTAACCAACTACACAACCAATCAAACAAGTCCATGGTTTGTGGACGGGTGTCGGGTGCTTCTAATAAGCACCGTCTGCATCCTAGTATATATATATAACTAGAAAAATTAAATTGAAAGGTGAGAAATTCTCACCTATAGCTATCCTAGCTCCACGGCTCTACATTTGCAGAAGTCTTCGTCTTTTCGCCTTTTTGTCACCTTCGTTGCTGCTTTCACTACAAATGTAAAAATCGAATTTTTACTATGTTATTCAATATATAAAAATCGAATTTTTATTTCAAAGTTCTTTATATAAAAATCGAATTTTTATTTCAAAGTTCTTTATATAAAAATCGAATTTTTATTTCAAAGTTCTTTATATAAAAATCGAATTTTTATTTCAAAGTTCTTTATATAAAAATCGAATTTTTATTTACGCTACTATATAAAAAGATTTCGCCTTTATAAAAACGTGGACTTTGCTTTTTCAAATTTAAAGATTTCATCTTTATAAAAATCTCATTTTTATTTTTCTACATATATAAAGGTGACATTTTTAATATCCCGATCATGTAAAAATTATATTTTTAACTCTCTACACCCATAAAAATCACATTTTTACCCTTCTACTATATGAAAGATTATATTTTTAATACTTTAAAAATATAAAAATCATATTTTTATTACTTTAAAAATATAAAAATCATGTCTTGCTCCTTTTACATAATAAATATCCCGTCTTTTCTCCTTTTAAAAGTATGATTTTTATTTTCATTTTAAATCAGTTTTTAAAAATCATTTTAAATTAGTTTTTAAAATCATTTATAAATTTCAGTTTTAAAATCTAAAATAATAAAAAAAATCAGTTTTTACAATGCTTTAAAATCAGTTTTTAAAAATGGTTTAAAATCAGTTTTTAAAAATGGTTTAAAATCAGTTTTTAAAAATATTTTATAATCAGTTTTTAAAAATATTTAAAATCAGGTTTTAAAAATATTTAAAATCAGGTTTTATAAAATAAATAAATAAAAAAAATAAATAAATACTTACTGCGTGAGAGAGAGAAGGGGGGGGGACGTTGCCGGAGGTGGCGGTTGGTGCCGGGGCGCAGCGTGGTGGGGTGGCGGGCCATCGCGAGGAGGTGGGGGGGCTGGCGGCCTTCAATTCGTCGGCGGTCGTCACGGTGGGGGGAGGCTCTGGCGTTTGCGTCTTCGATTCGAAGGGAGGAAGGAGATGAGCGCGAGGGGAGAGGAAGGCGCGAGGTCAGGAGGTCGGAGGGGGTGCGCCTGCCCTAGGCGGCGGCGAGGTCCTCCAGGTGGGGCGACTGGTCATCGAGGGTTCACTCTTTTTTTTTTTTTTTCTTTTTTTTTTCGATTCGATTTAAATGAAAATTAGGGGGGGGGGGCCAGAGATAAAGGAAAGGGGATTTCCCTTTTTTTTTTATTTTATTTTATTATTATTTAATTCAACCTAAAGTTGACTTTTTCATAAGACCTCGAAACGAGGCCCACCGCCTGTCGCCCATAGCGTTTCACCCCCATTCCGAACACAATGGGATATGTACCGCAAGCTGAATCGACCGTTTCGATCAGTTTCATTTTAATTTACATTTAAATCACTATATTGAATTTTAAACGTACATTTCAAATTACCGGGGTCACATACTAACTAGAAAAATTCCAGAAAAATATTTTCTAGCTTCGTATTGACGATACGGTCCTAACAAAACTAGTTTCGTCGAATTCTGAGACCGTTAGAAAAATGGCCAATTTCCAGTCGATTAAAATCAACTGAAATGGTCAAAACACGTTTTCCTATGCCACGCTCACATATTGATTCGAAAAATTATGAAATTTGGAATCTAGCAATAACTTAACATCACGGACCCAACGAAAGTGGTTTCGTCGAAATCCGAGCTCGTTTGCAAAATGTCCATTTTTAAGGGTCTGAATTCCATAGCGACTATTCAGAAATTTCAACTGGACATATCTTTTGATTCCTGATATGAAATCTTGATTTTTCGGATTCGTTAGAAAGATATTCACTATTAGATTCCATTATTTTTGGTTTCACTAAAATCCGGATTGTTTTGCACCCGGTACATTCAATTGAAGTTTGAAATCGAATTATCGAACTACCGCGCCATTTTCAATTCTATTTATAATTATATATAATTATTTATATTCTAACGACGGCGTATATAATATATACGTCGAATTCCATTTGAATTAAATTTTCTCGTCGTTATTATTTAAAATAATTCATTTTAAATAATCAAAACTCGCTAAAATGGCCAAAATAAAAATTTCAAACTGGCTCACATTTTACGGGTTGTTACAATCTCCCCCACTTAAAACTTTTCGTCCCCGAAAAGGAACAAAGTCGAAAGTGGTTTGATTATTCAGCTCTACGATCGATCAGGCTTCCATTCTCCAACTCTTTAGTTTCTGAGAATTTTCAAAATTTCAAAAATTTGGCTAACTCCCTAAATTTTTGAAAAATTTCGCCATAACCTCCCCTGCAATGGGAGCATCGGGAAATTGCAAATAGCGTTCCCGGTCCTTCAGATCTCAAAAAGAAAAAGAAAAAGCCAAGCGGCTAGCCAATAGGCTCACAAAATCATCATCACCCAAACAAAACAGGAAATTATGTAGTAAACATGTACCTATTTGTCGGGCAAACAAATTTTATTCTCTGCTCTAGCCTCCTTGCTATGACCTGTTCAATATAAGTATATGTATATGCAAGCAAACGCGACCAATTTTCAATACAATCAATATTTGGTTAAATTAGGCATAAATGGTTAAAAATTAGCAAACAACTAAACAAACAACACAAACATCAATCAATTAGTGAATTTAACGTTTCAAATTCATAATTTGATATATATACAAAAATCATGTTTTTGATGCCAAATCACAACGATGTATTCTAGCTATATATAAGTTTTGGGTTCTCACACCAGCCTAATGGAAATATATAGAGAATCACACCTTCGAGACACGAACATAAATGCTGATGATGTCATGACAATCATCAGTACCATCTTCGGGCGACTAGAGTGTGATGCTATATCTATCCAATATATTAAAATTTCGAATACACGCGGATCAGACGTATACGCAAAATCTATATATACTGGATTGTCCACATCAATATAAATGGATAATCAAATACGAATAATTGATTTAAATTTTCAAAACAAAAGTTTGTTTTCATTAGAAAAATATACTCTTCACACCCGTTCTAGGATACTACTGATCCTATCTCTAACGAGTCATTCTCATTGGATATTGCTAATCCAATATCTGATGAACTCTTTCGTATGTTTCTAATGTGCCTTGTTCTCTGCTTTGTAAACCAAAGCTCTGATACCAACTGTGACGACCCGCAACTTCCCCGTAAAGGAAAGCGTCGGATAGTTCGAGAACAAACCACAACAGAACGCATATAAAAGAACATTTCACTATATATTACAACAGTGCATCAGATTACAAGAATATACAGAGTATAAACGAATATTACACAGAGATATCAGAGATTTAAATTACATTTAAATACATAGCAGCGGAAAATAATACAATACACAACTAGAAGAGATATACGGATACAAAGCTTTCCGGATATCGTTCCAGCTGTAAACCAGGATCCTGTGAATATAAATCTGCAAAACCAAAACTACTAGCTGCCCGTGTCAAAATAAGGGCACCCAGAGTTTAGGTTAAAACAATAAACTCCAGGTCAGTCATGTGACTGGTGTGAGAACTAAAACAGTTATTAATCTTTATTTTAAATCAGGTAAATCAAGGGACCACGCCGTATAACACGGAACGGGTTTCCTCCCAAGAATACCAGTGCATAAAACAAACAGCGCAATGCTAAATAAAGAAAAATGAAGCTGTTATAAGACCCAGGTCCTATCACACAATGCAAACGCAAGCCGGGGGATAGGGTTTTCCCTTATAACAGCCAAAGGATGCTTGATACGTTTAAAAACAAATCATTTGATACTATTATAAGTGCATAGTGTATAAAACAACTTCAAATCATAAGTATCAATCATAGGCGGCATGAGCGTCCCATGCCACTATGTCGCCATATATAGGTTTACAAATAAAACCGCAAATGTCACGTATTTGGAAATTGGAATTCCTTCTATGAACCGAGGCAAAAGATAGTCCTCAAACGATTCGTGACTCTCTAGCCCGAGCCACAGGACCCAGACTCAGGTGAGCCCTTGGAGCGACAGGGCCGGTCCACCGATGTGGATTAAAATGCCTGAACACTACGTTTCCCCACCCTATGGGGTGTAAGTCTGGTCCGTCAGCCGACCAGAAGCATCGGCCGAAACCGATATAACCGAGGCGCCTCGCAACAGCAACAACCACATAAGTCAAACTCGTCAGGGCGTGAAAAACCACTGACGCCACTTCTAGCTAGAAAGAAACGCAAGTCCTCCCTGAGGTCCGTCTCCCGTTTTTGGTTCATACCGGGTGTGAAACACGCGAGGTAAACGTTACACAAAGCTACGCCACAAAGGCCGTGCTTTGATCATCACCACAAGACTTTGCTTTTCAACAGAAGCCTTGATCATTTACATCTTAGCATGCCACACAGGCAAACCATCCTATGCAACCGATATCAGTCACACAGAATGAAATCCGATGTCAGACACACAGTCCATTTACAAGTCCGTCCTGGGTCTGAACGAAACCGGAGGCACCTAGTACCCCGCATATCCATCGATCTCCAAGTACGTCTGGACGATCACTAACTGTTTCCATCTTCTTGGGTGTACAGCCCAATCAAGATCATCAGTTATCACCCAAACGACGTGAAGACCTCCGGTCTTCGACCATCGTCTTCATCTTCGACTTATCGTCGTATCAGTTATTCAGAATGGGATAAACCCGGTCTTTCCGAATAACTCGCGTATATTTAAATAAGTGTTACACAAACACAACATACGCCTCATTCCAATTCATTAGTCACTAACCGTAAATTAATCAAGAGAATAATTCCCCAAATATTAACCCCGAAGGCCGAAACCAACATCAGATCAATATCTAGAAAACCATTCTGTTTGGCTAACCGACAGTTAGTTTCTAAATTTCACGTTCAAATCTAATTAAAGATTTAACTATCGCCTGGAGCAAAACTGGTGATACTCCATTCTCGATCTTTTCAATCTAATTAAAGATTCATTAAAACTCCACTTAGTTTTAATCTGTGACTGGGTTAAAGAATCAGTGTCCTTTAAAACACGGTTCACGATAAACCCAAAGTCACATCCCATTAATTATCGGGTTAAAGAACAAGTGTTATTTAAAACACTGTTCACGATAAACCCAAAAATCAATATCCATTCAATTCCAATTAAATATCATTTAATTGGTACACTTCATTAAATCTAAATAAAAAGATTTAATCTTTTCCCAACTGGGTTCAAGAACGGTGTTAGTGAAGACACCATTCACGACAAACCCAAATCACATTCATTAATTATCGGGTTAAAGAACAAGTGTTATTTAAAAACACTGTTCACGATAGACCCAAAAATCAATATCCATTCAATTCCAATTAAATATCATTTAATTGGTACACTTCATTAAATCTAAATAAAAAGATTTAATCTTTTCTCAACTGGGTTCAAGAACAGTGTTAGTGAAGACACCATTCACGACAAACCCAAATCACATTCGATATTCAATACAAGGCTCTGAATAGAAAATATATCAGCTTATATTCAATATCGAATTCTACGACTAACAAATGTCGTATTGGAAATAACGATATCAATATATATCTTTCAAATTTCCATAACAACACCTGTATAATCACGAATTCCAACATCGAAATATTCCGAAGACAATTTCGATTCAAATCCACTCCAATGCAATCATTGGAAATTTTGGTTATTTTTAAAACCCTTTTCGAATTCAATTTATTTATTTAAAAATAAATAGAATTATAATTCTAGTTCAAAACTAGTTCATTTCGATAAAAATCCATTTTTATCTTTTCAAATATGGAGTTTTTCATCCCAATTCTTTCTAAATCATTTCTTATGATTTTACACAAATTATTACTATTTTTAATAATTTTATCAAGGCCCGTACAGTCGATTTCCAACAATGGCCATCGAACTGCACTTACAGCGACCTTTTTCCAATTTGATTTGGACGTATCTCCAAATCCAACCGTTAGATTTCAAATTTCTAACATTCGTTAGAAAGCTCTTTTCGATACGAACCCAACGGTTCCGGTTTTAGGAGAATCCGACGGTCGGATCTCCCGTAATGTCCGTTTGAAATAAATGGTCGAAATTTACGAACTGCCGCGGCGCGGCGCGTTCTATTCAGGCCATTATATTATATATATAATATATATAATATATATTTCGTCGATTTCTATTTAAAACGAATTATATAAATAGTTTTGAATTCGTTTCAAAATCTATTTCAACTTCCATTTCAATTCAAAGCAAAATTGAATTCTTCTTTATAAATTCGTTTCAAAATTCATTTCTATTCAATTCGAATTTCATTTCAATTTGAATTCATTTCAATTCGCTTTCGATTCCATTTGAATTCATTTTCAATTCAATTCATTTCGAAATCGTTTTCAATTCAATTCATTTCGAAATCGTTTTCAATTCAATTCATTTCGAAATCGTTTTCAATTCAATTCATTTCGAAATCGTTTTCAATTCAATTCATTTCGAAATATTTGATTTCAAAATTACTTTTCAATATCCATTTCAAAAGGAATAAAATCGATAAAAATATCGTTCACGTCAAAATGGCGCATCTAATCAACACGGCTTCATATATTGAAATTTTCAAATATTCCATTTCGAATATTTCTATTTCAAATATTTCTTATTATAAAAATATTCTTTATTTTCACGATTGGAATGAGGCCCAATCAATTACCATATAAAGTTAATTATATGGATTTTCATACAACACATGTATATAATAACATTGAAAATAATCAACCATCAACCAAAGTGCACTACACTGTAAAGGCATCAAATATAGATATTCAACGCCTATAACAGCCTGTCAATCAATCGATCGACATATTCAATCAATCAGGATGAGTGAACTTCAAATTTCATCCCAACACCCGTGTGGGGTTTCAAACAATCAAACACAGATTTTATTTGTGCAGTTGGGCGATGTGTAAAATTTATCGACCCAATCAATATCAGTCAAATCAGTGTATATGCAAACAAATCGGCCGATTTGTTTATAACTATTCATTTATTCACATTCACGTTAAAATTTATATTTTTAACGATAAAACATTTTATTTCAACCTATGAATTTCTATTCAATTCATTTACACAATAAAATGATATTTTTATTTTCTAACATATTTTAGAAAATTTCGGCGGCATAACGGCACGATACTCGAAACGGGACAAGGCCTAGCCTTATCCCCGGTCTAGTGAAGGCCCACGCCATTCACACATCAATCAAATCAATTTCATCTCACCAAAACAATCGAATCCAAATCAAATAATCTAACCAACTACACAACCAATCAAACAAGTCCATGGTTTGTGGACGGGTGTCGGGTGCTTCTAATAAGCACCGTCTGCATCCTAGTATATATATATAACTAGAAAAATTAAATTGAAAGGTGAGAAATTCTCACCTATAGCTATCCTAGCTCCACGGCTCTACATTTGCAGAAGTCTTCGTCTTTTCGCCTTTTTGTCACCTTCGTTGCTGCTTTCACTACAAATGTAAAAATCGAATTTTTACTATGTTATTCAATATATAAAAATCGAATTTTTATTTCAAAGTTCTTTATATAAAAATCGAATTTTTATTTCAAAGTTCTTTATATAAAAATCGAATTTTTATTTCAAAGTTCTTTATATAAAAATCGAATTTTTATTTCAAAGTTCTTTATATAAAAATCGAATTTTTATTTACGCTACTATATAAAAAGATTTCGCCTTTATAAAAACGTGGACTTTGCTTTTTCAAATTTAAAGATTTCATCTTTATAAAAATCTCATTTTTATTTTTCTACATATATAAAGGTGACATTTTTAATATCCCGATCATGTAAAAATTATATTTTTAACTCTCTACACCCATAAAAATCACATTTTTACCCTTCTACTATATGAAAGATTATATTTTTAATACTTTAAAAATATAAAAATCATATTTTTATTACTTTAAAAATATAAAAATCATGTCTTGCTCCTTTTACATAATAAATATCCCGTCTTTTCTCCTTTTAAAAGTATGATTTTTATTTTCATTTTAAATCAGTTTTTAAAAATCATTTTAAATTAGTTTTTAAAATCATTTATAAATTTCAGTTTTAAAATCTAAAATAATAAAAAAAATCAGTTTTTACAATGCTTTAAAATCAGTTTTTAAAAATGGTTTAAAATCAGTTTTTAAAAATGGTTTAAAATCAGTTTTTAAAAATATTTTATAATCAGTTTTTAAAAATATTTAAAATCAGGTTTTAAAAATATTTAAAATCAGGTTTTATAAAATAAATAAATAAAAAAAATAAATAAATACTTACTGCGTGAGAGAGAGAAGGGGGGGGGACGTTGCCGGAGGTGGCGGTTGGTGCCGGGGCGCAGCGTGGTGGGGTGGCGGGCCATCGCGAGGAGGTGGGGGGGCTGGCGGCCTTCAATTCGTCGGCGGTCGTCACGGTGGGGGGAGGCTCTGGCGTTTGCGTCTTCGATTCGAAGGGAGGAAGGAGATGAGCGCGAGGGGAGAGGAAGGCGCGAGGTCAGGAGGTCGGAGGGGGTGCGCCTGCCCTAGGCGGCGGCGAGGTCCTCCAGGTGGGGCGACTGGTCATCGAGGGTTCACTCTTTTTTTTTTTTTTTCTTTTTTTTTTCGATTCGATTTAAATGAAAATTAGGGGGGGGGGCCAGAGATAAAGGAAAGGGGATTTCCCTTTTTTTTTTATTTTATTTTATTATTATTTAATTCAACCTAAAGTTGACTTTTTCATAAGACCTCGAAACGAGGCCCACCGCCTGTCGCCCATAGCGTTTCACCCCCATTCCGAACACAATGGGATATGTACCGCAAGCTGAATCGACCGTTTCGATCAGTTTCATTTTAATTTACATTTAAATCACTATATTGAATTTTAAACGTACATTTCAAATTACCGGGGTCACATACTAACTAGAAAAATTCCAGAAAAATATTTTCTAGCTTCGTATTGACGATACGGTCCTAACAAAACTAGTTTCGTCGAATTCTGAGACCGTTAGAAAAATGGCCAATTTCCAGTCGATTAAAATCAACTGAAATGGTCAAAACACGTTTTCCTATGCCACGCTCACATATTGATTCGAAAAATTATGAAATTTGGAATCTAGCAATAACTTAACATCACGGACCCAACGAAAGTGGTTTCGTCGAAATCCGAGCTCGTTTGCAAAATGTCCATTTTTAAGGGTCTGAATTCCATAGCGACTATTCAGAAATTTCAACTGGACATATCTTTTGATTCCTGATATGAAATCTTGATTTTTCGGATTCGTTAGAAAGATATTCACTATTAGATTCCATTATTTTTGGTTTCACTAAAATCCGGATTGTTTTGCACCCGGTACATTCAATTGAAGTTTGAAATCGAATTATCGAACTACCGCGCCATTTTCAATTCTATTTATAATTATATATAATTATTTATATTCTAACGACGGCGTATATAATATATACGTCGAATTCCATTTGAATTAAATTTTCTCGTCGTTATTATTTAAAATAATTCATTTTAAATAATCAAAACTCGCTAAAATGGCCAAAATAAAAATTTCAAACTGGCTCACATTTTACGGGTTGTTACAGTTTATCCAATAGATACCTACCAGTCCTCCTCCTTCTTGAACCAACTTCTAATCCGACTAACGTCTAAGTCCCTTGAAGTGGTTTTCCATCCTTATCTATCTTAGAAAGATCATCTATACGCGGAGGGGAAACTCAAAACGAGAGAAAGGAAGAGATTCAAAATGGAGAATTCGAAAGATATAGATATGGCTATTGGGGATTATGCTTTCCTTTCAAAAACTTTTCTCTTAAAAGACATGTTTTTGAAAATACTCCTTTCCAAAAGTATTCTTAGAAAATAGTTTTTCTAAAAAATTTATCTGTTCCGGTAACCTTAAGCTCTGATACCACGTGTAACACCCCACACCCGCTATAGTCACTCACTAAGGGAATGCCATAGCATCGGTGGAGTATTTTTAGTGAGTATAGAACAGTAAAATTACAACAAGACAGATATAATGTAATACTTGAAAATTTAAAACATCATCTCATAGCAGCGGAAAGTAAAACATGTTTGGTTACATCATAAAACCATAACAAGAGTCAAGTACAAAATATCCATCCTGAATAAAATAAGTACATAATCCCACTACTCATAACAAATAGCCATAACAGAAAAGATAAGATAAGCTGAGCTCTACATCTACGGTCCAAGCTCCAAGAGATAGATAAAGCAAACTGATCAAAGCCCACTAGCACTAGGCCCAACCTGAGGACCTGAAGGAAAAAGATAAAAACAACGGGGGTCAGACATAAGCCTGAGTGAACCCTATCTCCTTAATAATACAATTATTAAAGTAATTAGGGTATGATATGAACTCGGTATGGTATCTTTGGGGATAATGACTACACTAAGTTGCCCACGAACACAGGACGAACTAAGATAACCGTAAAGACGCATCTACCCACCCAAGGATAATTACTAATTGCACCACACCAGTCACTCCTACTCAAAGGTTGATCCCACCCAAGGATATCAAAGATAGATATAACCAGTAGTTTCCTGTACCCTAGTTGACTACATAGGTGTCGTCTGCCCCTATCTCTACTAGGTGTACCCCACTACCCCAAGCGATCGGCTCCCTAACGTAGATACCTGTGCTGGTCCCACAGTGGGGTGTATCACTCCCCTAAAGTGGCTACCCAATACTATCAACGGTGCACGGCTTTATATCTACACGATGCAACAACGGCTTATCTACCAGCCCGGGCCCACACACGCATATGAAACCCGTTGGACTTGCGTTGCCACCGCTACCCCGTTTTGGCCTCTTATAATCAAGCCCAATATGCGTGTCCCGTCACTCGACATGGGTCGAGCCCACAAAGATACGTTTGGGATATTGGTTGAAACGGGCCCCCACAAGCTACTACTTAAGCTTGTCATTTTATCTAGTGCATTCCACTTAACCCCTTTTTATAATCATGCCCCCTTACATGTTAAGGTTTGGTTAAGTCATCCAATTATATTACAATTGCCACTTAAGGCACCCACTAGATTTCCGCATGCCACCCAAGGCACTTACTTGATTCCCCCATGCCACCCAAGGCACTTACTTAACCCTTTAATCATGTTTAGTTACATGTTCCACTCTGGTTAAGTATTCTAATCGTATTTTCTATTGCCACCCAAGGCAACCCACTAGTTTTCTCATGCCACCCAAGGCACCCCCACTAGTAACTACATGCCACCCAAGGCACCCAGTTAACCCCTCATATCCCACTACATGCTAATATGGTTAAGTGTTTCTTAATTAATTAAGACCGTGATCTCCCATAAAGACCTCCCACATTAGACTGGCTGTTATGACCGCCTGGTTAAGCCGGTAGGGTCCGGGCAGTCTTACGTCATAACAGAGTCTAACCTCGTGTCTTTACTTTAATCACGTATTTAATTTGTGCCTAAGACCTCTCACATTAGACTGGCTGTTATGACCGCCTGGTTAAGCCGGTAGGGTCCGGGCAGTCTTACGTCATAACAGAGCCTAACCTCGTGTCTTAGTCGATTAATTACACCTAATTAATCACCCCCATATTAATTATCCTTAATTAATATCAATTTATTCATAACATGGGTAGACCTAACTCAATAGGTAAATTCCCATGGGGTAGACCTAACTCAATAGGTAAATTCCCACTTATGTTAATTAATTTTTTTATGGTATGCTTAATCATACCCATTTCAACATACTTTTAATTAACATATTAATTAACCCCATCGTTCCCCACGTAAATCGTCATTATGACATAACATAATAAAGGGAAGATTTACCACACATAACATGGGTTTAGCATATAACTTTATCATGGGTTAATAGGATGTCAACTTGCATATATGAGCATGTATTAACCCAACTATATTCAACCCAAACTTGCATATTATCAAACATGTGTCTTACATAACATGTTGCATATGAACTTACATATCATCAAACATGTGATTTGCATAACATGTTGCATATGAACTTACATATCATCATACATGTGATTTTCATAACATGTAGAACTTGCATTTTAGCATATACTTAACTTGCATAAGCACTCACATACTTGCATAAGCATTCATATACTTGCATAAGCTTGCATATTATGTTAAACTTGCATTTCAACATATACATAACTTGCATAAACATTCACATACTTGCATAGGCTTGCATATTATGTTAAACTTGCATTTCAACATATACATAACTTGCATAAACATTCACATACTTGCATAGGCTTGCATATTATGTTAAACTTGCATTTCAACATATACATAACTTGCATAAACATTCACATACTTGCATAGGCTTGCATATTATGTTAAACTTGCATTTCAACATATACATAACTTGCATAAACATTCACATACTTGCATAGGCTTGCATATTATGTTAAACTTGCATTTCAACATATACATAACTTGCATAAACATTCACATACTTGCATAGGCTTGCATATTATGTTAAACTTGCATTTCAACATATACATAACTTGCATAAACATTCACATACTTGCATAGGCTTGCATATTATGTTAAACTTGCATTTCAACATATACATAACTTGCATAAGTACTCACATACTTGCATAACATGTTTGCATAATGGATCCATATTCACTTAGTGTTTTGCATCATAAACATCATGAAACAACTTGCATAAAAATATCATGATTACATATTATGAAACTTGCATGACATAAGGCATATAACTTGCAAAACACATAATATTCACTACATCAAGCTTGCATAAATATATGGATCCACAAACATAGCCATACTTTATCACATCTTATCATAATCAATTCAATAATTGATTATTAAGGGGATAGAAGCTCACCAAAACAAGATTAGCAAGTTAAATGAAGCAAATCCCAATGATTAAGTAGAAGAAGATGTAGATTAGCTTGCAAACCCTCTTAGGATTTTTAGTGGAGGCTCTCCAATTTTCTAAGTGGTGGCATAATGGCCTTAGATCTATTTTTGGTAAGGATAAGGGGGGTATTAGGGTGTATATATATATTAGTTAGATGTTTTAGGACCATAGGATATACCCTAGAACCAATCCTAGCCTTTAAAGCATGTCTTGGGGAAGAAGTCAAGTGTAGGAACCATTTAGGGCCCAAAAAAAAAAACAGCCCAAAACTCATCCCGGGCCTCAAAACATGAGCAGTTTTCGTTTTTGATTTTTCGTGAAACTTTGACGGGCCATAACTTGGTCATACGGACTCCGATTTACGAAAACTCGGACTCTATTTCGCGTATTTTTCCGAGACGAACGCAATGGCACAGCCCGTTTCCCCTGATTCAGAATATTAAATTTATTTCTGCTCTGATTTATGTTATAACAAGTTATTTAACATACGGGGTGTTACATGCAAGAGGCAACAGTAAAGTATATGGATGCACAAGTATATATGGTGAAACAGAACAGGCCAAAGTGGTGCAACATGCACAAGTTTGTGGATGCTACAGCATAATGAATGCAAAGTCAACATACAAGCAGATGGTGATTCAGCAAAGTAGCATGGTGCAATACACAAAACAGTATGGGCCGAGCAACAAAATGATGTTTAGGTTCAGGCAACAGTTTTTTTTTCTACTAACATAAAAATGGTCGAGACAAAGGAGGATGCAAGCTAAAGTTCTAATGCAAATGGATACATATCAAATGGTCAATCAACTCAATGGTGCAACTCAAAATAAATGGCCGAGCAGTATGGTAAATGATCACAAATATGGTTCTGCATTTTCAGTGGTCAAGCCAGAGTATACAGCAATGGTGGCATAGCAGCAACAAAAGCATGGCAAATGGTTTATGGTACAACAGTATAGTCAACAAAGTGACAGAGTGGTGTACAAAGTAGTATACAACTCAGCAAAGCTCAAAGTGGTTAAGCCATAATAGTTCAAGTGTGTAAATGGTCAGTTTTGCAACATGATTGCCAACAAGAAAACAAAGCAGCAAAGGTTCAAAAATACTCAAGACAACATGGTTTGTGCACAACTCAAAGCTTACTTCAAAATGGAAAAAGCATATATGCAGTGGGTCAAGACAGCAAATAAACGACATAGCAGCTAAGTGAATCAGGGCACAAAGCTTAGCAATACAGGGGAGTGTACAAGATAATGCATGACAGGCTTACAATATGCATATACTCGAATACAGGCTCAAGAATAAAAAGGCAAAGTGGAAAATTGTACGAAGTATCAAGAGTGATCAAATAATATGCAGTAGAGTTTTTCAAGTGATGGCAAGTACCAAAGTCATAGTGGTCCAGAGGATAAACAACCAAAGTTCAAGTCTTTTAATGGTTCCAGAATTGACACAACATTTTGAACAAGAAATCATGTGTCATTATTTGGAAAGAATTTAATACAAAATGTTAACAGCGTTTGACAAGCAAAGTTTTGACGAAGTATTTTCTGGCAAGAAATATCTCAAAATAATAAATCATTCAAGGGACAATGGAAAATCTCTCACAAGAAATCGGTTTTCAAAATAACAAATTATCTCCAAATTTATACCAATCAGTGTCCTGTTATTGGCAAGAGATTCATGCAGCATTTTTGGGAAAGATTTCATTTTGTAAAATCTATTTTTAATGGGCAGCACATATGTGGCATATTCAATCAAGGGACAGGGAATTAACATTTCCAGATTTACAAAAATCAGCAATTCGCATTTGGCAAGAAAATCATTTCTTTTTGGGACAATTTAATTCAAGAAACTCAATCTGTTTTTGGCAACAGATTAAAAGATTCAAGTCACATGGCAAGAATTCAATCAAGAAATTCACACAAGGGAAAATACCATGGGGGGCCACAGATAATATATTTCCAGATTTGTTCAAAATCATAAAAGCAATATTCAAAGCCGATTGATTCAAAAACAAGGCAAAAATTCAGATTCAATCAAGTATTTCATACGTGTTCTTCATTCGCACAAAAGGGATTCAATTCAAGCCGAAAATCAAAAGGGGAAACAACACAGAATCAGCCAAGTCAATATTAGCGAAATCAGAGTAAAGTTAGGGTTTTCTATAACCCTATATTAGCACACCAATTTTCATCACTGGCGAAAAGGGTATCGAAACCACAAACAAGAGAACATCGAAATCGAAACCTCAAGCAAATAATTTCAAGCAGAGACTCAAAGTTAAAATTACTCACACAGTTTCAATCGAGAGAGAGAGTGCAAGCCCAAATCGGAGCATCAGCAATCGACAAATAGAGCATCGGCAAGTTCGAGCAATCAGAGAAACAACCGCATCAATTCGATTTGGAGACAATAGGAGAAACCCTAGCCGCCATTAATTTTCTCCAGAGAAACAAAATCGGGGCAAAGCAAATGAGAGTGGACACAAACAAATGGGTCGGCCATGTTTAAATGAATAAGGGGACAACCCTTTTAATTTTAACTCCTAGGGTTTCTATTTAGTTTGTTTTATTTTGGTATTGTTTTTTTTTATTTTTTTTATTTTGTTTTGTAAATCAAACCGAACCAGTTCTAGAGTCTGTAATCTCTAGGGGGGAATCAGTCAAGGAGTTGACTGTCAGTTTTTCAGAGTCTGTAAATCTGAGTTACGAGTTACAGGTTTTGTAATTCGGGAAATCTGATCTAGGGGTTTAGATCAGTCTAGGGGTTTGAGCGTAGGGTTAGAATAGGAGCAGGGTTTGCGAGTGTACATGGTCTTGTATGCGGGAACTGTTCTATCACCTTGTAGAAACCTTAGAAATGCAGCAGTAGGCAGGGTTTTGCCGAAGCTGGGTACTTCTGTGTGTGATTTATTTTCTGCATTTCAGTTTCTGCTATTTTCTGTGATCAGTTTATTATTATATATCTCGTTAAGTTTTTAATTCAGTTAAAAACTGTGGAAAACCCTATTCACCCCCCCCCCCCTCTAGGGTTATTCTAGATCCAACAATAACTACTTCCCTAAATTCGATATAATTGAATTCCAGTAAATAACACTCTCTCGAATAATCTATAATATATTTATATTTCGAACATCAGAATTTACCTACCATTTCAAGTTCATTCAAATTTCAAATTCACTTTTGAATTTATCCTTTCCAAATCATTAGCAACTTCTTTTATAACCATCTCAGGTTACAAAACGTTATCACACTTTATTTTATATTTCGAATTTTGAATTAAACTCATCGTTTCTTTTAAAACGATTACCCATTTCCCTTTTCACTAAATTTCAAATTTGGATTGATATTTAAAATCTACATTTCTTTTATTTGCAAAATATTTTCTTTTAACCATTCACTTAAATCGTGAATATATTTCTTTTATATACAGTTTGGTTTCATATTTATAAACAGATCTTAAAACCAAATTTTATTTATAACTTCTATTCAGAATTACTCATACAAGCCTCATCTCTTTTTATTTCAATCATTCAAAATCTCGTTTAAATTTGCTTAATAATCTCTATGTTTAAATCTCATTTCAAATATTGGTTTCAAAACCGATTTCCACCTTTTCATATAAATTCATATTTGAATTTATATTTCAATTTATTCAATGATAAATAATTCACTTAATTTATACTCTTATTTATAAACAACTTCTTGATTTAGCCATTTGAACAGGTTTCTACTAAAATCTCCTTTTAAAACTTCATAGTGATTTTATATTTTATTATAAAATATCCATTTCAACTAAAATATTAATTATCTAATGATAACTGTTTCCCTTCATCCATAAAAATCGTTTATAAATTTAATTATTCGTTTTATTCATTAAAATGAGTTTCTATTTTCATATCTATTTGAAATTCAATTATATCTTGGGAATAAATTTCCTTTTTAAATTACAAATTCCTTTTCTACATTCGAGATTATTTTATGGTATTTAATATCCAAATGTTAGAGACAGTGTAATTCAAACCAATATAATCAATCACATATTATATATCACAAAATATATCACAACCAATAAAAAAACAGTAACATAATTATTGAGGAATCCAGTTGGATCCCTCCGACCCGTTTCCCTGCATCCACAGATGTTAATCAACATATAAAACATCAATTTCACTTTAATATATGATATCATGGTAAATAGAATAAATATTCAATCAACGGTTAAATATAATTAGCTAACCAATCATTTCATCCAATTTATCAACCATTCATCCAAACAACCATCATACGGTATAAAATTACTATAAATAAATTTAAAATTCGTTTATATAAAAATATGAACGAGTCGGAATTAGTGAGTTTACTCACCTTGGTTCGTAGTTGACGGTCATGCTTTTTGTTTAAAATCAAACAGACATTTGATTTTTCTACAAAATTCCGGTAGCTCAATTCTTAGCCACATTAGTTCCATAATGAAGATCTCGTCATTGCTGTTCCAGTGGATCCGGTTGTGTTCAATTCTAATAACATACGGACGAGTTATATATGTTTAATGTTTTAATATAAATTAAAATAGTCTAAACTTCTTAATTAAATCATTAATATCTAAATATCTCACTAATAATTACTTAACCGTGCATTAATCCTTAACCCAAATCGCATCTGCCACTTTTCCTTTCAATTAGAAAACACGGTTTAGATCCCTTTACTTCTTTGAAATTGGAATGCGAGATTCCTTTAGCAGCTCACACCATCCTTGAGCAACTCATTCCAACATCTCCACCGCAACAGTTCGTTGCGTTCTTCCTTCCATACAGCTCATAACCCTCCTCACACGCTGTCCTTACTTGCTTATCCTAAAACAATTTAATATTACACCTTTATTTAATAAGTTATTATATACTGAGTTATATTAATTATTAATTACCCCTGAATAATGCTTATGCCATGAACCACATAATCCATCTCCATCTCCAGGCAAGACTCGTTCACCTTACAACTTCTTCCCCCCTCTTGAAACCTCCAACCATACACAGTGGACTTCATTCAACTTTATCAGTCCCCTAACACTAACACAAATTCACTATCACTCTCAACCTCAAACAAAAACCACTGTATAATGCTTCAAACTAGTACAGCTGTTTCAAATGATCGGAACCCACTGACTGTCACCGTTTAAACTCAGTACATCTGCACCTCATTATTTTTCATTCATAGGAAAAAATGCACTTCCTACTCAGTAGCACTTTCATGCTCACTGTCTTATTTTTACACTATTCCATGCAATTCCCATCTGTCTTAACCTGTCCAAAATCAAATCAAGTCCTTAACTCCATCTTCCTAGTTCTTGCTACCAGATTTTAATGGCCACACATTACAACTCCCCTATATATCCAATCCCTCACCCGAAAATGGCCCGGACTTCATCAACGTGAACACCATCCCGGCCTCCACCTTGCCATGAACCAGACCAACTCCCAAACCCCTAAAACTCAGCTATAACTCAAAAATTTGATCACCTGAAGCTCGCTATCCCCGCCACTCCGCATCGTCGGAGTTGACCCTGACCACCTCGCCCTCAAGCCGCCACCACCAGCTACCCTCGCCTGCATCGTTTGCCCACCCCATCGCCTTAAACGCCTGTAGATCTTCCTTCCCCTAACCGACATCTTCTGAAATTTGCGCATGTTAGAACTTTAGTGAAACATGTATTAATATGAAGATCTGGGAACAAGGATTTAAATTGAATCGAAGCGGAGATTTCTTTGATTTATGAAGTAAGGGATCTTTTGCTTACTGGAGAAGCTGAATTAGGGAAATGAAAGTTGGGAACGGGTGGTGAATGAAATGAGGTTGAGTGTTAATTTGTAGACCGATCTAATCATGTTTTATTGGAAATTTTCTTTTTTCTGTAGTTGATTTTAGTTTATACACTGTGATTTTCATCTTACTGGAAGAAGGCGGCTTGTAAAGAAAAGAATAAAGGAAGTAAAACCAGGGAAATATAAAAGAAGAGAGTGTGGCTTCGTATAGAAGATTTATTTGTGTCTTCCAACTGAAGGTACGATTTGGCTTGACATACACGAAATTGGAAAGCGTGGAGCGCACGATGTTATGAAGCTTCTGGGGGAAGATAGTATGATTTCTTTTACTATAAATGTATACACAAGGTTATATAGGTTGGCTTAATTAAACACTTAGGGTGATGAGTATAAACTGTTGGGTTTACGTAAGGTGTGTATTTGTTTTTAACTAATGCTTTGCCGATATATGCTGTTATAAGATAGCGGAAATTAGGAACCGGAGTCAGTCCATCATATGTGTTCTTCTTGGCCGATATTTTGAAAGGATTAGGCCACCTTTTATTATTATTATTCATATTATTTAAATATTCCAAAAATACTGAATTCAAGTCAATTAAATTAATAAACCACTATCTAAAATAATTAAATTAATTATTTAGTCGCTAAAAATCTGGGTCGTTACACCCTTCTTTTATATATAATCTCGATACTGGATTCTTCATTCATTTTACAAGTTGAAAGGAAAATACAAAATCAAGCCTTCTCAATCCAGTAAAAAAAATTAAATACAATCACTGATTCCTAGTTTCCCGTATAGCCAAGATCTATTTCTTTTAGAAATCAAAAAATAGAAAATCGAGCAATTCAAAAACCACGAAATCCCTAATTCCCAATGTTTTGTCTCGTTCCTTTTTCTCGGTTCTCAGAAAAAGAAGAAGAAGTAATAGTTTGTAATTTATAAAATCAAACCAAAACAAGATCATTCGACCTTCATCTACTAGCTGTATTTTGAGTAAGCTTCAAATCGTTGATTCAATTTCCTTTGCGCTCGACGTAGGAACTATGGGACATGTGTTTCAGCAGTAATTCATAGGATCTAATCCAAGAGAATTTTAGTAATTCTAATTTCACTTCAGGGCTTGCGTTGGGATTTTGGGAGTCAGGCGCAGTGTTAAAAGAAGGATGAGGTAATTTTGGGAATATTTATGACGCGAGGGTCACTATTTGCTGTGTGAAGCCAGAAACCACGACTTTGAAGGGGCGGCACTTTAAACGAAAGGGAGAGTACGGTTTTGGTCAGTGTGAAGGTGGTGTTGGCGAGTTGTCTGGTGATGGTTTAGGATGTTTGTCGAACGATGGAGGCTTGGTGGCAGTTCAAAAAATTGCAGTTGTTATTTGTGTACATGAGGGAGGTCTCGTGTTGGGGTTGGACTGAATATTGAAGAAGGAAGTGTCTGTATTTATCAAAGGGGAGTGGGTTTCATGAGTTCAACAGGAAGTTACTCTTGTTTGGAAATGAATGTGTGTGATGTCAGGGACAATTTATGTGGAAAGGAGGAGGAGTGGTGAGGACAGAAGATTAGTGGGGAGGAAAAGTTATGAACATATTTGTTTAATACTAAAAAAAGGGTATTGTTCTATGTTTTCAATTGGGAACAATTTTAAGCAAGGTTGTTAAGCGAGATAATTGGATCTAGTTATCGTTCATGATGATTCCTTAAAGACCTCGAAATATTGGAAAAGGAAATAAAAAAATGTTGCACTTCACGATAGCCAAAGAGTAAGTGATCAGACCCTAGAAGGAAAGCATCCAGCATTGGATAAATTTTAAGCAAGGTTAGTAATATTAGCATAGTATTTGACAAATGGATGAGTTTAGGGGGTTTTGATGTGTAGGAGATGATTGAGTCGACTATTTGAACTAATATTGCAGGAATGGTTTGTTTGCAGTGATGATGTTGTGCAAAGTTTTGTGGTGGCAGGGAAAACCAAGTTATGTTGAATTAACAAGATGGCGAAATAGTAGTGGTGGAGTACGACCACTGGCTAAATGTGATGGAGGTGTTCAACAGGGTGGGGAAGTTCAAACGGTATTCATATTGAGAAGAGGAGGAAGAAATGAACGCTAGAGAAGGAAATATCGGCCTTAGACTACGAACTTAACCATAATTTGTATAAAGAATTATTTGGTTAAGAAATTAATCAGCTTAATTTAAATTGTATGCTTTTGAATATATAACTATTTCATATGAAAACAGAACTGGACTGAATCAGTCACTTTGGAATCGTAGTAACGAGCGTTGGACTGAATCGGTCACTTTGGAATCGTAGTAAGGAGATCTATGATGTGGAACTGACATGGCTGAAAACTGAAGCAGCTAGAATTTCATAATAAAATCAAATGCTTATTTGGTTTTAAAACAAAACAAAAGCAGAATCATCAACTGCAAAACAAGGTGAGTAAATTCACTAACTCTGACTCGTTTATATTTTTATATAAACAAGTTTTAAATTATTTATAGTAATTTTATAACACGTGTGATGGTTGTTTGGATGAATGGTTGATAAAATTGGTTGAATGGTTGATATAGCTATATAGTTGATCGATTATTAGTTCTGATATTTCATTTTGATGTGAAATAATATCATTGATGTGATTAACATCTACGGATGCAGGAAGCAGGTTGGAGGGATCCAACTGGATTCCTCAATATTTTATTTTCTGTTTATTTATTTATTGTGATATATGATGAGATGTACGACCGGTGATTGATTTTGATGTGGTTGAATTACATTGGTCCAAAATTTTGGTATTTAAAATACCGCAAAATATTTTAGAACGTTGAAAAGAATTTGAGGTGTAAAAAGGAAATTAATTCCAAAATAGAAATTAGATTTCAAATGGATTAGAAACAGAAACCTGTTTAAGTGGATTAAATAAGAAGTTGTTTAAAAAAAGTTTATAAATAAAGAAAAAAAACTATCATTGGATAATGTAATAATATAAATTCAAGCGTGAATTTAGGAAGTGGAATTGTAAGTCGGCTCGACAAAAACGATTAGTTTCATAAAATTCGGGATATAAATTGAATAGAAATAAATCCACATGGATTTACAATTGGAATTCGTCTACATCGAATTCGCCATTTAAAATGAATTATTTCTGAAAGGATGATATTTACGGTTTGAAAAATAAAGACCAAGTATTTTAAATTGAAATGGTAAGGGTTTTAAAACAGATAGCTATAAATGGATTTATAATTTATTTGTATAAAATGAATACCCAATGGGAATTAGTTGAATGTGTAAATAGAAGAATTGGATATGTAAATAGAATAGAAAAGTAGAATAACCAAATAGTTATAAACGATTTATAATTATAACTGTTTAAAATGAAATAAAAAAAGATGTTTTGTAAATCTAAACAACGATTATAACGCTATTGTTATAATAAATGTTTTGTAAATCTAAACAGCGATTTTAATGCTGCTATTATAATAAATGTTCTATAAAGCGAAACAGCTATTGTAACGCTATCGTTAAAATAAATATTTTATAAATCAAATATCTGGAAACAACGATGATAATGCTACCATTATAGTCAATGTTTTTCCGTAAAAGAAGTGTATTCTTAGATTGAATCCGAGAGTCATGTAAGCGATGTTTTGTTTGAAGTTGTGAACTTTGACTATTTCAAAGTTAAGAATGTTGTTCAATTAAGGTGTGAGAGGTAATAATATCCCAACTCGTTGCTGGCTGTGTGAGCTGGGTACGCATGATAGAGGATTCTCGCTTCGCGTTATGTAATAACCCGGAAATTCTAAGCCAATTTAAAATTTTTATTTTGGCAATTTTAGTGAATTTTGAATATTTAAAATGAATTATTTTAAATAATATCGATGAGAAATTTATTTTGAATATAATTAGAACGTATATATTTATTTGAATCGTCATTAGAATATAAATATTTAAAATTAAATATAAAAGGAATTAAAAATGGCGTGGTAGTTCGATAATTCGATTTTAAAGTTCAAATGAATGTACCGGGTGCAAAATAAACCGGATTTTAGTGAAATAAAAAATATTAGGATCTAACTGAGAATATATTTCCAACGAATCCGGAAAATTGAAATTTCATGGCGGGGATAAAAGGTTATGTCCAGTTGAAAATTCAGAATAGTCGTTATGTAATTTCGGCCCTTAAAAATGTAAATTTTGCAAACGACCTCAGTTTTCGACGAAACCACTTTTGTTGGATCTGTGATGTCAAGTTATTGATAGGTTTCAAAATATATAATTTCTCGAATCAATATGTGAGCGTGGCGAAGGAAAACACGGTTGACCTGTTTCAGTTGATTTTAATCGACTGGAAAATGGTCATTTTTCAAATGGTATCAGAATTTGACGAAATTAGTTTTGTTAGGACCGTATCGTCAATACGAAGCTAGAAAATATTTTTCGGGAATTTTTAGAGTTCGTATATGGGCCCGGTAAATTGAAATGTGTGTTCAAATTCAATATATAGAGCTATATTTTTATTTTGGCGGAAACTGATCGAAACAGTCGAATCAGCCTGCGATACCTATCCCATTGTGTTCGGAATGAGGGTAATTAGCTAGGGGCGACATTCCGTGGACTTGATTTCGAGTTCAAATGTAAAGTCAACTTTAAGTTGAATAAAATTAAATGGAAAATAATAAAATATAAATTAATTTTCATTCAAACCCTTACCCCCCTCTTACCTTCCCCGTCAAAAATCAAATTCAGAAATAAAAAAACGAAGGAAGGCGGGGAGGAGCCGCGCCGCCGTTGGAAGTCCCCCTCTCGATCCAGGTCGTGCCTCCCCTTCCAGACCCTCTCCTCCGCCGTTCCCCCTTCTCCTCTCCACCCAATTCGAAACCCGCATTCCCTCATAGCCCTAGGAGACGCCGCCACCCCCATTTCCGCCACCGCCAGAAGCCCCCTCGACCTCTGACCAACAGCGCAAGCCCCCTCCCCCTTCTCACAAAAAAGAAAAAACACTGTAAGTTTATTTTATTTTATTTTTATTTCTTTATTTTGTTTATATTGTGTGGATAGTTTTATAGAAAAGGAGAAAAATCAGTTTTATACACGATATTAGTGAAAGTATTAGATTTTTTGTTAGCGAATAGATATGGTTTTTAAAATGTTAAAAATAGGATTTTTATATTTTCAGAAGAATAAAAATATGATTTTATATAATGTAGAGTAATAAAGATGCGATCTTTATAGAAATAGCAATGTAAAGATATGATTTTTATAGTACAGGAAGTATAAAAATACGATTTTTATATTATATAGAGAAAAAAAATTGATCTGTATATATGTAGCGAAATAAAAGTCTGATTTTTATTATATATATGTTGAAATAAAAATGTGATTTTTGTAGCGATGATATAAAAATTCGATCTTTATATTAGAAGTAGATATAAAAATATAATTTTTATATAGGAAGGAGCGTTATAAAAATATAATCTTTACTGTATGAACACCGTTATAAAAATAGATTTTTTTATCTATATAGTAGCGGTGTAAAAATAGAATTTTTATCTATATAGTAATGGTATAAAAATAGAATTTTTATCCATATAGAGTGATTATAAAAAATGTGATTTTTATATACATAGCAACAATATAAAAATGTGATTTTTATATAGGTAGTGGCTACGGACAATGAAATTGACAAAAGGTGAGCACGACGAAGATTTCTACATAAGACGAGTCGTGGCGTTGGTTTAGCTAGTCGGCGAGAACTTCTCACTTTCAATTCTATTTTCTAGTTAAAATATATACTAGGATGCAGATGGTGTTTAGTAGCACCCGATACCCGTCGTCCACAGACCATGGACGGCTTGTATGCTTGTTTGATGTGTTGTGAAGTTTGTTTGTGATGTTGATGTGAATAGATAATAAAACGTTCATGTGTTGAAATAAATTAATTATTGTTAAAAATATAATTTTAACGTGAATGTGAATAAATAAATATTCATTTACAAACTGGACGGTTTGTTTGTGTACGCCTATTTGAAGGATATTGATTGGGACGGTAAATTTTACACGTCGCCCAACTGCACAAATAATATTCGGTGTTTGTGGATTGAAACCCCACACGGGTATTGGGATGATATTTTGCGTACACTAATCCCAACTATTTAGTTGTATGTCGATCAATTGGTCAACAGACTGTGTAAGCATTAATTATTTATATTTAATGCTTATGCAGTTATGTGGTGCACTTTGGATGATGGTTGATTATTTATCATTGCAATTATATACATGTGTTGTATGGAATCCATATAGTTAACATTATATGGTAATTGATTGGGTCTCATTCCAATTGGGAAAATAAAGAATATTATAAAATAAAGATTCATGTGTTGACAATACTCATGTGTTGAGATTAGTCATGTGTTGAAAGAAATATAGATTCATGTGTTGAATAGAATATAAATTCATGTGTTGAATAGAATAAATATTCATTTGTTGAATAGAGTAACGAAGTTATTGAAAATATAAAGCCGTGTTGATTAGAGATGTGCTATTTTGATGCGAACGATATTTATATCGATTATATTCGTTTTTATAATGAATATTGAAAAGAGATTTAAAAATCGAATATTTAGAAAATGAATTCGAATTGAATTGAATATAAAATGAATTCGAATTGAATTGAATATAAAATAAATTCGAATTGAATTGAATATAAATTGAATTCAAATTGAATTGAATATAAAATGAATTCGAATTGAATTGAATATAAAATGAATTCGAATTGAGTTGAATATAAAATGAATTCGAATTGAATTGAATATAAAATGAATACGAATTGAAATGAATTCAAATCGAATTGAAACGAACTGAAATTGAATTGAAATCGATTTGAATTGAAATCAAATAGAAATGAATGTAAAAAGAATTTATAATGGAAAATTCAATTTTGATTTGAATTTGAAATGAAGGTTGTAATTGTTTTTGAAACAAATTTTAAACGATTTATAAAATACGTTTTAAAAGGAAATCGACGAAATATATAATACATATATATATATATATATTATATATAATGGCCTGAATAGAACGCGCTGCGCCGCGGTAGTTCGTGAATTTCGACCATTGACTTCGAATGGACATAACGGGAGATTCGACCGTCGGATTCTCCTGAAACCGGAACCATTGGGTTCGTATTGAAAAGAGATTTCCAATGAATATTAGAAATTTGAAATCTAACAGTTGGATTTGGAATTATGTGCAAATCAAATTTGGAAAAGGACGCTGTAAGTGCAGTTCGACGACCGTTATTGGAAATTGACTGTACGGGCCTTGATAAAATTATTAAAAATATCTATAATTTGTGTAAAATCATAATAAATTATTTTAAAAGAACTAGGATGAAAAACTCCACATTTGTAAAGATAAAAATATATTTTTATCAAAATTAACTAGTTTACAACTAGAAAAATAATCCAATATTTTTAAATAAAATAAATTGGATTTGTGAATGGTTTAAGTATAACTAGAATTTCCAATATATAAATTGGAATGGATTTGAATCGAAATTATCTTCGGAATATTTCGATATTAGATTCCGCGATTATACAAATATTTTGGAGGAAATTTGGAAGATATAATTTATATCATTATTTCCAAAGCGATATTTGTGGGTTTCAAAATTTGATATTGAATATAAGCCGATATATTTTCTATTCAGAGCCTTGTATTTAATATCAAATGGGATTTGGGTTTATCGGGAATGGTTTTTTAAATAACACTTGTTCTTTAACCCGATAATAAATAGAATGTGATTTGGGTTTATCGTGAACTGTGTTTTAAATGACATTAGTTCTTTAACCCAGTAAAAGGAGTTTTAATGAATCTGTAATTAGATTGAAATGTGAATTGGTAATTTAAATTATCAAATTTGGAAATTGAGCGAGAATGGAGTATCACCAGTTTTGCTCCAAAGCGATAGTTAAATCTTTAATTAGATTTGAAAGTGAAATGGTAACTAATTTTACCGATAACACCGTGGTGTTAGATATGGAGTATTACTAGTTTTGCTTCATGGGTTGAATAGGTTGGGATTGGGAAATGAAATAAATAATTACTTCGGTGTGGTTCGCTAATCCCGACTAGTTTGAAAAACCTTAATATGGTTTGAAATGACATCCAAAGGAAGATTAAAGAATAAATTTAAAAGAATTTATCTTTGCTAAAATTAATGGGAACCTTTCCCTAAGAATGTGAAATTTAGAAACTAATTGTAGGTTAGATAAGATGAATGGTTTCCTGGGTATTGATCTGATGTTGGTTTCGGCCTTCGGGGTTAATATTTGGGGAATTGTTCTCTTGCTAATTTATGGTTAGTGACTGATAAATTGGAATGAGGCGTATGTTGTGTTTATGTAACACTTGTTTATTATATACACGGGTTATTCAGAAAGGTCGGGTTTATACCCATTATGAATAATCGATTCGATGATAAGTCGAAGATGAAGATGGTGGTTGAAGACCGGAAGTCTTCACATCGTTTGGGTGATTACTAATGATCTTGATTGGGTTGTACACCCAAGATGAGGGAATCAGTTGGTGATCGTCCAGAAGTACTTGGAAACCGATGGACATGCAAGGAAAGTGCCTTCGGTTTCATTCAGACCCAAAACGAACTTGTAAATGGATTGTGTGTCTAACATTGGATTTTATTCTGTGCTTATTGATCTCTATTAAATATACATCTGTTTGGCGGCGGAGAATTTATTCTCTTGCTTAACGCCCTTCTCTGAGACGTACGAGTTCAGAGGTTGTATATCGATGGACATCAATCGCGTGGAGTGAATTGTCTGTGTGGCATGCCTAAGTGGCAAATGATCAAGGCTTCTGTTAAAAAGCAAAGTATTGTGGTTGATGATCAAAGCACGGCCTACATGGCATAACTTTGTGTATAGCGTGGATTCGCGAGCCTCACACCTCGGTATGAGTCAAAAACGGGATAGTGATTGCAGGGAGAACACGACGTTTCTTTCTAGCTAAAGGTAGTGTCAGTGCTTAAACTGGCTGACATTTATATTATTTTTACCTATGTGGTTGTTGGAATGCGACGCGCCTCGGATATAGTTCTGTTAGGACCGGGAAACGTGTGTTCAGGAATTGCCAATCCTCAAACGTAAGAGAGGACCGACCCTGAAGATCCAGAGGCTACCCAAAGAGAGTAGTCCTGAGACATTTGCTGGAGTGTCTCGAAGCAGAGAGGAGCTTGCCCCTTGCCTCGACTCATGACGGAAATCCAATTTCCAATACGAGATATTTCGGTTTTATTTGTAGAACCTAGTATGGCGACATAGTAGATGGTATCTATGCCGCCTATGATTGATATTTATGATTGTATATAAAATCAGAAACTAACTGGAAACGAGCTAAGATGGGTGGTTTCCTGGGTATTGGTCTGATGTTGGTTTCGGCCTTTGGGGTTAATACTTAGGGAATCGTTCTCCTACTAATTTACGGTTGGGGTCTGATTAAGAATCAAAAGATAAAATTTCGCGTATCAAGCATTCTTTGGCTGTTATAAGGTAAAACCCTATCCTCCGGCTTGCGTTGCATTGTGTGATGGGACATGGGTCTTATAACAGCTTCATTTTTTCTTTACTTAGCATTGCGCTGTTTGTTTTATGCACTGGTATTCTTGGGAGGAAACCCGTTCCGTGTTATACGGCGTGGTCCCTTGATTTACCGAACTTTAAAAACCAATATTAATAACTGTTTTAGTTCTCACACCAGTCACATGACCGACCTGGAGTTTATTGTTTTAAGCTAAACTCTGGGTGCCCTTATTTTTGACATGGGCAGCTAGTAGTTTTGGTTTTGCAGATTTATATTCACAGGTTCCTGATTTACAGCTGGAACGATGCTCGAAAAGCTCTGTATCCGTGTATTACTTTCAGTTGTGTTTTATATTGTTTTTCCGCTGCTATGTAATTTATTGCAATCTCTGATATTTTTCTGTTGTATAATATTTATTCATACTCTGTATATTCTTGTATCTGATGGAATTGTTGTAATTAACAATGAAATGTTCTTCTGTTTGCGTTCCGATGTGTGTTGTCCTCAATTCTATCTGTGCTTTCCTTACCGAGGAAGTTCGGCTCGTCTCAGTTTGGTATCAGAGCTTTGGTTTACAGAGCTCGAGAACAAGACACATTAGAACCATACGAAAGAATTCATCAGATATTGGATTAGTAATATCCAATTAGAATGGCTCGTTAGTGATAGGATCAGTAGTATCCTAGAACGAGTGTGAAGAGTATATTTTTCAAATGGAAACAATTTTGTTTTGAAAATTTAAATCGTTTTATATGTATTTGAATATTTATTTATTTTGAATTTGGACAATCGAGTATATAAAGATTTCGCGTATACGCGTCATGAATGTATATTCGAAGTTTTAATTTACTGGATGGATATAGAATTGCACCCTAGTAGCCCGAAGATGTTCTGATGGTGGTTCGAAACATCATCAGCATTTATTTTCGAGTGACGAAGGTGTGATATCTATATATTTCCATCAGACTGGTGTGAGAACCAAAACTAGATAGGTTTATTGTTGTGATTTGGCATCAAAAACATGATTTCCTGTATATATATCAAAGTTATGTGTTTGAAATTCTAATCAACTAATTGATTGCTGGTTGTGTTGTTTGTGTGACGACCCCATTTCCCGTACAGACGGAGACAAGGGTAATCTTTGGAATATAACACAGAAACAGATAATAGCAAAACAGAATTAAATAAATACACCAGATAATGAACAATAGAATATACTAAATAAAAGTAATCCTCAGAGTTACACAGTATATAGGATCATACTTAGTACAAATACAGTTCAGCTATACATAAATGTCTACAGCGGAAACAAACAAAATATGTACAATAGGAGCTGAACAGCATTAAAAGAGATAAATGATAGAATCCATCTTCAGCTCCAGCTATCCGGATAAAACCTGCTAAACCTGAATACAAGGCTGCCCATGTAGAAAAAGGGGCACCCGAGTTTGAAAGTGAAACAAACTACGAGTCAGTCATGGGACTGGTATGAGAAATCTACTCAACACATTTAAGATATGGCTAATCACAGGACCACGCCACTTTCGTGGAACGGGTTTACTCCATTGGATTGCCAGTGCTTTAAAAACAAATCATTCCTTTAAACATCGCAATGCTTTTTATCAAAATGAAGCCATTATAAGACTCAGTTCCCATCACACAATGCAACACAAACCGGAGGATAGAGTTTTACCTTATAATGGCCAAAATATGCTTGATACAAATAAAACAAAAGCATTTGATATTATTACTAGTGTTTATATGTTTCAAAAACAATTTCAATCATAACTATCAATCATAGACGGCATGGGTACCATATATCATGTCGCCATATATATACACAATCAAAACCGCACAGTTACGTATTTGGAAATTGGACTTCCATCATGAACCAAGGCAAAAGATAGTCCTTAACGACTTCGAGATGCTCTAGCCCACCCCTCAGGATCAGAGCTCGAGTGACCCTTGGATCGTCAGGGCCGGTCCACCGATGTGGATTAAAATTCCTGAACAATGCGTTTCCCCGCCTTATGGGGCGTAATGAGCCAACGAATGACTCCTTCGGACCTGTATCGTCCGATCAAACCGAGGCGCCTCGCAACAGTAACAACCACATAAGTCAAACTCGTCAGGGCGTGTAAAACCACTGACGCCACTTCTAGCTAGAAAGAAACACATGTCCTCCCTAAGGTTCTTCCTCCCGTTTCTGGTTCATACCGGGTGTGAGGCTCGCGATTTCACGTTATACACAAAGCTACGACACACAGGCGGTGCTTTGATCATCTCCACAAGACTTTGCTTTTCAACAGAAGCCTTGATCACTTCATCTTAGCATGCCACACAGACAATTCACACCGTGCAACTGATGGCTATCAATCACACAGAATAAACTCCAATGTCAGACACACTGTCCATTTGCAAGTCCGTTCTGGGTCTGAATGAAACCGGTGGCACTATATACCTCGCAAACCCATCGATCACCACGTACGTCTGGACGATCACCACTCATTATCAATATTTCGGGATGCCTCCCAATCAGGACCTCGATTACCATCCAAACGAGGTGAAGATCTCCGGTCTTCGACCACCATCTTCATCTTCGATTTCTTATCGTCGGTTCAGTTATTCAGAATGGGATAAACTCGGTCATTCTGAGCAACTCGCGTATATAATAAACAAGTGCAACACTAACATACATACGCATCATTTCAATTCATTAGTCACTAACCGTGAATCAGTAAGAGAACGATTTCCCGAATATTAACCTCGAAGGCCGAAACCAACATCAGCTCAATACCCCAGAAACCATTCGACTTAGCCAACCTTCAGTTAGTTTCTAAATTTCACATCCATATCGTTTATAATATTTTATAACAATTTATCGCTATTTTTTATTTATTTTAAAATAGCCAATTTATTCAAAACGACGCTTCGGGCCATAACGCGGCCGTGGCGCTGTTTTTCTTCAGATTTGATTCACACATATCTGAAAATCTAACCGTTGGATCTTCACAAAATTTATCATTAGAAAGATCTTTTCAAAACGAATCCAACGGTTCCAGTTTCGGGAAAATCCGACGGTCGAATCTCCTGGTATAATCGTTTGAAGTTTCGATTTCAAAATACGAACTGCAGCGTTGTTATTCGATTAAATATAATTATATTTATATATATATATATATATAAATATAATCGATTCTGGCGCTGTTTTTCTTCAGATTTGAATTAAACATTCCAGACAATCCAACCGTTGGATTTTTACAAAGTTGGTGCCGTTGGAAAGATATTTCCAAAGCGAACCCAACGGTTGCGATTTCAGGAAAATCCGATGGTCGGATCTCCCGTACTAATCGTTTGAAATCACGGTTTCAAAATACGAACTGCTGCTTCGTTATTCGATATATTTTAATTCTATATATATATATATATATATCGATTCTTCGATTTCAAAGCTATATTATTTTCATACATTTGATAAAAATGATATTTTTATCTAACTGTCTTCTATTTCAACACTTCACTATATTTAACAATTCATGTATATAATAAAAATGTGATTTTTATTGTAAAACAATTCATTTCAAAACACTATTATTTTATATAGTTCATATAGGTAATAAAAAAAGGATTTTTATTATAAAACAGTTTCTTTCAAAACAAGATTATTTCATATAGTTCATATAGATGATAAAAATGTGATTTTTATTATAAAACAATTTATTTCAAAATATGAATACCATTCAACACATGAATTTCAATTCAACGAATGAATATCGATTCAACACATGAAGGTTTTCTATAGTTTATATATATAGATAAAAATGTGATTTTTATATTTAAAACACAAACACCATTCAACACATGAATTTCAATTCAACGAATGAATATCGATTCAACACATGAAGGTTTTCTATAGTTTATATATATAGATAAAAAATGTGATTTTTATATTTAAAACACGAACACCATTCAACACATGAATTTCAATTCAACGAATGAATATTGATTCAACACATGAAGGTTTTCTATAGTTTATATATATAGATCAAAAATGTGATTTTTATATTTAAAACACGAACACCATTCAACACATGAATTTCAATTCAACGAATGAATATCGATTCAACACATGAAGGTTTTCTATAGTTTATATATATAGATAAAAATGTGATTTTTATATTTAAAACACGAATACCATTCAATACAAGAATTTCTATCCAATGAATGAATATCGACTCAACACATGAAGGCCTTCTACTCAACGAATAAATATAGTTTCAACAAATGAAAATAATTCAAACACATGAATATTATTCAAAATTTCGGCAGCATAACGGCAGGGTAGTTAAAACCGAGACCGTCCCTAGTACGGCTCCTCGCTCTACCTTAAAACCTCGCGGTTTTTGACAATGGGGATTCATGCATCTAGTTCGCACGCAGGCGGCATGTATATTTATTTCATTTCCACAAACTAATCCTATGTGGTTTCAACCAAATATTTCTCAACCACAAACGGGTATTTTTCAACCACAATCAATCAATATCAACCACAAACAATTCCAATCAACCATTCGCTATCAATCAATTTTCACACCAATCACAACCAATAAATATCGTCCATGGTTTGTGGACGAGGGGCATATATATATACATATATATATATGTATATATATAGCAATTCACTTCTATTTCAACACATACATAATTTTTACAACGCATATATAACTTATACATCGAACGTACAACTTATACAATGCTTATACATGAGGTGTACAACGCTTATATAACCCATACATCGACTATATAATTTATACATCGTCGTTTTCCATATCGTTTATAATTTAGAAATCTCACCTTGGGTACCACTCCACCAAAAATAGCAGAAGGCTCAGAAAAATATGCGGTCTCTTCTGGAATGTAGAAGACGTCCATACGAGTCCACTACCTCTTGTTTCCCTGAATCATCAACACACGAAAAAGATATGATTTTTCAAAGTTTGCAATGGTTTAAAGGTGTTAAAACAGTTGAAAATAAAACAAGTCGTACCTTTCAGAAATCGTTCAAAACTAGGTTTTGAATTGGCGATCAAACGGAGTAACGGTTTCACGATCGGGTTGCGCGAGGTCGAAGGGGGAGGAGAGGCGCTGGTTCGCCGGAGGTGGGCCCCAGCTCGGTGGCGGCAGGCGTGAGAAACGGCGGTGGAAACCTCCGAACTTCCCGAGCTCGATTTTCCCAAACCACGCAATGAAAAAATCCAAACTTTATATGGATTTGAAGATCTCTCCGAGCTCTACAAAATTCTCAACTGGAGCAGGGTCTAATTTTGCGTGTTGGAGGAGGAACGGAGGAGAGAAGGTGGCGCCTCTTTTCCGTCGTGCGCGATAATAGTCGGGGAGAGAGAAAGGGTTTTCTGACCAATCAGATTTTTTTTATATTTATATATTTTTAAAATCCAAAAATACCCCCTTTCACACACGGACCCCAATCCAAACCCAACGACTGTCGTCCCTAGCGTTTTACCGCCATTCCGAACACAATGGGATATGTTTCGTAGGCCCATTCGACTATTTCAGTCAGTTTTCCTTCAAATTAAAATATAGAATATTCAATATTCGATTTGAACGTACATTTCAATTTGCCAGGGCCACAAACTGATTCAAAAAATTCCAGAAAAATAAATCTGGCTATGTTTTGACGATACGGTCCCAACAAAACTAGTTTCGTCGAATTCTGAGACCGTTTGCAAAAAGGCCCATTTCTGGTCGATCCAATTTAACTATAATTGACCAAAACACATTTTCCTTTGCAACGCTCACATATTACCTTCAAAAATTATGAAATTTGAAACCTAGCAATAACTTCACATCCCGGATCCAACAAAAGTGGTTTCGTCGAATTCCGAGGTTGTATGCAAAATGGTCAATTTCACGGGCTATATAAATTCCATAGCGACCTTTCTGAAAATTCATTTGGCCATAACTTTTGCTTTCCGCTATGAAACTTCGATTTTTCAGATTCGTTAGAAAGGTATTCACTAACAGATTTAAATATTTTTAGTTTCACTCAAATCCATTTTGTTTTGCACCCGGTACGGTCCGACAAAGTTGGAATTCAATTTTTGAAACTGCAGCGCCTTTTCAGGCCTTGTTTATAATTAGAATTAATTATATTCGTTTTCAAACGTCGATTCAAACTCACTTTTCATTGCTATTATTTAAAATATTTATTTTAAATATTTAAAATCCACTATTTTAGCGAATTTAAAAAAATTAAATTGGTTCAGATTTTCTGGGTCGTAACAATCTCCCCCACTTAAAACTTTTCGTCCCCGAAAAGGAACAAAGTTGAAAGTGGTTTGATTATTCAACTCTACGTTCAATCTGGCTTCCATTCTCCAACTTTTCAGTTTCTGAGAATTTTCAAATTCTTCAAAAATTTGGCTAACACCCGGAATTTTCGAAAAATTTCGCCATAACCTCCTTTGTACGGGGAGAGGTTTGGAAATTTATTGGGCCGTATTAGGTACCCAATAAATCCTAATAAGCATACACATATTTATAGTGATATATTCTGGTGTTTACAAGGGAGCGTGTATTGATAATAACTCCAGAGAATAAATTCTCGTCACCCTGTCAAAGCCAGAGGGAGTGTGTATTTTTAATGCTCCAGAGGATAAATCCTCGTCACCTCGTCCCGTGTGGGAAATAAATAGTCCATGTGTCGTATCTAATAACTAGAGAGACGTGATTATTGTCAACTCCAGACCCGTGGGGTTTTTATTAATCTGGCAATTTTATCGTTACAATTTAAATAGTCTATATCAGTCATCAGTTCAACCTGTAAAATATAGTCATCGCCATACAAGCCTCTCGCTCGTATGGTAAATCTTCCACCTCGTCACACAAGCTCCAAATGGTTATGTGGTATATGATGAAGTATGCCTATCTTCAGAAGTATGCCATGTAATGTAGTTCCAAATTAATTGTTACTATCCTATGGCGACGTTTATTATTACACACAGAACAACTAGCACTCCGCATCCAATAGCATTCACAGGAGTTGATATAATAATATTTCACATCCAACTCATTAAGGTTTACCTATTTGTCGGGCACGCAAATAAAATCTTTACTCAACAGCTATCCAATTACCTGTTCAAACATATATAATGCACATGTATATATTTCTGTCTATTTTCTAATCAGTTCAATGTGTGATATAATTGAATAAATTCTACCATTCATTCTATTATTGATTAAATTAACTATCGTTCTAATAATTCAATTAATCAAATTTTCAATCACACAACACAAACAACCATCAAACTGTTTTTAACTTTTCAAAAATATACTAATCAATTTCTATACTCTTTTAAAATCATTCAGACTATAGAATTAAAAGTACACATCCATGGAAAGAAAATAACAACAGAGTAGAGAACTAATTAGTAATGCAAAGTATGGTAAATGTACCTTGCATTGGAGTCAATCAGAGATATCCACTCGGCATCTAGGATAGGCTTTCTGAATGCTCTCCTCAGTTTCCCAAGTATAATCTCACGGATCTCCACTCCATTACACTTTGACTAAGTGAACTTTCTTGTTCCTCAGCTCTTTGGTTTCTTTGCCGATGATCTTTAGCGGCTCTCTTCTCACAGCTAATTCAGGGGTAATTTCAATATCCTGTTGAGCTGCTTCTTCCACGAAATAGTCTGGGTCATGAACGTGCTTTCGAAGTTGAGATATGTGAAATACATCATGAACTCAAGGCAACCAATTAGGCAATTTAACCCTATAAGCGAGAGTTCCGATCCGTTCCAGAATAGGAAACGGACCAATGAATTTGTGCGCCAACTTCCCAGTTTTACCGAACCGGATAACTCCTCTCATCGGCGATACTTTCAAATATACATAGTCGCCAACTACAAACGATATATCTCTTCTTCTCCTATCGGCATAACTCTTTTGTCGGCTTTGAGCGGCAAGTAATATCTTCTTAATAAAGTCAACTTCGTCGGCAGCTTCTCGAATCATATCTGGCCCCAACACAAGTCTATTACCGGGTTCGACCCAACAAGCAGGAGATCGGCACGGTCTACCATACAATGCTTCGAATGGAGACATTGTCAGGCTCGCCTGGTAGCTGTTGTTATATGAGAATTCAGCCAAATGTAGATGCTCTTCCCATGATCCACCGAAATCTAGAACACAAGCCCGCAATAGATCTTCTAATATACGATTCACCCTCTCAGTCTGACCGTCTGTCTGGGGATGATAAGCGGTGCTTAGATTCAGCTTTGTTCCTAGCTCTACTTGGAATGCCTCCCAGAATTTACTAGTAAATATTGTATCTCTATCACTGACTATACTGAGCGGCACTTCGTGTAGTCTAACTATTTCCTTGAAGTATATCTGCGCCAGACTCTGAGCAGATCTGTTTGATCTGACAGGTATGAAATGGGCGGTCTTCGTGAAGCGATCTACGATCACCTAAATACTGTCATTCCCTTTTCTGGTTCTGGGCAGACCCTCAATGAAATCCATAGAAATATGTTCCCACTTCCAACCTGGAACGTCTAGCGGTTGCAACAGTTCAGCAAGTTTTTGTTGGTCGCTTTTGACTAGCTGGCAAGTAGGGCATCGGCTAACATATAAAGAAATGTCCCTCTTCATCGACTTCCACCAGAAAGTGCGTTTGATGTCATTGTATATTTTGCTTACTCCCGGATGGATACTAAGTTTTGACTTATGGCATTCATCTAGTACTTCCTTTCGAAGCTCAGGAATGTTAGCGACACAGATTCGAGCTTTGAGCCTTAGAATCCCATCATTATCAACTTGAAAACTCGAGGGTTCGCCTTGTTGAATTATCTCTCTGATCTTCTGAATAAAGTGATCATCCTTCTGAAGAGCAGATATTTTATCTAGCAATGAAGTTGTGATAATAAAACTGGCGATCATTTCATTTTTTCGGCTTAACGCATCGGCCACGACATTGGCTTTCCCTGGAGTGTATATAATCTCAAAATCGTATGCTGCAAGGAACTCTAGCCAACGTTGCTGCCTCAAATTCAAGTCTTTCTGGGTGAACAGATACTTTAACGACTGGTGATCTGTAAATAGTTCAAATCTCTCACCCAGAAGATAGTGCCTCCAGATTTTCAAGGCGAATACTATAGCTAATAACTCAAGATCATGAGTTACGTAGTTTTTCTCGTGCTGCTTTAGCTGACGGCTAGCATAAGCAATCACTTGACCTCTCTGCATTAACACTGCGCCAAGGCCTTCTCTAGAGGCGTCAGTCCAGACTTTCAGATCCTCATTGCCATCTATTATTGTTAACACTGGAGCAGTTCTCAGTTTTAGCTTCAGCTCTTGGAAAGCTTCCTCAAATACCGGAGTCCAATTGAATCTCGAATGTTTCTTAGTCAGTTTTGTTAGGGAACTAGATGTCTTCGCGAAATCCTTAATGAATTTCCGATAATAACTGGCTAACCCGAGAAAACTTCTAACTTCTGTTGGCGTACGAGGCTGTTTCCAATTCTGGATAGCAGTGATCTTACTGGGATCCACTGCAATTCCTTCTTTTGACACTACGTGGCCAAGAAATTTGACTTCTTCTTGCCAGAATATACATTTGGAAAACTTTGCATTTAATACATTCCTCCTGAGGATTTCTAACACTTGTTCCAAATGTTTTTCGTGCTCGCTTTCTGACTTAGAGAAGATAAGGATATCATCAATGAAAACCAGAACAAATTTATTCAATACTCCTCTGAATACTCTGTTCATTAGATTGACGAAATAGGTTGGAGCGTAACATAAGCCGAAGGGCATCACTAACCACTCGTAGAATAAGTCTGGACCTCTGAATGCTGTCAAAGGAACACAATCCTCAGCGATACGAAGCTGATGGAAACCTGTAGCTAGGTCCATTCGTGAAAATACTTGTGCGCCATTTAACCGATCCAACAAATCATCAATCCGCGGCAATGGATATTTTTTTCTTTATTGTCTGTTTGTTCAGATCACGATAATCCACACATAGACGTAGAGTACCATCAGATTTTGGGACAAACACTACTGCTGCACCCCAATCAGAGAAACTAGGCCTGATCAGACCCTTCCATACTAGCTGTCGTGTTTGATTGTCTAATTCCTCTTTCTCTTTCAAGGACATTCTTCGAATAGCGTGAACTACCGGCCTTGCATTCGGAATCAAAGCAATTTTGAAATCTATTTCTCTTTGCGGAGGTAAGCGAACAACTTCTTCGAACACATCCGCATAATCCTTGATGACAGGAATATCTTTCACTAGGTCGGGAATATTCTCTGTGATTTCAGGGATATTTTCTATTTGGGCTGGAGAAACATCGAGAGCTTCCCAGAAGTCTTTTCTATTAGCATTCTGACCTTCACAGGGAATGGTTATATAATCACCTGATTTAATCTTCGCCTTTACAACTCTGTCGGCGCATTTAACTTCAGCTTCATATTTGGTCTACCAGTCTAACCCTAAGATAAGATCAAACTCTTTAAAATTCATGACCGCGATGGTAGGAAACCGATAACGAGAAAAGGAAACCGGCACTCCACAAACCCAACTGAGATCAATGGAACCCCCAACCGGATTCTGGACAGTCATTGGTTCCTTGAGCTTCTTCAAATTCAAATCCAGCTTCTTAGCTGCATTCTTTGCAATGAAGCTTCGTGACGCGCCTGTATCAAATAGTACATTAACAGGAATATCTTTGATAGTAAGCGTGCCTTCTAAAACATCTGGCCTTTCCTGAGCAGACGAAGATGCAGGCACTTCTGCCACTTTATTTACATGTACTGCTTTAGATTTCTGAGATAGCGGGCAGGCATTGGAAAGATGACCAGCTTGATGGCATTGACTGTACTTTCTATTCTCTTGAAATCCCTTCTTGGGTTTGAACTTATTCTTTCTTTATTGGTTCCAAGATTTGCAACTTATCGCCAAATGACCTTGTCTATTGCAGCTTGAGCACGTGGCGGTCGTTACAGGTTCGTTCCCAGATTCATCCCTTTTTCTCTTGGCACTGGGCTTCTTACTGACCTCTGACCTCGTACTCGCTTCAGGAATATCAGTTTCCGACTCTTCTTTGTTACCAGAACAGACTTCCTCTTCGTCGCGCAACATACCTTTCTTATGGAGATCTTCATATTGATAAGCCATATAAATCATTTCTGAAAAAGGGAGCTTCACATTCCTCATCACACTATTCTGATATCTCCTTTGCAGGCCATGAATAAATCTCATATTCTTCCTCTTTGGATCTTGAATCAGATAAGGAGCAAAGTGAGAAAGCTCGTTGAATTTCTTATGATATTCTGGGATAATCATATCACCTTGTATTAGATAAGAAAATTAATCACATAATCGCTCCGTCGCCTCAGGAGGAGTAAATCTTTCTAGGAAAATCTCTTTGAATCTGTCCCAGGTGATATCACCCTCTGGATTATCTTTGATGATTGTTTCCCACCAGATTAAAGCTTCTTCTTTGAGCGCCCAAGATGCTACTAACCTTTTCTGGTCATCTCTTAGCTGGATACGCTCAAAAATTCTTTCGACAGAACTCACTCCAAGCTTGAGTCTGAATTATAGATTCATTGCCCGAGAACTGTGCTCCGTTCAGATTTCGATATCTCTTTAATAGAGCCTCAAGATCGGATTCTGCATTTCTTCTGTTTCTGACACTCATTTTTCTAGTACTTCTGCAAATAGCAGATCAAGTGTCAGGTCACAGAAAAGATAATTTAAAATATAGAAACACATACTTCAATGTAAATGTGTCTATCGAGGTGTAATTTCATTCTGCTTTACTCATACTAGGATATTACTAATCCTATCTATTGTAACACCCCACGTCCATTAATGTCACTCACAAAGGGAATGCATTAACTTCCATGGAGGTTATAAGTGAATATAGAACAGAAAAATTACAACAAGACAGATAATAAGTAGGACTTGGAAATCTAAAACTTCATTTTATTGCAGCGGAAATTAAACATGTTTGTTACATCATGAAACCATAAATCAGAGTCAAGTACAATATCCATCTTCATAAAACAAAATACATAATCCCATTACACAAATAGCCATTAAGAAGATAACAAGCTAGACTTTACTTCAACGGTCCAAGCTCTTCCAAGAGAGATGAAGCAATCCAATCAAACTCCACTAGAGCTGGGTCCAACCTGAGGACCTGGAGGGGGAAAAAGGATAGAAATGGAGGGGGTCAGACATAAAGTCTGGCGAGTATGATAATTCTAACAATACTATTATCAAAGTAACTAGACTAAGGCATAAGCTGGAAGACAAGTAAATGTCTATGAACTATTAGGTATGGAAGAGCAGATAAAGATAACGTTTAAGATAACGTTAAAGGCATACCTAATTACTAACGAATAATTACTACACTGCACCGCACATTACTACACTGCATCACACATTACTACACTGCACCGCAACAGTCACCCTAAAGGTTGATCCCACTTGCTTCACACAGAAACTATATAAATAGTCTTGCGTACCCCTAGCTGACTACATAGGTGTCGTCTGCCCCTATCTCCACTAGGTGTACCCCACTACCCACTTTCGATCGGCTCCCTACTCGTAGATACCCGTGCTGGCCCCACAGTGGGGTGTATCACTCCCCTAAATAGTCTTGCGTACCCCTAGCGCAACCGTTTCCCACAATTCTCAAGTCTGAGATTAGTTATTCTTTAATTTGTGAATATTAATATTAATAGAATTACGGGGTGTTACATTCTCCCCTCCTTAAAGGATTTCGACCCCGAAATCTTCAAGTCAAGAAGAATGTATATCCTAACATCCAATCGTCCATCTACTCAACCATCAAACACAGGCATCCATTGTCCTTATATACTTCTAATGCTTTCATGTTTAAATGCACAGTGTGTGTATATGTCCATATCTAATACAAAATCAGGTGGTCCACTGATTCAGTTGACCTCCTTAATGCAAATCATGATAGTGCCATGCGTCCATTATGTATGCAAAAGTTCCCTAATGCTACATATTATCTCTATATGCATGCACAATCACCATCAAAATGCAGCATCCATATGATAAACAATCATTATACATCCATTTTACTAAATACATCCATTTATATGCGATATGCAGTATGAAGTGACTGAGCCGATCTAGTGCCTAATAGTGTGTGTATATGCGTCCACGAGCAACCACTAGCAAACACTTGCATCCACTTTGCATCCATCATACATAACAAGTCTCAAACACATGCTTCAACCATAGGATTATCCTAACTAAAGGTCAAGAATACTAGCGAGAGGATACTCTAAAGGTAAGATAAGTACAAGATAAGCGATAAAGGAGAAATTAAAGGACATACCCTCAAAAAGAAAAGGGTACAACGAACGCATCTTTTCTTCCGTCTCCCAAGTAGCATTTCTCTCATCATCTCCCCATTGTACTTTGACTAGTCTGACCTCTCGATTTCTCAGCTTCTTAATCTCTGACCCAAGAATGCATGTAGGAGTTCGTCGAATCGTCGCAACATGCTCTATCTCCACCTCTCTAAGCAAGCTCGGCTCTACCACTTCCGCGGTCTCGTGTAGGCACTTCCTCAAACGTGACACATGGAATACGTCGTGTACACCACTAAGTATCTCGAGAAACTCCACTCTATATGCCATCTGTCCAATCTTCTCTTTAATAGGAAACGGCCCTACGAACCTTGGTGCTAATTTCCCAACGGACCCAAAGCGTACTATGTTTCGTAATGGAGACTTTGATAAAGACCATGTTCCCAACTTCAAACTCAAGATCTGTCCTCATCTTATCCGCATAAGATTTCTGCCTATCTTGCGCTGCTTTCATCCTCCTTCGAATCAAGTCGATTTTCTCCGAAGTCTCCCTAATCATATCGGGCCCAAGTAAGATCTTATCCGTAGATTCCCACCAACATGTAGGTGAACGACAAGGTCGTCCATAAAGAGCTTCGAAAAGTGCCAGGCCAATGCTGGATTGAAAGCTATTATTATATGCGAACTCCACTAATGGAAGATGCTCTTCCCATGTACCCCCAAAGTCTAGGATACATAGCCTCAAAAGATCCTCTAGAATGCGATTCACCCTCTCGGTTTGGCCGTCTGTCTGAGGATGATATGCGGTGCTCAAACAAAACTGAGTCCCTACCGCCTCTTGCAAGCTTCTCCAAAATTCGCTAGTGAAAATAGGATCGCGGTCGCTCACTATGCTAGAAGGAACACCGGGCAAACGAACTATCTCTCGGATGTATACAAAAGCTAACCATGGAGCAGTCCTCTTACTCTTTACGGGAATGAAATGGGCGCTCTTAGTAAGTCTATCTACTATAACCCAAATCCCTGTATTAGCCTTCCTTGATCTTGGTAATCCATCCACAAAATCCATCGAGACGCTTTCCCGTTTCCATAGTGGAACCTCCAATGGGTGAAGCAACCCACCAGGTTTCTTTTGCTCCGCTTTTACTTGTTGGCACACCAAGAATCTAGCGACATACTCGGCCACATCTTTCTTCATGCCGGCCCAAAAGAAAACTCATTTCATGTCTTTGTACATCTTGTCCCCGCCGGGATGAATGGTCATCTTCAAACGATGTGCATCGTCAAGAATGGTCTTCCTTAGGTCATCGTCTTTTGGTATACAAAGTCTACCGTCCCTACGTAACCAACCCTTATCATCTACGGAGATGGCTTGATGACTCTCCTCCTTTGAGCTTTTCTACTAACTCAACCAACTGCAGGTCGTCTCGCTGTGCCTCGCCAATCCGTCCCAAAAGCGTAGGTCTGACCTCCAAGGATGCTAGCAAACCGGGTACAAAGTCAACGGAAGGTCTAAAGTCAAACATCGAAATGAATTCTAAGCTTCGCCGCTCAACAAAAAAAGGACTTAACGATAATCTTTTTCTACTTAAGGCATCTGCCACCACGTTACCCTTGCCAGGGGTATATGTTATCTCGAAGTCGCAGGATGCTAAGAACTCCATCCACCTTTGTTGCCTTAAGTTCAAGTCCTTTTGAGAGAACAAGTATTTTAGCGATTTGTGGTCAGTGAATAGTTCGAATCTCTCGCCAAGAAGATAATGACGCCAAGACTTAAGCGCGAAAACAATAGCGGCCAACTCTAGGTCATGCGTGGGGTAATTTTTCTCATGCGCTCTCAATTGCCTTCCACCATAGGCTATTACCCTTCCCTCTTGCATTAAGACTGCGCCTAGTCCTGTCCCACAAGCGTCAGTATAAACGGTAAATGGCTTACGCCCATCTGGCAATACTAAGATTGGGGCTGAAGTCAAAGCTCTCTACAAACGTTGGAACGCATCATCACAATCTACGTCCCATGTGAAAACTAGGTTCTTCTTCGTCAAGAATGTCAACGGAGCTGATATCTTTGCGAAGTCTTTGATAAACTTCCTATAGTAGCCAGCCAACCCCAAGAAACTTCTCACTTCGGTAGCATTTTTAGGGACCTTCCAATCTTGGATGGCCACCACCTTCGCGGGATCCACGGCTATCCCTTCTTTGGAAACCACGTGCCCTAAGAATCGTACTTCCTTCCTCCAGAAGTGACACTTAGAAAATTTAGCTTTAAGGCTTTGCGCTCGTAGGGTCTCCAACACCTCCCTAAGATGTAGGGCATGCTCTTCTTCGTCCTTAGAAAAGATCAAGATGTCATCTACAAAGACTACCATGAATTTGTTAAGGTACTCCCTAAACACCCTACTCATCAAATCAACAAAGTATGCGGGGGCGTTTGTCAAACCGAAGGGCATCACTAGCCATTCATAGAAAATGTCCGGAGTCCTAAAGGCAGTCTTGTCAATGCTATCCTCAGCCACTCTCAACTGATGCAAACCAGTGGCTAAGTCCAACTGCGAAAACACCGAGGCGCCAACTAACTGATCGAAGAGATCGTCAATCCTCGGCAGTGGGTGTCTGTTCTTCTTAGTAAGCTTATTAAGTTCTCTATAGTCCACACAAAGTCTAAGGGACCCATCCGCCTTCGTGGCAAATACTACTGGAGCACCCCCACTCCGATATACTTCGTCTTATGAACCCCTTCTCAAGCAACTCCTTCACTTGCTTATCGAGTTCCCTCCTTTCACGTGGAGCCATGTGGCGTACTGGCAAAGATACCGGTTTCGCATTATCCACCAGATATATTCGAAAATCTATCTCCCACTTCGGAGGCAAGCCCTTCACCTCCTCAAACACATCCGAGTATTCTCGGACCACTCTAACAGATTGTAGATTTTCCTCAAACGCGTCAAGCGATTCTAAATAACTTAGCATAACGGAATCTATGGGATTACAAAAGATTTCGAGAGTGTTGCCAAGGCGAATCATGAGCCTAACTACTCTCCTTTCACAATCAAGAACGACCCCATTTCTGGATAACCAATCCATTCCTAAAATTAACCTATAGCCCTTGAAGCCCAACACATAAGCATCACATCTAAACTCAACGCTAAGTATAGAAATTTTCAAATCCAAACACATCATGGACAAATAAGCCGAGCCCCCAATTGGATTCGAAACAACTAAAGGATCCTCTACTAAACTAGTGTTTAAGAGCAGTGATTCAACTAATGACATAGAGATAAACGAATGCGATGCACCCGAGTCAAATAAGGTACGGACAGGACGATCAAACAGAAAAACTAAGCTTTCAACAGAAATGGTTCTACCTCGTTCTTGCAGCGGTGGGACCGCGAGAGCCTGTACTTGTTCCCTTGCCTGCCCTGGTGCCATAAGAGCATGCACCTGTCCTCCCGAGGTAGCTCCTGCCCTCTGCCCCTTCTTTGGGCAGTCCTTCACTAGATGTCCTGCTTCACCACAGTGAAAACAGCCGGTCTTCCTTTTCTTTCGGCAATTCTTGCTGAGATGGCCTGGTGTCCCACAATTAAAGCATTTTTTCTTTCCCTTGCCATTATTGTCTTTACCACCGTTCTTGTTTTGCTGTTGTGGTTTCTTATGATCCCCTTTCTTCTCGGGTGCCTTATCAGCTTTAGTGCCTTTCTCCTCGTGCATGAGTGCCATGTCTACTAGCTTCTCAAAGGTGGCCCCATAGGGATGTGGGTCATAGCCAACCCTTGTAACAGTTCATTCAATCCATTAACGAACCTCAGAGCCTTCTTCTCCGGCGTGTTCACTAAGTCCAAGCCAAACCTTGCTAACTGATTAAATTTGTTGACATATTCTTTCACTGATGAGCTTCTTTGCTTTAATGCCAAGAACCTTTCCATATATAGATTCTCTTCTGCCCTTGAGAGAAACTTCGCCTCAAACCTACGTCTGAAATCCCCCCAAGAATCAATAGGACGCTCCCCATTAGTGACCTCCCACCAAAACGAGGCCTCTCCCTTCATTAAATAAGCTGCTAACTTAACTTTCTTCCCTTCTTCTACTTCAAAGATTTCTAGCAATTCTTCCACCTCCCTAAGCCAATCTCTAGCTTCCACAAACGTTTCTGACCCTTGAAAAGGTTTTCCACCCATAGCCTTAAATTTCTTGCACGTCTTTGAAAAAGTATCTACGCGAGGAGGAGGAGGAACGGGTGCAACTGGTGGTGGAGGAACATTGGCCGGACCTGCGGCGGCCCTAGCCTCTAATAGCCTCCTATACCATCCCGGTATCGTTACACCATCCGGAAGGTTAAGATCTTCAGCCATGCTGAAACGAAAAAGGAAAGATTCAAAATGGAGAATTCGAAAGATAAAGATATATGGCTATTGGGGATTATGTTTTTTTCATAAAAAACTTTCCTCTTTAAATTACTCATCAAAACATGTTTTTGAAAACACTTATTCCAAAAATACTTTAGAAAAATAGTTTTTCTAAAAAATTTATCTATTCTGGTAACCTTAAGCTTTGAGACCATGTGTAACACCCCACGTCCATTAATGTCACTCACAAAGGGAATGCATTAACTTCCATGGAGGTTATAAGTGAATATAGAACAGAAAAATTACAACAAGACAGATAATAAGTAGTACTTGGGAATCTAAAACTTCATTTTATTGCAGCGGAAATTAAACATGTTTGTTACATCATGAAACCATAAATCAGAGTCAAGTACAATATCCATCTTCATAAAACAAAATACATAATCCCATTACACAAATAGCCATTAAGAAGATAACAAGCTGGACTTTACTTCAACGGTCCAAGCTCTTCCAAGAGAGATGAAGCAATCCAATCAAACTCCACTAGAGCTGGGTCCAACCTGAGGACTTGGAGGGGGAAAAAGGATAGAAATGGAGGGGGTCAGACATAAAGTCTGGCGAGTATGATAATTCTAAACATATGATTATCAAAGTAACTAGACTAAGGCATAAGCTGGAAGACAAGTAAATGTTTATGAACTATTAGGTATGGAAGAGCAGATAAAGATAACGTTTAAGATAACGTTAAAGGCATACCTAATTACTAACGAATAATTACTACACTGCACCGCACATTACAACACTGCACCGCACATTACTACACTGCACCGCACCAGTCACCCTAAAGATTGATCCCACTTGCTTCACACAGAAACTATACAAATAGCCTTGCGTACCCCTAGCTGACTACATAGGTGTCGTCTGCCCCTATCTCCACTAGGTGTACCCCACTACCCACTTTCGATCAGCTCCCTACTCGTAGATACCCGTGCTCGCCCCACAGTGGGGTGTATCACTCCCCTAAAGTGGCAACCCGATACAACTTGAGAATGCACGGTTTATACCTACACGATGCAACAACGTCTTACCTACCAGCCCGGGTCCACACACGCATATGAAACCCGTTGGACTTGCGTTGCCACCGCTTCCCGTTTTGGCCTCTTATAGTCAAACCCAGCATGCGTGTCCCGTCCTCTACTTGGGTCGAGCCCACAAAGATACGTTTGGGATACTGGTTGAAATGGGCCCCCACAAGCTACCCACCTAAGCTTGTCAACTAGTATATCCCACTTAACCCTCTTAATCATGTTCATTTACACGTGTGTTTGGTTAAGTCTTACTAATCGTATTTCACATGCCACTAAGGGCACCCACTAGATTCCTCATGCCACCCAAGGCACTTACTTAACCCCCATGTCCCACCTTACATGTTTATTTGGTTAAGTATTTCTTAATTCATTCAGGCCATAACCTCATAACGACCTTTCACATTAGACTGACATTTATGACAGCTGGATTTGCCGGGCGGGTCCAGGCAGTCTTACACCATAAAAGAGTCTAACCTCGTGTCTTTACAACTGTTATGCTTTAGTTTAGGCCTAGGACCTCTCACATTGGGCTGACATTTGTGACCACTGGATTTGCCGGGCGGGTCCGGGCAGGTTTACGTCACAAACGAGTCCAACCTCGTGTCCTAAGCATTGATTATCACTTATAATCCTTTACCCCAGTTTTAATAATTCCCTACTCAAATTATTAATTAAGTCCACTTTTAATGATGCCCATAATTGACTCAATTATGGTCATCCATTTATGGCATGCAAAATCATATCAATTGCACCCCAACTTCTTTATATTAAATCCTTAATATTACCCCTACCCCACGTTTATACGTTCGCTTATTCAACGCAGAATATACGTTAGACTCGAATAGTCTAACTCATAGCACAAAAATAAATTATCACAACATATAGACAATTAAAATGAATTTAATCATAATAGGGGTGAAACTTGCATAAACTACACATGTTAAGGATCTAAAGGTGTCAACTTGTTAAATGGCACAATTTACATGATATGACCATAACCCAAATTTAAGTATAAACTTGCATATGGGGTTTTAGGCAACATAATGATGGTGTGAACAGGCATAGAATTTCACATATGTCATAGCATAGTCCTAGGTGTCATAATAGATGTCATGGCATATGTTCATAACTTTTACTAATCATCCTAAACTTTCATATGTGACTAGTCATATAGATCAACATAACCCAAATAATATCAATATTATGATTTGATTAACATGGACTAATTAGCATATATAGTAACATCATGGCTTTTTAACATGTATGATTCATCACAACTTAGCATAGAAACTCTCAACATACATAACATCATCATAGCATGATTTACAACATATAGGATATCATCACCACATAACATAGGACTTATAACATACATGATATTATAAGGTTTACAACAACATATATGATAATCCACATCATCTACTCATAATCCATTCATGACTTAACCTAATTAAAATAATAATAATCTTGTTATGATCATCATACTCACATTTAGTGAAATGAAAAGAGAGTCTTGATTTGCTTTAGAGTTGAGTAGAATTTGAATTGAATTAGCTTTTCTTCCTTCTTAGTTGGCAGCGATATGATGGTAGCTATTCTATTTTTCATATGAATTAGGGTGAGAGACTACCTAGGTATTTATAGAGTTTAGGGTTTATTTAGACCGTCAGATCAACTCAGAACTAACCTGAACCGTTTAATTTGCCAATTCAGCCCTAAAGACACATCAGCAGCTCAAGATTGGGCTTAGTCAAAACCCTAGCCGACTGACCAGGTCGACACCCAGGTCGACATTATAGTCGACCTGGGGGGGTGGTCGACACTAGTGTCGACTCCCTAGTCGACCTGCCTGGGCGGGAATTTTCCCCGCCCAGCCCGCTTCTGCACTTTCAGTTTGAATTTTAAATTTCCTGCGAGCTGTTTTGAATTTTCTGAAACTTCTGATGGCCATAACTTCTTCATACGAAGTCCAATTCACGCAAACTCGGACTCTATTTCAACCAGAATTCCGAGACAAACACAATGGCGGAACCCGATTCCCACAATTCTCACGTCTGAGATTAGTTATTCTTTAATTTGTGAATATTAATATTAACAGATTTACGGGGTGTTACATTTGTAATGAGTTACCCGTCCTAGAACAATACTGGTTCTATTTCTGAGGAGTTCGTTAATATGTTATATTTCAGAACAAATCTTAACCAAAGCTCTGATACCACGTTGTGACGACCCCATTTTCCGTACAGACAGAGACAAGGGTAATCTTTGGAATATAACACAGAAATAGATAATAGCAGAACAGAATTAAATAAATACACCAGATAATGAACAATAGAATATACTGGATAAAAGTAATCATCAGAGTTACACAGTATACAGGATCATACTTAGTACAAATACCATTCAGCTATACATAAATGTCTACAGCGGAAACAAACAAAATATGTACAATAGGAGCTGAACAGCATAAAAAGAGATAAATGATAGAATCCATCTTCAGCTCCAGCTATCCGGATAAAGCCTGCTAAACCTGAATACAAGGTTGCCCGTGTAGAAAAAGGGGCACCCGAGTTTGAAAGTGAAACAAACTACGAGTCAGTCATGGGATTGGTATGAGAAATCTACTCAACACATTTAAGATATGGCTAATCACATGACCACGCCACTTTTGTGGAATGGGTTTACTCCATTGAATTGCTAGTGCTTTAAAAACAAATCATTCCTTTAAACATCGCAATGCTTTTTATCAAAATGAAGCCATTATAAGACTCAGTTCCCATCACACAATGCAACACAAACCGGAGGATAGAGTTTTACCTTATAATGGCCAAAATATGCTTGATACGAATAAAACAAAAGCATTTGATATTATTACTAGTGTTTATATGTTTCAAAAACAATTTCAATCATAACTATCAATCATAGACGACATGGGTACCATATATCATGTCGCCATATATATATACAATCAAAACCACACAGTCACGTATTTGGAAATTGGATTTCCGTCATGAACCAAGGCAAAAGCTACTCCTTAACGACTTCGAGACGCTCTAGCCCGCCCCTCAGGATCAGAGCTTGAGTGACCCTTGGATCGTAAGGCCGGTCCACCGATGTGGATTAAAATTCCGGAACAATGCGTTTCCCCGCCCTATGGGGCGTAGATGAGCCAACGAATGACTCCATCGGACCCGGATCGTCCGATCAAACCGAGGCGCCTCGCAACAGTAACAACCACATAAGTCAAACTCGTAAGGGCGTGTAAAACCACTGACGCCACATCTAGCTAGAAATAAACGCATGTCCTCCCTGAGGTCCTTCCTCCCGTTTCTGGTTCATACCGGGTGTGAGGCTCGTGATTTCACGTTATACACAAAGCTACGCCACACAGGAGGTGCTTTGATCATCTCCACAAGACTTTGCTTTTCAACAGAAGCCTTGATCACTGCATCTTAGCTTGCCACACAGACAATTCACACCGTGCAACTAATGGCAATCAATCACACAACATAAACTCCAATGTCAGACACACTGTCCATTTGCAAGTCCGTTCTGGGTCTGAATGAAACCGGAGGCACTATATACCTCGCAAACCCATCGATCACCACGTACGTCTGGACGATCACCACTCATTATCCATATTTCGGGATGCCTCCCAATTAGGACCTCGGTTACCATCCAAACAAGGTGAAGATCTCCGGTCTTCGACCACCTTCTTCATCTTCGATTTCTTATCGTCGATTCAGTTATTCAGAATGGGATAAACCCGGTCATTCTGAGCAACTCGCGTATATAATAAACAAGTGCAACACTAACATACATACGCATCATTTCAATTCATTAGTCACTAACCGTTTATCAGTAAGAGAACGATTTCCCGAATATTAACCCCGAAGGCCGAAACCAACATCCGATCAATACCCCAGAAAACCATTCGACTTAGCCAACCTTCAGTTAGTTTCTAAATTTCACATCCATGTCTTTTATAATATTTTATAACGATTTATCGCTATTTTTATTTATTTTAAAATAGCCAATTTATTCAAAACGACGCTTCGGGCCATAACGCGGTCGTGGCGCTGTTTTTCTTCAGATTTGATTTACACATATCTGAAAATCTAACCATTGGATCTTCACAAAATTTACATCATTAGAAAGATCTTTTCAAAATGAATCCAACGGTTCCAGTTTCGGGAAAATCCGACGGTCGGATCTCCCGGTATAATCGTTTGAAGTTTCGATTTCAAAATACGAACTGCAGCGTCGTTATTCGATTAAATATAATTATATTTATATATATATATATAAATATAATCGATTCTGGTGCTGTTTTTCTTCTGATTTGAATTAAACATTCCAGACAATCCAACCGTTGGATTTTTACAAAGTTGGTGCCGTTGGAAAGATATTTCCAAAGCGAACCCAACGGTTGCGATTTCAGGAAAATCCGATGGTCGGATCTCCCGTACTAATCGTTTGAAATCACGGTTTCAAAATACGAACTACAGCTTCGTTAATCGATATATTTTAATTCTATTTATATATATATATATATATATATATATATATCGATTCTTCAGTTTCAAAGCTATATTCTTTTCATACATTTGATAAAAATGATATTTTTATCTAACTATCTTCTATTTCAACACTTCACTATATTTAACAATTCATGTATATAATAAAAATGTGATTTTTATTGTAAAACAATTCATTTCAAAACACTATTATTTTATATAATTCATATAGGTAATAAAAATAGGATTTTTATTATAAAACAATTTCTTTCAAAACAAGATTATTTTATATAGTTCATATAGATGATAAAAATGTGATTTTTATTATAAAACAATTTATTTCAAAATATGAATACCATTCAACACAAGAATTTCAATTCAACGAATGAATATCGATTCAACACATGAAGGTTTTCTATAGTTTATATATACAGATAAAAATGTGATTTTTATATTTAAAACACAAACACCATTCAACACATGAATTTCAATTCAACGAATGAATATCGATTCAACACATGAAGGTTTTCTATAGTTTATATATAAATAGATAAAAAATGTGATTTTTATATTTAAAACACGAACACCATTCAACACATGAATTTCAATTCAACGAATGAATATCGATTCAACACATAAAGGTTTTCTATAGTTTATATATATAGATAAAAAATGTGATTTTTATATTTATAACACGAACACCATTCAACACATGAATTTCAATTCAACGAATGAATATCGATTCAACACATGAAGGTTTTCTATAGTTTATATATATAGATAAAAATGTGATTTTTATATTTAAAACATGAATACCATTCAACACATGAATTTCTATCCAATGAATGAATATCGACTCAACACATGAAGGCTTTCTATTCAACGAATAAATATAGTTTCAACAAATGAAAATAATTCAAACACATGAATATTATTCAAAATTTCGGCAGCATAACGGCAGGGTAGTTAAAACCGGGACCGTCCCTAGTACGGCTCCTCGCTCTACCTTAAAACCTCGCGGTTTTTGACAATGGGGATTCATGCATCTAGTTCGCACGCAGGCGGCATGTATATTTATTTCATTTCCACAAACTAATCCTATGTGGTTTCAACCAAATATTTCTCAGCCACAAACGGGTATTTTTCAACCACAATCAATCAATATCAACCACAAACAATTCCAATCAACCATTCTCTATCAATCAATATTCACACCAATCACAACTAATAAATATCGTCCATGGTTTGTGGACGAGGGGCGTATATATAAATATATATATATATATAGCAATTCACTTCTATTTCAACACATATATAATTTTTACAACACATATATAACTTATACATCGAACGTACAACTTATACAACGCTTATACATGAGGTGTACAACGCTTATATAACCCATACATTGACTATATAATTTATACATCGTCGTTTTCCATATCGTTTATAATTTAGAAATCTCACCTTGGGTTCCACTCCACTAAAAATAGCAGAAGGCTCAGAAAAATATGTGGTCTCTTCTGGAATGTAGAAGACGTCCACACGAGTCCACTGCTTCTTGTTTCACTGAATTTCGTCAACACACGAAAAAGATATGATTTTTCAAAATTTGCAACGGTTTAAAGGTGTTAAAACAGTTGAAAATAAAACAAGCCGTACCTTTCAGAAATCGTTCAAAACTAGGTTTTGAATTTGCGATCAAACGGAGTAACGGTTTCACGATCGGGTTGCGCGAGGTCGAAGGGGGAAGAGAGGCGCTGGTTCACCGGAGTTGGGCCCCAGCTCGGTGGCGGCAGGCGCGAGAAACGGCGGTGGAAACCTCCGAACTTCCCGAGCTCGATTCTCCCAAACCACGCAATGAAAAAATCAAAACTTTATATGGATTTGAAGATCTCTCCGAGCTCTACAAAATTCCCAACTGGAGCAGGGTCTAATTTTGCGTGTAGGAGGAGGAACGGAGGAGAGAAGGTGGCGCCTCTTTTCCGTCGTGCGCGATAATAGTCGGGGAGAGAGAAAGGTTTTTCTGACCAATCAGATTTTTTATATATTTTTAAAATGCGAAAATACCCCCTTTCACACACGGACCCCAATCCAAACCCAACGACTATCATCCCTAGCTTTTTACCCCCATTCCGAACACAATGGGATATGTTTCGTAGGCCCACTCGACTATTTCAGTCAGTTTTCCTTCAAATTAAAATATAGAATATTCAATATTCGATTTGAACCTACATTTCAATTTGCCAGGGCCACAAACTGATTCGAAAAATTCCAGAAAAATAAATCTGGCTATGTTTTGATGATACGGTCCCAACAAAACTAGTTTCGTCGAATTCTGAGACCGTTTGCAAAAAGGCCCATTTCTGCTCGATCTAATTTAACTGTAATTGACCAAAACACATTTTCCTTTGCCACGCTCACATATTAGCTTCAAAAATTATAAAATTTGAAACCTAGTAATAACTTCACATCCCGGATCAAACAAAAGTGGTTTCGTCGAATTCCGAGGTCGTATGCAAAATGGTCAATTTCACGGGCTATATAAATTCCATAGCGACCTTTCGGAAAATTCATTTGGCCATAACTATTGCTTTCCACTATGAAACTTCGATTTTTCAGATTCGTTAGAAAGGTATTCACTAACAGATTTAAATATTTTTGGTTTCACTCAAATCCGTTTTGTTTTGCACCCGGTACAGTCCGACAAAGTTTGAATTCAATTTTTGAAACTGCAGCGCCTTTTCAGGCCTTGTTTATAATTAGAATTAATTATATTCGTTTTCAAACGTCGATTCAAACTCACTTTTCATTGCTATTATTTAAAATATTTATTTTAAATATTTAAAATCCACTATTTTAGCCAATTTAAAAAATTTAAATTGGTTCAGATTTTCTGGGTCGTAACAATCTCCCCCACTTAAAACTTTTCGCCCCCGAAAAGGAACAAAGTCGAAAGTGGTTTGATTATTCAACTCTACGTTCAATCTGGCTTCCATTCTCCAACTTTTCAGTTTCTGAGAATTTTCAAATTCTTCAAAAATTTGGCTAACACCCGGAATTTTCGAAAAATTTCGCCATAACCTCCTTTGTACGGGGAGAGGTTTGGAAATTTATTGGGCCGTATTAGGTACCGAATAAATCCTAATAAGCATACACATATTTATAGTGATATATTCTGGTGTTTACAGGGGAGCGTGTATTGATAATAACTCCATGGCATAATCGTTTGAAATTCACTTCTATTTCAACACATATATAATTTTTACAACGCATATATAACTTATACATCGAACGTACAACTTATACAATGCTTATACATGAGGTGTACAACGCTTATATAACCCATACATCGACTATATAATTTATACATCGTTGTTTTCCATATCGTTTATAATTTAGAAATCTCACCTTGGGTTCCACTCCACCAAAAATAACAGAAGGCTCAGAAAAATATGCGGTCTCTTCTGGAATGTAGAAGACGTCCATACGAGTCCACTGCCTCTTGTTTTCCTGAATTTCGTCAACACACGAAAAAGATATTATTTTTCAAAGTTTGCAACGGTTTAAAGGTGTTAAAACAGTTGAAAATAAAACAAGCCGTACCTTTCAGAAATCGTTCAAAACTAGGTTTTGAATTTGCGATCAAACGGAGTAACGGTTTCACGATCGGGTTGTGCGAGGTCGAAGGGGGAGGAGAGGCGCTAGTTCGCCGGAGGTGGGCCCCAGCTCGGTGGCGGCAGGCGCGAGAAACGGCAGTGGAAACCTCCGAACTTCTCGAGCTCGATTCTCCCAAACCACGCAATGAAAAAAATCCAAACTTTATATGGATTTGAAGATCTCTCCGAGCTCTACAAAATTCTCAACTGGAGCCGGGTCTAATTTTGTGTGTAGGGGGAGGAACGGAGGAGAGAAGGTGGCGCCTCTTTTCCGCCGTGCGCGATAATAGTCGGGGAGAGAGAAAGGGTTTTCTGACCAATCAGATTTTTTTTATATTTATATATTTTTAAAATCTGAAAATACACCCTTTCACACACGGACCCCAATCCAAACCCAACGACTGTCGTCCCTAGCGTTTTACCCTCATTCCGAACACAATGGGATATGTTTCGTAGGCCCATTCGACTATTTCAGTCAGTTTTCCTTCAAATTAAAATATAGAATATTCAATATTCGATTTGAACGTACATTTCAATTTGCCAGGGCCACAAACTGATTCAAAAAATTCCAGAAAAATAAATCTGGCTATGTTTTGATGATACGGTCCCAACAAAACTAGTTTCGTCGAATTCTGAGACCGTTTGCAAAAAGGCCCGTTTCTGGTCGATCTAATTTAACTGTAATTGACCAAAACACATTTTCCTTTGCAACGCTCACATATTAGCTTCAAAAATTATGAAATTTGAAACCTAGCAATAACTTCACATCCCGGATCCAACAAAAGTGGTTTCGTCGAATTCCGAAGTCGTACGCAAAATGGTCAATTTCACGGGCTATATAAATTCCATAGCGACCTTTCTGAAAATTCATTTGGCCATAACTTTTGCATTTCGCTATGAAACTTCGATTTTTCAGATTCGTTAGAAAGGTATTCACTAACAGATTTAAATATTTTTGGTTTCACTCAAATCCGTTTTGTTTTGCACCCGGTACAGTCCGACAAAGTTTGAATTCAAATTTTGAAACTGCAGCGCCTTTTCAGGCCTTGTTTATAATTAGAATTAATTATATTCGTTTTCAAACGTCGATTCAAACTCACTTTTCATTGCTATTATTTAAAATATTTATTTTAAATACTTAAAATCCACTATTTTAGCCAATTTAAATTTTTTAAATTGGTTCAGATTTTTTGGGTCATTACAGTTTGATTATTGTTTGATTAAATAAATGTTGAACCTTTAGCCAAATTGAATCAAATAGTAAGTTGTATTCAGGATTTGTCGCACTTGCATGCATATACATGTACTTACATTGAACAGGTCATAGCAAGGAGGCTAGGGCAGAAGAATACAATTGTTTGCCCGACAAATAGGTACATATTTATTGTATTTCTTTGGGTTTGGATGATTTTATGAGCCGCTTGGCTTTTTCTTTTTCTTTTGGATTGAAGAAGGCTATGGGAGGCTATATGAAATATCCCGAAGTCCCCGGTGCAGGGGAGGTTATGGCGAAATTTTTCGAAAATTTAGGGTGTTAGCCAAATTTTTGAAAATTTTGAAAAGTTCTTAGAAACTGAAAAGTTGAAGAACTTAAGCCGTAATGAAAATAATGGAAGTTGAGTTGAGTTGATTGTAACAACCCGGAAATTCTGAGCCAATTTAAAATTTTTATTTTGGCAATTTTAGTGAATTTTGAATATTTAAAATGAATTATTTTAAATAATATCAACGAGAAATTTATTTTGAATAGAATTAGAACGTATATATTTATTTGAATCGTCGTTAGAATATAAATATTTAAAATTAAATATAAAAGGAATTGAAAATGGCGCAGTAGTTCGATAATTCGATTTTAAAGTTCAAATGAATGTACCGGGTGCAAAATAAACCGGATTTTAGTGAAACCAAAAATATTAGGATCTAATTGGGAATATATTTCCAACGAATAAGGAAAATTGAAATTTCATAGCGGGCATAAAAAGTTATGTTTAATTGAAAATTCAGAATAGTCGCTATGGAATTTTGGCCCTTAAAAATGGAAATTTTGCAAACGACCTCGGTTTTCGACAAAACCACTTTGTTGGATCCGTGATGTCCAGTTATTGATAGGTTTCAAAATTCATAATTTCTCGAATCAATAGGTAAGCGTGGCGAAGGAAAACGCGGTTGACCAGTTTCAGTTGATTTTAATCGACTGGAAAATGGTCATTTTTCAAACGGTCTCATAATTTGATGAAATTAGTTTGTTAGGACTGTATCATCAATACGAAGCTAGAAAAATTTTTTTGGGAATTTTTAGAGTTCGTATGTGGGCCCGGTAAATTGAAATGTGCGTTCAAATTCAATATATAGAGTTATATTTTGATTTTGGTGGAAACTGATCGAAACAGTTGAATCAGCCTGCGATACCTATCCCATTGTGTTCGGAATGGGGGTAATTAGCTAGGGGCGATAGTCAATGGACTTGATTTCGAGTTCAAATGTAAAGTCAACTTTAAGTTGAATAAAATTAAATGGAAAATAATAAAATATAAATTAATTTTCATTTAAACCCTTAACCCCCCCCCCCCCTCTTACCTTACCCGTTACAAATCAAATTCAGAAATAAAAAAAACGAAGGAACGCGGGGAGGAGCCACACCGCCCCTCTGACGCGCCGCCGGAAGCCCCCTCCCCCCGACCTCTAACAACCAGCGCAAGCCCCCTTCTCACAAAAAAGAAAAAACACTGTAAGTTTATTTTATTTTTAATTCTTTATTTTGTTTATATAGTGTGGTTAGTTTTATAGAAAAGGAGAAAAATCAGGTTTATACACGATATTAGCGAAAGGATTAGATTTTTTGTTAGCGAATAGATATGGTTTTTAAAATGTTAAAAGTATGATTTTTATATTTTTTGAAGAATAAAAATATGATTTTATATAATGTAGAGTAATAAAGATGTGATCTTTATAGAAATAGCAATGTAAAGATATGATTTTTATAGTATAGGAAGTATAAAAATACGATTTTTATATTATATAGAGAAAAAAAATTTGATCTTTATATATGTAGCGAAATAAAAATCTGATTTTTATTATATATATGTTGAAATAAAAATGTGATTTTTATAGCGATGATATAAAAATTCGATCTTTATATTAGAATTAGATATAAAAATATAATTTTTATATAGGAAGGAGCGTTATAAAAATATAATCTTTATTGTATGAACACCGCTATAAAAATAGATTTTTTATCTATATAGTAGCGGTGTAAAAGTAGAATTTTTATCTATATAGTAACGGTATAAAAATAGAATTTTTATTCATATAGAGTGATTATAAAAAATGTGATTTTTATATACATAGCAACAATATAAAAATGTGATTTTTATATAGGTAGTGGCTACAGACAATGAAATTGACAAAAGGCGAGCACGACGAAGATTTCTACATAAGAAGAGTCGTGGCGTTGGTTTAGCTACTCGGTGAGAACTTCTCACTTTCAATTCTATTTTCTAGTTAAAATATATACTATGATGCAGACGGTGTTTAGTAGCACCCGACACCCGTCGTCTACAGACCATGGACGGCTTGTATGCTTGTTTGATGTGTTGTGAAGTTTGTTTGTGATGTTGATGTGAAATAGATAATAAAACGTTCATGTGTTGAAATAAATTAATTATTGTTAAAAATATAATTTTAACGTGAATGTGAATAAATAAATATTCATTTACAAACCGGACGGTTTGTTTATGTACACCTATTTGAAGGATATTGGTTGGGACGATAAATTTTACACGTCGCCCAACTGCACAAATAATATTCGGTGTTTGTGGATTGAAACCCCACACGGGTGTTGGGATGATATTTGGCATACACTAATCCCAATTATTTAGTTGTTTGTCGACCAATTGGTCGACAGACTGTGTAAGCGTTAATTATTTATATTTAAAGCTTATGCAGTTGTGTGGTGCACTTTGGATGATGGTTGATTATTTATCGTTGCTATTATATACATGTGTTGTATGGAATCCATATAATTAACATTATATGGTAATTGATTGGGCCTCATTCCAATTGGGAAAATAAAGAATATTATAAAATAAAGATACATGTGTTGACAGTACTCATGTGTTGAGATTAGTCATGTGTTGAAAGAAATATAGATGCATGTGTTGAATAGAATATAGATTTATGTGTTGAGTAGAATAAATATTCATTTGTTGAATAGAATAACGAAGTTATTGAAAAATATAAAGCTGTGTTGATTAGAGATGCGCTATTTCGACGCGAACGATATTTATATCTATTATATTCGTTTTTATAATGAATATTGAAAAGAGATTTAAAAATCAAATATTTAGAAAATGAATTTGAATTGAATTGAATATAAAATGAATTCGAATTGAATTGAATATAAAATGAATTCGAATTGAATATAAAATGAATTCGAATTGAATTGAATATAAAATGAATTCGAATTAAATTGAATATAAAATGAATTCGAATTGAAATGAATTCAAATCGAATTGAAACGAATTGAAATTGAATTGAAATCGATTTGAATTGAAATCAAATAGAAATGATTGTAAAAAGAATTTATAGTGGAAAATTCAATTTTGATTTGAATTTGAAACGAAGGTTGAAATTGTTTTTGAAACAAATTTGAAACGATTTATAAAATACGTTTTAAAAGGAAATCGACGAAATATATATAACATATATATATATATATATATATATATAAATATAATGGCCAGAATAGAACGCGCCGCGCCGCGGCAGTTCATGAATTTCGACCATTGACTTCGAATGGACGTTACGGGAGATCCGACCGTCGGATTCTCCTGAAACCGAAACCGTTGGGTTTGCATCGAAAAGAGCTTTCCAATGAATATTAGAAATTTGAAATCTAACGGTTGGATTTGGAATTATGTCCAAATCAAATTTGGAAATGGTCGCTGTAAGTGCAGTTCGACTACCATTATTGGAAATCGACTGTCCGGACCTTGGTAAAATTATTTAAAATATCTATAATTTGTGTAAAATCATAATAAATGATTTGAAAAGAACTGGGATGAAAAACTCCACATTTGTAAAGATAAAAATATATTTTTATCAAAATGAACTAGTTTATAACTAGAAAAATAATCCAATATTTTTAAATAAAATAATTTGGACTTTTGAATGGTTTTAATATAACTAGAATTTCCAATATATAAACTGGAATGGATTTGAATCGAAATTATCTTCGGAATATTTCAATATTAGATTCCGCGATTATACAGATATTTTGGACGAAATTTGGAAGATATAATTTATATCGTTATTTCCAAAGCGATATTTGTGGGTTTCAAAATTTGTTATTGAATATAAGCCGATATATTTTCTATTCAGAGCCTTATATTTAATATCAAATGTGATTTGGGTTTATCGTGAACGGTGTTTTAAATAACACTTGTTCTTTAACCCGATAATAAATAGAATCTGATTTGGGTTTATCGCGAATTGTGTTTTAAATGACATTAGTTCTTTAACCCAGTAAAAGGAGTTTTAATGAATCTATAATTAGATTGAAATGTGAATTGATAATTTAAATTATCAAATTTGGGAAGTGAGCGAGAATGGAGTATCACCAGTTTTGCTCCAAAGCGATAGTTAAATCTTTAATTAGATTTGAACATGAAATGGTAATTAATTTTACCGATAACACCATGGTGTTAGATATGGAGTATTACCAGTTTTGCTTCATGGGATGAATAGGTTGGGATTGGGAAATAAAATAAATAATTACTTTGGTGTGGTTCGCTAATCCCGACTAGTTTGAAAACCCTTAACATGGTTTGAAATGACATCCAAAGGAAGATTAAAGAATAAATTTAAAAGAATTTATCTTTGATAAAATTAATGGGAACCTTTCCCTAAGAATGTGAAATTTAGAAACTAACTGTAGGTTAGATAAGATGAATGGTTTCCTCGGTATTGATCTGATGTTGGTTTCGGCCTTCGCGGTTAATATTTGGGGAATTGTTCTCTTTCTAATTTACGGTTAGTGACTGATGAATTGGAATGAGGCGTATGTTGTGTTTATGTAACACTTGTTTATTACATACGCGGGTTATTCAGAAAGGTCGGGTTTATACCCATTCTGAATAACTGATTCGACGATAAGTCGAAGATGAAGACGGTGGTTGAAGATCGTAAGTCTTCACATCGTTTGGGTGACTACTGATGATCTTGATTGGGTTGTACACCCAAGATGAGGGAATCAGTTGGTGATCGTTTAGACGTACTTGGAGATCGATGGATGTGCGAGGAAAGTGCCTCCGGTTTCGTTCAGACCTAGAACGGACTTGTAAACGGAATGTGTCTGACATTGGATTTTATTATGTGCTAATTGATCTCTATCAAATATACATCTGTTTAGCGGCGGAGAATTTATTCTCTTTCTTAACGCCCTTCTCTGAGACGTACGAGCTCAGAGGTTGTATATCGATGGACATCAATCGCATGGAGTGAATTTCCTGTGTGGCATGCCTAAGTGGCAAATTATCAAGGCTTCTGTTGAAAAGCAAAATCTTGTGGTTGATGATCAAAGAACGACCTACGTGGCATAGCTTTGTGTATAGCGTGGATTTGCGAGCCTCACACCTCGGCATGAGTTAAAAATGGGATAGTGGCTGCAGGGAGAACACAACGTTTCTTTCTAGCTAAAGGTAGTGTCAGTGCTTAAACTGGCTGACATTTATATTATTTTTACCTATGTGGTTGTTGGAATGCGAGGCGCCTCGGATATAGGTCTGTTAGGATCAGGAAACGTGTGTTCAGGAATTGCCAATCCTCAAACGTAAGAGAAGACTGGCCCTAAAGATCCAGTGGCTACCCAGAGAGAGTAGTCCTGAGACATTTGCTAGAGTGTCTCGAAGCGGAGAGGAGCTTGCCCCTTGCCTCGACTCATGACGGAAATCCAATTTTCAATACGAGATATTTTGGTTTTATTTGTACAACCTAGTATGGCGACATAGTAGATGGTAGCTATGCCGCCTATGATTGATATTTATGATTGTATATAAAATCATAAACTAACTGGAAACGAGCTAAGATGGGTGGTTTCCTGGGTATTGTTCTGATGTTGGTTTCGGCCTTCGGGGTTAATACTTAGGGAATCGTTCTCTTACTAATTTACGGTTGGGGTCTGATTAAGAATCAAAAGATAAAATTTCGCGTATCAAGCATTCTTTGGCTGTTATAAGGTAAAACCCTATCCTCCGGCTTGCGTTGCATTGTATAATGGGACCTGGGTCTTATAACAGCTTCATTTTTTCTTTACTTAGCATTGCGTTGTTTGTTTTATGCACCGGTATTCTTGGGAGGAAACCCGTTCTGTGTTATACGGCGTGGTCCCTTGATTTACCAAACTTAAAAACCAATATTAATAACTATTTTAGTTCTCACACCAGTCACATGACTGACCTGGAGTTTATTGTTTTAACCTAAACTCTGGGTGCCCTTATTTTCGACACGGCAGCTAGTAGTTTTGGTTTTGCAGATTTATATTCACAGGATCCTGATTTACAGCTGGAACGATGCTCAGAAAGCTCTGTATTCATGTATTACTTTCAGTTGTGTTTTATATTGGTTTTCCGCTGCTATGTAATTTATTGCAATCTCTGATATTTTTCTATTGTATAATATTTATTCATACTCTATATATTCTTGTATCCGATGGAATTATTGTAATTAACAATGAAATGTTCTTCTGTTTGCGTTCCGATGTGTGTTGTCCTCAATTCTGTCCGTGCTTT